>OX123187.2:12675507-13925507 GCA_944739405.2 Euclidia mi | reverse complement strand
TGCGTTCACGGAACGCGCTTCAAATATTTAAATGGTATCACCTCCGAATTAATTAATCAACAGGAACAAATTATATATTATTATATATGTTAGGGACATATGAAGGTATTTGGGATAGATATAAATTACGCTACTACTAATACAATTAAATTAAATTACCCAAATCCCACAATATAATGACGAAAATTATATATGAAATAAAATAGGTAACTTTTTTATGATCCATAGTCATTATGGGGTAATCGTTCGAGGACACACTGACAACACTCACAAAATGGCGAAGCAATGTTATGATATTTTTGACAATAATTATGAAATATTTTATTAATCAATTATTGAATATGCTATTTACACATAAAATGAGATCGAATCTTTTTTTAATATGGTTATATTTGGCAGAATTTTACATTTATAAAATTTACACGATGACTTAATAAAATTAAAAGTTTGTAAGCGTAATGTGATGTTTTGAATGACGTAACGCCCGGTACGCTCATTTTGAGCAGAGTCGTTTGGCTTCACTTTGACAAGCGATCGCTCCTTCTGGTATAATTCAATTCTGTGAGTAGATAATGTCATGGATACTGACCGAGTTACTTCATACCCTATAGAGCTTCCGAAGTCTTTAGAATAATCAGGAGTGCCTTCACACAACTTGAGACTGAAAGTAGATTTGGTTACAAATCTACTTTCAGGACAAGATGACGGGTCACGTACAAATCAAAGTACTCTGTGGTAAAAATTCTTAGCTAAAATCTGTCCGCGACATTTATCCTATCAAACAGAGACAAATGTTTTAAAACAGTTTTAAGTTCATCCAAATTACAAACATGACACCGAGTAACAAAGTCACAAATCATAAAAATGTGATCTAATACTTACGACCAGTCGTCACAAAAAACGTAATTTATTATTGTTTATTTTCTTCTTTTTTCAAATTTTGAATTCGAATTTTACTACAGGAGGTATGGGTAGATCCGTAGGTCGTAAGAGCCTGAATATGATGAAGCATAATATGAGAATAGTATCAATTGAAAGTGTTTTGATATGTAGGTATATTTTTTGACAATCCGGTGGCTTAGTGGGCTTATACCCGAATACCACGGCGAAGGGCTTAGGTTTGTGTGCGTAAATATGAATGTTTTCCTTGGTCTGGGTGTTTCTATATATGTATAATATGTATGTATTTACAAAAAAGTATTTATGTATGTGTTACGGAACCCTAATATATGCAATATGCAACGATGGCAGTATCCAATGTCTTTACTGCGCAACAAGTCACGCGGCGGCGAAATGCAGCGTCAACGGGAAAGTCGCCGATTGACGTCAACCGCGCAAGCGGGCCACCGGAAATATTCGATGCTTTTGTCATTATTATTTCCAACATTGAGTAATGATATTGTAATTTTTATTCATATTAAATTTAATTAGTTAAAGCAATTGGTATTTTTTTGCGAGCTCCCGCTGTAGAAACCATAATTGGCGCAGTCGGTAGGATACTCGAAAAACTAAAATAAGTACGAGTATTCCAAACTTACAAGGTCTTTAGTGGAGGTGGAGGTGTATTGTATGTAAATACTTTGAAATTTTCTCAGTTCTTACTTTCCTAGTTCATAATTTCCTATAATTTCCATAATTATACGTAAATTTATAATTTGCATACATATAGAGTAACTTGACTTTGCTCGTGAATTTAATTTATTAGATTTAAAGTGTTAAAATTAGTTTTGTAACTGCATATATATTTCGTTTTAGAATTCTAGTAGTTATTTACTTGATTATTAAGTTAAATTCACTAACGAATACATATACTGTTTCCTGACTTTGCCCTTGAATTAAATTAAAATACTTTGAATTAAATTAATACTTGATTTGCGAACTTAAGGCGCTGTTATACCTCAGAAGCCGTGAAACACCTAATTTTTCGTCGCGCATCTAGCCATAACGGTACATATTACAAACTAGCAAAAATTAGAGCTTAAAGTCAAAAGTCTGAACAAAAGACTTTTGAAAGAATTTTTCATGTACGTAAAATAGAATCACGGTAAAAAAATCACAAAATCGAGGCAGAAAATAATCTTTCGTCTCACTGTTTGCAATATTTTGATCGTAAGCTGTCATATTTTTTTTGATAATATTGTAGGAAATCTAATGAACTAAAGAATTACCTTATTTATTTTCATATTATACGTGTATATTTTGTAAAATTAAATAAAATCTGCCAAACGTCTATGATTTTGACGCTCGGTAGATCGCATCAATATAAAACGCTTCAGCAATTTAAACCTTATTAGCATAAGCGGTGTACTGAGTGTCAGTTGCTAATTTACGCCCCGCCCAGACCTCATCATTCGGCTATGAGCCCTGTGAGAGATAGGTCATGTCGCTTGCGTCTCCGCTGCACGAAATTTACGTAAACCTGTTTGTTATTATAATACGCCGATTTGAGTTCGTAATTTCATGTTTTATGTTATAGACTGAATACTTTGAATCAAATAGGCTTTTCATGTAACTATGGGCACATATAATTAGGACCTAAGTTTATACTCTTGTTGCGTTTAATGTGTTATTGTTTCTGTGCTTATGAATATATAATTAGAAGAATAAAATATGGACGATTAGAGAAATGAAGTTCTACGAAGGATTTGTACAAGAAAGCGTCGTAATAAAATAGAAATTCATCCATGGCCAAGTGATTATGAAATATGTAAAATTTTTACACAAATTATTTTCATAAGAGTCTTTTATGACTAACTATGTAACTTATATACTATCGATTATGCATAATATAATTATATAAATTATTCTCACAATACATAGCTGCCACAGTTTTCAATTTTTGAAAGAGTAATAACATAAAATCGAATAATTTTATGTACCTATATTTCAAATTCATTAGCTTGTCAGAGCGCCTGGAGCGCTAAGATGCCGCCACGGCGAACAATAATGATGACAGTGCTAATATGGCGCTCCGCAATCCGCACACAACTGGTAACGAATGTTGTATTATTGTGTTTTGAACATAAACCTTTTTAGGTACATCGGGTAAAACTTTGATTATTCATAAACTATTAGGTATGTCTCAGTACATCTAATATCTTTTTAATTTCTAAAATCAATCATTTATAAGTAAGAAGGTGACTTCTCTGTTTGCTATAACACAAGATATAGTATTTTTTTAATAATAAAGTACGTAACTTATTATCATTATTGTAATTACAGTGAAGTTAAAGATAACAGTTCTGCAACGTCTTACACACATTTGACTTCAGTCATTCCTAGCAAGATCTGTTCAAGAGCTAGCCAAGAAATGCTAAACAATTTTTTTAACAAATTTGACTCAATTTCCGTAGTGATAAGCAAAAATTACAAGAGGGATAGCAGTGACTGGTTCGAATTGCGTTAGAATATGTTGACAGATTGAAATTTTTGTATAGTGGTAAAAAGAAGAGATAACAGCAGTAAAGCCAACTAAGTAAAAAATATTTTGTACAAATAAAATATTTGCAATGTAAAATCAGTTGCGCTTGGAATCTAAAATGAACAACTGGCTTTGCAACAACTGGCGAAGCAAGAAAATGTAACAATCGAGCCTTGTGGATTATTCGATTATTGGTGCCACGCCAGGTGGATTAATAGGTCCAAACACGATTGTGGAAATTTAATGTTTCATATATTTTGAAAAATAATAATGGGTTGGGTTTCAAAACCAGTCGCCTGAATTTGAGGGTATTGGTAGTGTAGGGGGCTTAAGGTAGTTCGTTTTAATCCCCTAAAAGTAATTTTGGCTGCCGGAGTTGCGTCTAAATATTTTTAAACAATTTCCAAAATTTCATAAATACTTCGGCAATTATGCAAAACGGAACATGGTTTTTATACTTTAGTACAGTTTCACAAATGTAATTTTTAGGTTTTATGTGAAAAACGTGAAACGAAACGCAAAACTGCCATCTTGGAATTATCATATTGACAGCTAATGTCAAATTTGTGCGTCATTGCTTTCGAGTGCCTTGAGTTAGGTGCGACTGTAATAAGTAAATAAATAGGTTATGTTAGGTTCTCTTTTGACCCTTAATCCGAAAATAGGAGCCCTTAGCAGAGCTCCGACAAGCTTAGTTTATTAGTGTGATGAATGTGGAAGTTGGCAGTGCCATACACACCGATGTTTGGAGATTTTTTTTTTCAGAGGAAACCAAGTATTTCCGGCAAGTGAAAATGGTGAGGGGGGTTTCAAGACCTCCCCTGCTCCCTCTCCAATCACTCACAACCCCTAAAAACGGCGACGTATTTCGAAACCTTTGCCATAATAATTATACCTATAATAACAATAAACATCCATAAATAAATAAAAGAAATCAACTTTTACTAAACTTCAATTATCTCGTAACTCGCTTTAGTTGAGATACGGCTTTTGCGCTTAGTAGAGCAGTATTGTGTTTTTTAGGGTACCGTAGCCAAAAATTGTAAAAACGGAACCCTTATAGATTCGCAATGTCTGTCTGTCTGTCCGCCCGTATGTCACAGCCAATTTATTGCAAAACAGATTTGAAAACTGGCAGGAATGGACTGACTTAATAATTTTTATCATCTTACGGCACGTAGGTATTTACCAAAAACAAGGCCTCATACTCAAAGAAAAGTGATATCCACAATTTGAATACTAGAAATAAGAGTAAGCTAGTAGTGCCGGCTACCCGGCTAGAGAAAATAAAAAAATCTTTTCAAGGCCAATGTGTGCGCTTTTACAATAAAGTGCCAAGCAATATTCAAAATTTAAGTTATAATAAATTCAAAAAGATTATAAAACGTAAACTTTGTCAAAAAGGGTACTATTCAGTGCTAGATTATATTGAAGATAAAAATGCTTGGGATTAATTTGCTCGGTCCCACAGGCTACTTATGTTTGATTAGTGTTAAGTTTCATGTGAGTGTGAGTTATTGTGTCTATAGTATATATTATGCTATTAAGTACTTTTATATTATTATTTAAAAAGCCTTATTAATTGACAACAACATTATAGACACACCAGCTCATAAACTTATGAAAAATTCAATGTAGTTACTAAGTTTTTAAATTGTATAGAATCAAGACGTGGAAAAGAGTGGCCCGGAGTTTCTTGCCTGATTCTTCTCACGAGGCTCTACTTTCTGAACAGGCATTTTTTTCAATGCTCAACTATGTTAATATGCATTTAAAGTTACTTTTTATTTTTTTTATTTGTATGACTTTCTGACGTGTCCAAAAAATTTAAACATTTTTATGGAAATAAACATATTTGAGTTTGAGTTTGAGTTTGACCTACTTTCGTCAACATTTAATACCTATAACGTCTAATGTAAACCAGTTTTGCTCATGGCTGCACTGAGAACAAAAATTGCGCTATGCCTATATTGTACAAACAGATTGATGTATGTAATATAAATTTTAATATCAGTATCTCAATTCAATATGCTAAAACGTTTTGCTTGCGATTTTGAAATATTGGAATACGGATGTCGCCAGAATACGGCCGCACGCGACGAGAATGAAGGGGGGCGCCCCGCAGTAGACGGAGATAAGCTCCCTTCACCTCCCCTGCTTCACCCCCTCATTTACCAAAACAGTCGCTTAGGACAGCGCCTTAATTGAATACATTAAATCCAAAAGTAAACGTACTGCATAGAAATTCGAATTTAGGTACTTTTCCGGAGATATTTTAATTTTACCATTCATATAGCATACCCCGGTTTTACCTGTGAGTTATTTTTCTATAAATTTTTCTGTGTGTTACTTTTTTGTTCTGATTATTATTTTATTTTTATTTGTGTCGTGCATTTTGGTGTGTGTGTGTATTTTATTTAGGTTTTCAAGATTTTTCATCCGAGAGAATCGAGAAATATTAGGTTAGGAAATAGAATAGCTAGGCTTAGTGCTATAGACGAGAATAGGAATTTAGACGAAAATATGAGTCAATCCGAGGTTGATAGCATTTATAAATCACTTAGATTATTACCTGAGTTCCACGGGAACCCATACGTGTTAACCCGGTTCATAAATTTGTGCGATCAATTAGTGTTAGGTTTTTTTAAGACAGAAGCCGGACATGAATTGACTAATCTAGCTCTGATTAATGGTATTTTAAATAAAATATCGGGTTCTGCAGCCAGATTAATTCATTCTAATGGCATTCCTGAAAACTGGCAGGGCATTAGAAGTGCTTTAATGAATAATTTTGCTGACCACCGAGACGAGACAGCTTTAAACAGTGATTTGTCTTTACAGACACAAGGTTCTAATACACCGCAAGAATTTTACGAAAGATGTCAATACTTATTCAGTACGATTATGACTAACATTTCTTTACACGAAACCGACAGCTATAGAAGCAAAATGCACTCTTTACAAAAAGCTTACACTTCAGGCATAATTAAGAGGTTTAAAGGACCCATTAGGGAGCAGATTCGGTGCATGCGTCCTGAAACTATAGAGAAAGCTCTCGACTTTGCTCAGGATGAACTTAATATATTATATTTGCAACATAGAAACGAAGGTAGCTCTAGTAAGAAGGACTGGCAGCAGCCGTCGCCTAACAATAATTTTAAATTACCTTTAAATAATTTTATACCCAAAATCACGCCTTTTAATACACAGTTTAAGCAACCGAATTTTAATGTACCTAGTCCTTCAAGGCCATTTGCATTTCAAGGTCCACCTAGACAAGGCTGGCAACCAAATCAACCTAATAATCAGTTGCAACAGCCTCGCGAATTTACTAGAACCCAGCAAATGATGCGTGCTCCTATTCAGAATTATAATCCGCAAAGCAATGTGTTCAGATTACCTAATAATCCACAGCAGCAAACTTCTTTTCAACCTGGCAATAGTGCACCACGACCTATGAGTGGCGTAAGTCATTTCGTATCGAAGCCACTACCACCCAGTGGACATGATTGGCGTAGATTCGGCAATCCGCCTCCCAGTAACTATTTTAAAACGCGTGACGCTAATTTTAACGAGTATAACGATTCTTACGAATATTATAATTACGACGATAATTACTATACCGATGACCAATACAATTACCAACAATATCCAGAAGATTACTATAGTTATGTGCAGTACGATGAACCGACCGTTATACAAGAATTAGATGAGTCATCAGTTAAAAACGATCAAAATTTTCAGATAGAGTCCAAATCAGAAAAACCAACATAGAAGTAAATTTTCAAATACAGAGACAGTTAGGATATATTCAGCTTTCTAATCCACCACTTACATTTTGAATCGATTCAGGTGCTAATTTATCAACTATTATCCCTGAAGCTGTTGAAAGATATTTTAAAAACTAATATTCATGCTACAATGAGTTGCGATTATTCTATAAATTTACCCTGTTTTCAAGAATATGGAATTAATGATTGTGTTAATTTTTCCGTATACAAGTTTCATAACTTTTTCGATGGCTTGATAGGCTTAGATATTTTAGACGCTTGGGATTCCAATATTGATCTAAAAAATAAATTACTTAAGACTCGGAATGCCCATATACATTAGTATACTAATTTGCGTATTTAGAATCGTACATATGTATTAACATATGTACGATTCTAAATACGCAAATTAGTACGAGGAAATTATACTTGCCAATTCTTCTAAATTAGTTAGATTACCAATCAATACCCGAGATGGTGATGTGTCAGTAAATACACAGACCATATGCAATTGTACAATTTTGGACTGCTTAACAACCGTTGTTAATAATCGAGGATGGGTAGAAATTGTTAACCCTACTCGTAACAATGCTATATTTTCCTTAGACCGTCCAATAGAAGCTGAAATTTTTAGTGCTAAGAAAGATAGTATTAAGATTTATTCAAACCGAACTAAAGCCGTTCTATCTCGCCTTCGAACTGATCATTTAAACCCAGAAGAGCTTGCTAATTTACATAATATTTGTGCGAATTATGCAGATGTGTTCTACCTTGAAGGTGAACCATTGACTTTCACTAACAAAACTAAACATAAAATTAGAACCACAGATAAAATTCCCGTCCACACAAAAAGTTATAAATATCCACCGTCAGGAGGTTAGAGATCAGATTAATAAAACGCTTGAGCAGAATATTATTCGTCCATCAGACTCCGCATGGAGCTCCTCAATTTGGATGACGAAAAAGGGTGACGCTTCAGGTAAAGTTAAATGGCGTCTTGTAATAGACTTCCGAAAGGTTAATGAGAAAACGATTGATGACAAATACCCAATTCCCAGTATAACAGATGTTTTAGATAAACTTGGCAAGTGCCACTATTTTACAACTTTCGATTTGGCAAGTAGATTTTATCAAGTAGAAATGGACCCCGATGATATTCACAAGACTGCATTTAATGTGAAAAATGGCCATTATGAGTTTCTGAGAATGCCGATGGGTTTAAAGAACTCTCCGTCGACATTTCAGCGTGTCATGGACAATGTCCTTAAAGACCTTCAAAATCAAGTGTGCCTGGTTTACCTAGATGATATTATCGTTTTTTGGAGTCTCCTTACAGGAACATAATTATGTTAAATTTAGAAAAAGTATTTAAAAAACTCCGTGAATCCAACTTCAAAATAAAAATGGACAAGTCGGAATTTTTAAAATTAGAGACTGAATTTCTTGGCCATATTTTTTGTAAAGATGGTGTCAAACCAAACCCTAATCAAATCTATGCCATTCAAAATTACCCTATACCAAAACCTACAACTGAAATCAAACGTTTTCTCGGACTTCTCGGATACTACCGAAAGTTCATATCAAATTTTGCCCGAATATCGAAACCCCTAACCCAATATCTAAAGAAAGGCTAAAATATTGTACTAGATCAAAATTACACTAATTGTTTCGAACACTGCAAAACTCTACTTACAAACGATCCGATATTACAATACCCAGACTTCACAAAAGAATTCATTTTAATCACACATGCGTCTAATGTAGCAATAGGTGCCGTTTTATCTCAGGGTACGTAGGCATAGATAAGCCCATAGCGTACGCTTCACGTACTCTCAACACCAGTGAGTTGAACTATAGTACTATAGAAAAGGAACTCCTAGCGATTGTATGGGCTACGAAATATTTCAGACCATACTTATTCGGACGTAAATTTAAAATAATCACAGACCATAAACCGTTGCGATGGGTCATGAACCTGAAAGAGCCGAATTCACGTTTAACAAGATGGCGATTGAACATTAGCGAATATGATTTTACAGTTGTCTATAAGCAAGGGAAAAATAACACCAACGCCGACGCCCTTTCGCGAATCGAACTTCACAATGAAGAGCATTCTTCCATAGTAGCTAACCCATCTAGCTCAGTAAATTCATTAGATAAGTCTAGGACAGTCACAGCTCCTGAAGTCGATGCTGATTCTAGAACAGCCACGGTACATAATAACGCTGAAAATCCTATTCTTGAAGTGCCTATTACAGATAACCCATTAAATAAATATAATGAGCAATTAATTTTTAATTTAGTAGGAGACATCAAAGCCAGACCAGTTATAACTAAACCTTTTCTCACTCATACTAAGATATTGCAAATTTCTGAGACAAATTTAGAAGAAGATGTAGTTAACGCGATAAAAGAGTACGTAAATCCGAAAATTAAAACAGGACTACTCATTAATCTACTTTTAGCCATGTATACTATAATACCTATCATTCAACGTAACTTTAAAAATTCTGCCATGAATAATACACTTGCCAAAAGAGAAGTGGAGAATGTTGGAGAGTATCTGAGACAGCAAGAGATAATTAACAAGTACCATGATGGAAAAACAAACCATTGCGACATTAATGAATGCTACCTAGCTTTGTCACATAAGTACTTCTGGCCTAAGATGAAGGAACACGTTACAAAATTCATTAATGAATGTACAATATGTGGTCAAGCTAAGTATAACCGCAAACCTATAAAACAACAGTTCAAAGTAGTACACAAAGCCTTTTGAATTAATACATTTAGATCTATTGACTATTCAGAGTGAAAAATTCCTAAATATTGTAGATGCATTTTCTAAGTACGGACAGGCATATTATTTAAGAGACGGAACTGCAGTTAATGTGTTACAGGCTTTGCTTAACTTTTGTACTCATCATGGTATACCGATCACTATGGTAACGGACAACGGTACTGAATTTACGAACCAGCTTATGGCCGAATTTGTTAGGCTCCATAAAATTCAACACCATAGAGTAGCTCCTCACGCACCTAATGAAAACGGCATAGTAGAAAGATTACATTCTACCATCTTAGAACACCTGCGTATCTTGAAACTGGCACAAAAATTAGATTCAGTTATTAATATAATGCCTTATGCTATTCTAGCCTATAATAACAGTATACACATACAGGACACTTTGGTCCCCGTGATCCATTTGATATAGATTTTAGCAGTCAATTATTGCAACAGTACATGGTTAACGATAAAGATAAGATGAAAATAGCATATAACACTATTCATGATCTATGTAGTACTAATCGGCAAAATAAAATGGAAAATCATAATAAAAATCGCGAACCTGAAGTCGAATATGCTCCTGAGCAGCAAATCTTTGTCAAAAACCCGTTAGCCTCTCGTCAAAAATTAGTGCCTCGTTATACACATGACACAGTAATTGCAGATTTACCAATACATATTTATACCAAACATAAACGTGGTCCCATTGCCAAGTCTAGGTTAAAGAGAGTACCTAAAAGCTCAAAATTGTTACAGGAAGTTCCTGGTACTCCATCTTCTTCTGAACACAGTGCTAACGCAGGAGATAAGACTTGAAAGTCTAAATGACGGGCCTGTTACCCTTCAAATTAGGACCAGCCAAAGTAATTTCTCATTAGCATTCTTTCCTACAGTACGTTGATCTTTATGAGTTACATAGTACAATTCAATCTGTTATAATCCAATTAAATCAAACATCTCCTGAATTACATACGAAAACCCAGTCATTATTTGAATGTCATCATATAAACTACCTGAAATTTAAGCTTCATAGTGTTTTACAGCAATTACAAACTTTTGAAATTAATCGTGTAAAAAGAGATCTCGTAGATGGTCTTGGATCCGTTATAAAAAGTATTACAGGCAATCTTGATTATATAGATGCACAGCACTATAATCAAGCAATAAAATATCTTCAATATAGTGAGAATAAACTTATTACCGAATATAATAGTCACGTTACTTTATCTAAAGAATGGTCCGCACAATATACAAAAACGATCGATAATATCAAAGAAAACCAAAATTAAAATCAGATTTTAATACAGAAAATTAATGAAATTGAAGCTAAGAGAGATTACGACTTAATAAAATAAGCACATTTGGCTCAAGTATTCTTAATATTTAATGATAATGTGGATCTGTGTCTCAAGAATTAAATAGATTAGAAAATGCCATAGGTTTCATTCGAACCTCAACCGTGCATCATGGTATTTTAAGCTTAGATAGTATTCAAACTATGATTAGTAATGTTAGCAATTTATACGGTAAGCAGAGAGTAGTAGATTTAGATATGAGAGAGTAATTTGACATAATTAAAATAGAATCTTACTTTGTAGGCAATCAGATAGTTATAGTTTATAAATTTCCCATTGTCTTACCTTTTAATTATGATATGTATAAATTATCTATAATTCCCAACCGTAATAATAAAATCCTAATACCACCCTATCAATTTCTAATCCTAAATGAGAAAGATTTCAAGTACACAAAGGCTGAATGCCCGAAGCCCAGTAAATGGTATCTATGCGACGACAAACGAAGTCTTCGAGATCAAGTCACACAAGATTGCATTCAACAACTGATCACGACGCAACTGACAAGTTCATTATGCAATCCCGTTCCTGTCACCATAAACAAAGTCGCTTACGAAAAACTCGATGACAAGCACTACAGCATACACTTTCCGGTACCTACGAAGACGCATTTCTCCTGTGGGCAAGACTCGTATAGAACACTACAGAAAGAAGGCAGCTATCTGCTCATACTCCCACATTAATGTCACTTGGAGACCCCGCAGTTTACGATAGCATACGTCGACGACCACCTGAAAGGCCAAGTTGTCAAGATAATGGACCTGCCCAATGATGACATCTCTACCGTATCTCCAAACCCGAGAATCAACCTGAACTCTATCAATCTGGACCAACAGCATGAAATTAACACCAAAGTATCTCTGCAATCAACACTACAACCTAAAAGCGACATAGACTATAGCGTTTCCCATACTACGATCCCCTTGTACGTAGTCCTATCCAGTGCAAGCGCACTATAGCGAGTGCGCTTGCACTGGATAGGACTACGTACAAGGCCCTGTTATACCGTAAGTACAAATTGAAACAATTCGCAAATTCCAAGAACAATCCTGAGGAAGGTCTGATGGAGTTGCAAGAAGTCCCTACTGTCCGAAGCAGAACGACGCAGATCGACCCCAATTAACCTCCAGCTCAATTCACGACAAATGTCTTCCATACTTGCTGTGCTACGGGGGAGGTGTTACGGAACCCTAATATATGCAATATTCAACGATGGCAGTATCCAATGTCTTTACTGCGCAACAAGTCACGCGGCTGCGAAATGCAGCGTCAACGGGAAAGTCGCCGATTGACGTCAACCGCGCAAGCGGGCCACCGGAAATATTCGATTCTTTTGTCATTATTATTACCAACATTGAGTAATGATCATATACCTTTATTGTAATTTTTATTCATATTAAATTTAATTAGTTAAAGCAATTGGTTTTTTTTGTGACCTCCAGCTGTAGAAACCTTAATTTATGTTAATCCATTGTCTAGTATCTATAATACATGCTCTGCTTAGTTTGGCACTAGATAGAGTGTAAGTGCAAAAAGAAGTATATTTTGAGCTTATAACTATGTGGTTATTAGAAATCTGTGCGTACTGTTATATCCCTCAAATGTATGGGATAACGCTGACGCAATACACCGTCAGCGCATTAAGTACTAGTTAAGTAGTTTGTTAATTGTTTGGCATTCACATTTCAAGTCAGTCTCGTCTCAACCTTGGCTAAGGCCACTTGCTCTTTAGAAATAAAATCTATGTAATTTCAAAAGTGAAATTAAAGGCCTTCAGCCCAAATTATAAATATTTTTTTTAAAAAGACTAAAAGTTTCCCTTATAACATTGGTGACAGCTCAAAGGGATTTTCAAAATCCTGGTTCGCCTCTATCGCGCTAAACGAACAATTTTTGCAACAGTGAACAATACAAACCTTCTAAACACATATCGACGTCGCGCAAAACTCTTAGTAATTCATCGCTATATCCTCTGTTTCCCTCCGCTGTGCCGTGATCTTTATCCGTGTGAAGAGTTCTACTGCCGTGCCGATATTGCTGGTCACTGTTTCTCACCTACTGCCGAGTCCTGTTGCCGTATCCTGTAGCTGACGTCACCGTATCCTTTAAATATACTCACCGTGGAAGCAAGGTATTCCACCAGCCATCATGAACGCTGCTCCTGTAATCGCCGTGTTCCTGTAAGTTTTGATATTCATACTTACCTCATACTGAAGATAATTGTGCAAGTGATTAGTGTCAGTGAATAATTCAATTACCTGTGATCGCGTAATTTGAAAACAATCGCCCTCAAAGTGCTTAATTATATTTCTCATAGACTAGTAACCAGAAATATTATTTAGTCGCGAGAGCTGTGCAACATTCCTTTCTTATCGCTCATTCGGTCCTCAAGCCTTATCTTTGTTTAGACTAACCGAGTTCCCGAAACTGTGGCACGTAACATGCCTAAAGACGAAACTACTACGGTCTCTAAGGAGATCGACTTAAATGTTTTGATTAAGTTTATCAATAAAGTCGACGGCAATAGAGAAAAACTAAATGCCTATTTAAATAATTGTAGAAATGCTATTAACCTTGCGTCGCCGGCTCAACAATCCATATTATTGACTATATTATTAACCAACTCGAAGGGCGAGCCGAAAGCGCATGTTCGATAAAAGAATTCGAGACATGGCAGCAACTGGAGGACTTCCTAAAGTCACAATTCAGTGAAAGAAAGCATTATGCTGCACTGCTCTCCGATCTTCAAGATTGTCGCCAATCTAATAACGAAACAGTCAACCAGTTCGCTCTCCGTGTAGAATCATGTCTCTCAAAGTTACTTACTGAAATTAATGTTTCAATACCCACCAAAAAGAAAGAAGAACTGACTGGCCGTGTCGCTGCTATGCAAGACCTAGCATTATATACCTTTATCAGCGGATTAAAAGCGCGCCTGTCTACTATGGTCAGATGCCGTGTCCCCGAAACGCTCAATGACGCGATCAATTTTGCTGTTTCCAAAGAAAAGCTATTACAAGCCTCGTTTAAAAGAAATGCCACACCTTTTAACTATAACCGCGACCCCAGCGACAACCGCAGCAACATAAAAACTTTACACAAAGTGCAATGAGCGCTGCAAATAAACCAAGTTATCAAGGACCTTCACCTAGCTCAGGTCCACCAGTATGTCGCTACTGTAAAGCCGTTGGTCACATTATTGACGCTTGTCGAAGGCGCGAGTATAATAATCGGTATTTCGGCAACAAATACAACCAACAAGCCGACCGAAACAACCGCCCATCCACGAGCTACCAGAAGACCAATCAAACTATACATAACGTCGACCTAATCGATGAACAAAACCCTGAAGACGATTTAAACGAATAGTGGGCTCACGTCGGTGTCTCGTGAGACCCAACCCGCAGCTAGTACGCTTAGAATATAATAACGAAACCCTTTCTAGTTTCATGGACCACACGGGTAACCAGCCCCAAATAAGTGTCCCCTATTCAACCACCGTTTCTAAATCATCCACTAACGGACAGGGTAACCAGCCCCAAACTCATAGTGGCCCTTACACTGTTTCTAAATCAGTCACTAACGGACAGGGTAACCAGCCCCAAACTCACAGTGATAGTACTATATCAAACCCTGACTCTTTCGTAACCATAGTGGTGGTGTAGAGACTTCTCCAGTGTCCAGCGCAGCATCTGAAAAACAAAATACAGAAATGAGTACATACAATATCACGACAAATCCAAAGAAAAAGTCCTTACCTTTTGTAGAAGTCCAAACTTCCGTATCGTCGAAACCCTTGAAACTTCTTATCGATAGCGGTGCGTCTATTAGCCTTATCAAAATAAATACCATCGAACAAATGCCTGAAATTGAGAATCGTTACGTTACTTTCCATGGTCTAGGTAATACAAAAAATATAATGCGAACATTAGGTTACATATTAATAAACTTTGTTGCGCTTAGTCATCATTTTCACATGGTTCCAAATATAGACTTTACGTATGATGGCATAATAGGCAATGACTTCTTCTCAAAAAACAATTGTAAAATCGATTATGCAGAAAATGCATTCATTATTAACAAATTAACACTTACCTTACAATTCTCAGAACCAAATTAAATTATCTTGCCCCATACTGAAACTGTAATAGAATGCCTAGTGTCAAACCCAGAACTAAAAGAAGGTATTGTTCTTGACCAAAATCAAATTGAGTCCCTTTTAATAGCCAATTGTATAGTTAAGGTTAAACCAAACTCAAGAATTAATATTTCTGTCGTTAATATCTCAGAATCTCCAATACAAATAAACTCTGATTTCAAAATTGATCTTCTACTATTAGATAAGAATTACTCGCATAACATTTTTCACGTACCTTACTCTGAATCAAAGCAAAACGACACCTTTAACCGCACCCAAGAAGTACTTGATCTATTACGAGTGTCTCATTTGAATACCCAAGAATTAGATGCCTTATATGAACTCTGTTCCTCCTATTCTGAAATTTTTATCTACCTAATGATCGTTTGACGTGTACCGATGCCTTACAGCACAAAATACCAACCTCTTCTTCCACTCCTATTAGCACTAAATCGTACAGATTTCCAGACGCCCACAAAAAGGAAGTGGAATCCCAAATTAATAAAATGCTTCATGAGGTTATCATTCGACCTTCAACATCCCCTTGGTCTTCCCCTATATGGGTGGTTCCTAAAAAGACAGATGCCTCAGGTCAACGCAAATGGCGTGTAGCTATTGATTATAGGAAGTTAAACGATATCACGATAGGCGATTCCTATCCAATACCAAACATTACCGAAATCCTTGATCAACTGGGCAAATGTAGATATTTCAGCACATTAGATCTAGCCTCTGGATTTCATCAACTGAAAATGTCAGAAAAAGACGCCCCTAAAACAGCGTTTTCAATTCCACAAAGACACTTTGAATTCACGAGAATGCCTTTCGGGTTGAAGAACGCACCCGCAACATTTCAAAGACTTATGAATTCTGTACTGTCCGGTCTTCAAGGTATACAATGTTTTGTTTATCTCGATGATATTGTTATTCATTCATTTGACCTTGACCTTCACATTAAAAACCTCGCTAACGTATTCGACAGACTACGTACTTTCAACTTAAAACTTCAACCAGACAAATGTGAGTTCCTCCGCAAGGAAGTATCTTAACTTGGTCATACTATCACAGATAAGAGCGTAAAACCTAATCCAGAAAAAACTAAAGCTGTCGCTGACTTCCCTGTACCCAAATGTCCCAAGGCCATTAAATCGTTTCTAGGTTTAGTTTCCTATTATCGCAGATTTATCCCAGACCTATCTAAATTAGCCAAACCCCTAACCAACCTTCTCAAGAAAAATGTCCCATTCAACTGGAATAATGAACAGCATTTAGCCTTTGAAAGCTTAAAACATGCCTTAGTCTCTGCCCCCGTTTTAGCCTATCCCGACTTTACCAAGTCCTTTGTCTTAACTTGTGACGCGTCAAATTTCGCTATCTCCGCAATTTTATCTCAAGGCAAAATAGGAAAGGATCGCCCTATAGCCTATGCCTCGAGAACATTAAACAAAGCCGAATGCAATTACAGCGTTACAGAGAAGGAGTGCCTAGCTATTCTCTTTGGTACCCAAACCTTTAGACCCTATCTATACGGTCGTCGTTTCAAAATTAAAACAGACCATCGCCCACTTAAGTGGTTATTCAATTGTAAGGACCCTGGCTCAAAACTAGTTAGATGGAGACTAAAACTGGAAGAGTTTGACTATGAAATTGAATATAAGAAAGGAAAAATCAATAGCAATGCAGACGCATTATCACGTTATCCTGTTAACCCTATCACTGCAGAAGAACCTTCCACCTCTGGCATGAATGACAATACAACCACTAGCCCGGAACCAGAGATTCCTCAAGATGTCCTGGACGACCTTATTGACCTAGGTGCTCTAGATCCAAGTCTATCAAATCCACTACCTAACATAGACTTCGACCTTCTAAGCCGTCCTACTCCCACAGATTCCCCTGCTACAACATCAGAAGATACTACGATTCCTAATAGCGAATATTCAGACTTCTTGAAATATTTTAATAATAAAAATGAAACTTATAATACACAGGTGCTAGAACATAACGAAAATCTTTTAAAAAGCAATAATAAAATCATACTCATTCCTGTATCTATTGACCTTGACGAATCAAATCCATATGTTCAGGAAGTTATTGGTAACTCTGACGACCCGACTAGCATAATACATGGAAAACGAGAACTCCACAGCTTCAAGAAATTAACTGTTAAGGAAAAGACTTATTATTTTTTATTTACAAAGGTCTATTATTTTGATACCTGCATTTACCTTAATATCTTCAAAACGTTAAAGGCGGTTAGAGATGAAATTATCCTTTCTGGTGATATCAACGCATTTGCTATATCAGACTTCAAAAACCCATTCGAGCAAAATTATTTCGTCAAAATATACGGCATGCTAGTGTATCTATTTAACAATACAAACATCGCAGTTCATATACACCATAATACCATTATTTACCCAGTACCGTCTGAAATAAAGAAATTACTTAAAGAAAATCATGATATCCCAATAGCTGGTCATCTAGGCTCCAATAGAATGTATGATAGGATAAAAGAATGCTATTATTGGAAAAACATGCGATCAGACATAGAAGATTATGTGACAAAACAGCAAATTGTGCCAATCTAATAAAGCCTTAAAATCAATAGATCTCCCATGCAAATTACAACTACTTCTACACGCCCATTTGAAAAACATAGCCTAGATATTGTAGGACCATTACCTGAAGCAGGATTAGTAAATCTGAAATTTGTACTTACCCTCCAGGATGACTTGACGAAATTCTCCATAGCTTATCCCATCTCGAACGCCACCGCGGAAGAATCCTGCGAATGATTAGTACATTTCATATCATTATTTGGTATACCTAAAATTATACTTACCGCTCAGGGCACCAACTTCACCACCGACCTATTTAAACGCACTAAAGAATTCTTAAAAATTAAACAAATTTGGTCGTCACCCTACCACAGTCACTCTACATTAAAAGAATATTTAAAATCGTTTGTAAATGAAAATCAATCCAACTGGCATAAGTTTGTTTATACTGCAATGTTAAGTTATAACAGTAGTGTTCATACAACGACTAGATTTACCCTATACGAACTTGTTTTTGGCCATAAGCCCAGACTCCGTTTTCGATGCTAACCCTAATGTAACATACCCTGAATATATCAAAATGTTACAACACCGTCTGAAAGTCTCACGCGAAAAAGCACAAGAAAACATTCGTGCTTCTAAAGAAAGATCGAAAACCTATTATGATAGACACAGCCGTCCGGTTCAGTACAAAGTCGGTGACTACGTTAATTTAAAGAATCACCTGCGATTACGTAAAGCCCTCTCGCCTTTGTGGAAAGGACCATACAAGATTGTTAAATTACTTGGAAATAACACTTTATCTTTATTAATTAATAGACGACACGTAAAGCATCATTTCGATGAAGTGAAACCCGCTCATGATAGTAATTGAATATGACTCCTAACTTAGAATAACTAATTTAAAATTAATTGCAGACTGGGCACCGTTCATATTCTGGCAACTAGCAGCAACAAATATGTAGAACACGTCACCCAGGGGCCCGGTTTGTTCTTCGATTCGGTTGGCACCTTAAAGATGATAAACGATCAATTCCATGTCGTAATTCCAATAGAAGTCTCTCCCTTTAAAGAATTCATTGATAACATCAATCAAGTATGTAATGTAATTAGATTCCAATGCCGAGAAAAAGAGGAAAGAGATGAGAAGTATTGTCGAAACATGTTACAACCCTTGAACTCACTCTATGCAGATGTCCTTCGTAATTTTGATTCCTTTTCCCACATAGTATTCAATGATGTTTCCAAAAGATCAGCCTGGTTTTCTGGTGTTGGCACAGTCTTTAAATATATATTCGGCACCCTAGATGAAGGAGATGCTGAATCTTACAATAATGCTATTAATAAATTATTCAAAAATTATGAATTACTCACAGAGTCTCTTAAGAAAAGTATAATTGTATCGCAATCGGCTATATCTAACATAAATATTACATTAAACGAACTCTATATCAATCAAGCAAAATTGAATGACGTCATTGATCGAGTAACTTTAGCAATAAGTAATTTATCTAATATTGTAATGGCCGAAAGTTTTAAGACTAGACTGAGTATAGCTAAATGTGTTAGAGTCTAATCTACTCACTATTTCTTTCAAAATAGAAGATATTCTTAATGCAATTTTATTTGTAAAAAGTAAAACAGTACATCCTTCCACTGTCATGCCTAGACAATTGTATAAAGATAAAAATAAAAGAAAAAAATAAAAATAAAAAATAAAATATTTATTAACGTAAAACAATTACAATGTATGTTAATGTCCGGCGGCCCCACACTAGGCAAGCCTGTCCTGTGGGTGCCTGTTAAGATTTACAACGTTGATTTCATCATAATTTATTCTCGGATTACATCATCAAACTAGAGCTTAACTAATCTTATTTCCTAAGTATATATATTATATATATATATATATATATATATATATATATATATATATATATTATAATTATATTAATATATATCTAAATATACATATTCATAAAAAATATAAATATACTCTTAAGATTATTTATTTAGTTGACCTACTTACAAATACAAGTTATTTTCTAGTATCAACTATAATTTTTATAATATAATAAGTTATATATTTTGAGTGAGTAAATGAATTAGTAATTATACTATATCGTGTCCATGTTCCTATTCCTGTCACAATGATAGGTGATCAGATCGGATGAATTAAAATATTTTCTGTGGCGTCGTAGGATAGCGAAAGCAACCAGTTTAAGATTTTTTGTTTTGCCTCATTTATTGAGCAATGTTTAATATCGCATGATTTGGATACTGTGTTGTATATGAAGCTTTCAATAAATGGACTAAAGCGTCTAGCAAATGATGTTTTTACTTTAGGCAGATCCATTCTATATATACGGCGTTTCAGCAGATGTGGATACTCTTTAGAACGCATAACTTTTTGGTGTATTTTCAGAGATGTTTTCAAAATAAAGAGCTGTCGAACATTGAGGACTTTACAGTCTTCATACAGATGTTTTGTAGGGTATCTGAAGGGCTTTTTGAGCATAGTTTTTAGGACGGACCGTTGAGCTCTTTCAATTTGTATCATGAAAGTTTTAGGAGGACTTCCCCAGCACTTTAAGCAGTATAATATGATTGACTGAGTGCAAAGTAAACCGTTTTTAGTACGCTTATTGTTGCTGAGGATCGGAGTAATTTCATGATATTTGCTGTTTTACGTATTCTGTTTGCCAAGGAGGAAATGTGTGCTTTAAAAGTAAGACTTTGGTCTAATAATACGCCAAGGTACCTAATTGTTTCCTTTTCTTTTGATGGTTTGACAATTACAGCTTTTCGAATTTATACAGCTATGCAAAGTAATGCTGAACGAGGCATTTGGAGCTGAGGCAGCTGTTTTGTAAAAACAGATGTAATTAGTTTTTTCGGCATTTAGAGTTAGCAAGTTATACCTAAGCCATGTTGCTACCTGCTTCAATCCTGACTCGGCCTTATTAAAAGCCTCCGACTATGAGGCACCATTGAACATTATCACTGTGTCATCAGCATAGCATATGATATCACTATGTATGCTGTTGTGTATATCATTCATATACATTATAAACAGAGTGGGCCCGAGAATACTACCCTGCGGTACGCCAAAATTAACTGTGCGTGGAGCACTTTCATAGTTGCTTACTCTAACACACTGCTCTCTTCCAGTGAGATAGCTTTTAAACCATTCAAGAGCTAGTCCTCTGACACCAAATTGTTTTTCTAGCTTTTGCAGTAGTATTTTGAAAGACACAGTGTCGAAAGCTTTCGCTAAATCTATAAAAACACCTATACTGCAACTATTTCTATCCAGCAGTGATGATACTGTCGAAGTTAGAAGGTCAACAGCTTCCTCCGTTGATTTTCCTCTCCTGAAACCGAACTGCCTAGTAGAAATGAGGTTATTGCTTTCTATATACCTAACAAGGCGGTTGTTAACAATTTTCTCTAACAACTTTGAGAAGGCTGTCAGGAGCGAAATTGGGCCGTAACTATTTGCCGAGTCCTTGGGACCGTTTTTGTATAGTGGAATGATAGAGGCTGTTTTCCATACATCTGAATATTTTTATTAGTGGTGGTATAATGCTATTCCGGATTTCTTTTAGGAGAATATTAGTTACACCATCTACACCTGGAGCCTTATCATTCTGTAATGAGAGTATAAGAGACTCAACTTCAGATTCGTCAGTAGGATGCAAAAAAAACGAGTGTGTGAGCAAATTATTGGAGACTTTAGTCGCCAAAGCTTCTTGACTTAGCTGTAAATTTTCTAGGATGTTGTTTGCTAACCTTTGTCCCACCGTTGAGAAGTAGTTATTACACATGTCTAATGAATGCTTAACGTCTAAACTGCCACGGAGTTTCAAAAGTTCTATGGGCTCCTTTTTCGTTTCAGAAAGGTGACACACAGTTTTGATGGCTTTCCACATTTTTTTGGGATTATTTGTACCGCTAGAAATTTCTTTGTTTTTATACTCGTTTTTTAATTTACGCAACAAGTCATTACAGAAATTCCTGTAGCGTGTATATATTGTACGTAGGAGCTGATTGTTTGGCGATTTCCGTGATTTCAAGTGCAGTCTGTCTCTGTGTTGCATGCACCGTATAAGACCGGGTGTGATCCAAGGGTTGATGTTAAATTTTGGATGACTAATTGTAACTTTATGTGAGTGTTTGTTAATGATATTTCTTAGTCGGTCACAGAATGTTTTTACAGTTTGGTTTATGTTTGAACTTTCAAAAATTTGAGACCAGTCTACCTCCGAAATCTCTCCTACAGCGTTTTTAACAGTGTTAACAAAAATGTGGTCAAGACATGCTTCACCTCTTGTCGGTTTTGTTATTGCTGAAAAAAGGCCGTGTTCTGCTGGCATAGATACTCTAGATCCTGATTATTAGAGCTGGAAAGTATGTTTGTGTTCATGTCCCCCGCTAGAATCAATGTGTTGGATTTATTTGAAAATTGTTGAAGTACGCCGTCAAGTGAACATAAGAAAATATTAATGTTTTTATATGAAGGAGGGCGATAAACGCCTAGAATTGTAATTGCATTAGTCAGGTCTAGTTGCAGACAATTCGCATCATTAATGCTCGGTTCAGTAACACTAACACTCAGGGAATCCCTGACATAAGCCACTACCCCACTGTTCTGGTTAATTACTTTTTTCGTACTGTAGTTAGTGTATGACTGCATTTGAGGTATTACTGTGCAGTTATCAAGCCAACATTCAATTAAAATAATGATGTCGAATGCCATGGCAAATCTGTTTAAGGTTATGTTAAAGTAATCTCAATTTTTATTTAGGCTCCTTATATTATACGTCAATATCTTAAGGTTGTAAGACGATGTGATTGCCATTTGACATTGCTCAGGCACTTCAATTTTATAACAATTTATTCCTACCGAATCTAACTCATCAACTAAGTTATTGTCAGTCATGGTTATGTAAAAATATATTTGAGCCAGCACATTGTTTAACTTTTTGGTTGTGGTAGTAAGTACAAATTAAACATACACACATACATACATATCATTACGCCTTTTATCCCCGAAGGGGTAGGCAGAGGTGTATTTCTACACCCACTTTTCGCCAGATATACTTTAGTCCCACGTAATAAGGGGCGAGCCTATTGCCGTACCGGGCACATTTCCAGACTCCGTGCTGCTTCTGAGAATTTCGTGGCAGAAAAACCCAATTACACTGCCCGACCCAGGAATCGAACCCGGGACCCGATCCCACGCGCAAATTTATGCCGCGAGACCAACGAGGCAGTCGTATAGGGTTTGATGTCGAGTTTTCCGTCTCTACGCAAAGATGGTATTTGCATCGTGTTATCCCTTAGTCGCCTCTTACGACACCCACGGGAAGATACGGGGTGGTGACACTTGTATTCTATGCCGTCAACCACACGGCTATAATGCAATAAGGCAATAACTACAAATTAAACAGAAATGGTATATACTGCTTACAACTACATGCTTCATTCTCGTAGAATATATTAGAAACAAGTTAGTTTTATGTAAATCTGCATGGCCATTTTCCAGACTACATAGATTTAATGATTTATCTAATTGTATTGGTTTTAAAATAAATTTTTAAAAATTGTATCAGCCCACGAACTCAATTGTCGATAATTATCAATGGACAATATAATGTGTTTAGTATAAAAGTGTATGTAAACATGCAATTTATACTTATTTAACCTAATTTTTCGATCAGTGCGATTTGTATAGTAATATACAGTAATAATATTTATGTAAAACATATGAATAAATATAATAGAAATGTTGAATAGTGCCTTAAATAAATCAAATAATATAAATATATTAAAAATAGTATGATTAATGTATATGGTGAAGTGAATTATTATTAATGAAAACGGAGCTTCGTTAGGTAAAATCATATGTCTGTCTGGTGTTGCTTTAATTTCCATTTGGAGGTTTGAATATGCGCAAGAGGTCGTCTTGAGTGCGTAAAAGTATGGATGGTTTACCTTCACGTTGCTTGACGAGAACATTGCCGTGAGTACACCAACAGAAAGAGTACCCGAATTCCTTGCACTTCGCTCTTGCGTCTCGAAAAAAGCCCTCTGTTTATTTTAGTTAGTCGTTCATTGTAAAAGATTTTCTTTGATGTACCAGGGATTTCCAAGTCAACGCTAGTGATGATCTTCCTTGCCCTTGCGGCCTTTATTATCTGGTCTCGCTTGGTTCGACGCAAAAGACGTACCACAACGGGCCTTGGAAATGTTTTGTTTTGTTCAGGGAAAAGCGCTGATTTTACACGGGGACCCGCTCTTGTCACCCAGTCAATGTCACGGTCTTCCAGCTCGACACCCACCTTTCTCGCTGCTAAAAGAGCAATGTGATGAATATTTTCATTCTCGTGTTCGGGTATACCTGCTATTTCTAATTCATTGCACAGCTGGTGTTGAGCTTGCCCGTTGACTTCCATCTGTAGCTCTGTCACTTTTAATTCGAGCAGCTTCATTTCTTGATCCCGCTTTTCGAGGATATTGTAAGCAATTTGAAATTATTACCTAAATATAGATCTTTCCCAATTAATCTAGAATTAAGTAATATTCATACTTTAATGAATATCGCAGAGCTAGTCTGCTACTATTTAGATGATAAACTAATATTTGTTATTAAAATTCCCTTAGTTAATGTATTAGAATATAATCTGTATAAACCTTTGCCTATTCCTCTAAATACAACAAATACAAATTCTTTTAGCATGATCTTACCCACAGAGGAATACCTAGCATTAAGTAAAGACACATCATCCTTTTCATTTTTGAAAAACCTAAACCTTTGTAATTCTATTCCTAACAAGATCTACCTTTGTGAATCAAGTGATATATATACAATAGCTGGTAATCCATCTTGTGAAATTATTACTAAAGCCATTTCATCCTTACCTGTGTACTGTCAATATAGATTTCTCCGTGGTGACATTGATATTTGGCACAAAATGACAAATAACAAATGGGTATTTGTACAGTCCGAACAAACTAAGCTCTATATAGAATGTTAAAAGGATGAACTGTATGAAACCGTGATTTCCGGCACGGGATTCCTTAATTTACCACCTAATTGCATAGCTTTCCATAAGAACATTAGATTTGTAAGAGAAAATTTCTCTCGTATTGATATACCAAGTATTTCCCCTAAATTTAATATAATAAGCGATAACTGTTGTAATATAAGTCGATTTAAAGAACTAAATCTCCCGAAATCTAGCATAAATAATATAAAGTTAGATAACCTTAAAGATCTTAAAATTGTATCAGACCAAATCATAAATGATCTTCAGAATGTAGCTCTAAATAATGACAATAGTATCAATAACCATATTAGTTTTCCAATTTTAAGCATTTTATCAATACTACTTTATATAATTCTGTTGATTGTGTATAATTGTAAAAAGAGCAAGTGTTCTAGGTTTCTAAAGGTCAATTGTAAAGAAAACGCTAATCCTGAAGTAGAACTTCAAGCTGTTGCAACCCAACAAGCTCGCCTTCGAGTTGAATAGTCTCCCAGAAACTTACATTTTCTGTAAGTTTCTTCTTAGCGTGGGGGTTGTTATATCCCTCAAATGTATGGGATAACGCTGACGAAATACATCGTCAGCGCATTAAGTACTAGTTAAGTGGTTTGTTAATTATTTGGCTTTCACAGTTCAAGTCAGTCTCGTCTCAACCTCGGCCAAGGCCACTTGCTCTTTAGAAATAAAATCTATGTAATTTCAAAAGTTAAATAAAAGGCCTTCGGCCCAAATTATAAATATATTTTATTAAAATGACTCTATAAGTTTCCCGTATAACAGTACGTACATATATATGTATAATAAAATAAAGGTCCACGACAGTCCTGTCTATATTTTTATTGAACGCGATAGACTCAAAAACTAAATATTGGATTTTTGTACGATTTTCACCAATAGCTAAAATCTATAAAAATAAATATCGTTATTCCTATGGAAAGTTTTTTATTATTTTCAAGCTCTTTTGAAAATACACATAAAATACACACTCACACGGCTACACCATACTCACAGATGCAACTGCCACCGACACATTCATGACACAACTTTTTTTTTGTAGAGTACCGTCCTTATGAGCCATCTCAACTCGACGCCAACCTGGCCAGAATGTGATCGACCGGGCTTGGGTCTGGCGAAGGAGGTGTGTGGCGGCTCTTCCGAGGTGTTCGGGGCATACCCACTAAAACCACCGCGGTGTCCCTACGGGTCCCGAGTAGTGGCGGGGGTCAGGCGATTGGCAGATAGCATTCTTTGCCGTGACCCCGCCCGGGACTGGCCCACTGTTGGTGTTGGCAGGCCTCGCCTCGTTTTGCTACTTGGGAGGTGGCGCGGACACTACGCCACCTCTTTGCCTTTTGGCGGACGGGGAGCAGCACCAGCGCTCGCCGTCCGCAGGCACTAAAACGGCCGCAGAGGATAGGAAGGACGGCAACCTGACAACACCGCATCTCATCTTCCTCTGCGGCCCCACCGCAGCGCATTAAATGGTGCGCCCCCATTTGTTTGCGGGAGATAGAGCACGTGGCAACGCAACACCGACACGCATTTCTTCCCGCGACCGCGCCCGACTGCGAGAGACAGACAGAACTGTCCCCCGCACCCGCACCTATGGACCCATCCTACGCAGGCTTCACCCAAGCCCACGTGGAGCGTCCACTCCCGGGATCCAAACACAGGACACACTCAAACTCTTCAACAACACATAACCACGCACACACACAAACAATAACGCCAATATATTTTTGCCTTTTCCTCTCAAATTACCTATTTATATTCTGTATCAAATTGCAGAAATTTCACGCACTATGTCGCAATAAACTCCTCTCAGGGACGGATTCAACCTCCGGGAGATACTCAAAAAAATATATATCAATACCATAATATACAGTACTGAACCATTCAAGTACATACCACCCAATTTAAGTACTTAAGTTTCTAATTAAAGACTCGGACAGTAAACGTTTTATATAAAAAAGTTTCAACATTCCACTTAATATTATGACGCTGCATTGTAAAGTTGAATAAGTTTCAACGTTTTACTTTAAACTGTTTTGAAAATTAAACTAGTTTTAGATGGCTTTCAGTTGGTAGAGTTTCTGATTAAAAATCTCATACGTATACTAGGTTTAGGTCTAAGGAGGCAAGATTTAAAGTCTAGAGTTAGTCATTTAATATAAATAAGTATAAAAGCTACATTTGTGTTTGTTTTCTCTTTTTGACGCTGTAGGCTTTTTTAGATTGAGTTCATAGGTCCATTATATTTTTATCCAATCATGTTGAGTTGCCTAAGTTGGAGAGGCCTATATCTCGCAGTGGATTGCGACAGACTGATGAAGATAATGATGACGTTCAGTTGACATTTCAGGTTGGCCTAGGTTTTCCACAGTGATCGATTTTGAACCGCCCGCATCCAGTCACTTCCCGTGATCCCAATGAGATAGTCATCGTCGTTACTACAGGGCCTTTTTACCCCAATGTGCCTATGCCCAGCCCAGCTATGCCTACGGCTTCCTCAACTCAACATCTGAAGAGTTATGACGCCTACTTGGGCTCTCCTGTGGATCTCCTCACTTCTGATTGAGGCTGGCGCATAAGAGACAGTAATATGGATGAATGATTTTATCAACAACTTTTCTTATAACTTACATATATCGTTCTTTCTTTGCCTAGGCTTAGGTTGCAATTACAACTTTTTGGAAATGGAAATGTGTTATCATTTACAAACTGTCGCGTTAAGACCTAATACTGTACCACTATGTTTTACTTTTTATTTAAGGAAGTACGTTAGCACTAGCAATTGCTGGTATTTCGATGGCCGTTATTATTCAACTGTCTCCACAAATAGTGAAGTTTGGAGCCTGCTAGAAGGTGAGAAGCACAAGCGACTTCAGAAAGAACTTCAGCCTACGCACTAAAACCTGCACGGTGTCTTCGAGTTCCCTAAGTAGTCACGCGGTTCTTTACTAACATTTTTTTATACAGAACTGGACTCACGCCTGTATCCCGAAGGGATAGACAAGAATACACAGTATACAAGGCAGAGGTGTAATATAAACCCACATTTCGCCATAAATTTCTAGGTCCCACGTAATAGGGGGCGAGCCTATTGACGTCACCGGGTACGTTGTCAGACTCCGTACTGCTACGGAGAATTAGGAAAAACTCAGTAACACTTTGCCCGACCCGGGAATCGAACCCGACACCTCCTCACACTATCCACAATAAATTAACAATAATAGTAAAAAAGTACTTAATAATATTTGTGTATCACACATTTTATATTGTTTGTTGGCGTGGCGTGACGTAGCCTCAAATTGACTGTTTTGGCGTAATATATTAATATTATGTTTAACAAAATCAGCTAACAATGCTGATAAAACGTGAAATATAATATTGTAATCGAACATGCCATGTTTGCTATGTCAGGTCAAACCTGCTATCGGTTAAATTCGACGTCATGTAGTGTAAGAGGTTTTATAAAACCCTTTTTAGGGTTCCGTAGTCCACAAGGAACCCTTATAGTTTCGTCATGTCCGTCTGTCCGTCCGCAGCCTAGCTCAAAGACGCCTGGTGCTAGAAAGCTGATATTTGACATGAATATAGACATAAGATATTGCAACAAAACTGTAGAATAAAATTTAGGGAAATATTTTTTTAAGGGTATCTCCCCTACATATACAGTGTGGTTGAATTTTTTTTTGGTTGAGTACCCCATCATGTGGGGTATCATTGGATAGGTTTTAAAAAAATATTATTAGTTTGCTCAAATCAATTTCCGATCAAGTGATTGGTTTGTCAAATATTTAGCTTTGAAGTGAAAAAAATTGTTAGACTCAAGTGTCCCCCCCCCTCTGCCGCCTAAACTATTAATTTGGAAGAGGTGAAAAAAATCACAAATGTAGTACATATAACGAATTTACAAGGAAAACTATTACGGCTAAGTAGATATCACTAGTTTACGAGTAATCGTCGGTTAACTTATAAATACCTATTTCTGTGAGTTTACATTGGGCGCGCTGGCTTAATCTTAAAGATATACGTACTTTGGTATGTAATGTACTACGGTACTACGTATGTATAGTAGTAGTATATCTTGGAAACCACATTTTATGTTTACAATACATAACTGGATACATACCTAGTATTTTTCTAAACAAAACTTAGGTTCTTATAATAGTGTTATTAAAATTATTTTTTCAGTAAAATAAACAGTCGGATTTGTTGTACATTAATATCCTTTGCAGCAAGTCATTATGGGCAACTACGGAACCCTACATTGCGCGTGGCCTGACACGCACTTGGCCGGTTTTATTTAAAAGAAAGCCACAATGACGTTTATTTTCTCATAATAATATTAATAAGCAAAATTCTAAATGTGGCCCTGAACGACCGAGTGTGGCTACAGGCGTCCTTACCTGTACGCCTGGGCGGCCTCGGCGTTCGCAAAATTTCCGATGTGAGCTTACCAGCATTCCTGTCCTCGGTCCACGGCACTGCAGAATTGACCAGGAAAATCTTAGCACCTACACTGGTCGATTCTGAGGTGCCGTGTGTGATCGATGCCGTGAATGCTTGGAGAATGGCTTGTCCAAACACCGAGTTACCCCGAGACTTATCCTCTCAGAGGCAGTGGGACGGGTCGCTTTGCAGCGCAGTACGAGAAAATCTCCTAAGTACATCGTCCAATGCTGCAGAGCGTGCCCGTTTGCTGGCTGTGGGAGAATGGGAATCGGGTCTCTGGCTTCAGGCACTGCCATCGTCCAACATAGGTACCATGTTGGACGATACCACTTTCCGCATCGCTGCTTGCCTCCGTTTGGGTGCGTCATGTGTTTCTCCACGTCGCTGTCACTGTGGGGAGGCTGTCGACAGCCTTGGTCACCATGGCTTATCATGCAGCAGGAGCGCAGGTCGTATATCACGACACGGCAATCTAAATGACATACTTCGCCGGGCTCTTGTCACCGCTGGCGTTCCAGCCCAACTTGAACCGCAGGGGCTGGCACGTGACGATGGCAAAAGACCGGATGGTATGTCTTTACTCCCATGGAAGTTGGATAGGCCTTTGGTGTGGGATGCAACGTGTGTCGATACCCTCGCGCCATCTCATCTTCCTGGCACAGCGGGTTGTGCGGGCGCTGCTGCTGCTACAGCGGAGACCTTCAAACGGCGCAAATACGCAAACCTAGTAGGGGATTACGTATTTGAGCCGTTTGGGGTCGAAACGTTGGGGCCATGGGGTCTAAGTGCAAGATCTCTTTTTAAAGATCTCGCAAAGAGACTGGTCGACGCCTCGTGTGACCAGAAGGCTGGGTTGTACTTGGCCCAAAAATTTAGCATTGCCATTCAACGTGGCAATGCTGCCAGCGTTCTGGGCATGCTCCCGGTCGACGGCGATATGGAGGACTTTTATGACGCCCTCTAAATTATTTTTTTTTCTTTTTGTTTGTTTTGTATATACATATTTCGTAGGATAGTATTTTAACATTTAAGTTATGTTTAATTAAATAGGTAGGTATTTAGTGATATCTAAATAATATTATGTAAGTACTTAGCTACATTATTATGAAAATGAATAAATGATAATCAACAAAAAAAAAAAAAAAAGGTTTTCTCGTATGACTTATACTTCTTGATTTTCACTTTGCCAAATTTTCTCGAAATCAAATACTAAAAGGGTCAGCGCAAACGGGCCACCGACCACAGCCACTGGTGGCCAGCGACAGCCACTTAACACACTTATTTCATATATTTTGTATAGACGCGCCACACACGTGTGGCCGGTGGCGGCCACTCGCTACAGAAGTAAAATATAATAATATGAAAAAGTGCGGCTGTGGTCGGTGGCCCTTTTGCGCCGACCCCAAGCCGCAAGAATTTCATTGACATATATTAATTGTTGATCGGCACTAGAAAGCCTGCCTGTGAGGCATCGGAGAGAAACACAAGACGACACACACGTACATTAAAATACACAAAAGTCGCAAATTTTTTTTTCTGAAAAACTACTGAGCTATCAAAACAATCTTTGCACCATTAACAAAGACAAAACAAGAATCAAAACCCAATGTCTAGTAGCCTGAATAAACAGCAGCAAACAGGAACGGTCACAATCTATCATCATCAGCCCTTTATACTGTCCCACTGCTGGGCACGGGCCTCTTCTCACTATGAGAAGGGTAAGGCCATAGTCCACCACGTTGGCCAAGTGCGGGTTGGCAGACTTCACATGTCTTTCGTAAACATTATGGAGAACTCTCAGACATGCAGGTTTCCTCACGATGTTTTCCTTTACCGTTTAGTAAGTGATAATTAACAATTTAATATGCACTTAACTCCGAAAAGTCATTGGTGCGTGCTGTGGATTCGAACCCGAGACCGTCTGCATAGCAGTCTGTCGGTCTCTCCAATCAGCTATCACTGCTTTTTTTCACAATCTATACATCATCATTTTCTTAGGCGTTCTCCCAGTTTCAATCTGGGGTCCGCTTTCTAGTCTAACCGGATTTGGCTGAATATTAGCTTTTCCGTAGAGCGACTGCCTGTCTGACCTCCGCAACCCGAAGGGATAGCGATATTCCATGGTTTAGACTAGTGTCAGTTTTACTGACGCCCTGTAACGACTGTCAAAGATCTTCATGACAACCGGGACCGACGGCTTAACGTGCTCTCCGAGGCACGGGACAAGCGATAATTAACAATTCAATACGCACATAACTCCGAAAAGTCATTGGTGCGCGCCGTGGATTCGAACCCAATACCCTCTGCATGACAGTCTGTTGGTATATCCACGCGGCTGTCGCCGCCGTCACAATCAACATGTTATAAAATAAAATCTCCTTTTCTTCCTGTCTCTATGTTTGAACTGTATTAACTCAAAAACCGCCGAACGGATTTTTGTATGATCGACACTAATAGATAGGGTGATACGATTCAAAGTCTTTCAACCAATTACCAAAGACAAATGACAAAACAAGATTCAAAACCCAACGTCTACTAGCCTGAATAATAAATTCAAATGTTTTTGCAATAACTTACTCAATGAAAGTACCAACAGCTCTCCGACTATTATCAGCATCTATCAAAATGTGCTTTTTTGGTAAGTGGTTCATTCACATAAACATTGTTATCTCGATGTTCGTCACGGATGGATTATCGCATGCCAATCACTCTAGTAAGTACATAATATATGGAGTTCTCTTTGTGTACACAAATCTATTTAGATAACAAAATATAAAAGGTAGTAGTATCTATTTAGATAACAAAAATATAAAAGGTAGTATAGTCTTGCTGATTTTCGCATGAATAGGCCGGCTCGACCAGGGAAGTACTAGCATCTAACAGAATATCGAAGTCAAGTAACAGTATGCATGTACGCATGCTTAATCTTAATTCTCACAATATGATTATTTTTATGGTGCAGGTAATGCTAGATACTTAACCTCACATGCAAGTCTTGCCGACTCTGTCAAACTAAGCGAATGTTACATACTGAAATAAAACTGCACTTTACGATTCTGTCGCGATGTATTTATTGGTTTGACTAAAAGTAATCCTGTAAAGTAATGGAAATATCTGATTATAATAAATATTGTAGTTTATAAATCATTCAGTTTAAATGTAATCTGATTCAAATCAATATATCACTAAGTACTAGACCAACACTCCAGGTAAGTATATCTACGAGACCGTATACGTGGCAGTCGCAATAAAACAGATATTATGAGCTTCCGAGGTCACGTGCAGTAGCTTTAAAACCAAGCGTGTCATAAAGTAGACGCATGTGTGACCATCGCTTTATTAAACAGAAACTAGCCAACCACCCGTCTTCGCATGGTGCAATTCGTAGTGGCTTTGACGACCATCTCACCTACATTACGCTGAGTATTGTGAGTTCCTTTCCCACACGAGACAACACTAAAATATGATGTAATTGAGGAAAAGACATTTCTGCGGTCACGGTCTCCAAGATTTTTTTAATAGACTCACGCCTTTAACCCTCAAGGGGTAGGCAGAGGTGGAATATTACACACACATTTCGCCATGAATTTTTAGGTCCCACGTAATAGGGGGCGAGCCTATTGCCGTTACCGGGCACGTCACCAGACTCCGTGCTGAATTCGGAAAAACCCAGTAACACCTTGACCGACACGGGAATCGAACCCGGGACCTCCGATCAGCAGTCGCATATGCTATCCACTGGACCACGGAGGCAGTCTCCAAGATGTGATGATTGATATTCATAGTTCTATTATATCTCTTGCGCAAAATCTATGATAATAAGTCGACGACTTTAAATCAAACTCGACGTAAACAGAACCGCGAGCCTAGCTAAAAAAAAGAGAACAAAAGGGACAAATAACACTGTAGTGTTATTTGTCCCTTTTGTTCTCTTTCAAACAATCTTTGTACCATATTTTTACTTATAAAATATTATTAAGATTTTGAGGCTGGAGTGATGCCAAAGACATATTTTTGATCAGAAATAGGAGATATTTACAAATGGATAGCTAGCATCTGTTTCAAGTTTCAAGTTTATTATCTGAACTTGGACATTTTCGAAGTAAGATTATTTGGTTTGTCTAGTTTTATTTACATGTTCACTAGCAGATGAAAGATCAAAGGTCTCCCCGAAAAGCTCAAATTACAGCCTATACAAACACTTCTTCTCAGTAACAGTGGAAAGTCCTATTAAATCAGTTCAGCCATTCCTGAGATTACTGACAATCAGGGGCCCAATTCTGCTAATTATATTTGTTCAAAATGCAGTTTCGATATGATGTCAGTGTCATATTTACGTCATAATGGTATTCTCCTAAATTAAGAGACATTGAAATGATATTGCGAATATATTGAGAGTTGAACAATACGTAAACGATATTCTGCTAAATATATTTTTGTACAAAGACAAACGTCAAACTGTAAATACACATATTCAAAACACCCATATTTTAAATGTTCGATTTCAAATCGTACGTAATATTATTGATTATATATCAAAAATCTCTCACAATCCAACGAATAAATTCATTTACTAAAATGGTACTGGTTAGTATTATAGACTGCCATATTGCACTGCTAGGTAGAATCATCTGTATATATAAAATTCATTCACAATTCCTTGAATAACAGCAATGCACAGCCGAATCTACTGGGCACAAGATGCTAAAAATTGGCATGTACGTTCCTCGAGGACCGTATGCTGCACCCTTACTGTGCCCTGACTAAGAAGAGATTTCCCGAAACATCTACCAGATCGTAAGGAACTGTTAAAGTGAAATAAAATGTGAGAGCGTACTTGCGTGCATATTACATAAAAAACAAATCATAGGCAACGCTGTAACATCAAATTACCAGCAATAAAGTTAATTATTTCATTAATGGCAATACCTACTCATGTCAGGATATTTGACATTAAATTGAATATATCGAAATTAGAATAGAATGACATTGTGTAGCAGAATACCGATTTTGAGTCAATTCAAAATATAATCTCATTCCATTCAAAATATGATGTCGATGTCATCTAAAATAGCAGAATTGGGCCCCAGATAGCAATTAAAAAAGCAATTAAAATCTAAACAAAGGTCGTTTACTTACATACATACATACATAGAGTCACGCCTGTTGCCCGGAGGGGTAGGCAGAGACTACGGTTAGCCATTTGCAACGATCCTGACATACCTGTCTTGCTTCATTCACTCCTATCAAGTTTCTCATGCATGCTCTTCTGTTTAGGGTACTTCTGACCTGTCCTTTTTTTTAGGATGTCTCCAATCTGGTCAGAGAACGTCCACTTAGGTCTTCCTGTTCGTCCTGACCCATGGTCGTTTATGACTTGATATTGTTTAACTTACTATATGCACTTGAAAGAAACATTTTGAAATCACAGACAGACACTTTTATTTATGTATACATCTAATGTTTGATTCAATATCTTTATGCCATTTAAAGGTTAAGACAAGCCTCTCGATCATCAGCCCTTTATACTGTCCCACTGCTGGGCACAGGCCCTTTGCACTATGAAAAGGGTAAGCCCATAATCCACTACGCTGGCCAAGTGCGGGTCGGCAGACTTCACTCGTCTTTCGAGAACATTATGGAGAACTCTCAGAAGTCAGACATGCAGGTTTCCTCGCGATGTTTTCCTTCACCGATAAGCAAGCGATAATTAACAATCTAATACACACTTAACTTCGAAAAGTCATTGGTAGGTGCCGTGGATTCGAACGCGAGACCCTCTGCGTAGCAGTCTGTCGGTCTCTCCACTCCGCTGAAAATCTTAATATATAAAATCCTTGCGTTACTGACTGACTGACAGACACGCTACAGCCGAAACTATTGGGCGCAGGAAGCTGAAATTTGGCCTGGGTGTTCCTCGGGGACCGTAGGGGTACACTAAGAAGGGATTTTCCGAAATTCCCACGGGATCGACCAAAATGGGTAAATTTAAAAAAAATGCAGGCGTAGCTGCTGGCGTCCTCTAGTTTTATTATAATAACCAATCTTTGTAGAAAATTCATTGCTCTCCGCATTATGACATTGATGGCGTTATCTTTCTTCGCGCGTTCACTCGCTTCATCCAAACTATTTGATCTTGAAAACTGGAAAAACATTTGCGTTTCTTATAAAATATTTTTTAAGCCTTAGATATCAGGTAAGTAGACAAGTACGATAATTATATAAAATTTTGGTTAGCTTTATCTCAAAAGAGAGTCAAAATAAGAAATATTACAAATAAGGTAGGTGCGGCCAATAAGGCCTAGCTAAGCGGGAATTTAAATAAATCAAGAACTATTTAAACGTATCAACAAATTTTAATGTAAATTAATAATTTATACCAATTACTATGAATTTTAAGTGAAAAACGGCGACTACTGCCATAAACATAGCCTTAATTAAACATTTAAAAAACGCTGTCTTTAAGCCTTATTTAACTATAGTAGGTCTAAAACTTTAACTAACAAAATAATACAAAATAAACTTCATGTATTTGTTAATTGTGTTTCATAAAATAATAGCAAAGCTCATAATGACAGCAAAGACGTAAAAATTAAATATTTGTTTTTAATTAGGATAAATCTGGCCACTCAAAATCATCACCGTTCTCCTCTGACAAACCGCTTATTGAAATAGGCCACATTGTATTACTCGGACTGCCGCATCCAGGTCTTCATCAGACAACACATACACAGCTTGCTGGGGAGTCATAGTGATTATAAGTAGTCTCTAAATGCCATAAATCAATTAGAAAACAGTTAAAATTACATTTCTAAAAGCATTCAATAAACATATTCTCTTGATAATGCCATAGAAGAGGGTAATAAGGCCTCTGGTCGATTTTTAAAGGTCTTATTAACCACCGACCACTTCATAAAGAATTTTTTTTAAATATCATTGTTCGGTCTAATTGATACCATTCGTATGTACAACGCAGGCATCTAAAGCATGAACTAATAAAAAATTAAACTGCAAAATAATGTACAAAGATATAATATTTTAAAAATTACTTACGTTTGGTTCGGGCGTTATATTATAATTCGAGCTGAGCGTCCATCAACCACGACGAATGTCGCAGCACCGGTGGCAGCACAAGGGTAAGCGAGACGTGACAAGCTTAGGTCGCCATCTGGGATGGTTAGCTACCAATGACTGTGACTTCGGTCGGTTGGGATTATTTTTAGTTACTTTCCTATATTACCCGATTAGTTTTTTTTATTAAAGTCATTATCATTTTTTATCTGTATATATTATGTTACTGTAAAAGCCCGAAGTACGGTAAATCTTAAGATTTACCAGTAAATCCTAAGATTTACGAGCATGAGTTGGTAAATGTCCGAATTTTTAAATAAATTAAAAAAAAGTGGACGTATTTTTGGGTAAAGGGTCACAAGAGAACCTGTAATAATCTAACATTGCATATTTGGCAACTTATCTTTTTTTTATGCACGATGTATCAAATATTAGAATGTATGATACTGAAAAAGCCCGTAAGGTTAGGTGAGACTGTAACTCAAGTAATTAGGTTATGTAAGGTTCTCTTGTGACTCTTAACCTAAAAATACGACACCTGCGAAGCAGGGCTCCGTCAAATCAGTCCTTTTCTATTTAAAAATTCGGACATTTACCAACTCATGCTGGTAAACCTTAGGATTATATTATATAACATTCTTGCGTTACTGACTGACTGACAGACATCGCACAGCCGAAACTAATGAGCGCAAGAAGCTGTAATTCGGCGAATAGTTGCCTTGGGGAGCGTAGGGGTGCACTCAAAAGGGACTTCCTGAAATGGCCACGGGCTCAGGCAGAAACGGTTAAATTAAAATAAACTTAGCGGACGTAGCTGCGGGCATCCTCTAGTATATTACATTCTTGTTATACGGTTATAACAAAAATGTAATATATTAAAATTCTTTCTGAACTTCGAATTTTCCTTATGGTTATATTCCTTCACGGAATATAAATTCCTATGAACGCCCCCAAACGAGCCGTTATATTTATTAAAAGGGTCACGCGAAGTTTATATTTCATCGTGTTCCTTATCTCTCTGTGTAAATTGATACTATATTTCATTAAACTGCGTGAAAAATAAAAATAAGAAGACGTGGAAAGATGTGCTCGTTCACAGGCTAAAAGATAATGGCGAGATACAATTTATTTCCTAAATAAACTAGGGCAGATGAGTTTTTGAGTGGTTGTATCCTTGTGGCCTAGAGTTCATTGTATTTTGTACGAATTATGTAAAAGGTATTATTTTTGACAACATTTCAGGATATATTTCTTTTATTTTATACTTACATAATTATTATTCTAAAGCTTGTTTAGAAATACTAAACACCTTAGTAGACAGTGTTACAGGATTTTACTGAATTCTCAGTAGCAGCACGGAGTAGCGGCAATACGTTCGCTCCCCATTACGTGGGACCTAAAATTGATAACATGGCGAAATGTGGGCTTAGTATTACATCTCTGCCTACCCTTTGCAGATACCGACACATTATACTATGAAAACATAATGTTAGAAGACAATGCGTCCGCATTCTGGCAGCTCATCTAAACCGCGATATGACTCGTGCACCGCGTGTTACAATATTTAACTACACTCTTATTTTATGACTACACCTGCACAGATATTTTTGTAACGGCTACGACCTACGACCATAATTGGTATAGTTATTGTAAGGTAATGGACGTGGCCAATATGTGTGTATAACCAACGGCCACATCGAATTCACAAAACAACATTTTACGCCCACACAAAACATTGTCTCACTCGCGGTAGAGTTAAGTGGTCAGAGCACCGTTTACGGCCATTTTCAATATTCTAACTACAGATAGATCTGTATATTTAAGATTCGTGTTTGACATATTTTGTATGGAGCTTATGTCAAAAACTGTCAAAAACGAATCTAAAATCTACAGATCTATCTAAAATTCGAATATTGAATTCCGTAGTTAAAGGATACGTCATCCGTGCGTTCAAACAAAGATAGAAAGAAAATTAAATCTATCATTTTGTTCGTGAAGGATTCATAATTCATATTAATTTATTTTTATGTCTTATAATTATCATCATCATCTCATAATCATCAATCTACATATAATTATCATAAAATGAAATCCCCTTTTTCCTGTCTGTCTGTTTAAACTCTATAAACCTTTTGTATGGTTTTCACCAATAGGTAGAGCGATTCCTGACGAAGGAGGTGTGTCACTGTCATTTACGCGGACGGAGCCGCGGGCTAAGTGTAATATAAAATAAATTCTTGAATTTACGCGTTATATTGAAAATATAGGTAATAATTTAACACATCGATAGTCTTCGAATAACCGTTTAGAATAAAAAGTTGTTTATACACTACCTGAGTAGGTATTAATTTGTTGGGCTCCACTAGCTTATCTTTCGCTATAGATTTCTAATTAAATATTCAGTTGCCTTTGTCTATACTGTTAATAATATGTGTGAATCCGTTTAATCTAATGCTACAGTATTAGTAGAGTTAATTGTAAGTCAATGTTCAAATCCTTGTCGTAATACTTAATAGCATCTCAGAGTTTCGTGGTTTGTTTTGTGGCGTGAGTATAAAGTGTGGTATAAAGGTCTTAGTACACTTACACGGCTCGCCTCACACCCAACCAAAAGAATATCATCCAAACATGAGCTTTAAGTATTGCTGTTTAGCTATTTTTTACACTGGCAACATTTAGCACACAGCGAGTTGTCTCCTAATTTATGTGCCAATGTAAGGAATACATAAATAACAATAATTAAAGCCGATATTTGAATGATATTCTTTTGGTTGGGTCTGAGGCAAGTCGTGTAAGTGGGCTAAGACCTTACAGGTACGAGTTCGTAGCCGACCGCAGACCACAGACCGCAACTGCACGCAACGTGTCGCTGCGACGCTACTGGTCTCTATGTATTTCTACGAAGTACCTTCCGTAGCGAGCTACACTTCGTCTACGACGCGCCGTAGCCCGGTGTCAACCGACCGCACATTAGTATTGCCAATGACGTTCTCAAAGAAGTCAGACATCTTGTTGCATATAAAACTCATAACCAATAGGAATGCGTCGCTGCCGTGTGCTGCTGCCGTCTGCGGTTCAGTATGAAATCAGGAGACATCACGTGCAGTTGCGCTCTGCTGCGGTCGGTTACAAACTAGGTCTGTCGACAGGTTTTAAGTCAGTCAGTTAAAGATATCCAGGTTTTGCTGTTTGTTGCACCACAATTATCATGCCTTCCACTATAATTTTAATTGTTAGATTTTGCCAAAACCCCGTCTGTAATCCCAGCGGACTTGCTGTGGAACTTTACGGTAAATTGTCCTCAACTTTCGCTATAGGCATCTAGCGTCCAAGCCTTGTAGGCACTAGGCTTAGAGTGCCATTCGAAAGAGAGTTATACCGAGTAGACAATATATACAAAGGTAATGAATCTATTTTTTATAGTAATCGCTGCCATACACAAGTTTATATTATGTCGTTTATTAATGCATATTCATTGCTTGTGTTTTGATTTCTGATAATCCATAGCATTGTTTTAATATTCTGACCAAATATTTTATCATTTTTCAAATCTATAACAGTCAGTACGTATATTGCTAAACGGCAAAGCGCCCTCTTTCTAAGTATGCCGTCCATACCTTAACATCGCATCATATACAGTCATATAAAAATTGTTTATCCTGATTGATATATCACCGCAGAACTGCTGTAGCCAGAAACATATTTAAAATGCGGATTCTTTATAACGTAAGCGCTCATTGAGGAAGAATGTTTTAATATTCCACCACGGAGAAAAGTAGATTGCTAGTCCTATTCATAAAGCAAAAATTAAGTCAAATCAGTCTAAAAAGTTGATTTCGTTTGGAGTAATTGAGTGACTGCTATAAAAGTTAAGTTTGCTCAGAGATTTCTACTGGGAAATGTAACTGTGCCATGAGTTGATTCGGCCAAAAAGGATCAAACCATATGAATTGGGCTTAAATATGCTCGCTTGATTTAGTCGTGTTAAATCACCCACTTAATTCTTGTGCATTATTTTTATCTGTCTAGTTATGCTAACTTATACACACGGGTTCTTCTAAACTTCTATCAAAACCTACAGTTTGATAAATATGATGCAATGTTTTCTGTTTCGTAATAGTCAACGAAAACTATTTTACAAAATAGTACCTAGACTAAGTTTAAGTTATTCGCCTATAAAATAGCTAATTATCTATTAAATGTGATTTTCTCACTACACAATAATACGTAAAATTTTAAGCAAATTTTGAAAGGATGTTTAATTTCACTGGCAAAATTTATCAGCCTATAAACATGATGTAAATCAAAGAGATATACGCATTCCCATTACCTGCATTAAATTACCGTTTTACCGATTCATAACGTGTGGAAATATTTGCTCATCGAAAAATATTCATCGCTCATCGCCCGACATATGATCCCTTTGTTTGATGATGACGTTTGAAAATTTCAATTACTCGTTTGATTAGAACTTTGGTCTGATCGAAAATGTTGATCGCATCGAGCTTCTTCAAAAATATTCGGGGTTATAATTATAATCTACATTGAAGCCTTCTGAACCGTACTTCAAAATAACAAGCAATGACATCGAAGTGATCCGAAGAGGTGGTGTTATTAAAATGAAACGATGAAAAAAATTTGAAGTATATTTACATTATACATATACAAACACTGAAAAATATTTCGAGTCATATACCATCTATAGCAATTCACATTCAATTATAACGGTGCACTTAAATACTTAATTTATCGATGCATAACTACTTAATATTACAAAATATATTTCTCGATAAAACCACCAGTCCATTCGAGCGTATGCTCTGTGCCTCAAGCACAAAATATTTACGAATTTGGATCGGCCCAATAAATGCCGATTTTCCAATCCTATGTAGAATTCACATGATCAGTTTTAATTTTCTGTTTTTATCACGTAATGGTTTTCCCGCTATGTTATACACAACTGGTAAGTACTTGTTTCACATCGGCTACTGCTTTGTGGATTTCTATATGCAGTATTCTCGGCATCCGCTACAATGGGTTGGAGGCGACAATGATGATATCAATGTATACTGATATCTAACGTAAGTGACTGAATAAATATGAACGTGAACATGACGATCTTCACATAATGTATCTCCCACTGAATATACATTTTAAAATAAAGTTCTCATGACTTACAAAATACTTACAATTAACTGCTACTACATAAATAAATCTGAAATACCAAATACCTTGATTCTAAATTGTTTGAAAAATACCTAGAAAATATTTACCTATAGTAAAACTAAACGCTCATGTATTAATCAAAATTAATGGGTGTATTCATAGTATTTACTCGTGGATACCAAACTTCATTTAACAAGTTATTTCGTTTCGGATTCATTGGCGTAAAATTAGTTAAATGTTTTAATCGTAACGTAACATTATGTAAGCTGTAGGCTAAGGTTTAGTCCTTTTTAGACTCTCTTAGATATCTACACCAATTTTAAACAAAATGTTAAATGATAACGGGTTGTGTAATTGGGTTTAATTACATAAAACCTAGGCTGTCGTGCTCAGACTGCAGACAAATTGCATGTTACTTAACATGAAAGTAATAGCAATTTACTTGTTATGTTATACCATTGCGCGTCAAAATATTCAAAAGAAAATACTTAAGCTGAATTCTTAGAAGATCTGTTTCAACATAACACAATTTTCTCCTTTAAGTGATACAAAGGGACAGTTTTATTACTGAAATTAACGTCCTTTGTAGCGTCAAAGGAGAATCAAAGGGATCAAACATTTGTCATATCATACGTAAATCAAAGATGTTTTGAATGTATATTTGACGCCTTTTTCTCTTCATTGAATAGGCAAGATAAACGGAAACGGAACAGTTAGCCGTGTGGTTGACGGCATAGAATACAAGTATCACCACCCCCTATCTTCTCGTGGGTGTCGTAAGAGGCGACTAAGGGATGACACGATGCAAATACCATCTTTGCGTAGAGACGGAAAACTCGACATCAAACCCTATACGACTGCCTCGTTGGTCTCGTGGCATAAATGTGCGCGTGGGATCGGGAGGTCCCGGGTTCGATTCCTGGGTCGGGCAGTGTTATTGGGTTTTTCTGGCACGAAATTCTCAGTAGCAGCACGGAGTCTGGAAATGTGCCCGGTACGGCAATAGGCTCGCCCCTTATTACGTGGGACCAAAGTATATCTGGCGAAAAGTGGGTGTAGAAATACACCTCTGCCTACCCCTTCGGGGATAAACGGCGTGACGATATGTATGTATGTATGTATGTGTGTATAAAAAATTACGTTAGGAGACAATGCGTTCGGCTTCTGGCAGCTCATCCAAAACACGAAATGACCCTCGCACCGCGTGTTACAATCTTTGACTACACCTGCACAGATATTTTTGTAAGAGCTTCGACCTACGACCATAATTGGTATAGTTTTTGTAACATGATGGACGTGGCAACGGCTCTCTGGTATACAGCCAACGGCCACATAGAATTCACAAAACAACATTTTATGCCCACACAAAACATTGTCTCACTCGCCGTAGAGTTAAGTGGTGAGAGCACCGTTTAAAGGATACGTCATCCATGCGTTCAAACAAGGATAGGAAGAAAATAAATCTATCATTTTGTTCGTAAATAATTCATAATAAATATTAATTTATTTTTATGTCTTACATCATCATCATCATCTCATAATCATCAATCTATATAATTATCATAAAATGAAATCCCCTTTTTTTCCTGTCTGACTGTTTAAACTCTATAAACCTTTAGTATGGTTTTCACCAATAGGTTTAGCGATTCCTGACGAAGGAGGTATGTCATTTTCGCGGACGGAGCCACGGGCTAAGTCTAATATAACACAAATTCTTGAATTTACGCGTTATATTGAAAATATAAGCAATAATTTAACCGATAGTCTTCGATAACCGATTAGACTAAAAAGTTGTTTATATACTACCTGAGTACTAATTTGTTGGGCTCCACTAGCTCATCCTTAACTATAGATTTCTAATTACATATTCAGTTGCCTTTGACTATACTGTTAATAATCTGTGTAAATCCCTTTAATCTAATACTACAGTATTAATAGACGGAGTTAATTGTAAGTCAATATTCAAATCCTTGGAATAACAGCAGCTGAGGGTTGGTTGGTTTTGTGGCGTAAGCACAAAGTGTGGTATAAAGGTCTTAGCCCACTTACACGACTCGCTTCACACACAACCAAAATAATATCATTCAAATATGAGCTTTAAGTATTGCTGTTTAGGTATTTTTTACACTGGCAACATTTAGCACACAGCGAGTTGTCTCCTAATTTATGTGTCGTGTAAGTGGGCTAAGACTTTATAGGTTCGAGTTCGTAGCCGACCGCAGACCGCAACTGCACGCAACGTGTCGCCGCGACGCTTCTGGTTTCTACGTAGGTATTTCTACGAAGTTCCTTCGGTATCGAGCTACACTACGTCTACGGCGCGCCGTAGCCCGGTGTCAACCGACCGCACATAAGTATTACTCGACTTCACATTTGTTCTACCAAAAACGTTCTCATATACTAATAAGAATACGGCGCAGCAGTCTGCGGTTAGGTTCGAAATCATGACTTGAGTGACACGTCGCGTGCAGTTGCGGGCTGCTGTAGTCGGATAAAACTCGCGAAGCCGCTAGCGATTGTTTGATTTATTCATAAAGCAAAAATTAAGTCAAATCAGTGTAACAAAGTTGATTTCGTTTGGAGTAATTGAGTGACTGCTATAAAAGTTAGTTTGCCCAGAGACTTCTACTGGGAAATGTAACTGTGCCATGAGTTAGTTCGTCCAAAAAGCATCAAACCACTTGAATTGGGCCTTTTCATCACTAACTTAGCTTAGCCGTTTAAATCACAAACTTAATTTGCGCGCATTATTTTATCTGTCTAGTTATAGACGTACCAACAGACATTTCTTCATTACATAAGTTCAGAAGGCCAGGCAGAATAATTTAACGTAGGTACCTATTGACTGAAATATTCTTTTGGAAACAAAGCAGCGATAGCCTAGTGGAGAGACCGACGGACTGCTACGCGGAGGGTCTCGGGTTCAATACACCGACGGGGACGCGCACTAATGGGTTTTCGAAGTTATGTGCGTGTATATAGTAAATTGTTCATTATCGCTTCATTAACGGCGAAGGAAAACATCTTGAGGAAACCTGGATGTCTGAGAGTTCTCCATAATGTTCTCGAAAGATATGTGAAGTCTGCTAACCCGCACTTGGCCAACGTGGTGGACTATGGCCTTACCTTCCTCTTATTGAGAAGAGGCGCGTGCCCACCAGTGGGACAGTTTATATACAGGGCCAATGATGATCCTTTTGAAAATAGGTTAGTAAAGCATTTTAGAAAATCAATTAAACCGCTACCTACCCAGTGTCGAAAGTCTCGATGGCACGTATCGATGATTCTCTTAAATGATTCAAAGAATTTTTATTCGTTGAAAAGAGGCGGCGATAGTCTAGTGGAGATACCAACAGACTGCCATGCAGAAGGTATCGTGTTCGAATCCACGGCGCGCACTACTGACTTTTCAAAGTAAAGTGCGTATTAAATTAAAAATTATCATCACAATTATCATAAACACGTTTGACAGTCGTTACGGGGAGCCATTGAATGTCGTAAGTTTCACCTGGCCTTCACAACCTAATGTGATAACATTAGGTTGTGAAGGCCAGGTGAAACTTTGGTGCGGGCTATGGATTCGAAATCGGTACCGTCTGTTAGTATCTCTACTAGACTATCGCTGCCTAACATATAAGTCATTGCAGTTAATTGATGATATTTCTGATAAAGACGACATTCTGTGAAATCTGATTTACGGCCATTTTCAATAGTCGATCCATACATGGATTTTGAGATTCGAGATTCGTGTTTGACATATTTTGTATTGAGCTTATGTCAAAAATGAATCTAAAATCTACAGATCTATCTATAGATCGAATATTGAATTCCGTAGTTTTCAGGGTTAGACCAGTAAGCGGACCCCGCGCCCCTGGGCGTGTAAGTCTCAAATGTAACCGGGATAGCGCTAGGAAAATGATGATGATTAATTCAAACTACATCTGTCAATGACCATCACTCGGAACATAGTGGCCCATGGAATAAGTATTCTCACATAGAAAAGATGCAAGCATTCAACAGCAAGACAGCTGATAGCAGATAAACAGAGCTGATAATGAAAACAAGTATCTCTTACAGGAATAACAATATCAGTTTTCTGTTCTCAATATTTCAAAAAGCTACTAAACAAGTATATAATTTTCTACATAAATAAATTGCTAGTACATTCATCTTACACTATACAATACACCTACTTCTTCCTTGTTGCGCCACTCTAAGGTAGACTGGTAGATAGTACCCATGGCATTAAGGCGAGGTTGCAGTACTTTTTAAGATTTTTGAACGTCTGAAAGTTCCATGAACTATGATATTTTTAATGAATAAAAATTAAAGTATAAAAGTTGAACATATCTTCTAGTAAATCGTAAAGATAGAAACACGATTTGGAATGATTGGTTCGATAAAAAAAAAGTCAAACATGGCACTAAATCACAATTTTAAACGTGTACTGCTTAGAGATTCCATAATGAATTGATATGAAAGTATTATCAATAGAAACAGCTCTTTATTTTAAAATAAATGGTAAAAACAGATTTCGTAATTTCGTTATCATTTTTCTCCAAGAAAAAAAATTGTCAAAATGTTGGCATTATATCGCTCGCCGGCCGTTCATCAGTGCCTGTCTAGGCGTGATAGAGGGTGGACGTACGTCGTTGCTCCGCAAAATCCCCCTCCACCCCCGCATGTACGTTTTCGCAAAAGTACAAAGTAATTCGTATTCCAAACTCAATCGTTCAAACCATAGACATACTAGTAAGAAACCGTAGACAGGTTACTGACAAGGTAAAATGACGGAGCTTACGAGTGGCACGCATCGCGAAAAGCCTAGGACCAAGAATCAAACTGGACTCGACATTTGCGTACACCCGTAAAGGACGGACATAGAGTACATCCCGAGTTGGTGTTACCAGATGTTGTAAATGTTTACCCTACAATTCTACGAAGTACATATTAACTTTTAAGTAACATTGTATCAAACCTGAATGGAGTTGAATTGTATTCCATCCATAAGGTGTGCGATAAGTATTTTTTATACATAATATTATTATGTATAATAAAAATGTCGAATAGGTGAGACAGGAATTACGTTAGCTGCAATCGGAAGATTGAAAAAAAACCAAAATGATTTTAACTTAATTTAATTTAATAAAAACTTTTACAATTAATTATATCTAAAATTAGCCTAATGCCTATTCGAAGTGTGAATATGGAATACATCATTGTCATCTTGCAATAATTAGGAAACCTAATGTGTGCGTCATAAAATGCATACGAAGCTCGCCGTTTCCGTCGCTCGATGTATGTTGCAATAAATATCGTCAATAAGTATGAAGTGCTGCGTCGGCGATCTCCCTTAGGTAGCGACGCGTAACATCTCCACCCGCAGATCAGCAACTATTTTAGAACCTTGAGAGAAAATGTTGCTGGTACTTGGCCTCTAGGTGTCTGTTCCTCTGCGTTTCTCCCGGGTTCGGCATATATGTGTTCGTCGACTTTGGTCCGAATAGGTTTCATACAGAGCCATTTATATCTATAGCTCAGTACAGCTGCGGTAAGTGCAATTGCACTTAATAGTACGACATAGAAAGGTATCGTCGTATGATATAGGACGTCTGTTTGATTCTGGCTAAGTTGCAGTGGTTGCGTCAATCTGACTCGATTCTGAATGCTGTGTAGTCCTCTCAGGTCAATGGAATTGAGGTGGACATAAGATGATTTTTCGTCTTGTGGCTCTTCAGTAAACGGGATATTCATAAGTTTCAACGGTTGACCTTGTATTTCATCATTTTCGTTGATAATAGTCAACTCATCTGTACGCAGGTAGCAGTTAAGAGGGATCGTAGCGAGATAGCTGCCTTGTAGCGCATTGAAATCTTCTCTGCCGCAAGATAGTTGAACCTTTGTTGGATGGGGGAACGACAGGATGTAGTGCTGGTCGTCGAGTTTCTCCATTGCCTCCTTCGTCAGGAATACTTTGGTAAACTGGCAAGTAGTCTTGAGAGCTTGATTTGCGATGAGTTCCTGGATACAGTCTGACTTTGTACGTATTTGGTGAGATATATCCTTTTCACAGAGATACCAGTTGTTGAACTTCGAGCATTCTGCTTCTATGTACACGAATGAGTCATCATTGGTTGCTATGAAAGGATAGGTAGGGATAAGGGCTTGACCATTCCTATTGGGTACTATAGATAATCTATATAAATTATATATGCTTTTAGAAATAATAGGAAACCTGAAAACTAACACTATTTGCTTATCATTAAAATATGATCCTGGGCTTATAACATTATAATACTCTCTTAATTCTAACCGTAATAACTCATCTTTACTATATATATTTTCTAACCTATTCAACATAGACTTAAGTGTATCTATATCTATCATAGAATGGTGAGTGCTTGATGTACGGATAAATGCTAACGTATTCTCTATTCTAATTAACTCTAATCTTAAATCTTCTACATTTTCACCAACGATAGTTAAAAGTTGACCAAACTTTGCGTAATTGATCAAGTCGCCTGTCTGGTGCGTAACGTTCCATAGTAATTCTAGGGAACTATTAATTCTGTTCTGATTTTCGACTAACTGTAATAATACACTATTATGTTTGTTCATCCATTCTTTACTGAGACTTATGTGATTATTAAATTCATTTGCTAGTTTATCCTGATTACTTTGTAAGATTAGAATAGCATTGTTATATTTTAATGCATCTTTGTAATCTAAGTTTCCTGTTATACTATTTATAACTGAACCAAAGCTGTCAACTAGACCTCTTTTAACACGGTCAGGTTCCAGGGATCTTAACTGGATTGATAACTTGCCAATTTTTTCGGTAAGATAATTAATCTGAAATTCGAATAATGCATATATATCCTTACTAAGTTGATTTTGATAACCTGAAAGCTGATTTTGTAAGACTATAACTTGATCCTCAATGTCCTTCAAATTAACATACTGAAGGAAAGTATGGTGGTGGGTGGTCATTCTTGTTGGTCCGAGTTTGTACGGTAATAAGCCTGGTCCATCGGCCAAACTTTCAAGTTTTATCTCCATTGGTCGCGTCTTGTGGACGATCAGAAATAGTAGAATCCTGTAACAAGTTGGGATTTTTAGGGCCTCTCTTCAGTCTGGCTTTAGCTACGGGCCCACGTTTTTTAGACGTGTAGATATGAATGGGTAAGTCTGCCAAAACAGTGTCCTGGTTATACCGAGGCGCTGTTTTTTGTCGGGAATCTGCAGGGTTCTTAATGAACACCTGTTGTTGAGGGACATATTCTATTTCGGGCTCACGATTTTTATTTCTATTTTCTATCAATGCGGTCCGGTTTGCTAGGGAAGATTCGTTAATAATTTGGTAAACTTGTTTCATTCGATTCCTATGGTTCTGTACATACTGTTGTAATAGCTGCTGGGTGAAATCTAAATCTAAAGCGTCTCTGGGGTCAAAGTGTCCCGTTAGTAAGTCGAATGGCCTACATTTTGTAAAACTATGTATCGAACTGTTATATCCGATAATAGCATATGGCATAAGATTAACTATAGGTTCGTCTTTGTGCTGTAATTTTAGAATTCTTTGGTGCTCGAGAATGGTTGAGTGGAAGCGTTCAATGTTACCGTTATCGTTGGGAGAATGCGGTAAAACTCTATGGTGATTTATCTTATGGAGACGTGTAAATTCAGAGAAAAGTTGGTTAGTGAACTCGGTACCATTGTCGGTTACTAGGGTTATGGGTACTCCATGGTGGGTACAGTATTGTAATAGGGACTGAAGGATGCTTATTCCTGTGCTATCTCTGAGATGATATGCCTGTCCATATTTAGTGAAAACGTCTATAAAGGTAATATATTTTTCGCTGTGAACCGTGAATAAATCCATATGAACTATCTCGAATGGTTTTGTTGCAGGAGGTACAATATTAAACTGGGGTCTAATAGGCCTTCTATCGTATTTAGCCTGGCCACATATGATGCATTCATTAATGAATTTAGTTATATGATCTTTCATCTTAGGCCAATAGTATTTTCTAGATAAGGCTAAATAACACTCAGTAATTCCGCGGTGATTCGTTTTGCCATCATGGTAATGTTGAATTATTTCCTGTTGGCGAAGATTTTCTTTAACATTTTCGAGTTCAAATTTGGTTAATATAAGGTTCATAGAAGAACTTTTGAAGTTTTCCTGTATAACCGGTATAATTGAGTACATAGCGAGAGGTGGATTTATCATGATTGCGGTTTTAACTTTGGGATTCACGTATTCTTTAATAGCGCTGATTACATCGTTTTCTAAATTAGATGACGATATTTGGACGGATATTCGTGTGTGCGTTTCAAATGGCTTAGATGTAACTGGCTTACGTTTAACGTCTTCTACTACTGTGAAACATATCTGACGGTGAAATTTATTAAGGGGCTCGTCTGTAATCGGTACTTCTAATATGGGGTGTTCTAGGCTAGTATGTACGGTTGCAGTGGACGAATGTGCGGATGGCGGATTTTCTGTAGGACTAGGCATAATGGAAAATATTTCTTCTATGAGAGAATTGGTGTCTTCGTTATGTATCTCCACCCGAGAGAGGGCGTCCGCATTTGTATTATTTTTACCTTTCTTGTAGATTACACTAAAATCGTACTCGCTAAGCTTTAATCTCCATCTTGCTAAACGCGAATTTGGCTCCTTAATGTTCATCATCCACTGTAAAGGTCTATGGTCGGTTAAAACTTTGAACTTACGACCAAACAAATACGGTCTAAAGTACTTGGTTGCCCACACTATTGCGAGAAGCTCCTTTTCGATAGTACTGTAATTAAGCTCGCTTTCGTTTAGGGTTCGTGACGCATAACATACAGGTTTATCAGATCCTATTGCACCTTGAGATAAGATAGCTCCAATGGCTACATTTGAAGCATCGGTTGTTAAAACGAACTCTTTGGAAAAGTCGGGGTACTGTAGTATGGGATCGTTTGTTAGTAGTGTTTTACATTTCTCAAAGCTGTTAATGTATTCGGAATCTAATACTATTTTCCTACCTTTCTTTAAGCACTGTGTAAGTGGTTTAGTTATTTTGGCGAAGTCTGGGATGAATTTGCGGTAGTAGCCAACAAGGCCTAAGAAATGTTTAATTTCCTTGGGGGTTTTGGGAATGGGATACTTTTCTATGGCACTGATTTTATCGGGATTCGGTTTTATACCTTCTCTAGTTATGATGTGCCCGAGGTAAGGGGTTTCAAGTTTTAGGAACTCGGATTTGTCCATTTGGATTTTAAAATTGGACTCTCGAAGTCTTTGGAGTAACTTTTCGAGGTTAAGCATGTGTTCGCTCAAGGACGTTCCAAAAATTATAATATCGTCGAGATACACCAGGCATATCTCATTCTGGAGACCACTAAGGACATTATCCATTACCCGTTGGAAAGTTGAGGGTGAGTTCTTAAGTCCCATAGGCATTCGAAGAAATTCAAAATGCCCATGTTCGACGTTAAATGCAGTCTTCTGAATGTCCTGAGGGTCCATCTGGACTTGATAAAACCCACTGGCAAGGTCAAGGGTCGTGAAGTACTGGCATCGACCTAACTTATCAAGGACATCGTTGACATTGGGGATAGGGTACTTATCGTCAATGGTTTTATCGTTAATCTTCCTAAAATCGACTACTAATCGCCATTTCTGTTTTCCAGAAGCGTCTATCTTCTTGGGAACTACCCATATAGGTGAACTCCAAGCAGAGTCTGAGGGTCTTATTATTCCCTGATCTAACATTTTCGATATTTGGTCCCGAACTTCTTGGCGATGAATGAACGGGTAGCGGTAGCTCTTTGTATAAACGGGCACCTCATCCGTGGTTTTAATTCGGTGCTTAACTTGGTTGGTAAATGTTAACGATTCGCCTTCAAGATAAAAAACGTCGCTATACTTAGAACAGAGAGCTATAAGGTTTGCTTTTTCTTCCTCGTTTAAATGATCGGTACGTAAGCGTGATATGACGTCTTTGGTTCGATTATTATTACTATGCTCTAAGTGATGGGTCTCAATATTAAATAAACTTGCGCGCGCGGGTCGGTCAAGTGATATTATAGTGTCATTAGAAGTCGGATTTTCTATTTCTAAATAGCCGCGATTATTCTTTACAGTAGTAATGCATTCGCGTATAATGCAATTACATATAGTCTGTTCGCTAACTAATGCTGTGCCGTCGGGGGCGTCAATGGGAATTCTAACGAGTTTCGAGGATTGCGCGGGTATAATATCTTCGTACAGGTTCACGTTGCATGAATTGTACATACGAATAGGATTAGATGATGATCTTGTAATTAATCTCTGATCTTTTAAATCTATTTTTGATTCAAACTTAGTTAGTAAATCTAAACCAATTAAGCCATCGAAATAATCGTGAAAACGATATATAAATAATTTAATGCTACCTGGATCGTTAAATTCCTGAAAACAAGGCAAGGTTATGGAGTAGTTATTTCTACTAACTGCATGTACATTCGTAACCTCGAAGGGGTCATAATTAAGTGGGAAATTTGGAAAATATTTTTCTACAGCTTCCGGGCTGATAAACGACTGATTTGCGCCAGTATCTATGAGTAATCTTAAAGGGGGATTCGATATTAATATATATGGTAACTGACGCTGGGTTTGAAGGTTTAGTTCTATTTTGGCTTTTTTACATGGGGACCTTTCTGAAAATCCTGGCTAGGTGAAAGGGGAGAGTGACTTGGACCGGGTTGTGGTTCAATATCGCACTCTAGAGTGCTATCAATATTACTATAATTATACGTCGGGTCGTAATTGCACTCTAATGAAGCGTATGAATCATAATCATAGTAATTAAAATCGTTATTATAATACTCCGGCTCGTAACAATACTCCGATGGGTAATACGACTCGTCATATGACGCGCACTCGTTCATGTTCATTTCTCGCGATTTTAAATAATTACTTGGTGGCGGGTTCCCTGATCTACGCCAATCATGACCAGATAACATAGGCTTAGGTGTAAAATGTTGGCAATGTGATTTTGTGGTGGCACGTTCCTAGGTGGTAATCGAAAAACGTTACTTTGTGGATTATAAGACTGTGGCAAGGCGCGGAACATCTGCTGTGTACGTGTAGGCATACGATGTTGCGATTGCTGATTTATATTAGGATTAAACTTAAATGGTTGAGGAGGTGTTTGATTGGGTTTCATTCCTACAGGACTAGGCCAGTTAGGTATAGGTCCTGAAAAATTGGGAAAACGTGGCGACATATGGTTGACAGGTTGTGACGACTGGTTAGGGTTTTTATGGCTAGTAGAGGGCTTCTGAAATTCACTACGTTCCTGCAGATAAATCACGTTAAGTTCCTCTTGAACATATTCAAGGGCCTTTTCTATTGTCTCGGGTCGCATACACCTAATACGGGACCCTAAGGGCTCCTTTAAGCCTTTTACGAAAGCCTGCATAGTTACTTTTTTATATAATGTGCGTTTAGCTTCAACAGTCGTTGGAATTGATTCGTGCAATGTTACATAAGTAATTATCGTACTGAATAAAGTTTGGCAATGCTCATAAAATTCCTGAGGGGTTCTATTTCCTTGCGTGGCTAAAGAGAGGTCTCTGTACAGCGCTGTTTCGTCTCTTTGATCGGAAAAATTGTTAATTAATGCAGTTCTAATACCCTGCCAACTATCTGGTATGCCGTTCGAATTAATAGTACAAGCGGCGGAACCTTTTATTTTATTCAATATGCCATTTATTAAACATAAATTCGTCAACTCGTTACCAGGCGCGGGACTAACATAGGTATTAACTATTTGGTCACAAATTGAGATAAATCTAGTTAATATATTCGGGTTTCCATCGAACTCCGGCACCATGCGGAGAGTTTTGTAAATGGTGTCCGCGTCATGGGCCATTCTTACAGAATTAATTGAACTATCGCTACTATCTAAATCTCTACCTATATCTATAGTGTTCCAGCGAGCCGTACGCGATGTAGGCTCCCCGGCCTTAGAATTTTTCGGATGAAAAATCTTGGAAAAGGAAATACACACTTAGGGAATAAAAGGAAGCAACACAAGACCAATTCAAGTGTACTTACATATATCTCATGTCTGGTTCTCTCGTGAATCGATGTCTGGATTCCTCCTCCGGATTTGCAGCTGGACCGTAGATTCGGATATTCGGCGTCGGGGCTTGATAGCCGCCCGGGCGACTCGCGTACACGGATATCGATATTAGAGATCCCTAAGCTCGCGAACCGGCCCGCGAATATCCTACCGACTGCGCCAATTACGTTAGCTGCAATCGGAAGATTGAAAAAAACCAAAATGATTTTAACTTAATAAAACTTTTACAATTAATTATATCTAAAATTAGCCTAATGCCTATTCGAAGTGTGAATATGGAATACATCATTGTCATCTTGCAATAATTAGGAAACCTAATGTGTGCGTCATAAAATGCATACGAAGCTCGCCGTTTCCGTCGCTCGATGTATGTTGCAATAAATATCGTCAATAAGTATGAAGTGCTGCGTCGGCGATCTCCCTTAGGTAGCGACGCGTAACACAGGCTTCACTCGCCAAATAAACACGAGGCTCAGAGTTATATATCTTTTATTATATTATTTCACACTCAACTTTACTGTCCTTTGAACAAAATTAATTTGTGTACAAATTTCTTATTTTCTCTCCTTTATCACCCAAAGATTTTGTGGCATAAATCGGCATAATGAATACGCACATTCAAATACTTGATTAATTAAACGTTTTTCCTGCAATTTTTTGATGACAGCGGAAAGCTCCGTTTTTTTTTTTCAGGAGGCGACGATTTTGTGATCTTAATTTAGCTAGCTTCTTTTTTCGTGTTTGGGCTAACTGTGTTTGACGGTCTAATATTTTTAAAAGTTTCCTTTTTCTTGGAGACATATAATCAACCTGAAATGAAGTTAAATATTAAAATAAAAGTAATCACCAATAAATAATCTCTTTAAATATGTTTAACGTGACAGCTACTTACTAGATTTGTGTCTATATACATAGCTTGCGTAGGCGTGGTTGGGATTTCCATTGGCATACAGATCTGAAAAATATTTATCATTATATAAATATCTTTATTTTATTATTATAAATTTTAGAAATAAACAGCCCAATCACATCTTAGTGTTAAGATATAAAAAACTTACATAACGTGATTCTGTGGCCATTTTCGCAGTACTTGCAGTCGCAGGGGGATTTTCGGATTCCATATATTTGGTGCTGTCGTCGCATCTCAATGGAATCTAAAAAAAATGATAAAATATGAAAGACGATAAGCTAAGATTGTGTTTAATATAAAAATAAAACCCATATTTCTTGTTTCGCAATAAAAACATTAGGTACTCCTTTTCAATCCAGCAATTTTCAAAGCGAGAATTGCTAGATTGAAAAAGAGTAATTGTTTGAAATAGAATTAGTTTTTATTATAAGTCAAATCGATTAGATCGATTGAGTAACATTTTGTTTAGTCTATTGAAAATTTCTGACAATGTTCACACTGAACTATCACTTCCATCTTCCGTTGAAAAATTACCACGTTGTCGACTCGTACGTAAAATAATTGATCGCCTTTTGAAAAGCACATCCTTGTAGCTACGCGAATAGTTGTGAAATCTATTAAATTGCCGCTTTTTTGACTCCCGGCACGGTCTGTGACATATTGAACATTTGTGAAAAATCTTGTGAACTTGCATCGTGCATTGAAGACGCCGCGTTGGAGTCTGGTAAAGTAAAGATAATTCACTTGCTAATATTGGCCAATTTAGTCTCGTGTATGTCTAGCTTGCCTCCAGGACTCCACTCAAGAACATCACCAGGAGATATTTGGTAAGACATTAATATTAAGATTATAAGTCATCGCTGTGCTACCACGGTGAAGGTGTTTAGATAAATTGTCTATCGTGGTCAGGTGGATGTATTACACCTTCCACTGCGCACTTCTGATACACCTTCCTGCTTGGCTACGGTAATTCTAGACATCATTTTGGTGCAGAGTTGTAGTTGAAATTTAGCCGCTGTTGCATTACTGAGTACAAACCTCAGATTGGTATAAGCTTGTACCTTATCACCTTGTAGACAGTATTGTAGTGTTTGTCAGGTCATTTATTGTCTAAAATACATAATATTTAATTGTATAAGTTGACCTAGATAATTTGAAATACATTGTCACATAACCTCAATCAGTAATTGTTGATTTGTATTGTTGAAAAATCTAACTTAAATTTGTTGTTGCATTAATAAGTCAGTTTGTTTGGATACATAACAGCTGTATGTATCAATAAATTTAGTAAATTTAGTTTATTGCATATATTCATAAACATTATAACCAACTTGACCTTGCCACTTGGGCGGGTCACATTAATAAACTTTGTTTTGTTATAATATAGATAATATTGCTAGGTAACACTTATTCTGTGCTTACTTACTATTGTATATCATAAATAACACAGTTAGTCTGTCTGTTGCAAATAATTAATTAATTAAGTTGAAGTTTCAACTTTATTAATTTGTTATAAGTTATAACTTTGATAACTTTTGTGTTTGTTTCAATATACTGAAACCTTTAATTTTGTTGGGCAGTAAATACCTGTCACTTGCCTGCACTTGCAGTAAACAGGCTAAAACTTTGTTGGTTTCAAAGAATTAAGAAAAATTAAGTTTTGGTTGTTAATTTTATTTAGCGCTTGTCCGGGCTCTTTTGAATTTTGATTATGTCAGCTATCAAGGACTTGCGCGCGGCTGCTGGTGCTATTGCATCAGATTTGCGCTGGTTTGCCTCGGCCAGTGCCTTAGTGAACCGGCCTGATCGCCAGCAGGCCTTACTACAGAGGTACGAGCGGATTGACGATCGCCTGGCAAGTGTGGAACAGCAATTCCGCACTTTCAGCACTTGCTGTCTTGAAGTGTCAATCAATGATTTCACCGCTGACCAGCGAAATAAGGTCAGTGAAGACTATGCCCAGGTCTTAGACCTGTATGATGCTGTCTCCAATAGTGCGAGACAACTAGTTGCAGATAGGGAAGGGCAACCCGGCCTAAAGGCCCGGAGCTTCCTAGGTCAGCACCGGGGCTGGTGAGTAGGCTCCCTACTTTGGACCTCCCCCATTTTGATGGCTGCCTAGGAAGCTACCTGGGCTTCGTTAATTTGTTCGACAGCCTAGTCAATGATAGGGCTGACCTTCGGCCGGCACAAAAGTTGGCCTATCTAATGTCGGTTCTGGATGGGGAGGCTAAGGGCCTCATCCAGCATCTGCCCGTGTCTGACGAGGCGTACCAGACGGCTCGGGACCTAATCACCCGTAGGTACCATAATAAGCGTGGCCTCGCCGACACGCACATCGAGCCGATTTTGGGTTTGCCGACGCTCACCCGGGTCTCTGGGTTGCGCACCCAACTGTTGAACCCGCTTTTGGTGGCCATCAACGCACTTAAGTGCCTTGACCTGCCCGTGGACCAATGGTCCTATCTATTGGTGCACATTGTGCTGAAGAAGCTGCCTGCCGACCTGAGGTCGCGTTTTGAGCAGCGCTTTGGTGGGGATAGCGCGACCCATCTGCCCCCCTTTGCTGACCTAGAGAAGTTCATGGAGGATGAGTGCCGGGTCTTGGACAACTCCGGTGGTGACACGCCGGCTAAGTCGCAGCCGCCCAAGGTCAAGGAGCAGGCTCGCGTTCACACCCGAGCCAATGTTGACCGGCGCCCTCCTCGCTTTGCGGTCACGCAGAGCCCAGCGGAGTGCTCCTACTGCAAGGTCACGGGGCACAGAACGGCCAGTTGTAGGGCATTCTTGGACCTACATGTCGCCTCTCGTAGGCGCATCGCGAATGCCCGCCGCCTTTGCTTCTCTTGTTTGGGGTCCCACTATCAGCGAGACTGCCCAAACTCTCGCCCCTGTCCTCACTGTGGAGGACAGCATTTGGACATTCTCTGTATGAATGCCAGAGAGGTAGGCCGCTTGTCCAACCAGACGACGCCGGGCGGGTGTTTTGAAGGTGGCAGCCGAGGCTCACCGGCGCGCAGCCGAGAGTCGCCTCGCTCAATTGATCGCCACTCACCCCGCTTGGAGAACCGTAGCGTGCGCACGCCTCCTCTCTCTCGCGCACCTGAATGTGCGACCGCCCAGCGTCACCAGCACCATGACTGCTGCCCCAGGTATTCCCCTCCTTTGGCGGAGCGTCCCCGCCTTGACTCGCGCCCACCTCGTTTTGGGCGGGTTCGTCATTATGACCCACCACAGATGGCGCGCGGATCGAGTCCTCGCGCTTTTGAGGACTACCAGCCGCACCCCCATTTTGATTTGCCTGGTCCTGGCCAACGGTCGCCGCCCAGGCAACAATAGGTCATTGACCCCTGCCCTATAACTCCAACCTCCCCCATTGAGACCGTTATCCTACCAACGGTTGCTGTTAGGGTCTGGGGACCCACGGGGACCTCTGTTGTTGTCCGTGCTATATTGGACACAGGTTCACAAGGTTGCATTGTTTCCACTTGTTTAGTAGGGCAGGTTAAATTAAATATGGGTTCTTTTTCAAATTGTATACGGGGCATAGGGGACGTAGCCTCTAATGTTGAAGGGCAAGTTAAGGTTTTGTTTGGCCCTGTTGAATCTTCACACCCGAGGATTAAAACCTCGGCTATTGTGTTGAAGAATATTTTGGGTATGCACCCACAGAAACAGCTACCCGCTGCTGTGGTGAATCTGACATCGGGATTGGAACTGGCAGACCCCAAATTTGACACACCGGGACAAATCGACTTGTTGATTGGCTCTGATGTCCTCGGTGGAATTTTGATTGGTGGGAAAAGGGTCTTGGTGCCAAATGGTTTGACTGCCATCCCGACCATATTTGGATTTGCTTTGATGGGACCTGTACCTAGGGACCCCCCTCCACCTGAACTTGACAATTTGTTAGCTGTAGGCTCCGCTCTCTCTGATGCGGTTCAGAGGTTTTGGGAGATAGAGGAGCCCCCTCAAGCTGCCCGTTTGAATCCAGAACATGAGGAGTGCGAGCTGTTCTTCCAGAACAACACTGGTCGACTCCGTTCTGGTCGGATTATTACGAGGCTACCCTTCCTGTCTGTTCGGCCTCCGCTTGGTGAGTCACGACCTTTAGCCGAAAAGAGGTTGTTGGCCATGGAGCGCCGCATGGGTCGTGATCCGGAGCTCAGACAGAAGTACATTGAGTTCATGAGGGAATATGAACAGTTGGGACACATGTCTGTGTCAAATTTGGATTGGCGTTCGGTGGAGCATTACTTTCTCCCGCATCATGCGGTATTGAAGCCATCGACTGGCAAGCTGCGCACAGTGTTTGATGGTTCTGCGCAGACTTCAACAGGCGTATCCTTGAACCAGTGCTTGCATTCTGGTCCCAAGTTGGTCAAGGACCTTTGTGACGTCATCACCAGCTTCCGACGACATCAGGTTGTCTTTGTGGCCGACATAAAAATGATGTTCAGGCAGACGATTATCCACCCTGATGACCGTCGCTTCCAGCTGATCCTTTGGAGAGAGTCTCCTCGCGATCCCATGGTCGTCTACGAGCTCAATACAAATACGTACGGGTTAAGGTCAAGCCCCTACTTGGCAATACGTTCTCTTTGCGAGCTCGCAGACCGCGAAGGCCTACGTTTCCCAAGAGCCTCCGCCATCTTGAAGGACGATATTTACGTCGATGACATTTGCTCGGGCGCCTCCACAGCGGACGAGGCGATCCTCCTGCGGAACGAATTGATAGGTATTTTGGCCTCCGCTGGTTATGAGTTGCGCAAATGGATTTCCAACTCGCCAGCGCTTTTGGAAGGCTTGCCAGAGGATCATCAGCAAGATCCACATTTGTTTGAGATTGTTGACAACCCCGCCATGATGGCTGTTCTCGGCGTTCAGTACAGACCAGTCCAAGACATCTTTACATATAACGTAGACTTGAAATTGCCGTGTTCTTGGACTAAACGTCTCGTATTGTCTACTGTCGCCAGAACCTTTGATCCAAACGGTTGGATCTGTCCAATTATATTTTGGGCAAAATGCTTCTTGCAGAAGCTTTGGACAGCAGGATTGACCTGGGACGAACCTCTGCACGGCACTCTTGTTGAGGAATGGACCTCTTTTGTATCCTCACTTCCTGCCGTCGACGAGATCTCCTTGCCTCGTCCCATCCTTCCTCCCGGGAAGTACAAGGCCACCCTTCACGGGTTTTGTGACGCCTCGGAACGTGGTCACGCCGCCGTGGTGTACTTGCGCACAGTTAGTGCCTCAGGTCAGGTGAGGGTTTCCCTGATCATGGCAAAGAGCAAGGTGGCACCCCTTCGGACATCTCTGACCATTCCAAAATTGGAGCTCTCGGGAGCAGCCCTTCTTGTACGCTTGTTGAACCACGTGTCCAGTACTTTGGGTAAACGCATTTGCATTAATGGGACCTACGCCTGGACAGACAGCCAAATTGTTCTTTGTTGGTTGAAGGCTTCTGTCCACACCTTGGAGGTATTTGTTGCTAATCGCGTTTCCCAAATCCAGAAATCCGAAGTCAAGCTTGTTTGGAGACACGTGCCAGGTGAGCTCAACCCCGCTGATTGTGCCTCGCGCGGATGCTTAACGCCTAGTTTGATAGGTCATTCGCTGTGGTGGGGTCCGGAATGGTTGAGTCGACCAGAAACTGATTGGCCTCGAACGCCAGTTTTGAATACTTCTAATTTGCCGGGTCTACGAACACTCGCTCTTGAGAAGGTAGAATGCGCCTTCGACCCCGATTTTTTGTTGAATCGTTACAGCTCCCTCGACAAGTTGTTAGGTGTCACTGCTTGGATAAAGCGTTTTGTTTTTAATTTTAGGCACTCACAACAGAAACGACTGACACCGTTTCTCTCACCACAGGTACGACAGGAGTCCCTCACCTTTTGGGTTCGTTCTGTGCAATTGGCGCATTTTGAAAGGGAGATTGCTATCCTCAAGTCGGGGAAATCGAAATTATCGGGCGCTGTATCTAAATTGAACCCCTTTTTGGACGATACGTGTCTATTGCGCGTTGGAGGGCGTCTCAAGAACGCCAACCTTCCCTACGGGGCACGTCACCCCCTTTTGTTACCTAAGGACGGTCATTTGGTACGCTTGTTGGTAACTGACCGTCACCTTAAAAATTCGCATGCTGGTTGTAATGCTTTGTTGGCCATTTTGCAACGCGAGTTTTGGATTTTGTCTGCCCGAAGAATTATTCGGAGTGTAGTCTTTCGCTGCATCCCTTGCTATAAGCTCAAGGCTTCTACCATGCAGCCCTTGATGGGGGACTTACCGGCAGATCGCGTAACTGAGAGCAGGACATTTGACGATGTTGGCACGGACTTCGCTGGTCCCTTTTTGGTGAAAACGTCGACACTTCGAAACAGCAAGACTGTTAAGGCCTACTTGTGTGTTTTTGTTTCTCTCTGTCTCTCCACAAAGGCCGTACACTTAGAACTGGTCTCCTCGCTTACGACCGAGGCGTTTGTAGCCACATTTGACAGATTTGTATCCCGCAGAGGGATGCCTTCCTTGATCCATTCTGACTGCGGCACTAACTTCAAGGGCACCTATAATTATTTGAATGATGTTGTTAACTTCCTTGAAACCAACAAAGCTGATATAGGTGATAGGCTTGCCCGACGTGGGATAAATTGGTTGTTTTCCCCACCAAATTGTCCACACTGAGGTGGTATATTTGAGGCCGCCGTAAAATCGGCCAAAACACACTTGCGCAGGACAATCGGTGAGTCTGTCCTTACATTTGAGGAACTCGCAACTGTGTTTTGTAAGATTGAGGCCGTTTTGAACTCTCGGCCATTGTGCCCGATCTCCTCAGATCCGAATGATTTGGAGGCCCTTACGCCGGGCCATTTTTTGATTGGTCGCCCACTTGTCGCCTTGCCTGAGTACCCCTATATTGATACGAGACCTGGTCGTCTCTCGCGTTTTGAATTGGTACGCCAGATTACTCAGAGCTTTTGGAAACGCTGGAATTTGGAATATTTGCACATACTCCAGCAAGGCGTTAAGTGGACCGACAAGACCGATCCACCCAAGATTGGAGACCTCGTTTTGATCAAGGAGGCTAACCTTCCGCCACTCAGATGGCGCAGGGGGCGCATCCTTCATTTGGTAACTGGGGCTGATGGAGTTCCCCGATTTGCTGAGGTCTTGGTGGACGGTTCGATTCTGAGGAGAGCGGTTGCAACATTGTCACGTCTACCAACCGATTAGCGGACCGGTAGGCCGGTCCGGGGCGGGTGGATGTTTGAAATAGAATTAGTTTTTATTATAAGTCAAATCGATTAGATCGATTGAGTAACATTTTGTTTAGTCTATTGAAAATTTCTGACAATGGTCACACTGAACTGTCACTTCCGTCTTCCGTTAAAAAATTACCACGTTGTCGACTCGTACGTAAAATAATTGATCGCCTTTTGAAAAGCACATCCTTGTAGCTACGCGAATAGTTGTGAAATCTATTAAATTGCCGCTTTTTTGACTCCCGGCACGGTCTGTGACATATTGAACATTTGTGAAAAATCTTGTGAACTTGCATCGTGCATTGAAGACGCCGCGTTGGAGTCTGGTAAAGTAAAGATAATTCACTTGCTAATATTGGCCAATTTAGTCTCGTGTATGTCTAGCTTGCCTCCAGGACTCCACTCAAGAACATCACCAGGAGATATTTGGTAAGACATTAATATTAAGATTATAAGTCATCGCTGTGCTACCACGGTGAAGGTGTTTAGATAAATTGTCTATCGTGGTCAGGTGGATGTATTACACCTTCCACTGCGCACTTCTGATACACCTTCCTGCCTGGCTACGGTAATTCTAGACAGTAATGTTTTTTAACTTTCAAAGCGGGAGTGAATCGGTTCTTATGGGGTAAGCACGCTTCATTATAGAGCACAAATATAGCTTATTATGGGATGTATTGCGGTAATTTAAAAAAAGAAAATATGGTTAATAGTATTTTACCTCCTTCGTAACAATATGTAGTGTAGGAACTGAGAATGATTCCAAAAAAGTATTGCGGGGAGTTTTCCTAAAACACTTTTGTTCAAAGTGTTTAGAGCATACTCTTGCATATTTATTCGGATCCCAGTTTTCTCGTCCTGTTGCACGTATCCATAATTGTCGGATCGTGCAGTCCTTTAGCAATATATAAACAAATAATTTAATTACTATAAAGAATCAGAAAACAAATTAATAATTAATCTTAGGTTCATATGAAACTAAATAACGACAAATTACCCAAAATTTGGGTAATTTCCCAAACGCTTCTGTGGTATCCCTAAAAGCATTGAACGCTGTAAAATTAAAAAGTGTCGATGACTTTTGGCTAGCTCAACATTTAACGACCTATTGAATTCGATTGTGTAATACTAACATCGCGGTGATAATAAAATAGCATTTTTTGGTTTATTGATGTAATTTAGACATGTTTCCTTATATAATAATACACTATTTGTATCATTCTAGCAATATTTGCATGTATAAATAGATATTCTAAATAAAATACCGTACTTACGAATGAAAGGTTATGTTCTCACATTTCCGCTCACTACGGCTTTTACAGCCTAAAATGTAACAAATAACCATAATAAATCTGAACCAATGATATTTTCACTAAGCACAATTACACAGTTCACAATCAATAACAGTAATTACACAATATTTCGCGAATATTATCGAGAGCTCAACGGTTTGTTGGTCACAACTGAATGTTGTGACCAACAAAAACAACGAAAACTCTGACAAAGACAAAAAATTCTATCTTTGTCTCTTTTACTCTTATGTATTTCTGTATGTCATTATCTCGGTCTGTCATGGTATTATTATTTGCTGTCAAATCCATATAGATACATCATCCTAGCGAAAAGCGTACGCACACTAATATAAATATGTCAAAAGGGCACACTAAGAATTAGATAAGAAGTGTAAGTGAGATAGCACATCTAATCGCTAGCGCGAAATAGAGATAAACATATACTCTCTGGACCGAAGCGCATTGTGACATCATGCTGACAGTTTCACAAACAATAATTTGACTCAGATGCGACATGATCACTTTGTCTGTCTTGAGTAAATTCAATTCGCCTCAAAGTAAATTTGATTAATTCATTTAAGGTAGGGAAATAAAAAGTCGATGTGATTTATTTATAACATTTATTAAAAAAGTACATTTCATTCAATGGAAACCTAAAACAGTACGTTAATATAAAAACTGTGCGCTGCGGACCCACCGTAGCCCTGGCAATACCCCTGGGGGTATGGTGGGTCTTTTAAAGCTTAACCGTACTCCTGGCTGAAATGCTCGTAGTGTTATACCAACGTGCTACGTGGACATTAAACTGAACAGTGTTATCTCTCGTATGATAATGACTTACTACTTACGTTTTTGTATTTTTAGACAAGCGAAGACAAGCGCTAGTACGATGATATAGTGCAACAAGGAGATAAATTAGAGAATAAAACGTTTAGGTATTACTGCTAATGGTTATATTGCTTTGTATATTATAGGTATAATCTGTGGTACTGTTGAAGACCCGTCATCATCATCATCCTTGCGCTGTCGAATCATTTCCACTAGTTCTATTGAACAGTTCTCTGATAGAACTAGTGATACTTTTTTCCCACTAGTTCTATTAGCACAACTTGATGAGAAGAATAGAACTAATGGGAAACAGTTATAGGAAATTTACCACTAGTTCTATGTATGTTTTACAAGGGTAGCGTCACAATATCACGCTCACAAATCCGAATAAATATGTATTTATAAAAATGTGTTAAACGAATGAACGTCTACAAAACAATTGAACGTCTACAAAACAAATGAACGTCTACAAAAGAAATGAACGTCTACAAAACAAATGACTACCAAAAAGTGATCAGCTATCGATAGTGATTGCAAAAAACAGGTGCATGCGATTTTGATTGATTCAGCCTCAAATCACTTTTATTACTTGACAAAAACACAAATCAGTATTTTATTATTACGAATGTCCCATCTGGATACTTTGTTTTTTAGTCTTTGAACACGCACAATACTGCTTCTCTTTTACACTCGCTAAATGCCAATTTTTTATTCACTCTATTATTTGTGATACTGAATTTATTATAAATTGAAAATAAAACGTAATATTGTAATACTCATGAATGAGAAGTGATTCCATAACTTTTAGTCATTTTCCTACTATAGTTTAACTACTTTAGCAAAATCTCATTACACACGACGGCATTTTCAAATATAATGTACACACTCGCGAGTAAAAAAGCGAGCGCTTCTGACCGCAGCGCGTGAGCGACTAAAGCCAAATGAGACATTTAGAAAAAAAAAGTTTGTCATGAATTTGTCAGTTTTTAATGTGCCACTTTTGAAGTTCGCATAACTCATCTACGGTTTTTTTACGCTGCGCTGTGGCACACGCACACACGAACCCCCCCCCCCTCCCCTCCCCCCGCTCACTCGCTGACGCCACCGCCGTGTTTTTGTTTTTGCGGGGGGTGAGGTCGAGCTCCGCACTGTACTGCAACCTCGCCTTAAGTCCGCCTATGTAGTTTGTGTATATGAAGTTGTAAATAAATAAATAAACATGAAGATATTACGTTACAAATAAATTAAACTAATACACACGGGTTCTTCTAAACCTCTATCAAAACCTACAGTTTGATTTATATGGTGCGATGTTGTCTGTTTCGTAATAGTCACCGAAAACTCTTTTACTAAATAGTGGATTTAATTTTGAGAGCGAAATAACTTGAACTCGGCTATAAAATTGCTAATTACGTATTAAAGGTATATTTTCTCACTACACAATAATACGTAAAATTTTAAGCAAAATTTGAAAGGATGTTTAATTTCACTGGCAAAATTTATCAGCCTATAAACATGATGTATATCAAAGAGATATACGCATTCCCATTACCTGCATTAAATTTCTGTTTTACCGATTCATAACGTGTGGAAATATTTGCTTATCGAAAAACATTCATCGCTCATCGCCCGACATATGAATTTCCTTTGAAAAATTTTAATTACTCGTTTGATTAGAACTTTGGTCTGAATAAAAATATTCATAGCATCGAGCTTCTTCAAAAATATTCGGGGTTCTAATTATAATCTACATTGAAGCCTTCTGAACCGTACTCCAACAAAATAACAAGCAATGACATCGAAGTGATCCGACGAAGTGGTGCTATTAAAATGAAACGATGAAAACATTTTGAAGTATACACACATCAACAAAGTCTAGGGATATCTTAATCCTAAATTATTTACGAGTTTATAGTTTAGAACCTTGTTAGTTTCCACAAAAAGTTTATATACAGATTAAAACCTCTTTTATTCTATTTTCAAAATTTGAACATGGAAAGAAAAAAAACAAAATAATAAACAAAATATGGCGGCAAATTTGCTAGTAATTCGTTACATTAAAGAAAGTTAAAACTGTTTTATTATAATTATTAATGAAAAGGGTTTTTAATTGTTTTTCTTTTTTAATTTAACGTGACGTACGAACTTTAAAAGTCATGTCACGTCGTCATTTGAGTCGAGATGAAATGTTACGAGCCGTGGGCATGTTAGAAAATGGTGCAATTCAACGCGTCGTTGCTGAGGCCCTACATACCAGTCAAACTGTGATATCAAGGTTGTGGTCACGTTATCGCAGTACTGGAGATGTGGCCGAACAGCACACAGGTAGATATCGTGTTACTACGCAGAGACAGGATCGATTTCTCCAAATGACTGCCAGAAGACAACCCAATATCACAGCGCTGCAACTAGTGCAAAGGCTCCAGGAGGACCACCAGCTGCTGGTAAGCGACCAAACCGTGCGAAGAAGGTTACATGAAGTTGATCTTCATGCTCGAAGACCATTGCGTGTTCCAGCATTGCGACGTGGCAATCGCGGTCGGCGGCTTTCGTGGGCTCGGGAGCATTTACCATGGAGTGACGAACAATGGTCTTTGGTGCTGTTCACCGATGAGTCCCGGTTTGGGTTTCACCCGGATTCACGAAGAACACGCGTTTGGAGAGCTCCAGGGAGAGTTAGCCGTCTACGGCACCCTCAGGAGGTCCACCCATACCAAGGCGGGACAATCATGGTGTGGGCAGGAATTCGTCTTGGCGGACGAACCCAACTCGTTTGGATCCAAGGCAGCATGACTGCACAAAAATACCACGAGGAGGTAGTAGAGCCCGTTATTGTCCCACACAGAACTCAAATAGGCCATGAATTTCTACTCATGCACGATAATGCTCCTTGCCATACGGCGCGGCTGGTATCGACCGCTCTCCGAGAGCACGATATTCAAGTTTTGGATTGGCCTGCACAGTCGCCCGACTTAAATCCTATCGAGCATGCCTGGGACATGTTACAACGAAAAGCTTTGAGAGATTTTCCACCAAATTTGACGACTGAACAACAACTTTACGAACACTTGCAAAGGACATGGGACCTCATACCGCAGCAAGACATTGACAATTTAATTTTAAGTATTAACAATCGATGTCGATGTGTAATCAATGTAAGAGGTGGCAACACTGATTATTAATGATTAGATTTTACAAGATTTTTTCCATTTTTATTAAAATTAATAGTTTTTTAAGAAGAAATGTTTGTTGTTATCATACTAATTTTCCATGATGATTAAAAAATTAATTTTTTTATTTAAAACAAAAAGAAACACGAAATGTTTTTTATTTTTATTAAAGACCTTAAAATAATCTATGATTCTTCTATTTACTGTATCAGAAAATTCTTCATAGATTTTTAGATATTTGATGAAATATAAAATATCCTTAGACTTTGTTGATGTGTGTATTTACATTAGGTATATACAAACACTGAAAAATATTTCGAGTTATATACCATCTACAGCAATACACATTCAATTATAATGGTGCACTTAATTACTTAATATATCGATGCATAACTACTGAATATTACAAAATGTATTTCTCGATAAAACCGTCAGTCCATTCGAGCGTATGCTCTGATCGGCCCAATAAATTCCTATTTTCCAATCTTATGCAGAATTCGTATGATCAGTTTTAATTTTCTGTTTTTATCACGTAATGGCTTTCCCGCTACGTTATACACAACTGGTAAGTACTTGTCTACTGCTTTGTGGATACCTATATGCAGTATTCTCGGCATCCGCTACAATTGGTTGGAGGCAACAATGACGATATCAATGTATACAATACTCTAAGGTAAGTGACTAAATCAATAATGAAATGTGAAAATGACGATCTGCACATAATGTATCTCACACTGAACATAAATTTCAAAGTAAAATTCTCATGACTTACAAAAATACTTTATAATTAACTTCTACTACATAAACAAATCCGAAATACCTACCAAATACCTTTATTCTAAATTGTTTGAATAATACCTAGAAAATATTTACCTATAGTAAAACTACACGCTCATGTATTAATCAAAATTAATGGGTGTATTCATAGTACTTACTCGCGGATACCAAACTTCATTTAACAAGTTATTTCGTTTCGTTCCATGGTATCAAATTTATTGGTGTAAAATTAGTTAAATGTTTTAATCGTAACGTAACGTTTTGTTAGCTGTAGGCTAAGTTTTAGTCCTTTTTAGACTCTCTTAGATATTTACACAAATTTTAAACAAAATGTTTAATGATAATTAGATCACTACCCGTTATTTCGTCTAACTACAGTTGAAGTTCAACATAATTACATAAAACCTAGGTTGTCGTGCTCAGACTGCAGAAAAATTGGATGTTACATGAAAATAATAGCAATTTACTTGTTATGTTATACCATTGCGCGTCAAAATATTCCAAAGAAAATACTTAAGCTGAATTCTTAGAAGATCTGTTTCAACATAACACAATTTTCTCCTTTAAGTGATACAAAGGGACAGTTTTAGACAGTTTTATTACTGAAATCGACGTCCTTTGTAGCGTCAAAGGAGAATCAAAGGGATCAAACATTTGTCATATCATACATATATCAAAGATGTTTTGAATGTATATTTGACGCCTTTTTCTCTTCATTGAATAGGCAAGATAAACCTACTGACATTCTCAAACGAATAATACATATACTCAGTTTAATTTTCCCGTAAGGTTTGTGAGAAATTCTGTATTAGGTATATTCTATTGCTTGTACTAAATTGACAGAAATGTGAACGCTATGAATTATAATGTAACTAATTATTAAGAGAAACCTCGTTAAGAGGTTACTGTGGTTAATGCCGATATTGAAAGATCTATTGTGTTAGAATTTTGAATGATTTACTTATGATACAATTTACATAATTTTAATCAGCTAATTTAACACTATTTGATTACATCTATGACCATTCCTTTGGCATTTCGAAAAAATCTTGAACACGTTTAGAAACAAATAATTTACAGACAGTTGATTAGGTATTATGTATTTGTAGAAAATATCACAAAAATAATTAAATTGTCGTTAAAAACATGTGTCCCAGAGACTGACTTTGATCAGGTACAATTTATACCTAAATACGTCTTTCATAAAAAAACTCAACGTCAATAAATTTTTGAAAGCTTTATAGAACAGTGCAAGCACCTTTTAGATGAAGCATCTAATTTTGACATAAATAAATGAATTATAGACGACCGAGCGATTACATAAAAATTGATGATGAAACTATTTTGTGTTAAACTAACTGTAAATAGAAGAATATAAATGAGTCGAAAATAGAATATGCAAGACTCTGAAATATTCATCAGAATAATAAGCATTGAAAAAGCATTAATGTAGATAATGCGGCGCAGATGAATCTTTAATGACTCAAAGACGATAATTAAGAATTGGTGGATGTGATTAATCATGTACTTACTAACTAATGATGAGTAATAATGTTATGATTTAGGGTGAAATGAATTTACATCTGCTAATCTTATACCTATACCTACTAACACCGACTATAATTTAGTAAGCGTAATATCCATTCAGGCTTTATATGCCGGCGAACCGACAAGTCTTACATCTATCAAAACCTTAATAATAAAATACATTTTGAAGTTTCTCTTAGTTAGTGACTAGATGCAATTCGTTAGCTTCAGACAGTTTTTGATTGACGTTGTTTCTATTTAATCTTCTCACGACTTTTGAAATAAAGTTATGTTATTTTTATTTTATAGATACAATACATTCTGAAGAAATAACACAGAAAATGTTTAAAATAATGTCTTAAGATGTATTTGTGTACATACTTTTCTGAATAAATGAACTCTGCTGAATTTCAAGTGCTACAATATGTGTGTCAATATCGTTATTTATTTTTATTATATAAATTACAAATTGTGGAACAAATATGTGTTAAACTACGACTGCCGTCTTCGATCTATACAACACACAGCTCTTTTAAGATTTTTTGCAAAACCACTCTTATGAATTTGGACCCCTGCTTTGCATTTGGTGACTTCTGATGTATTCACTTGTGTGTCAGTCTTTTCCCGCTGGCCTGTATTGTCTGATTCCTCGTCGGATCACGTGTCCGATCCTGGGTATTTGACGATCAGATCTAGTTCCTCCTCGTTGGGTTTTACTGGTCGAACTTCAGTTGTTGCTTCGGTTGCAACGATTTTTTTCGGTCGATCCATTTTGTTCTCAATGTTAACCAGTACATCAGCAACACACCGGTGATCATCTGGAGACTTAAGTTCGGCGTCATCACCAAAAACAGTTTCATTAGGCTCGTTTTCACCGTTGTTATTCTGCTTGTCTCTTTCTATTTCAGCTTTACTATCTTCTTCATCTCTGTTCTCTTTCCCTTCTAGAATCATTTTGTGAATAGTTTCTTCTATTACACTGTCTGTAGGTGCTTCATTGATACAAGAATGTGTTAGGGTAAAGGGCAATTTTAGTGATAAATCGCCGCCCATAGCACTGAACGTTAGTTTTATTTTGACATAATAAGAAACGTATATGGCAAATACGTTTCTATCCTCTGACGTGTTATTGCATAACACGGTTGAAGCAAGACTGGCACCACTCTTTGCGTATGAATCTTCAAGCGCTAACCAATTTTTGGTGATACCTGGGAACAATGGCCCTGATTTTATTTCGGTTTCAATCAAGTAACTGCAAACTCTTGTACAAATAAAGATAATTATTTGAATTCTTATATTACATTACCTCGGTGTGGGGTGAGTGTGTATGTATCGGTGAGAGTCTGGCCAGGCAATACGACGTCGCCGCCTTTAACCAATGCCACGACGTTCTTGAACTTTCCGTTAGAGAACATGCACACGTCAACGTGTTGCACCACCAAAGCCTGCGATAAGAAATATAAATTGTCAAACTTCATACATAATTTAAAGTTATGGAATAGGAGGTATATGTAAAAATGACTCATTCAATATCAGATGGCGATATAATTAGAGGTTGTTAACATTAAGTACTTGATGTGGTTGGATGCGCCAAGCGAGTTTAATTTATATAAGTAAGTTAACCACATACACAACCTACACGTGGTAGACTATGTAGGCCTAACCCATTTCATAGTGAGCAGAGGCCCGTGGAGAATAGTGGGACAGTTTATAAATGATACTAAACATATCCACAGTTTTCAAATGTAACTTTTGATTACGAGGACGTGAGATATAAGGTTTTATCGCGCTCATCCTATCTCGACAACACGACGCTGTAGCTAAGCAATTTATCAGAGCTTATTATGCCAGTCATTTTATGCTGTAAAGCATGGTGTGAAGATATTGTTCAAAAGGAAAGTGTAAAATTTTAGTAACGTTATAAATATTTGCCCGCTAGCAATATTTATGTAGTATTCAAATTATCGCCTATGTTTGTAGAAATTGCTTAGGTACTTTTAATAGACAGGCGGTACTGAAATCATAGACCAATAACATGTTATTAAGTTTACTCATAACGTATGACTTATTAAATTAATTCTCCCTCTATATTGTTAATAATTTTAATTGAACTTACGAAATATTCATAGCAATTTAGTGGAAAATATGTCGGAAAACCCTTTGTTTTCGCCGCACGAGTAATAATAATTTATCAGTAAAATCCACGGAATTGGAAATTAATTCCAAAGGCTTACTGAAAACCTCATATTTTAGGCTATTTATTCATCACATCATGCGATGTTGCTCTATACTTTACAGTATTTTCAGGCGCCATTTCGTTCTTGACAACGCATTTTTTTCGTAATTATGTCCAAATCTTTGTATTGATGAATTTCACATTAAATTTACACGTGCAGCTGAAATCATGTCTGCTGTAATTTTGCCAAGCAACTGAATCAAACTGCAACAAATATCAGATAGTACTGCAACAACAACCGGACTTATGAGTAGTTTTATCTTTAAAATAATCTTAATTATTACAATTAATAATGAAGGCTTTACTAACCCAAAGCTACTGAACGGATTTTCTTAGATTTCTAAGCAAGTATTCACGCGGGTGGAGCTGCATGCGCAATCAAATAATAAACTATTGTAAAGTATTCAATTAATGTCTCTTATACAATGACTGCAATGTTTACTGGAAACGCCCTAAAATTTACTAGATGAGATTTCTAAGTATATCCATGAGATCAGACGATGTAATGTTTTAGCACAAAAGTTTACTTAACACATCGGTAATGTAAACCTAAACATAAGGCCTACGCGAAATCATTTTAGCATGAATATAAAAGTTTTCTATACTTTGGAACACTCTGGAAACATGATCTTAAAGGAGGCTAACATTCTACAAATACCGAGCTTCTTTTAGTTATTTTTAGATGTTATTTGAGGTGAATTATTTCAGGTTATTAAAATACCTGATTTTCGTAGTCGGTTTTAGTGTTTTTGATAATCTCTTTTCGCATAACTATCAACATTCATACAACGACAAATGCCTAATTTAACTTAATACGTGAGTAACAAATGCGGCACAGAGCGACTCAGTGCGATGTGTTTTGACATTAAAAATGTCAAAGGACAATGGCAGATCTCCATACATCAAAATGTCTGAAATTAAATTGAAGCGTACAGTAATAAAAATATATCAAAAAATTTGGCGTACGTAACAGAGTCTATAAATGATTCTATTTTCACTTAGGAAAGGTGGAAAAAGAAGATATCGGTGTTTGAATTTTTAGTTAAGAATGAACAATGTAGGTAAAAGGAAAGTTATAGTATGAAAGTTAAACAATGTAGGTAGGTGCGTTTGAATGATCAAATGACATATGTCAGATTGACATTAAAACGCGGAAGTATTTTGTAGCATCTAACTGTCACAGCCAAAGACAAAAGCAGAGCTGCACATTTTAAAACGATTTTATGTGAAATCGATAACAACATTAAAACGATGCTGTGACGTTTTTATTTGATTTAAACGTTGTTTTGCTTCAAAAATATTAGCTTATTGATATAATGTTGATTAAATATTAAATAACTGCATTTTAAACCAAACCAACTCTATAAAGGTCGATCGTATCGATTACTTATTTAATAATCGATACGGATATAGCACTCACGTCTATTCCTGTCACAACATTATCTATGGCAACAATCAAATAATAAAGTATTCGTAATCAATTGGAATGCTTGTTATCATCATAAAATTACTCCAGCTTTAACGAAACAAAGTGAAAATATTAAACATCGTAGAAAAAGAAACAATTTGTTTTGTTCATATGAAGTTTAAGGTCGCTACAACAAACCCAGACCGAATTCTGCCATTGTTCTTTAGGTTAGTTGCCAAGGGGCAAATAATTATTAATAGAGAGAGCATTTCAGAAAGAGTAGAAATCGTATATGCATCTCTATTCTCTCTAATTACAGAACTGCATATGTTCGAGTGTGATACCCATAGAGCTTTTATACAGCCTTGAATGACATATGCCATAAAAATTGTTATGTCATGTCGATGATCATCCAGCTGGAGTGAAAGCCGTGTCGATGATAAACTAAAATTTTAATTGCTACAAAATATTATTATTCTGAATATTGTTAGTTTTAGACATCAAAAAATTACAATAGTTTGTAGTGCCGTTGGATGTAAAAGTCGAATGGGACTATTGACTATAAATGGTCAAAAAATATCTTTCCACCGGTAAGTCATAATAAGTAAAATTGTAGATTATATCTTCCGTAATAATTCTACAATGATATTTGTAAAGCTTATACTTAAAAATAAAGATAATGACCACCGTTGACACATATTTTTATTCCATTAGTCACAATGAAATAAATATAATAGAAATGTTTCGATAAAAAAGATGAGGATAGTGTTGTAATACAGTTGTCAGTTAGAAAACCAGTTTCTCAAAGATTATAATTTGAATAATTGGTTATTCATTGTGATTTTTTGCAGATTTCGAAAGAATGAAGATTTGAAACTAAATTGGGTCCGAAATATGAGAAAGGGAGAATGGCAACCGTCCAATTCTTCTAAACTTTGTTGACTTCATTTTGTGTCTGCTTGTTATTAAGAAAGATTTCAAAGAAACGTTTTGCATTCATATGCTGTGCCTACTATTTTTACTAACCAGATATCTAATACTGAGGTTTAAACTTCTACTTTATTATTATTAACTTATATTTTTGCCAATAAATATTTACCAAAATTGCAACTGTCAAAAAATGCTATAGTTATCATATATACATATATGTATATCATAAACAGATTTGTGTTGTAATTTTCAGAAATGTCCGAAATAGCGAAAACTTATTTTTAGAAGTGATAATAAAGCTTCAAGAGAGACCATGGCTTGCACTTCTGGAACTCAGGATGAAAATATTGTTCGTAAATGTTAACCGTTTCCGCCCATGTACATCCCATTTTGGTAATACATAATTATAGTATCCCACCTGCCGGGCAGTTATCGTGTGCGTCACTTTGTGGAATAAATAAATGATTTTGACTATTTGGATTTTCTTTTTTCAATTATTTTCCAATACCAATGTCACAAAGAATGAGAACATAAAATAACTCGCTGATTGCCAATGCCCTGATCACATACATACATAGACTCACGCCTGTTTCCCCGAAAGGGTAGGCAGAGGCATATTAAACGCCCACTTTTCGCCAGTGTTTTGATCCCACGTAATAGGTGGCGAGCCAATTGCCGCTTATCGGGATATTTTGCTTACCAGAGCCTCGGTCGTTGATCGGCAGGTGCACCACTTGCAGGTGAGGTTGGCTTAGGACCCTAAGTTCTTGGTGGGAACCCTATGCACCCTATGAAATAACCATTAACTATATAATAACCATTTGCATTATTATTTCAGCCAAAATACTATCTTTGCTGGATATAAGTCAAGTCTCCTGAAGAAAGTAATTATATCTTATTATTACCTCTCTTTTTACAGTATTTGTTTCTTTGTAGGCACCTAAGTATTATACTCTAAATACATCTGTCTCGGTTACAAATATGACATTTTATACAAGGAAAAGGAAATAACGATAGGTTTCTAGTTTATGCTTAAAGCTATCTCTCCATATATATTTGCTCCTTGTTAGTTGCCTTCTCTAACGCCATCGTGTAAAAAATTTGTCATTTTGTTAGACACGTGATGCATACGATGCGGTGGTTGCGTCGCATCCTTTGCTTCTCATCGCTACCTTAACACGACATTACCTCAGAGAAATATTATTGGTTCGGCGTTACACCGAAACCGTATGATCCTAGGTGATTTGGAAAATTATTAATATTGTGGACTGTAAGGATGTGGGTTCTTATCGCCTAGGAATGGAAAAGTGAATGATTGGGTTCATGGGAGGAATAGGAGACGGGGGTATGGGAGCACACCTTACCTTGTACGTCAGTCTTCTTCCTTGCAAATGGCGGCCGCCTGGTGTCTCTTCGGGAATCCTGAAGCTTCACTAATCACTCCGTCTGGATCCAACCCAGAATTATACAATTTCACTCCACTTCACTCGCGGGCGGTTTGTTGCGTTTATGGTATAAAGCGGTAAAAATATGGCGGTACGGTACACGTGTTCGGCGCGACACGGATTATTCTAGACTGTTCTCGTCGTCGTTGAGCTTGGCGACGAATTAGCGATAGGCGTGCATTTGGGGGGGGGGGGGGGGGGGGAAGGAATAAAAAGGATCGCTCGCATTGGACAAGCAAGCGAAGTACGATTGACGTCTATGTAATTAATTATCGATAGAAAGGTAGATGGCGCTACCATATCCCCCCCGGCCCTAAAGGGTTGCCTTTAAAAAAAAATAGAATTGAACTTAGCTATGTTGGATGTACTACCGTATAACCCATCAATAGGCTAAGATAGCGATATGATATTAAAATTAATCTAAATAAACTTTAGCGAAACAATTATGCTGGCGGAATAAACTTCCAGTCAATATGATTTATGGAAAGTTCTTCCTGAAGACGAGTACGATATTCTTCCCTGAGGAACTTATAAAGGTCGCGTAAATAAGAGCTTGCGCCCACGAAACAAGTGCCGTTATCCGTATACAAACACTGTATAGGGCCGCGCCGTGAAAGAAATCGTTTTAGGGCTGCAAGGAATGACACCGTGCTTAAATCTGTCGCAACTTCAATATGCGTAGCGCGCGTCGTTAAGCATGTAAAAATACATAGCCAAGCTTTATAGCTTTTAACACCTCGACCACGCACTGGCGTATACTGCAGCGGTCCTGCGTAATCACAACCGGTATGTGTAAACGCTTTATCAACTTGATTGACGCGTTGGCTAGGAAGATCTGCCATGGGAGGGAAAGTCGGACGCGGACGAAATTTGAAACAGACGTTACATTTATGTATTCTGTGACGAATTATTCGTCGAGCGGCTAAAATCCAATACTTATGCCTAAGTAAGGAGGTAAATGGTGGTAGTAAATAAAGAGGATAAAATTGTGGTCTTACGCCAAAAAGAGGTGTAGGAACTTGTTTAGGGAAAGCGATCGTGTCTGTACGTCCACGGCTCGATAAATAATATAAAAAAAATGTGTTTATAGTAATCGCGTGTGGAACTTTTGATAGCGTGATTTAAAATATTAATCGTGTAGTAATATAATCGTAGTTCTGTCCGTGCCCGTTAGATGTCGCTCGTAATAAATTATACTAACCATTATATTATTAGTGCCATCTAATACACCGACAGAACAAGGAAAACACGATTAAAGGTCTTATGTAGTAAACGCTACACAAGTGTAATACCACAACACGGAGGAGTATAAGTCTTAGTATGGCATTGTTCCTAATTACGTTCAAATTTATTTATCGTTATTTATGTTCCATTGGAGAGGCTTATATCTAGCAGTGGACTATGGCAGGCTGATGATGAGGATGATGATGATGATGGCATTAGAACTTACCTTAATCCGTCGCACAGTTTTAGAGGAATGGTTGGCTACGACGAGGCCGACTCGTATGGACTCGCCGTGGGAGTAAGTCGGTTTGTCCAGCCAGGCTTCCAGTTCCACCCTGGTGATAAAATTAATGTTATTTCAAAACAAGGACTACATATAACATCACATTTACGGCCAGTTTCAATATTCGATCTATCCATGAATTTGGGAGATTCAAAATACATGTTTGACATAATTTGTATGGCACTTATGTCAAAAATGAATCTAAAGTCTCGAAAAAATGGATAGTTTGCCTTACATCTGTTAGCCTTACATTATATTAGACAATGATGTTACATAAAAAGAAGTAGATACGTTATAGGCGTACCAAAAGCAGGACGCTAAACATAAGCCATTTGGCAAGTCTGACATACATATTATTATGTGTGTGTGAGGTCGCGAGCCGGCGTCAAAGTGAAACTGACACATCTTGTCAACCGAAATTAAAATAAAATATAGAGTAATTACTACGTAGGTAACGTATCTACCTTTTTCTAATATCATTGGTCAGAGGCAGAGCAGATCGTTATTCATTGAAATCAAACTACGGTTTACGGGTGACGTGACATATTGGTTTTAGATATAATTATATCATTTAAACCGAATGATCTAGAAACTACATTTTTTATTATTACTAGCCGAAGTTTCAGTTCCTTTACAAGAAGCGTGGTCACAATCACCCAAGAAAATACCAAGTCGTTATTTCTTTCAGTTCAACATTTTATTCAAACATATTTTTGAGATAGAAGCTTCGTAAATATTGATGTTTTATATTATACAATGTCCTATAATAGGTACAGATCATACTTAGAGCCTTTTCATTGCTATGTGTGTTTGTGCCCGCGTGCAGGCCAGAACGCATCCGTGCTGCCCGCAACCCATCATATATATTTTTATTGCCATGCGCGTCACACGCACATACAGACGTCAGTGTTGTTTTTACTGTCAAGCGGATCACACGCATTGCTTTCAATACAGTATTCAATTTGACACAAATTATTGTCTTCATGGTGACACGCACAATCCGGCTGCATTCTGCTCTGCGTGCGGACCGCTTCAAGCATGCGTGCCTGGCATGCACGGATGTGCAAGCACGCACTGGCACTACAATGAGAAGGCCTTTAGTGTAAATACCTACAATAATAGAGGTTAAACTTCATGAAATTACGACGAAGTTGTTAAGCAGGTACCGAAGTGTAAAACATTCACAATTCAACTTGTAGTTAAATTAAATTCGTATTAAGCTTTTATTTCGTATTATTATGATAATTGACGCATTTTGTAGACAGTGCGCGAATTTGGCCCTTTTCTTACCCCACTTTAAACGTTTGCCAGAAAATATGGCGTTTGTTAGGTTATATAATTCAGGAGTTGCCCGCTTTAGTGCTATTGCTGTAATATAAATGTAAAATGGCTGCCTGTCTGAGTCTTTAACACTAGAATATTGTTGATATTGAAGTAAGTCATTTGAATTTCATGAAAAAGCCCATATAGTGTTTGTACTTAAACAAAAGTTTTTTGGTTCACTATAACTCTCGAGCCCATTCTGCCTGAGTCGTATTTACGACTCAGTCGGGATGGGTTCGAAGTTTTAGTTAAAGTTAATAATGTGTCTTTATAGTTCAAGTTGATAATGCATGTCCTGAGGTCCCACAGTATAGGCAGCATGACCTGACCTGATACAGCACCCTGAGACAAGCAGTGCACTAAACAGTTCTTGCATTCATTGATTTCTTGAGTTTAATATATAGATATAAGGTATCGCATTAATAAATTCTGCCGCCTTTGTAAAGTACAATTTAATTACACATAATAATAATTTAATTAAACCACAAAACGTAAATCCACACGATATAATATGACAATATTATTGTCGTATAGTTTTGTCTCGATTCGTGAGTAAGGATTATATTGGATGAGCAATGATATTACATTAGCTCATATTCTCGAACAAACAGCTATTGACTAATTAGAATATTACATAACTCGATACTTAATGGAATGCAATCAGCATACCATTAAGTAAATTAAATTACTGTAACCTTAATGAATATGTAAATATTTAAGATTTAACTAGCTCTGCTCTGCGATTTCAACTGCATATTTTTTATTAATGTAAAGATAACGATGAAGTCGTTTAAGAAATTTCCGATCTAGCTGAGCAGGTTGCGAGAAAACCTTACACCAATCAAGATACGTGCCGAGAAAAATAAGGCCGACTTTCACGCTAGCGTCATCATCATCATCCTCTTAGCGTTATCCCAGTTTTCAATCTGGGGTCCGCTTTCTAGTCTAACCGGCTAGATTTAGCTGAATATTAGCTTTTCCACGGAGCGACTGCCTGTCTGATCTCCGCAACCCGAAGGGATAGCGATATTCCATGGTTTAGACTAGTGTCAGTTTAATTAGAAGGTACTGACGCCCTGTAACGACTGTCAAAGATCTTCATGACAACCGGGACCGACGGCTTAACGTGCTCTCCGAGGCACGGGACAAGCGATAATTAACAATTCAATACGCACATAACTCCGAAAAGTCATTGGTGCGCGCCGTGGATTCGAACCCGATACCCTCTGCATGGCAGTCTGTTGGTATATCCACTCGGCTATCACTGCCTTTTTTAAATCAAAGTAAAAGTATAATACTCTTTTTGTATCTAATCAAAGTATTTAACTACATTTATATCAACAAAGGCTTGATAGAGGGGAAGGCTTTCACGCTAGCGTAACAAGGTCTAATGTAAAGGTCCGGCCACACTGATATAATGGTTGAATCTGTAGCGTTACATTACAGACTCCCGGCGAGAGAGCTCTTAAGCGTTCGTGCAGTCAGTACGGAGAAATAAGAAGCTCGCAGCGAGCAAGAAGCGTCATGGTGTTCGCTGTGAGTGCTCCACCCACTGGGTTTTTTGGCGAACCCTTTGAGTTAAAAGCGTTTCAGGTACGTATCAGCGAGTCATCATAAGCGCAGGTGGCACACGCTTTGACCCATACCTAGAAATAATACTACAATAGTAGCAACAAATCTGGAGCTGGAGCGAGCAAATCTCTAAATTTATGATTTTAGTACACGGCGGCGTAATTTATCATGATTGTTGTGAATGGTCACGGCTGCTAACACCAGTCAGAACCAACCCTTAAAATATAACTTTTAAACTTGTAACATAATTATATACGAAATCAGAGTGGGAATTTACATACTTATATAAAGTTGACTAAAAGCCATCCTAACAGGCCATCCTAACAAAGTACAGAGCCAGGGGATTAAAGTCTTTCAACATAAATCCTTGGACTGATTGAAGACCCTTCTATACATAAAAGAAAATTATGAAAGCCGGCATTAAAAGTTTATAAATATTAATATAGACTTACAATACTTTCGAAATTCTCTTTCAAGGTTGAGATACGTATATTATTTGGTAGCCTCACACTCCGCAGTGAGCAACTTAATAATATATTCTGGCAACGTTGGACTCTCTATCACTAACCTCGAAAAGTAGCTTCACAATTCCACAGATCTTTTAATATATTTGTTCCCTTAATAATTTTCACAAGGTGAACTGCTTTTGATGCACATTAACCTGGTGCGTCTCGTGTGGTCTCATTTAAATTTCATCAAGATTTGACGAGCAGTTTTCGAGATAACCGTAATGGCGAACTCTCGCATATTTGAAAGAGAGAACACGCACAGACGTGCGTGTTCTCTCTTACAGAAAGAACACGCACGTCTTGGAGCGTTTTGAAATAGTTATTTTGGAAAATGACTTTTCAGTTCTCATTTTTGTCATACTGGTAAAGATATACTGTATCCCCTGTATGTTTGTATCATTTTTACTGTACGCCTTTCTCGAAAAATTATTGGTTGTAATAAAAATCAGAAAGAGACCATGCGTCTTCTAGTAACTACATTAGCTTGCAATTACTCGGTATTAAAGAGGTCAAATCATATAACAGAGTATAAATACTCTTTTAAATTTATGTAAATGAAATCGCCTTTTACGAGAATTGCAAAATAAGAAAAGTGAAAGTTTGCTGGTAATCTTCAGTAAGTGGTACTTTAGAGTTAAAATGTATGAAGTTCGTCCGCTAACTTTCAAGAACTAAACGCTTAAAATCCTGTACAATATACACGTAGCCGTACACTCTAGATAATAGAATGGTATCTTTTGGAATACTGTCTGAAGGTCTTTGAACCTAATGAACGGATAAAAAGCTTAAATCCACCAATCTGTATGTGAATGAATGAAGTTTTACCGCATGGTTCTCGTTGTTTAACACTGCACGGAGCGTTGTGACACACGAGATACGAACACTTTTAAACTTCAGAAAACTTAGCTATATTGATATCAGATAGGTACTTGTTTAAGAAACAATAAATCAAAAAACGAAGAAGAAAGAACCTCTATCATTCTTTCTAAAAGCGTCTTCAAAATGGTTTATTGTAATATCTTAGTACAAAGTCGTGTTGAAATCTTTTCCAAGCATTTGTACCTTTCAGCGAAGTAGGTACTTCATTATCATACATAGTGTAAAACAAATTTTGTCTTCTGACTGTCTGTCGCTATGTATGCTAAAATCTTAAAAACTACACAACGGATTTTAATGCGGTTTTTTTTTATAGATAGAATGATTCAATAGGAAGGTTTATATGTATAATACATACCTACATAGCGGTACGAAGTTCATCGGGTCAGCTAGGCTGTTAATAAACCTCGAATTATTTTCCAAATTATCTATTTTAGTGCAGTAAATAGTTTTTATTGTAGATGTAGGTAAAATATACAGACAGGCAGCCATGTAGGGTAAGTAGGGAACATAATGAGCCGTGTTATCTCACCTCCCATCAGAGAGAAGAAAGGGTTTCTCAACGGTGGCCCGCGGCGGCTGTACCTCCGAGTTTTCTGAAACAAGCCCTACTTTACATACATAGTTCAATGTGTAATTAAACTTAAAGTTTCTCGTAAACGCACCCTTAGTATAATATACGGAGAGAGGAACATTTTCTATTATAATTATGATGTTGACTTCTGACACGTTTGTTACTTACGTGCTAAATTTTGCCTGACAAAGTAGTTATGAAAAGTGAAAGCGAAATATAAAACGGCTGGGAATCAAAAGTGGGGAAACCCTGTAATTTAGGATCCAGTAAAAAATAATTCCCAACCGCGATGTTTGATAATGAACGGGCCTAATAATAATGCTACGTATAAAACGCAAGGGAAAATGTGAAAGGTCAACAGTCTAGTAAAATCGTACTCCCAAGATTTTGCTGACTGCAGAAGATTTTAAGCATAAACTGCAGTGAAGTATCTAATTATATTTATAGATCAAAGGGAGCTCCGAGTTAATTAAAACCTTCTTACCAATTTCTTCTCTCTTTGGTCGGCAGTTTTCATCAGATTGCATCTTGATTTTACTTTTCAACCTGCAAAAGAAAATTCTTTTGAGTATTGTTTTTGGAACTGATTATTTAACATCAACACATTATGTAGGCAGCGATAGCCTAGTGGAGATATCAACAGACTGCCATGCAGTGGGCTTCGAATCCACGACGCGCACCAATGACTTTTCGAAGTTATGTGCGTATTGAATTGTAGGTCATCGCTTGTCCCGTGCCTTGGAGAGCACCTTACGGCCCCGGCTGTCATGAAGATCTTTGACAGTCGTTATAGGGAGTCAGTACCTACCTATGAATAAACTGATACTAGTACCATAGAATATAGTGATTCCTTTGGGATGTGGTGGTCAGACGTCGGGAGGTCGAGTCGCTCTGTGGAAAAGCTAAATAAAATATTCAGTTAAGTTTTTTTTCTTTAGACATTTATAATTACTTAAGTAATATATTATTATTCCTAAATTGACATTCAATAATATTTTTTGACATTTTAAATATAATATGACATTTTATTGTTTAAATTTTTATAATTTTTTAAAATTACTTAAGTAATATATTATTATTCCTAAATTGACATTTAATAATATTTTCTGACATTTTAAATATATGATATTTTATTGTTTAAATTTTATTATTTTTACATATTGTTTGCAACATGTATTTTACTATTTTTAGGGTTCCGTACCTTACAAGGTAAAAAAAGGAACCCTTATAAGATCACTTTCTTGTCCGTCTGTCTGTCTGTCTGTCTGTCCGTGTGTCACCACCGATTTTCTCAGGAACGGGTGGACCTAGCAAATTGAAATTTATACCAGATACTAAAGTCTATGGTTCCTATTAGGTGAATAAAAATCAGGGTCCTGGGTCAACCCGATAAAAAGATATGGTCAAAATTAGATTTTTGCGAAAACTTGTAAGTACCAAAATTAACCTTAATTTTTAACTTTTTTTAATTTTCGGAATTTTTCCTTTACTTGTGCTGTAAGACCTTGGTTTTGACCAAAATTGACAATTCTAGGTCAACCGTAAGTACCCTATAGGTTTTGGGTCGAAAACCTATATGGTAGTTGTGGTACTAGAATCACGAAATTTGGCCAAAAGCAGGGTCTTACAGCACAAATAAAGGAAAAATTACAAAAAATAAAAAAATGGAAAATTTAAGGGTGTCCCCATACATACATAGTAGACTCCATTTAAGATAGTCCTCTAAGTTGTTTGGGCGCTCATACAGATTTAGAGGATTAGCGTAACTAGCACCAACCACAAAATTAAATAAGGTAAAATGCGTACGGAACCCTCGGTGCGCGGGTCAGACTCGCACTTGCCCGAATTTTTTTAGCATGTAAAGTTGTGAGTATGATGTGGGCATTATTAAACATATAAACAAATAGTTGTGGCAACCTGTCTGATGGCTTAGGCTGACATGCTTATGCATACACCTTCTGATGGCGCGTGGCGTGGAGGCATAGTGATACAGGTCGTGCTGGCTCCCTCAATCAAGGTTGAGCCGTACGATTGCTGTTGAATGCGGGCCATCAGTGGGCCGAGTCAGTCAAAAGCGTCAGATGATTTCCTGCCTTGTACTTGTATACTAAACCCTTTTTTGTCTGGACTTTAAAAGATGAAGAAAAGACTAAAGAAATTGAAGTGAAAAAAAACAACAATGACTCTGAGTTTGTTTCGGCCTTTCTTCTTAAGAAGTCATTTAGCTAGGAAAAGCCGGCATCATCGAGAATAGGGTTTTGACATATATAAGTGTTGTAAACAACCAAAATGCAGAAATAAATATGTCTTTATGTCTTTAAATCCGGTTAGACTAGAAAGCGGACCTCAGGTTCTAACTAGGATAATGCTACGTAGCGGACTTATCGCTTTTAGCGATAAGGCCGCCCATTGTGCATTATATTTGTAAACTTCTTGTTCTCTTTTAACTCTGTAATGTGACTTGTGGTGTACAATAAAGAATTATCTATCTATCTATCTATCTAGGAGGGCAAATGACATTATATTACTAATTTTATCTCATTATGTTGTGCCTTCACAATAAAAGTACAGCATCGATATATCGAAAAAAAAGAACAGAGATTGACGTCTTGTCGCTTGCCACTGCGCGGCGTACCTACTGTGAGTTCGATTCCGACAACAACATTTTTTGTGATCCACAAACCACAAATTGTTGTTTGGAGACTGGTTGTTCTTTGAGCCCGTTGAATGTTGCTTGAATATTTTAACAGGCTTTATTCCTAGTGCGGGAGTTGCATTTCTAAGCTAAAAAAATATCATTTAAGTGACTCTGATAAACAATTTCTCACAAAAATATCATAAGTTTTCAAATTTCAAAAGACTGTCTATCAAGCCTTTGTTGATATAAATGTAGTTAAAAACTTTGATTAGATACAAAAAGAGTATTATACTTTTACTTTGATTTATAATAGATGCTAAAGTTTGCCTTTAAGTATTAAAAAGAAAACTCTCCTGTAACATATGTAGTTAGTAAGAAAACTTTTGAGCGCACCAGCTTATGAACTTCATCTCCAGGCGATTAACAGTTAGAGAACTTCTCAAGTATTTCTTAATTACAATTTTAGTTAAATGTCCTCTTGCGGTTGTTCGGTCTTTAGTCTTGAAAACGTTTGGGTTTTTTAAATAACTTTAAAATTAGTGTTCACAGTGTTTTCGTTCAATGACAACATCAAATTTAATAACTTTGACACATTGAATGAATAGACAATGACAGAGAGGTCAGACACCTTAGAAGGAGGTCGTATTGATTTTTAAGTTATACTATTTAAGGATTGTAATGTGGTTTATTTGCCAACTGCCTCCGTGGTCCAGTGCATAACGTGTGAGTCTGCTAACGGAGAAGGTCCCGGCCTCGATCCCCGGTTCGAACAATAGTGTTATTGAGTTTTTTCCAATTATCAGTAGCAGAATGGAGTCTTGTAATGTTCCTGGGTAACGGCAAGAAGCTCGCCTAGTACGTGGAGGTCCCACGTACCTCATACGTCACAAAATCATAAGATAGTGAAATGTGGGTGTAATATTACACCCATGCCTAAACCTACGGGGAGACAGGGGTGAGTCCAAAAAAAATCATAAACAGAACGGAACCTTCATGAAGTATTGTGGGTGGATGAATGTTACGAACAAGTCAGTCGGTCTACTCCCTTCCTACTTCCCTTTTTTTTGCAATTAACTCCACTACCACTGTTTGCATTATCACTTGGGAGTCGATCTTGACACACTATACTCACTACACCAACTCGCGATTCACGTTTGATTTTGCACGGGCTTTACAAACAGACCACAGGATGTCAGATATTTGACAGTTGAAACCCAACCTCGCGATATATTTTTTTGTTCTTCGGTACATATGTGATAATGGCGCTTGCAACAGTGCCGAAATATCGGCAACTGTAAGCAAATGTACGTGGTATGGGAGACCGGGTATGGTTGTCACACGGGTTGGTTGTCACAGAGGTCATAATAGAATATTGAGTGGTCGAATAAGTACATTAAACGGCATGTCGGAGTACGCTGACATGAGGTACAAATGGATGTGCTACTCCCTCGCTCCTACCACGCCGTTTAATTGTCTGTTATGGCCTCTGAGACAACCAACCAGTGTGACAATCATACCCGGTCTCCCCTACATAGCCCGACAGACGATTATATATTATACACGTGAATGAGCACGATAGCTTAAATGCATTAAAAGAACCTGCATGATGTAATTTCCAGCAAAGTACTTAGGCTAGTGAGTTAAGCTCTTTGTATAGTATCTACTAGGAACCAGATCGATTTAATAGCGTGCACGGAATGAACTAGTACTGCTGTATACATACATTGCTACTGCAGTTCCAGTCACAAATTACCGTTATATCGACAAGGAAACGTGCAGTTTTGCTGGAAAGAAACCGTTGCTATATCTTGTTTGTACGACTAAGCCCCTTGCTATAGGATTTGTTAAGGCTTTCTATATTTGCCGTAATTTTTATTTCTTGCAGTTTACGGTTGTGTGCTGATTGTATAATTTAGGTTACAGCAAGTAGACAAGCAGTACAAGCAGTAGCTAACATAATATGGCAGTACAAATAGTACTGCTAGAAATGCTCAATCGATGACGCTTTACTATTCGTGTTTCATACTTGAATACCTAGATTAGCAACAGAATAATAAATAGGTGACAATTATCTTAATATATAAAATCCTTGCGTTACTGACTGACTGACAGACACGCTACAGCCGAAACTATTGGGCGCAGGAAGCTGAAATGTGGCATGTATGTTCCTTGGGGACCGTAGGGGTGCACTAAGAAGGGATTTCCCGAAATTCCCACGGGATCGGCCAAAGGGGTAAAGTTAAAAAATATGCAGGCGTAGCTGCGGGCATCGTCTAGTTTAAATATAAAGTCAGCAATGCCAACGTATTGCATTGTATGTACCTACTTAAGTACTTATTGTAATCTGTGAAAGAAGTTCTAAATAGGTACCTATGTGTTTTATGGGTATATGTTATAGTATTAGTGTAAACTATTCTTTAGTTATCATTAGATAGAGCAGTCTTCAACTAATGCGTCCTACCTGTTATGACGTACGGTGCCGAGACGTGGACACTCACAGTGGGACTAGTCCACAAACTAAAAGTCACGCAGCGAGCTATGGAACGGGCTATGCTTGGCGTCTCTTTGAAGGATAAAATCCGAAACGAAGTTATCCGACAAAGAACCAAAGTTACCGACAAAGCTCACAGAATCAGTAGGCTCAAGTGGCAGTGGGCTGGCCATATCTGTAGAAGGACTGATGGCCGATGGAGCAAGCGTATCCTAGAGTGGAGACCACGCCTCGGCATGCGTAAGGTAGGGCGGCCCCCGGCTAGGTGGTCCAACGACCGGAAAAAGGTGGCTGGGACAGACTGGATGCGGAAGGCTAAGGACCGTGTACTGTGGCGCGTGTTGGGAGAGGCCTATGACCAGCAGTGGACTGCGCTAGGCTGATTGATTGATTGATGATAGAGCAGTCTTTTTGGCGATGCAAATATTATTATCCGCGCGCCTCTAATGGCGAAATTTGGAAGTTGTCGAGGTATGACACTTTTGATTGCTTACAATACAACTTTGCTTCGAGGTTATGGTGGTGATTGTATTGAAAGCTGTCAAAAGTGTCAAAAGTAGTAGTGATCTGTGAAAGAGTCGTACATGGACGACCTCTAATTTTGCCGCCAGAGGCGCTAGTTAGAATCTTAGCATCGCCAATTATGCGATATTATATTATCATTTTCCAGATCAGTAGAGAAAAATAGATCTCTGATAACGAACTTTTAAAAACATGGAATCGTAAGTATCTCATGGTTTATTTTTTATATGTGAAAGCCTCAAGGTTCGATTGCGAATAAAAATATTGAACATTCCACTCGCTTTTAAAAAAAGAAATATATCATAGAATTTATATTAGAGCTTTTAAAATAAAATCATTTTATTTTACTATGATATTTTAATTGTATTTTTTATAACAAAGTTCGATTGTCTACCGATACCAAATAAATTAAAGCAATTAAAAGCGAATAACGAAAATGAAATAGCTGTGGGTATAATTTATTTAAAATAACAGAAATCGGCACCGTTAGTCTTATTTCTTATATGATTAATTATGAATCGCACAGACAAAGAAGCTTTGTAGATACAAAAACGTAAGAAGCCAGAGTGGTTAAAAGCGAACGTACTTACTGGAATAAGTATTTTGTATAATTGGCCAGTTTATAAAATAATGTATTATAATATTTATTTACATTTGCTATGTTATGTGAAGCGTTTTGATGATATTTTGCAGATAGGTACATAAGTATCACACATATTGCCGCGCTTATTTCACCATAAATTCACAGCTTATTTTGATTGTGCAGCAATTTATCAGGGCTCTATATTGCTTTAGTGGAAACGTTGCATTAGCTAGAAATGGCTAAAAAACTTGAATTTATGGCACTGCAGTGAAAATAATCCATAAAGGTCATTTCTTTGCTAGAAATGAGGTTATATTACACAATAGCAACTAAGTGTAGAAGAAACTTAGAGAAGAAACCTCGGTACTTTTGTCAAACAAAATCTACTTTATTTACATTGTAGATGGTTTCATTTTAAAAGGTACGTCTTCAAGAGACGTTGAAAGAGTACAAATCCCTTTCGACCGCTATGAAAGTGCAATCTCAAAGGCAACGAACCTCGTCTCAGCTTGAAAAAGGTTCCACATGAATAACTTTGAGGCGAGACCCTTATTAGAGATCCGTGAGACAAGACAAGGCATTCTTGAGTAAGGAACGGTTTGAATCGGAATATTTATTTAAATACCTTATGTGTATAGGTACGTAATATTTGGTCCACACGCACATTTTAACGAGAAGACGAAGAGGACAAAGATGCATATTTTTTAAAGGAGTAGTTACGATAATTAAATAACCTAAAAGTTCATTTAGCAGGTCTTAATCGCGATAAATAAGATATTAAAAGTATACCTACTTGGTATAAATACTTTAACATGGGGTAGGTCCCGGTAGGATTTACCTTCTTTGACGACCGGTTGGCGCAGTGGGAGTGTAAGCGCTGCTACGCCGATGGTCGCGGGTTCGATTCCCGCTCAAGTCAAACATTTGTGTGCATGAACATGGATGTTTGTCTTGGTCTGGGAGTTTCTATGTATAATATGTATGTATTTACAAAAAAAAAAGTATATATGTATGTTTATCCATTATCTAGTACCCATAGTACAAGCTCTGCTTAGTTTGGGACTAGATGGTGATGTGTGTATGTGGTAGAATATTATTATTATTATTATTATTATTATTATTAAAGGAGGTAAATTATTTTCCCCTCCCCCATTTAACGAAGTACAGTCCTTGCAGTTGTTAATTGCGTTTGTAATTATCTTTCACAGAGCAGGAGCAAAGATATACTAACCGACGTTTATTAGCGGTTGAGCTTATCTGGGACTGCTTTGAAAAGCTTAATAATGTACTGTATACATTTTTTTTTCGCTTCTGGTCCTGAATTATTAATTTTGTATTTTATTTACTTACTTGGGATCAGCAGCAAAGTAGTTGGAGATTGAGATATGGAGTTATTGAGTAATCGCTCGGTATAAAGTAACTTATAAAATATCAATATCTATGTAAATCTTCCGTTGCTGTCTGAATAGCAGGCAACACTCAACTGAAACTATGGAGCGGAAGAAGTTGTTTGGCATGTCATGTTTTATTGGAAAGTCTATATAGAGGTGCGCTTAGAGGCGATTTTCGGAAATCTGATGATAGATGGCTCTTTAATAAAAATACCTAATCGATCCATCAATTAACAATACTTTAACTGTAAGTCTGCTTAACATAATGTAGTTATATTCACACATATAATTTTCACCTAAACTAAAGGCTATCTTTATTTTAAGTGATAGGTAACTTTATCATTGCTCAAATATGTTTGGACGACTGAATTATTTGGTTCCGGACTACCGTCGCATAAAGCAATTCGTAAGATATACATACATACATACATAGACTCACACCTGTTCCCCGGAGGGGTAGGCAGAGACTACGGAACGCCATTTGCAATCCTGACATACCTCTCTTGCTTCATTCACTCCCATCAAGTTTCTCATGCATGCTCTTCTGACCTGTCCCTTTTTTAGGATGTCTCCAATCTGATCAGAGGACGTCCGCCTAGGTCTTCCCCTTTGTCCTGTCCCATTCACATTTGCCTTATATATCTTCTTTGCCAGTCTATCGACATCCATACGATATAACATGCCTTTTTATTTTCATACAAAACTAGAGGAGCTACGCCTGCACATTTTTCTCGATCCCTTGGGAATTTTGGGGAAATCCCTTCTTAGTGCACCCCTTCCAAAGGAACATACATGTAAAATTTCAGCTTCTTACATCCAGTAGTATCGGCTGTACGTTTTCTGTCAGTCAGTCAGTAATGCAAGAAGTGTACGAGTATATAATAATATATAGATCAGCAGTGCGTCTTAAAACGAATCCATTGTCGATTCGCCTCTCCGGTTTAAAGGCACCTTTACTCTTTATTATCAGGCTAATGATTTTATAACTGTATTAAAGCTGGGTACTCAAAATGTAATGATGTACTTAGTCAGAAGTTTAGTTATAGTATAGGTATAAAGTCTGTCAACCCCAAAACGCCTCGCCCCTGCGTTCACCGGGAAACCCATGTACGCGGACGGGGTCCTCAAACTCTGGTGCGCCGACGAGGCAACACGTACCTGGCTGACGGAGGCGGTCTCTCTCCTGGTCCCACCACCGGGCTTTGAACTGGAGGTCAGGGGCCAGGAAGAGGCCCCGAAGAGAGTGCGGTGCGGCGTTGTCGTTCCCAACGAACAGGGGGTCTGGGACGACGTGCGCGACGTGGGTCGGGCTCTGGAGTTCCAGAACCCCTGGTTGGCGGTCGACAAATGGTCTCTGCTGCACTCGGAGAGACAGTCAGGTGGGTGGTTCCTGATCGTGGGCGTCCCGGAGGAACAAGTCCCGGTCCTGGTGCAGAACGAGCGCCACCTCGCGTTGGGGCTGGGTGCAGTCTACGTCCGGTGCCGGGACTCTACAGGAAAGTATGTCGACCATCCTCCGGGATGCGACAACTCCACACAACAAGCCTCAAACACCCAGTCAGGGTGCTCCGCGGAATCCGGCCTGTCAGAGCCGGCCGCGTCTGGCTCGGGGGCTGGCCCGTCAGCCGAGGGTAACTCGGAAGATGAGAGCCTGCTCCTGAGTCCGGTGCGGCGGGACGACGGGGTGGAGGCTGGCGACATCCTGGCTGGCCTAACGCAGCTGAAGGTCGGGGAGGAGGGGACATCACCCACAGATGAACCCTCTGCCTAGTGACGTCAGCTGCCTACAAATCAACCTCCATCATAGCCAAACGGCCACTGCGCAACTGCGCAAACGGATGCAGGTCCAACATTCAGCCATCGTGCTCATCCAGGAACCTTGGATAAGGGGTGGCCTCATTAGAGGCCTCTTCAGCCTGGGAGGTAAGATTTACTATTCTACTGACCACACACATCCAAGAACCTGCATACTTACAACTAAAAACATCAGAGCCCAAGCTTTAACGGAGTTCTGTTCCAGAGACATCACAGCAATACAAATTGAAATAATACAGCAGCCAATGAGTATAGCGGTCGTTTTCGCATCGGTCTACATGCCCGAGGCCGAAGACCCGCCTCCGTTCGACCTCACGCGTCTGGTTAACCAGTGCGAGAGAACCAATACGGAGGTCGTAATAGGAACGGACTCCAATGCCCACCACCAAATGTGGGGCATGGACTGCAACAATAAAAGAGGTAAGTCATTGGTTGAATACTAATTCACCACTAATCTTACCCTATTAAACACAGGTACGGAGCCCACCTACGTCACTAAACGTAGTCAGACAATTATCGACTTAACTCTCGCAACAGAAGGAGCGGCTGAACGCATCAAGGGATGGTACGTCTCGAAAGAGGCATCATGCTCAGACCACAGATGGATCAGCTTCTCCATGAAAGTCGATATACAGCCCACACAGCCCCGCAGGAAACCACACAACACTGACAAAGCAAAGTATGTCTTACTACTTAAAGAGAAACTTACCCTTATGGCCACGCCGCCGGTACTGGGTGACACTGAACAGATCGACGATCAGGTATGCATACCGCAGTCGACGCAGTCGATGCTAGACAGCTATTATGTAGCTTGCCCGGAAACCACTCCGCCTTCAACCCCGGGTAAACAACCCTAGTGGGGCGCTGAACTTGAACGTAAGCGCAAGAAGGTAAGAAAGTCTCTACATAGGGCAATGAACACAAGCGCGGACGCAGATTGGGACGCTTATAAAGCGGCCAAATCAGACTATAGAAAATGCCTCAGATTCAGACGCACCATGGGATGGAGAAGATTCTGTGGGAGCATTGAATCCTGCCAACAAGCAAACCGGGTAAGGAAACTACTGGCCCAGCAACCGATGGTTGCACCAGGTACTCTCCGTATACCGGATAACACATACACTACATCGGAGGAGGAGACAAGACGCGTCCTACTCGAAACACACTGCCCAGGCTGCGTCCTCACCCCGGTAATAACGTGGCACGATACACCAACAGTGGCGACCGAACACGAATGGAGACACGCAAACAACGTAGTCACAGAAGAAAAACTCCGATGGGCCATCGATAGCTTCCACCCCTTCAAAGCAGCCGGACTGGATGGCATCTTCCCAGGGTTATTACAATGGGGAGGGGAACCTGTCCTTAAAAGACTCCTGGCAATCATGAGGGCTAGCCTGGCCCTCAGATATGTACCGAAGAGGTGGAGGGAAGTCAAACTAATCTTCATACCAAAACCAGGCAAAACAGACTATACCCATGCAAAGTCTTTTAGACCAATAAGCCTGACCTCCTTCATGCTTAAAGCCTTGGAAGGCTTTGCGAGAGGGAACTAAGAAGTGGGGCTCTTAAGCACCTACCCTTACATGCCAACCAACATGCATACAGCTTAGGGAAATCGACGGAATCGGCCTTACATCAGGTCGTGGCCCAGATAGAAGCTGCTATACAACAAAAAAGCATCTGCCTGGGCACCTTCATCGACATAGAAGGAGCCTTCGACAAGACAAACTTTTCCAGCATAAGCAACGCCCTAGCCAGGCATGGTGTGGATCAGATGCTCATACAGTGGATCCAAAACATGTTCAGCAAAAGGGTAGTGCGCCTGCAAGGTGACAATCAGACAGCCTTGATAACTAAAGGGTGCCCGCAGGGAGGAGTACTCTCCCCGCTATTGTGGAACTTAGTCATCAATGAACTCATAGACAAACTCAACGCGAGATACTTCTATACAATAGGTTATGCAGATGATCTAACCATACTCACCTCAGGTAAGGTAACCAGTTCAGTGTACGACCTAACCCAACAAGCCCTACGCGTAGTAGAGTGGTGGTATAATGAGTACGAATTATCTGTAAACCCGACCAAGACCGAACTAGTTATGTTTACACACAAACGCGCGCTGGGTACTTACCGATTGCCCAGGTTATTCGATACAGAGCTTAAACTGTCTACCGAGGTCAAGTACCTAGGTGTCACTCTCGACAGCAAATTGACATGTTCCATGTGGAACATGTCAATTTCCACATGGAAAATAAGCTCAATAAAGCCAGCATCATTTTCTGGCAGTGCAAAAAGATGATAGGTAAACGCTGGGGCCTATCCCCCAAAATTGTCTTATGGCTCTATAAGACAATAATACGTCCGATGGTAAGCTACGGCGCAGTAGTGTGGTGGCCTAGGACCAACCTAATAACGGCCGCCAACAAGCTTCAAAAGCTTCAAAGACTTGCATGCCTAGCGGCCACGGGCTGTATGAAAACAACGCCAACAGCGGCACTTGAAGTGTTGCTGGATCTGCCTCCATTGCACCTGTTCATACAACACGAAGCAACGATGTCGGCAGTCCGGCTAAGAGCCCTGAAGCTCTGGAAAGACACGAATACACCGCACACTAACAACTTAAATACACTCTTTAAAGAAGTTCCTATCACACAAGCAATAAGCGACCGCATACCGAAACAATTTGTTTTCGACAAGAAATACAAAATCCAACTGTACGAGGATCTACACGAAGGAGCAGTTAACCACAACGAGCTCACGATCTTCACAGATGGGTCCAAAACGGATACAGGTACGGGTTCAGGAGTATTCTCCGAGGACCTAAACATCAACATCGCAGCATCGCTGGGAGCCTACAACACGGTCTACCAGGCCGAATGTTTTGGCATACTCCTAGCTGCCACAGCAATCATGGCACGTGAGGTAAGGGAACGATCCATTAGGATCCTCTCAGATAGTAAGGCTGTCCTCTCAGCCCTCAAAAGCCATACTATCACCTCGCCACTCACGCTTGAATGCCACCAGAAACTAACAGAGGTAGGTAAACTAAACAAATTAACACTGCAATGGATCAAGGGCCACAGTGGCTCAAGGGAATGACGCAGTTGACGTACTTGCCAGAAGAGGGGCCACTTTAGAGGTGGTGGGACCCGAGCCCATTATTCCACTCCCTTCTGGTTTTTATCGCAACCTGGTAAGAAATAGGACCAGGACCAAACACAACCAGTCCTGGATTGGTATTGAAACATGTAGGCAGGCCAAAGAGGCTCTTCCCGCAGTAGACGGTAAGATAGCCAAACAAATCCTCCGGCTGTCCAAACAACAACTACGGACAGTCACGGCCGCCTACACAGGACACGGATTCTTTAATAAACACAGATTTACTATAGGTATCACCGACAGCCCGCTGTGCAGGGCCTGTATGGCAGCAGACGAGACGGCAGCCCACCTGCTCCTCGACTGCCCTGAGGTCGCACAGTACAGGCAGCGGTACCTGACCAGATACAGCACCCTGTGGGAGGCCGTGGGCCACATCAAGAGTCTGCTGGCCTTCCTCGAAGAGCTGGGGTGGCTCGAATGACGACACCATTCCCACGGATTTGCGGCACGCAAAATACACGCCAAGACGTGGAGTTGCGGAAACAGCCCGTGCCATCAAGTATCAAGTAAGTCTGTCAATCTGTCTATAAACACGAAGAGTGTCTTCAGCGATAGGTTTGTGAGTACCATAAAACGGCATTAAGACTTCATGGATCTTTTGAATATAGCCTGTGGATTGTTGAATGCTATCTCTGAAGAACGTAATATATTTAACCACATAATGTTTATATCTTTAGGCAGGTTAGTTTTAAAGGATTTCCGAATTCTCAGTAGCAGCACGGAGTCTGGCAATGTGCCCGGTAACGGCAATAGGCTCGCCCCCTATTAGGTGGGACCTGAAATTCATGAAATGGCGAAATGTGGGTGTAATTTAACGCCTACATTTTGCTATTAATTTTTAGGTCCCACGTAATAGGGGGCGAGCCTATTGCCGTACCGGGCACATTACCAGGCTACGTGTTGCTGCTGAGAATTTCCGGAAAAATCCAAAAATCTACCCCAGGGGATTAGGAGAATAAAACATTGTTTGGAATTTGACAATCAATAGGACTGTTCCAAAAAAGTTAAATAATATAAAAACGTATCAGGCTTCTAGCTGACTACAGTCTAAATATTTATATAACTGCTTTACGTATTCTAAGCTTTATCCAAGTTGTGCAATATTAAATAACTTTCATCCTTTAGTATAAATACATATTCATGACAAAGTTGGAGTTAGTTTACTAGTTGAGTCCTATTGAGTGTTTATGTGTTTATGTCAACAAGAGTCCTAAAAGCAACTTCTCGCTATAGTAGGTATTATTTTATTTTCCTAGCTTCACTTCAATAATGGTAGTTCGCAGAAATAGCATTTCTGTGAACTTGTAATATACCAACAACAAAACAGCGTCGAAATGCTTTTCGAAAATATTGAGTCGCAGATATGACTTGCGAAGATCAGCACCGATCAGCGTTCTTTATTTCAAACGTACTATTGAGCTCACCATTTCGTTTCAAAAATCTCGCTTTGCTCAATTTAAGCTTTATCTGAATATTCTAGTCAACATTTGTCTGATAAAGATGTCAGTCGGGTACTTTGCAACCGTTTCGTACGAAATTCGGTCGTGGAGCACTTCCGAACATTTATGAAGGATCTCGATCTGTCTAGAACTGTTGTAGTGCTCCTACTGGATGCAATTTGCATATCTGTACGGCTAATTTGTATCCACAACGAAGGCTCCAATTATTTCAGAAGAGCTGACACTTCGCAGACGTTTGTACAAATTCGTACCTATGTTGGAATTTCTTTCGAGTTTTATAGGCGTGCAAATTTTTTGCATGGTGTTATGCTTGACTCACATATCTGATCTTAAGCCGTACCTAAGTTTTTTTTACTTTCATACAAACGGTTCATACGCTATACTTATGCGATATACTTATCGAGCTCGGAACAAAGTGTATACCAAGATCAAGACGCGTAGGTGCACACTCGGTACAAATTTTGTACTGAGCCCGAGGCGTGTTGGTAGTTAACTGCTACCTACTAGCTAAATATTACAGACAACTCCCACTCTAGGAATTTATCCTGTGTCGTTGGGAACTTTCCAAACATGCAACTTACGGACACAATAAACTCAGACCCGAAAAAACAATTTATGCATCATACAAAGTGCTGTCTCGTATAAGAATTGAAACCCACAAGTCACAACAATCGACGTAGTGTCAACCGCCGCCGGTGAGGCGACCGCTTATCCACTACGCCAATCGTGCAGTCTAGTTAACTCATACTTAGCATGAATCCATGATAAAGTGTGAGCAGTAGTAGGGCGACTGCCTCCGTAGTCCAGTGCTGCCTTCCCGAACCTAATGTGCGTAACAGCAAAAACATACATACATACATAACGTCACGCCTTTTATCCCCGAAGGGGTAGGCAGAGGTGTATTTCTACACCCACTTTTCGCCAGATATACTTTAGTCCCACGTAATAAGGGGCGAGCCTATTGCCGTACCGGGCACCTTTCCAGACTCCGTGCGGCTACTGAGAATTTCGTGACAGAAAAACCCAATAACACTGCCCGACCCAGGAATCGAATCCGGGACCTCTCGATCCCACGCGCACATTTATGCCGCGAGACCAACGAGGCAGTCGTATAGGGTTTAATGTCGAGTTTTCCGTCTCTACGCAAAGATGGTATTTGCATCGTGTTATCCCTTAGTCGCCTCTTACGACACCCACGGGATGATAGGGGGTGGTGACACTTAATTGTATTCTATGCCGTCAACCACACAGCAAAAACATGATATAGGAATTTAAACTTTAGCACGAAATATGAAAGTTTAAATTCATATATCATGTTTTTGCTCTTACTGCACTTTAGGTTGGGGAGGTCAGAGTGGATACTGTATGCGTCTGTTGATTGGGAGGTCACGGGTTTAGATTTAGATCTGATTCCCAGGTCACGTCAAAGTGTTATTGAGTTTTTCCGAATTCTCAGTAGCAGCACGGAGTCTGCCAATGCACAGCTCTGCCTAGCCCTTCGAGGAAGAAGCGAGGCGATATAAAAAAGTACTAGGCGACCGGCACACGCACACAAACATAACACAAACAATGAATATAGTGGTCCGACGTACGCGGCTCGCGCGGCCTCATGGCCTGTATTCAATAGGAAATGTCATTTCCCTTCATAGGTGTACGTGCGCTAACAGCCTTAGTGGAACCCAAACAGCTGTACTTCAGCGCATAGAGAACAAATTACCCTGGCAATTAGCCTTATTCGCTTCCCAAACAGAATGTTTAGTTACATATGAGCTTGTAACTGCAAATGGAATTCGATCTGTACTAAGACTATTAAGATTTTGCGATTTGCACACATTCATTATTAATATTATATAACAGATTTCAATAGCGTATTAAATATTCGAAAATGGGTTCAAAGGATGACGGGTAAATCTGTCTTGATACTGAGCCCAAATAAAAATCAAATCGTATGCAATTCTTGATCCAACAAATACATATGTGGCCCCTATAAGTGACTTGAAATAATTTCCGTTTGTTCCCAATGTTTAATAGTCTCATGATGATGTGGTCCCAACAGTTGAAAATCCACGTATTGTTCGTAGATAATGAAAGTAATGTGCCTGTTAGACGATTATATACTTAGGCTCCCGTAGTTAGGTTCGAGAAGGAGAGATCTTTGGAGTGCTTATAGTTCTCGAAAGCCATTTGTTAAAAAAAATCTGTATCTGTACAGACACAGAACGCGCTAATCTTAGAAACAACGGATTCGATTTTTTTTGTATTGGGTAGCCCATTTTTCGAGGAAGGCCGTATAACATCTGACCCACGGGTGTGGAGCATTAACCCTAAATAACGTGTGATCAGTTAGTGATATCATTTGTATCGCCTGACGGTGACAATGGTGAAAGTATCTACCTTTATTTCTTTAATAACATTTATTTACTCGATGTCTAAATATGAGTATGATTTGAAGGTAACAATTTTGATGAATAATTATGGTCAACCAATTATGGGCATGAAGATCTTTGACAGTCGTTATTGGGCGTCAGTACCTCTATATAAACTGTCTCTAGTCTAAACCACGAAATATAGCTATTCCTTCAGGTTGCGGAGGTAGACAGCCAAATCCGGGGGGCGATTCAGCATCTTTCGATATCACATTTGACATTCGATTCCGTTATTGTCAAACGGGCTACATAATTTTTTTTCAAAACTATCGCATTTCCTATCAAATTTATGCATTCAGCATGAAGTTAATTAATAAATAAACCGAATTCAATGAATATTTGTTCAAAATATCTCTGATAGGTGGCTAAAAGACGAGGACAATAATTTGACATATCGTACGATTAGAACTCGTGTCATTCTGAATCGGCCTGCTGGTTAGACTAGAAAGCGGACCCTGGGTTGAAACTGATATAACGCAAAGAGGATGAATTATGGTCAACAAATTCTTGATTGCGGTAGTTAATTGAGGGAGTACATACCATGATTCATCATGTTACAAACCAGTAGGTAGGATCTAGATGACCTGTACTGCTATATATGTAAGTAGGTACCTACTTTTCACATCATAGGAGTTCGTAGAAGTAGCTTATCGGTGAACTGACAATTCAAAGAAATAATTCGATCGATTCGATTAATGGATTCTAGTTTATTTAGGCTTCTCCCACACTGGGCATGCGTGTTCCTCGAGTGTGCGTTTGGTGTACAACCGGCATACGCCCGGCGTTTACTATGTACTACAGTGTACATAGGAGGTGTGTGAATCGGGTTCGAATCCACGGCGCGCACCACTAAATTTTCGGAGATATGTGCGTATTGAATTGTTAATTATCGCTTGTCCCTCATGCTTCATGTCATGATAATCTTTGAAAGTCGATATAGGATGTCAGTACCTCTAAATATATCTCACACTAGTCTAACTATGGAATTCGATATTCGAAATATAGATAGATCTGTAGATTTTAGATTCGTTTTTGACAGTTTTTGACATAAGCTCCAAACAAAATATGTCAAACACGTATCTAAAATCTACAGATCTATCTATAGTTCGAATATTGAAAATGGCCGTAAACCATGGAATATCGCTATCCCTTCGGGTTGCGGTGGTCAGACAGGCAGTCGCTCTGTGGAAAAGCTAATATTCAGCCAAATCCGGTTAGACCAGTAAGCGGACCCCAGGTTGAAACTGGGATAACGCTAGGAGGATGATGATGAGGTTACATTATCGTAGCCGAGCGCACTCAGGCACACGCTGGGTACCCTTTCGAGGAATACGTACGCTCAATGTGAGGGAGGCCTAAACTTCGCGGGTTTAGCATTTGATAAAAATAGCCTAAACTAACAATATTATATAGAGGCTCCAGGAAACAAACCCAGTACCTGTGAAAAATCTTGTATAGTTCTATAAATGCAATCATGGTAATCTTTTCCTTAATCATATTGTTTGTAATATAAAGATTGTTTGTGATTACGTAAAAACGCAAGCTTATTAAAATGTTTTTTAATTAAACTATCTACTATTTACGGATTCTATTACGTTATTGGTTTGACTTAGATTAAATTTAAACCTAATAACCTAGAATTTTAATTTTTATTATTATCCGATGTTTTGGCTACTTTACAAAAAAATAGTAAGAGCTTTAGTAAGAGCAGCGATAGCCGAGTGGAGAAACCGAAAGACTGCTACGCAGAGGGTCTCGGATTCGAATCCACGGCGCGCACCAATGACTTTTCGAAGTTATGTGCATATTAAATTGTTAATTATCGCTTGCTTATGATGCGTGAGGCAACCTGCATGTCTGAGAGTTCTCCATTGTGTTCTCGAAAGACATGTGAAGTCTGCCAACCCGCACTTGGCCAGTGTGGTGGACTATGGCGTTGCCCTTCCCACATAGTGAGAAGAGCCCGTGCCCATCAGGGGGACAGTAGGTATATAGGGCTGATGATGACAAAAAGTTAATATGTCGCAATAGAGTCCGTCCGTAAAAGTACGTAAAAATTAAAGATTATTAAATTAAAATGACATTTTAATTTAAAACTCCTACCTTCATTTTGTAGACGCATATTCGATCGCAAATAAACAATCTGAGGAAATACTGAATTTTCAGTACCTTGTTGTTTATTTATCTTTATTAGATAGAGATAACAGAAAAACAGACATAAATCAGAAAACGGAAGTTGGGAATAAAAGTCTGTTAAGAAAATAAATAGTGTTAACCGAAGTATCTCACCTTGGGAAAATGCTAAGATCAAAAATATCTAAGATACTTAGGGTGTAAACTAAAATGTTTATATAGTTAATGTGTGAGCTCAGTTTTAATTTAAAATGAATTCACCAACATGCTAGATGTATTGCGCACTTGTTATTTGAAGCATAACATGGAGAGGATGGATGACGAAAGACTGAACAAGAAGTTATATAAGTCAAGTGTGAATGGGACAGGAGGAAGGGGAAGACATTGCCTAGACGGACGTTCTTTGGCCAGATTGGAGACATCCTCAGAAAAGGACAGGTTAGAAGTACTCTTAACCGAAGAGTATGCATGAGAAATTTGATGGAAGTGAATGAAGCAAGAGATATGTCAGGATCGTTGCAAATGGCGTTCCGTAGTCTCTGCCTACCCCTCTGGGAAACAGGCGTGAGTCTATGTATGTATGTATATGTATGTATGTTATGTGAAGCTTGTTTGAAAATCAGGTATTATATTTCACTCGACGTTTCTGCATACGTTAACTTGTAGCGGTCACGTGATGACTCATCATCTCTTTCAGTGGCTAAGTCATATTCGTATAAGCGAATAAATTTTTTTTGAATAAATTGAAAATATTCTTAACTTATATAGTCCACTCAGTACCTCCGCGACCACCACCATTGTAAGCCGGTCGAAACGTCTAAAGAATATAATTATTTAACACTATTGACACCCGTTAAAAACTTGTTTTAAATAAGTATTCATACCTTTTATAAATTCCCAGCCTAAATTGAATGATAATCAGCCTGTTTTTCTGCTCACACTTCTTAAATATGTAGGTACCAATTCTAAGAATACCTTCTATATATTCTTAAGGAAAGTATTTCGTAGGCGGAACTTCATTCGAAACTCGTTCCTCTCATAAATTTCAGAGGCTTAGCGTTGCTACAGTTTTACGCCCCCGCAGTAAGTATTTTGGCGTCAGAGAGCGAAGAATACAACAGTTCTAAAAAGATAATTGTTATGAATACAAGGGCAACTCTAATCATCTGACAGCTATAAAATGCAACAATCCTAATAATTATGAACATGATATTAACGACACTCTCTCGAAAATAATTAATTGGCTTAATAAAATAATAATAATAATAATATTCTACCACATACACACATCACCATCTAGTCCCAAACTAAGCAGAGCTTGTACGATTGGTACTAGATAATGGATAAACATACATATATACTTTTTTTTTGTAATGTATTTACAAAAAAACATATTATACATAGAAACACCCAGACCAAGACAAACATCCATGTTCATGAACACAAATGTTTGACTTGAGCGGGAATCGAACCCGCGACCTTCGGCATAGCAGTCGCTTACACTCCCGCTGCGCCAACCGGTCGTCAAAGGCAATGACAATAATGTTGTTATAAATCTAAATAAAACTAAAATTATGCGTTTTCACCAACGGCTTGTAAATACTCCAGTTAATGTCACCTTTAATCAGTCTAAAAAAGAAGAGGCTAGCATTTCAAAATTCTTGGGTATTTCTATAGACAGCAAACTGACCTGGAAACCACACCTGGAAGAAGTTTGCAAACGATTAAGCAGATCAGCGTATCTTCTATTTCAACTGTCAAAAAAAGTAAATACTGAAACACTCTTAACGGCGGCGTATCATGGATTGGTGCCCTCGGTTTTGCGTTATGGTGTTGTTTTTTGGGACAGTCAACAAATCGAGAACTTGTTTTTAACATGCAAAAGAGATGCCTACGATCGATGTTTGGTTTCAAAAGGACTGGCAGTTGCATTCAATATTTAAAAAAATACAATATTTTAACCTTTCTTCCTTTGATTTTTTACAAACAAAGAAGTTTCCAAGATATACAAATCTTGGAAACTTCTTTGTTTGTAAAAAATAATCCCCACTTATTCAAAAAATGGCCACAGTCAAGAAATTACCCATACGTGCTCAATATATGAACACATAATGCCATGTTAAATGTAAAACTGCACTCATGAAGAAAAGTTTCTTTGGTATTGCTCCCCAAGTTTTTAATAAAGTGCCCGATGTAATTAAATGCATGCCAGTACAAAAGTTCAGAAACACTCTACACAGAAGCTGTTACTTGAAAAATGCTATTACACATTAGACCAGTTTCTGAATGACAAATCTATTTAATGTAAATTCTGGAATTATTATTGTGTCATCATTTAATTTAATTTTATTACAATGCAAATGTAAATGAAATATTTATTACAGTTAGTAATTTTTGATCATTTTAATTTTTTGCTGACATTTTATGTTTTATACATTTAGATTATTTGGACAAATGTAATATTGCTGACATTTTTTTTGTACTATTTGATTTAAGTTTTGACAATTTTTATTTGCTGACATAATTTTTTTTACAATTAATTTAATGTTGATCATAGCAGCACTATTTTGTATGCCTTTTGGCGGAACATGGGCTAGACAAATTACATGTATAATTATAAGATCATTGTCCTCTGTGTTCACGAATAATAAATGAATTTGAATTTGAATGAATTAGCAAAGCGGCAATAGGCTCGCCACCTATTACGTGGGATCAAAACACTGGCGAAAAGTGGGCGTTTAATATGCCTCTGCCTTCCCCTTCGGGGAAACAGGCGTGAGTCTATGTATGTATGTATGTATAGCAAAGCGTTTTAAAAATATACGAATTTAAAGTAGCAATAGAGAATAGTGACTTTTGTATTTCGGTATCTAAGTACTTGTCCGTGTGGTGACGGATTAAGATTACGAAATGTCACCACCCCATATTATCCCATGGGTGTCGTATGAGCCGACAGAGGGACCATACTATGCAGAAAACAGCACTGTAAGAGAAGGAAAACTTGAAATAAACCCTATACCAACCCGTTTGGCCAGCGTGGTATAGTAGGCCAATTCCTCCTTTCAAAGGAGAGGCTTAGTCCAGCAGTGGACTGTAAAGGGCTGATGATGATGATCTAAGTACGTCAGTTCTAAGGATGTGATAGATGGTACTCGCCGGAACTACGTTACTTTAGAATAGTATATTTCTTTTTACCGTAATAATCCAATGCTTGCGAACGTGTTGGTACTTGCTGGTTTGAAAGCGAAACCCTTTGACAGGGGTTTGCCAAAATCACTTAAATGTGGATATTTTGAGGGATCGGCGATATCGTAAGGAGCAGCGGCAGTAGACACATTTAATGCGAATATTTTCAAACTATTATATCTCACCCCGCAAACAAACACTGTGGTGACTGGTCGATCTACTGGACAGGATACAGCTTTTGACTTGCTGATTTATGTGTTTATTTGCAATTTGTTCCAATTGTTTTGGGGTAATTCATGCATTGTAACGTGATTTGACTGAGCAGTGATTACATAACAACATGATATTTAACATGTGTGCGGTTACACCCTACTTGTGATTTTGTTTTGGAGGCTAAGTGTTAGTCATTAATCTCAATTTTCAAGTCTTAAGTAGGTACGTAACTAAATAAATGGCAATAGGTTGTGTGATAGCTATCATGTTAATTGAAAATTGTGATATTTTTATTTATTATTTTTTTATTAATATAATGTATAACTTCATATTTAACTATGCAGACAGTACTATGTTGCTGCGGAGTTTGTTGCGCTGCTTCTTCTTCCTAGCTAAAATACATAGGAAGCAGTGAAGGGTTGGGCTTTTTGGAGGACTGTCTATTGTAAAATTTAACGGTCAGAAAGAGCTGTTTACCAGCCAATTTTGAATAAAAGATTTTGATTTTGATTTTGAACACACAGAGCCAGCCTTTTTGACGGAAATTGATATAAAATACCGTCTGGCATCATGGAAGCTGAGCCTGCGAGATTATGAGGTAATGTATCCATATCGAAATATGGATTAGCCCTAACTTTCGAGATTTGACTAACGCTTCATATAAAATATGTAAAATATGTACGATATCGAACACAACAAACAGATAGACAGACAGACAGACAGACAAAATTTAAAAAAATGTCATTTTAGTATATGTACCGTTTATACGTCCATATGCATTAAGATATAAAGGCGGTTATTTTAATATTACAAACAGACACTACACAATTTTATTTATGTGTATAGATTTATCTGACGGTGTGATTTATAAATAACATAAGGGTACAGGAAAATCTGGTGTAAGCCAACGTTTACCGTTATTTAATATACATGAATCATTCACATGAATAACCAAAACGAACGGTGATTTTTTTTATATCTGCTCCATACCTATTTGCGAAAGTAAAATATTTTTTTTTTCAGTTATATTAAATGGTTATATGATATTTTGCGTGTTTGTAATATTTTCAGCCGTAGTGAACATATTAATGCTGGATTAATTACTTGTTGAAATAATTGTTTTAATTACTTTGAGTAGTTGTTGTTATTTTATGTTTTTGTTAATTTATATGTATGAATTTTTGGACCGATAAATCATTGTCCGTGTGGTGACGGATTAAGAATACGGATTGTCACCACCCCATATCATCCCATGGGTGTCGTAAGAGCCGACAGAAGGAGTATGTTATGCAGAGAACAGCACTGTAAGAAAAGGAAAACTTGATACAAACCCTATACCAACCCGTTTGGCCAGTGTGGTATAGTAGGCCAATTCCTCCTTTCAAAGGAGAGGCCTAGTCCAGCAGTGGACTGTTAAAGGCTGATGATGATGAAATCCTTGTACGTACTAGGCAGAGCATGTGTTTTTTATACAATTTTGCCGTCAGAAGGCCAATTCTGTTAATCATATTGGTTCAAAATACAGTCTCGATCTAGCCTCGGTGTCATAGATATGTCATAAATGGTATGCCTGTAAATTAATTGACACCTGAATGACATCGCGCCTAGATCGTAAATCATAGATTATTCGTAAATATAGCAAAGTGTCAAAATAGGTATGTGACAATTTCGCACTCTATGTCAAACGATATACATTAAATGTAGCAGAATAGCAATTGAGGGTCAATACAAAATCAAATCGCATTTCTTTCAAAATATAGTATCAGTGTCTATCAAATATGAGAATCGGCCCTGTAAACCGTCTCACTATTAGGATTATTCTATAGATTACACATAAACAATATCATATAAAAATAGTCATTAATTTTCAGCACTAATTTAATACTCGTCTATGCGATTATGCAGAAAAGAATACACATCTCGTTCTTGTAAAACTATGTAAAATTTTGCAAATAGGTACTTTATTTTATTTAATACTTTTACTACTTTTTCTAATAATTTTGTATTTACAAAATTTCTAATTATTCCCGCTAATTATTTCTGTTATTAAAAGCCGTTTCTGCCCAATCCCTTGTGAATTTCGGGAAATCATTTCTTATGGCACCTCAGCGCTTCCAAAGGCACATACAATGACATGTCTTTCAGCTTCTTGCGTCCAGTAGTTTCGGCTGTGCGTTCTCTGTTAGTCAGTCAGTAAGGCTGAGCGCACATTGTAGTCACGACAGTCTTAAGACAGACTATTAAGATACAAGATAGAGTTGATTGAATCAGGCGTTACTTGGCGGAACTCCATTGTAACCTAAGGAAAGTGAAACCCACCACGCACTCTCGGATTGACCACCCCAACTATTGCAATAGGAAAAAGACGGGCAACGACTGAGCCTACGGCGACTGCTCAGTCGTTGCCCATTGCTCCTGAGGATGCCTCGTGCAGAGGCGAAACACGTGTCGAAGAATAGTCGGCGCATACAGCGGAATACTATAAGTCAGGTATCTTCCTGGAACCCATACCATTCCTATATCCCTTATCTTTTAAGAGGAGTTCGGTATTGTCAACCTTTTTCTATTGGAATAGTTGGGGTGGTCAAACTGAGGGAGCGTGGTGGGTTCCTCTTTCCTTCCATTAGGTTAAGATACAATATATTTAAAGACGCGCACACTTCAAACAAAATGGCTCATAGACAAAGTTGTCTACTGCCTACAACGACAAGACTGACTTACAATTTGTAATTAAAACAGTGTAATGAATTCGGTTGCTAAGGGTAAAGTCGGGGCATTTGACTACAATAGCTCGCCTCTCCCTAGCCTGAATAGCCAAGTGTAGTAAATACACATAGATAAACAGTTTGCTGTACATTTCTTCAAGGACAAAGCGTCTCAATATATTACGTAACCGCTTTCATTACAACCCTTCATTACGCTTGTAGAACTATATAATTATTTATGAAGCTATACAAAATATAAACTAATTGTACACACGGCTTCCACGTCAAGCTAGACATTTTAATCTTTGTACCTTATGTCGTAGGAAATAAGTATCAAAATAGTTAAACTTGACTTCACGCTATGTGTACCTACCCGTTGCCTCCAAACAAAGAACATTACCATAACAAATTAGTGAATAATATTAAAGTAACAAGGATAATTATGAAAACAAATACATAATTAAACAATACTTTGATTACGTTATTATGGAATGCTTTGGTGCTAACACCTCATTCACGATGACGGTTACCTACACTTCACAAACAAGTAATCTCGTGAAATTGTAGATAAGTGGTATGTAAACTTGTACACAAATTAATATTTAAATATTAATGCGTGAAGCAATAATCGTCTATCTTTTTCTGAAAGAAATTCGTGGACAGATAAAACCTCCCCTATGAAAAGTACCAAATAGCGGCGATAGCCCAGTGGTGTACGTAACGGACTGATGGTCTCGGGTTCGATCCCCAGATACCCCGGGCACACACCTATGACTTTTTGAAATTATATGTGCATTATAAATTAATTATCACTCGCTAATTGATGTGCCCGGTAGATGGCAATAGGCTCGCTGCCTATTACATTGGGACCGAAACATAACCGGCGAAGTGTGGGTGTGTAATACACCTCTGTGTACCACTTCAGGGATGACAGGCGTGAAGTTATGTTATGTTATGTGAAAAGTACCTAAATATTGAGGAAGCGTACAAAAAGCTAATGTTATTACATAATAATGCATAAGAAAAAAGGAAATCAGTTCGTCAAGCTTTCATATTCTGTACTCGTTATTTCTTATACTTGCTTTAGTTTACATCAAACATCTGTATTTAAAAAAAATCTGTTACTGACTGACTGACAGTGCCATCCAAAGCTACTGGGCGCAAGAAGCTGAAATTTGGCATGTACAATCGAACAAGTTCCCGCTAGACAACCATAAGGGCGAAAATCGCTCAGCAAGACATCATCGCTTCCAGTGCTACTTTACTCACACATTGACCCACGTATAGAAAACTAGTTTCTAGTGTGCCTCGACTCTATGAGCGAGCCAAGCGATTTTTTTTTCAAACTGGTCCACCGGCGACTTGTTTGATATATTGTGGCACTAACAAGGGATTTCCATCAATTCCCACGGGATCAAGCAGAAATCATTGATCTGTATAAGCTGAAACAGTTTAATAAAGAAAATATGCGAGAATAGCCGCGGTCATCCTTTAATAGAAAATATTAAAAATCAATATTTTGATAGCAGTTAAATCCCTTATGAAAAAAAGACACGGAAGCGGAACTAGGGAATATACACACACATACTAGCGTCCAACCAGGTAGGAAGAGATTCCGCGGACGTTAAAATTACTGTAATAGGGTATTAAAGTTGAATACGGCTTGTGTAATATCAGACACATCTGCTATAACATAACCTATGAAAGGAAGAGTACCCCACAAAGGAGCCAATTAAGAAAATTATTTTGCCGTAATATGTGAGCATTTAATGTAAAGCCGTAATATAGAACATACTTTAGGGCTGACGCACATATAGCGAAGCGTAGCGCATTGCGTTTTTCACTTGTCAAACTGCTATCGAAATTGTTCTCATCTTTCATAAAATGAAAAACCGGTCAAGTGCGAGTCGGACTCGCGCACCGAGGGTTCCGTACAAACCTGTAGGTATATAAGTAAAAGTAAGTAGTCAAGGTAGTTGCTTTGCTGATTTCAGCATGAATGAGCCGGTTCGACCGGGGAAGTACTACCCTCTTACAGAAAATCGACGTAAAGTAACAGTACCTAAACTGTTGCGTTTCGTTCGGTGAGTGAGAGTGCCGGATGCCCCATCCCCTATTCCTTCTCCCTCATCCCACTCCTTATCCTATCCCTTTTCCCAATCCCTAGAGACGGTAACGCACTTGTGACTCCTGTGGTGTTGGTAACGCACTTGTGACTCCTGTGGTGTTGCTTGTGTCCATGGGCGGCGGTAATTGCTTACCATCAGGCAATCCGTCTGCTCGTTTGCCGCCTATTAACATAAAAAAAAAGTTCACCAGTCATAGTTATGGTATTTTTATTGCCAAATGAAATCCATAACATTACAGTATGAAAAACTAGAGGAGCATAAATTAACGAAAAAGGGGTCTTTGTCGTTTGTAATCAGTCATCCTTTATTTTATATTAACATATATCGCTTATTTTAGAATATAACTTAAATACCAATACCAGCCTTACAGCAGCCTTGCAAAAGTCTGCTGATATATGATGGTAAGATTTTTTATCAAAGTTATTGATTCACAAAACTTTTAGTGACTATTAGAAATCTGTTACAAAAATACTTATAAAGTACAGAATAATTAGCAAAAATGTTTGAAGACTATGTAATTATTTGAAATATCAATCTTAATCAGCCTATCGCAGTCCCCTGCTGGACATAGGCCTCTCCCAACACGCACCACAGCACACGGTCCTCAGCCTTCCGCATCCTTTATCTTGGGCTATAAGACGTTGCTTCGTAACAAAATTTCAAGATTTTGAGTTCACGGGAAGTACCCTGTAGGTTTTGATTCCCTTGCGAGTAGTCGCGAGTTTAAAAATATGATTATATTGCTATTTCTTTTGATTGCGTAGACATAGAAGTTTGATTTTGTTACAGCCTAACGGTGTTATATACCTTTTTTTTTTAGTGTCGGGTTGGAAAATCCTCATGGAGTCCCTCCGCCCCGGGGGAAGGACGAAGGGGACTGTCAGACTCTTACTGACTAAAAACCAACCCGTGTTCCTCATGTACCCGTGTGTCGGAGGGTAGGGATTCACATAAGCATTCGTCGCTACCCCCGACGGGTATTGGCCCGCCAGATGGTCAAGCGGGCCCCCTTGGCGACGGATGAAGGTGTTGGGCTCCGCCGCCAAAACTCTCAGCGGCCGCAGAGGATAGGGAGGACGGCAACGCAACACCGCATCTCTACTTCCTCTGCGGCCCCACCGCGACGCAACGATGGTGCGCCCCCATTTGGTCGCGGGAGATAGGGCGCGCGGCAACGCAACACCGACACGCCTCTCCTCCCGCGACCGCACCCGACTGCGAGGGATAGACAGAACTGTCCCCCGCACCCGCACCGTTGGACGCATCCTGCGCAGGCCCCGTCAAGCCCACGCGGAGCGTCCCCTCCTGGATCCCTCTTCGCTTCACCGCGGGTAACCAATCCACGGTTACTGAGCCCCCCCACCACGACAAGGTGGAGATCCCACGGGGGGGAACGGTGTTATATACCTGAGTATTTGATATGAATTTCAATTTAATACCTCTACGCATTCAAGAGAAAGGGGTAGTAACTTTAAATTTATTGAAAATATTTTTTTATATGCTGTAACTAAAAAAACACGGTTTTCGCAATTTTTCCTTTATAAGTGATATAAGTCGTCGCTTCGTACCAAATTTCAAGATGTTGAGTTCACGGGAAGTACCCTGTAGGTTTTGATTCCCTTGCGAGTAGTCGCGAGTTTGAAAATATGATTATATTGCTCTTTCTTTTGATTGCGTAGACATAGAAGTTTGATTTTGTTGCAGCCTAACGGTGTAATATACCTGAGTATTTGATATGAATTTCAATTTAATACATCTACGCGTTCAAGAGAAAGGGGTAGTAGCTTTAAATTAATTAAAAATATTTTTTATATGCTGTAACTAAAAATTTACGATTTTCGCAATTTTTCCTTCATATGTGATATAAGACGTTACTTCATACCAAATTTCAAGATTCTGAGTTCACGGGAAGTACCCTGTAGGTTTTGATTCACTTGCGAGTAGGCGCGAGTTTGAAAATATGCTTATATTGCTCTTTCTTTTGATTGCGTTGACATAGAAGCTTGATTTTGTTGCAGCCTTACGGTGTTATATACTTGAGTATTTATTATGAATTTCAATTTAATACCTCCACGCGTTCAAGAGAAAGGGGTAGTAACTTTAAATTTATTAAAAATATTTTTTTATATGCTGTAACTAAAAATTTACAGTTTTCGTAATTTTTCCTTTATAAGTGATATAGGACGTTGCTTCGTACCAAATTTCAAGATTCTGAGTTCACGGGATGTACCCTGTAGGTTTTGATTCCAATGCGAGTTTGAAAATATGCTGCAATTTGCAGCATATACGCCTGTATCTTTTGATTGCATTGGATTAGAAGTTTGAATTTTTTACAGCTCTATGGAACCGTAGATTCGAGTATTTAGTATAAATTTCAGTTTGATACCTTCACGCATTCCTGAGAAAAAGGGTCTTGACAGACGGACGGACAACAAAGTGATCCTATAAGGGTTCCGTTTTTTCCTTTCGAGGTACGGAACCCTAAAACCTGAAATATTTGTACGCGCCTAATCCCTAAACGACTGCACCAAATTGGATAAATCTGTCTTTTATGTGTTCATTATAGCCAGGAGAAGGTTTGTATAGTCAATCATTTTATATTATTGCAAAGGCCCAGCATTTAGGAATTCATGGCAATTTACATCGATGGCTATCGTCTTACTTACTAAGTAGGACGCAATTAGTTGCACTCAGTGGGTATGAATCCGTGCCTTTTTTTGCCACATCTGGAGTTCCGCAGGGATCCAATTTAGGCCCTCTTTTATTTTTATTATTTGTAAATGATTTATTATTTCAATTTAATAGTGAATGTTTAGCTTACGCAGACGATTTAAAGATCTTTAGGTGTGTCTCTGATTATGAGGATTGTAAAAATTTCCAAGCTGACATTGATACTCTTGTGCATTGGTGTAATACAAATTCAATGTCCCTTCACATCAAAAAGTGTCAGATTATCTCCTTCACTAAAAATAAAAGGCTGCTGAATTATGTATACCATATAAATTGTGTTAGCTTAGAGCGTGTTCTTGTGGTGAGGGATTTAGGGGTGATTTTTGATTCAGCAATGTCCTTCAAACCTCAATATGACCATATTTGCAGCAGGGCCCACCGTATGCTATCTTTTGTCCTAAGGAATGCGAAACCATTCAAGGAGGTTGACTCTTTGTTGATCCTCTACAACTCGTTAGTAAGGAGTATAATTGAGTACTGTTCATACATTTGGTCACCTATATACAAAACTCATATTGATCGAATAGAAGCAGTGGAGAGACGATTTGTTGGAGCCTTATGCTCCAAGTTGGGTCTGAGACGAAAGATTCACACTTACAGTGATCGTCTCTAGCGGTTCAAAATGATGAGCCTTGAAAGGAGAAGGAGGATGAGTGATTTGTGCACCTTGCACAAGATTATAAATGGCTCAATTGATAGCCAACTTATTGAAAAGCTTGACTTTAAAACGCCAACGCGATCTGTGCGCATCCCCAAACTGTTTTCTATACCTGCTACCAATAATAATGTTTCGCAGAATAATCCAATATCACGAATGTGCTATCAGTACAACTCTATTTGCTCAGAATTTGATATTTTTCACGACAGCTTGTATGTGTTTAAATGCTCTTTATTAAAAGAAAATATATCTGCACTATAATTCTGAAAATTAAGATTGTAACCCAAGCATTATATAAATTCTCATCATATTTTTATTTTTCTCTTTTGTTTAACTCAACTTTAACTATTTTGCATGTATTCACGGTTATTCTCACAGATTCTTTATAATTAATGAATGATGTGTATATTTGGACATCAAGTCTAAAACTATTGTATTGATCTTCTTTTTTGTAATCAAGCTTGATTTGTTGTCTATTACTATACCTATGTGAAAAATAAAAATAAAATAGCATTAAAAATAATAGCAAAAAGATATGGCCCTACGAGTTTCGCCGGCTCAGGTAGTCTATGTAAATAAAACTGCTTGAGAGGTGTCAAGGGACACCCAGCTGGAACGAAGTTCCTTTCAATTAATTAGTGAAGGAATTGTAATAAAGTTTTTTATTTTTTATTTATTTTATTTATAGACTCACGCCTGTATCCCCGAAGGGGTAGGCAGAGGTGTTATATAACACCCACATTTTCTTACGGAAAAACCCAATAACACTTTGCCCCACCCGGGAATCGAACCCGAAACCTCCCAATCCCACGCGCACATTTATGCCGCGAGACCAACGAGGCAGTCAGTTTCAGTTCAGTCGAGTTTTATTTTTTTTACGTTATAATAGGTTTTTTTTATTATTAACAAATATAATGTAATATAAACTTAATCACTGCCTCGTTGGTCTCGCAGCATAAATGTGCGCGTGGGATTGGGAGGTCTCGGGTTCGATTCCCGGGTCGGGCAAAGTGTTATTGGGTTTTCCGTCAGGAAATTCTCAGTAACAGCACGGAGTCTGGTAATGTGCCCGGTACGGCAATAGGCTCGCCCCCTATTACGTGGGACCTAAAAACTCATGGCGAAATGTGGGTGTAATATTACACCACTGCCTACCCCTTCGGGGATACAGGCTTGAGACTATAAATAAATAAATAAATATACTTAATCAGTAGGCTCAATTTTAGTAATAATTGTTAATTTTACAAAAAATGTCCCGTTCACCATCTTGGATCCCCAAATAAAGGTCATTTACGTTAAGAGAATGCATGATAGCCCCAAAAATTATACCCATATTAATTTAATTAAAAATGTCCCGTCCGCCATCTTGGATTCCCAAATAGATGTCATTTTCGTGACCAGAATCCATAAAAACCCCGAAAATGATACCCATATTAATTTTATCAAAAATGTGCCGTCCGCCATCTTGGATTCCCAAATAGATGTCATTTTCGTGACCAGAATCCATAAAAACTCCAAAAATGATACCCATATTAACTTTATTAAAAATGTCCCGTCCACCATCTTGGATTCCCAAATAGATGTCATTTTCGTGACCAGAATCCATAAAAACCCCGAAAATGATACCTATATTAATGTTATTAAAAATGTCCCGTCCGCCATCTTGGATTCTCAAATAGATGTCATTTTCGTGACCAGAATCCATAAAAACCCGGAAATGATACCCATATTAATTTTATTAAAAATGTCCCGACCGCCATCTTGGATTCCCAAATAGATGTCATTTTCGTGACCAGAATCCATAAAAACCCCGAAAATGATACCCATATTAATGTTATTATAAATGCTCTACGCTGCACTTCGTTGTATGTGCGCCGGCCCTAAGTCTGCCTAGTCTACGATTGATTTGATTGTCCAACTGGGTAGTGAACTAGACTACGCCGGCAGCTACGCTTGCCCATTCTTTTTAAATGAACCCATTCTACCCGATCTCGACGGAATTGCCAGAAATCCCTTGTTAGTACTCCCCTATGCTCCACAAAGATATACATGCCAAATTTCAGCTTATTGACCCCAATAGTTTTGGCTGTAGCTCGTCTGTCAGTCAGTCAGTAACGCAAGAATTTTATATATACAGAAGCTTAATAATCCACCACCCATCCACCGCTTATTCATTCAAGTATGCCGCATTAAGTCACGCTCAACTAGACATCGATTTCCTCCATCTGAGATGTAGTAGGCGAAGAAAAGGTAACGTTACATCAAGCGTAGATACGCTATATTAACATTTCCTTACGAAGAACAGAGGTGTAGATACACAAATTTGTCTTAGTTGAATTTTTGCAAAGGTAAGAAAATTTGGTGGCATTGGAGAGGTCTATATCCAGCAGTATGACAGGCTAATGATGATGATGATGATGATGAAGAAGAAGAAGATTTAGAATAGAGTCTTACTAATTTCGACATCAATCGGCCGGCCTGACCGGAGAAGTAATACCTTCTTACACAAAATCGACGTAAAGTAACAGTGCCTACACCGTTGCGTTCCGTTCTGTGACTGAGCGTCCCCATCCTCTACTCCTTTTCCTAACCTAATGGACGGCAAGGCATTTGTGCTTGTGACTCCTCCGGTGTTGCTTATGCCCCTGGGTGGGTTAATCGTTTACTATCAGGCGATCCGTCTGCTCGTTTGCCGCTTATCCGCTTGCCCTCTCACGTTTTTTAAGTGCTGACTCAGCATCGACAAATTTCAAGTGCGCGCCGCCACTTGAAGTCGGACGCGCTTAATAAATTAGTTTTTGTTCGATTGTTAATAACGTGAGAGTAGTGGTGTTTATTTTTCTGCAATCTAATGAATGACTCATTCTAATGGTACAAAACAAATCACGTTTGAATGAAATGTTTACTTAAGGTGAGCGGCCGTAACGTAAACAATGTCGTCTTCAACGACTTACTCTTTTATTTATCATAATAAAAGTATTAGCTGAAAACTGTTTGCTGTTGTTTTTTCATATACCTGGTGATATTATTATCTATATAACAAAATAAAGTTATAGCAATACTTGCAGAAAATTATTTAGATGTAAGCATTTAAAAAAAAATATATTTCGCTGACTTTGCATTCCGCGAGCGGGGCGTAATTATGGATTAAAAACATAATTGTAAACAAGTTATGTAATTATATATCATACTTTTATGTGTTTATTGTAAATTAACTGATTACTTATGAAGTTACAGCAAAAAAAATAATAAATAATGTGTATTACTTTAATTATAGACAAAAATATATCGTAAAAGCGGCATTTTTTTTATTTTAATAAAAAAAGATTTCATACATATGTATGTATATAAGGTTACATTTATGCATTGTATCATTTTTAATTATGAGTATGTAAATAAACCTTTCATAAAATATATAATACTCATATTTTTTATGAGATATTAGCTATCGAAAATTTTGGCGGGAACTTTAGTTTATTTTTGGCGGAAAAAAGTAAACAACTGTGCAGATTCCAATAAAAATAATTCTTATCAGATTCTTATCAGAATTGGTTTTTATACTTGAAAATCTAGTTGGAAAGAAAGTTATCTAGGTTTGAATCTGATATATAACATAAAACAGTATTTAAAAAAATAAAATATGAAAATTGGCACCAATTAAAAAAAATATCTTTGTTTTATTTTTTTATTTATTTATTTATTTTGCACAAACAAGGTGTACAAGGTTGGACATAATGCCATAAGGCATTCTCTACCTGTCAACCTTAAGGTGGAGCAGAGATAAATGTGGTAGGTGCATTTTAATATGAGACTTAATCAATCTTTTTAAATTTAACCTAGTGATAATTATTATATAGGTACCTTATAGGGGTAGAATACATAAATACTATATTATAGTACTACATAATATACAAACTATTTTTTATGTTTAATATTAAAATGTTTCTTTTCATTATATTGATTTCCTCTAAAAGTAAATTAAATAACCTTTCTAACTGTGTATAATACTTATATACCTCCTATAATAAAAACGACGAGAAAAAGGAATATGTCAGAAATATAAAATCGCGCTCAAAAATGGCGGGACAAAAATTCTAATTTTCAAATTATACTGCCCTTGCGTGGGCTTCAACCATATTATATAGTTTTAATTTATATCGTTGGAAAGCTCATTTAATTACGCGTCTATTGATATGCAACATACCGCAATCGGTTAAGTTATCCGAGTTCCACAAACAGATTAGTGCGCAGCGGAAAAGCGTGGGAAAAATGACAGTTGACGCGTTCATCTGTTTTTGCAAAAAGGGAAAACAGTCACTTGTGCGCGGTCTAGCTATAGGTACATAAAAAAAAATCTCAAAGAAGACCCATGAATTTTTTTGATCGTGTTGTCTAAAATATGTGAAGCTAGAATCCACTTTTTGTCATACTAAGGACTAAACAACTAATATGACCATCATTATAATATGTTTTCAATACAAACTCGCACGAAATTTGAAATGCTTGTGTTGAGATTTTAAAATCCTTACTGTTCTAGAAATACCTGGATTTCTTTGCTTTGGTTATATAAATATAAATATGTGCTGCAGGCAATAGTGTTATTCTTTCATATTATTAATATTTTATATTGCTTAACATCAATACTTTCCAAAATCATAGAAGACTGTGTATCTTTTCCTATTACTACCTACCAGACACTGCAAGTCTGCACTGCAACTGAGTGCCTCTTGACTCCTAAACAACTCGTAATTGAATGAACTGAAGTCCCTCACATCGATATTAAATTTATCTTTGGCGCATATTGCCCAGGACAGCACTTCTCTTGTGTCAGTTACAAATTTTACGAACTGCGGAGCGCTATACAAATACACAAATACGTGGACATAAAGACACGGAAGGCTTTTATACTACGGAGAGATGTAGGTACGACGCTGCGATACCATATTGTCACAGTAATGAAGTAGCTTTCACGTATTTTTTTATTTTATTAAAAAGAACCTATCAAAATGACTTCACGCTGCCTGATGGTAAGCTGACAGTGAAGTCCTATTGGCAAGGCCATCATCCCCAATTGCTGGTTAGGCAATGTGGCATGACGGCCCTCACTTTGACGGCCCTGAGAGATGCTTTTTCACGCCCCGCTTAAAGGACCCAGGATCAAGGGAGGTAGGAAACACGTGAGCTGGCAGTGAGTTCCACATCTTTATGGTACGGCAAAGATAAGATGTACCGAACCTTTTCCTACGTGACGGTATCTGCTCAACTGTGTAAGCGTGGCATTTTAACCCGGCACGTGTTGTTCGGGATAGGAAAGGAGAGGGTGGGATGAGCTGAAAGAGTTCTTCTGAACACTCACCGTGATACAAACGGTAAAAGACAGCCATTGAGGCTACGTCCCTGCGTAATTGCAGAGATTCAAGGGTCTTAGTAGCCTCAAGGTCACCTATGATACGGACAGCACGCCACTGCAACCTATCAAGGGCATCTAGCAGGTACTGAGCGGAGCCGTTCCAGAGATGAGAGCAGTATTCCACGCAGGAGCGAACCTGAGTCTTGTGTAATAGACCCAGCTGCTCCGGCGTGAAAAACCTCCTCACTCTGTTCAGGACTCCGAGTTTTCGAGATGCCGATTTAATGACACCCTCGATGTAGTTTCTCTGGTTGAGATTGCGGCGTATGTCCATACCAAGTATATTTAGATTGTCCTGTATCGGTAGTGGAGTGTCCAGAAGAGAAGGTTGGGTTTTTAAGGTTATTAGGTTTACGTAGAAAAGTAACAAGTACAAGTAACCCTTATAGTTTCACCATGACCGTCTGCGGTTCGTCTGCGCAAAAACTATAAGCACTATAGAGCTGAAATTCGGCAAAGCTATACATTGTAATCACACGGACAAATCTATACGATAAAATGTTGGAAAGATTTGGCCATTAACGTTAAGATAGTCCGTGACCGGTAAATGCCAAATTCTTGCGTTACTGACTGACTGACCACGCTCTGCTAAAACTAGTACTAACTAACAGCAAGAAGCTGAAAGGACAATGGCAGATCTCCATAAATCGAAATGTCTGAAATTAAATTGAAGCGCACAGTAATAAAAAATATTTCAAAAAAATCGGTGTAAGTAACAGAGTCTATAAATGATTCTATTTTCACTCGGGAAACCCGGAAAAACAAGATATCGGTTTTTAAGTTTTTAGTTAGGAATGAACACTGGCAGGCAGCGATAGCCGAGTGGATATACCTACAGACTGCCATGCAGAGGGTATCAGGTTCGAATCCACGGCGCGCACCAATGACTTTTCGGAGTTATGTGCGTATTGAATTGTTAATTATCGCTTGTCCCGTGCCTCGGAGAGCACGTTAAGCCGTCGGTCCCGGTTGTCATGAAGATCTTTGACAGTCGTTACAGGGCGTCAGTACCTTCTAAATAAACTGATACTAGTCTAAACCATGGAATATCGCTATCCCTTCGGGTTGCGTAGGTCAGACAGGCAGTCGCTTCGTGGAAAAGCTAATATTCAGCCTAATCCGGTTAGACTAGAAAGCGAACCCCAGACTGAAACTGGGATAACGCTAAGAGAAAGAAGTTAAGAATGAACACTGTAGGTACGTTTGAATTATCAAATGAAATTATGTCAGATTGACATCAAAACGCAGAAGTATTCTGTAGCATCGAACTGTCACAGCCAAAGACAAAAGCAGAGCTGCACATTTTAAATCGATTTTATGTGAAATCGATACAAGATTGAAACGATGCTGTGACGTTTTTATTTGATTTAAAAGTTGTTTTGCTTCAAAAATGATTAGCTTATTGATATAATGTTAATTAAAGATTAAATAACTGCATTTTAATAATCGATACGGATCAAAAGTACTCACGTCTATTCGTGTCACACCGTTGTCTATGACAACAATCAAATAATAAAGTAAGTACCTAGTTCGTAATCAAATGGTATGCTTTTTATCATCATAAAATACTCCAGCTTTAACGAGACAAAGTGAAAATATAAAAAATCGTAGAAAAAAAAACAATTTGTTTTGTTCATATAAAGTTTAAGGTCGCCACAACAAACCCAGACCGAATTGAAATTTGTTCAAATTGTTCTTTGGCATTTGACAAAGAAGGGATTTTTCGAAATTCTCCTGGGATAGGGCAGAAAAGTTTAATTTTAATAAATCTGGTCGTATAATGTTTATTACAAATTGTTAAGAGAACATACTGATACAATTGGGAAGCAACAATAATTTTTAAATCAATAATGTTTGAACCTAATGATATTCTAATACGTAAATCGCGTGTCTCTGGAAGTTAAGCCAATACGTTGTCTATGGCAGGAACACAAAAAGCAGTCAATTATCATTTTTCATTAATAAATAATTGGCTGCCTCCGTTGTTCAGTGGTTAGTGTATGCGTCTGCTGATCGGGTCCCGGGTTCGATTCCCGGGTTGGGCGTAAAGTGTCACAGAGATTTTTCAAATTTTCAGTCACAGCTTGCAGTCTGGCAATGTGCCCAGTAACGGCAATAGGCTCATTTCCCATTACGTGGGATCTTAAGTTAATCAGGTGAAATGTGGGTGTATACATATCTGCCTACCCCTTCGGCGATACAGCTTGATGGTACAAAAAAAGTACATACCTAAAGTATGCAGGACGGGCCAGTTTCTACTGAAGTCATCTAGATCGTTACGCCAACATTTTCACTCTCCTACATCCCTCCTAGGTATAAAAGTTATCTTACTTCTTCTTCTCGTGTGAGTGTGTGGCCAACTCTAGTGTCGGAGTTTTCAGACCGCCTAAAGGCCTACAATATCATCATCGCCCTAGCGTTAGCCCGGTTGCATCCAAGACTTACAGCCTTGGAGGCCGAGGTCCGCTTACTGGTCTAACCAGATATGACAGAATATCATCTTTTCCACAGAGCGACTGCCGTCTGACCTCCGTAACCCAAAGGGATAGCGATATTCTATGGTTTAGACCAGTATCAGTTTATTTGAGGGTACTGACTCCCCGTAACGACTGTCAATGATGTTCAAGACAGCCGGGACCGACAGTTTATGGTGCTCTCCGAGGCACAGGGCAAGCGATAATTAACAATATAATACGCACTTAACTTCGAAAAGTCATTGGTGTGCGCTGTGGATTCGAACCCGATACCCTCTGCATTGCAGTCTGTTGGTATCTCCACTAGGCTATCGCTGCCTTAAGGCCTAAAGCCTACAATATGTCCTGAGACAAAAACCAGGACAGCTTTACGTGCCCTCCGAAGCACGGTAACGTTCTGATGTGGCGACCCTTGCAAGCTTGTGTAGTGTTATAGTGTAGTTAATTACCGTATTCTCTTTTTATGCTACATTTGCATTCTTGTTCTACTCTTTTTATTATAATTTATTGGATTTGTAAGGTGAGGGTAACTCGTGGTCATGAACTGCTAACTAATAGATTGTAAATTGCTGCATTACTTTTCGGAACATACTGTTTCACCATAGATCAGAACAGTCATGTTCGCGAGTTGCTTACATCAAAAGACGTAAGTGGATGCTCCTGTTTCACCATATTCACTTTGGGAGGCTTAATAAATGAACATAATTTATTGCTTGAGTATGATATCAATAACTATTAACTTTTGCAATAGTAGATAACTCACAATGTGAAACAGTTGCAGCTCCTTACAAATATAACATGTAAAACCATTATACTGGCAGTTAAAAAGAGTGGCCACGAGTTTTATTGCCCGTTCTTTCTCGTGGTTCTACCTATTGCATTGCGAACGTGGCAGTAAATGTAAATGTAGAATCATCTAGTAATTAACTTTAACTTTTGACGTTCATAAGCGTCACTTTGTGGCCTAAATGAATAAATGATTTTGAGTTTGAGTTTGAGTTTGCTTGCTTTATTTTGCAGATCTACTACGAACGACAAGCCAAGTCTCGCTATGAGCGCTACAAAAAAATAGTTATCCCACCCACCTGAGTACATTGTGATGGGCTAGTGCGCTGAGGGGTGATGTGGAGACGGCGGCGGCAGCACTGGAGGGGGCACCGTCCTTCCAGGACCCTGCAGCACTCGGATGCCCATACGCACTGTGTTGCGGCGAGAGACCTTCTCATCTGGACGCTCTGCTGTTAGAAAAGTGTATCGTTAATAGGGTAGATAGTTATATACTTTATTGCTCACCAAAATCATCATCCTCCTAGCGTTAACTCAGTTTCAACCTGGGGTCCGCTTACTTTTTTTTTTTTCGCGGGGGGAAATCCTCATGGACTACCTGCGCCTGGGGAAAGGCGGAGGGGCGTGCCGGACTCTTACCGGCTAATACCACCCCGGTGTCTCCTCGCACGTGCGTGCGGGGCCGCGGGAACCCAAATTCTTCCGCAGCCCCACACTAGCGCTGGCCGGATCTGTCCGGGCCTCGTCTCCTGCACGGGGTAGTGAGGTGTTGAACTACCCCGTGCATCGCCTCAGAGGCGCGTCGACACCCGCGCGCGCCTGCGCCTCGGGTCCATCGAATAGGGGGCGTGGACTTCCCCAAGTCCCTCGCCCCTGGACCCATTCATGGGGGCCGGAAAAGGGCGTTATCCGCCCTTCTCCTGCGCCCGGTGCGCCTTCTGCGGCCGGGGAAGGGAGTCGAGATCTCCCTCTCCCTTTCCGCAGTTTCTTTCTGCGACATCACGTCTTCGCAGAAGGAAACCACCGCGTCCCACGACTCTGCGCTACCGACCATCCTCCGCACTACGGCTGGCAGCGACAGATCGCCTCCTATTTTATTTGTGAGGACACGGCGCTGCTCCTCCCAAGCTACACACTCGGCGAGCGTGTGTTGCGCCGTGTCCTCCCCGCAATGGACGCAGTGGTGGCACCGAGCGTCCGGCTCCCTGTCTATGCGGCACAGGTACTTGCCGAAGCAGCCGTGCCCCGACAGCACCTGCATCACCCTAAACGACAGGGAGCCATGCCTTCTCCCGAGCCAGTCATCGAGTACTGGCCGGATCGCCTCGACGGTAACGAGGCCGGCGGTAGGGCGCAGAAGCCTTTGCCGCCATTCCGCCACCAAGACCTGACGGAGCTCCTCTCGGCGCAGCGCAATCTGCCGCTGCACCAGCCTCGAGCCCCTTATCTGCTCTTCCTCGCGCCATCGATATAATGACGTGAGTACTTTCGCCTCTAGGTCCCAGGGCGGGGATCCGGCCAGGATGCAAGCCGCCTCGTAGGAAATCGTGCGATACCCGCGGACGACTCTGACGGCCATTGCCTTCTGCAGTTTGCGCAGTATGGCGAGAGTGCTGGCCGTCATGTCCATCGCCCACACAGAGGCCCCATACAGGGCCATGGACCGCATGATTCCCACGTACAACCGCCTACAGGCGGCGCTCGGGCCCCCCAAGTTGGGAAGCAACGTTGAAAGCGCGCCTGCTGCGCCCATGAGCTTGCACGCCAGCCGCCGGAAGTGGGGCCCGAATTCCCATCGGCTGTCGAGCACCAATCCCAGATACTTTATGGTGGACTCGACAGCTATCCGGGCTCCGCTGACCACGATGTGTGATCCCGGCGCCGGCGCCCGTCGGGGGCCATGAAACACTATGGCCTCCGACTTATTTAGGGCCCCTTTCAGGTCCAGGCGCCGGATGCGGTTCACCACCTGTGACACCGCAGCCGTGGCTATCAACGTCGCTTCCCTGTGTGAGCTCCCCCGGGCAGTTACGAGCGTGTCGTCCGCATAACATGTCAAGTCGGCGCCCGGCGGGAGTTCGCCTCTCAGCACACAGTCGTAGCCGATGTTTCACAGGAGCGGTCCCAAGACCGATCCCTGCGGAACACCGCACGACATGAGGTGCCGATCAGCACTGTCACGTCCCCGATAGGTGACGCATCTACCCTCTAGGTAAGCCCCTACTGTACGGCGGAGGTAGGGAGGCACGCGATGGTATTTCAGAGCCTCCCAGAGAAGAGAGAATACAACTCGAGGGTAGGGTGTTGAATGCGTTGGAGATGCCACCGCCAGCACCACCCCACCCCGGGACACCGTCTCCTCCACCAAGGCCCTCACGTGCATGATGGCGTCTATGGTGGAGCGCCCCCGACGAAAACCAAATTGGTTATCGTCCAGGTTCGGTCCCTCCCCGCACAAGTGGCTGACGAGGCGATCTGCGATAATACGCTCAAAAAGTTTGCCCGCCTCGTCGAGCAGCACTATGGGCCGATACGCGGACGGCGACTCCGCGAGGGGGGGGTCCGCTTACTAGTCTAACCGGATTTGGCTGAATATCAGTTTTTCCACAGTGCGACTGCCTATCTGACCTCCGCAACCCAAAGGGATAGCGATATTCCATGGTTTAAGCTAGTGTCAGTTTATTTGGAAGGCACTGACGCCTTATGACGACTGTCAAAGATCCAGATGCAAGAACATATAAACTATGTAGAGATAAACGAGATCATTAATTTGTCAATCGAGTATATTATCGAAGTTTGTGCAATTGAACTGCCAAAAGAAAATATATTGTTGATCAATGTGTATTGGAATAGAAGAGAGGAGGATACTTTCTACCAACAATTGATAAAGATTCTTAATTTTATTAATAGAAAATATGCAAAGTATAATGTTATCCTGGGAGGCGACTTTAATGTGAATATTCTAGAAACGAACACAAAATCAAAGCACCTTTTGAATACAATGCTCGAATACAAATTCACCCAACACATTAAGACTCCAACACGAGTAACACACACAACTTCTACATCCATAGACCTATTATTTACAAATTTCTCTAGTAGCTCTTTATATACGTCTGTGGAAGAGTTAGGTTTCTCCGATCAACACGGTGTGGTATTACAAATGAGATTACCTCGACAGACAAGTCTGGATAACTGGTTTGTTCGCAAGCGAATATATAATAAATATAACATCCAGCAATTTAAAAAATGTGTTAAATGTCAAAATTGGCACGAGATAATTGTAACAAAACAAAATTTAAATGATAACTACACTGCATTCAGCAACCATATCAAAGCAATACTTGATAAGTGTATGCCAGTCCAAAAAATTAAAATTAAACATAAACCCAAAAAACATTGGCTTACTACGGGGATAAAAATATCTTGTAAAAACAAAAGATTGTTAAAACTGTTATCAACTAAATCAAATAGCCCAATTCTGATAAAGCATTATAAATTGTACGAGAAAACGCTAAAACAGGTAGTATCTACAGCAAAAAAACAACAAAATATGAAGAGAATAAAACTAGCAACTAATAAAGTTAAAACGATGTGGAATATTATTAACGAACAAACAAATAAGATATTAAAAAAAGATAAGGAAAACATTAGATTGGAAGTAGATGACATCAGATTATGTGATCCAAAACAAATTGCGAACATCTTTAACAATTTCTTTGCCTCAATTGGCCAACAGAACTTTAACCCACTAAAAACTAATTATAATTTCCAGTCGCACTATAACGAAAATTCTATATTTCTCACACATGTTACACCGTATGAGGTGAATAAAACAATCAAATCTTTACAAAATAAAAGAAGCCACGGCATAGATGAACTACCACCTCTCTTGATTAGACAATGTGCAGACGAGCTAACCTTGCCGTTCTATTGCCTATTAAACCAATCTTTTGAAGAAGGCATCTTCCCGGATAGGCTAAAGAGCGCAATAATAAAACCTATTTATAAAAAAAACGCTAAGACGGACCCAAGTAATTATCGTCCAATCGCCTTATTGCTGGCTGCTTCTAAGATTTTTGAAAAAGTAATGAGTCAGCGTGTCTACTCCTTCTGCGAAAAATATAATATATTTGACGAGTGCCAAAATGGGTTCAGAAAGAATCGCTCTACTACCTTAGCGGTTTATAAATTAATTCAAGAGGCAATAAATATACTAAACAAAAGACAGTACGCAGTTGGTATATTGTTAGATATGACAAAGGCCTATGACAAAGTACAGTATAACATATTGCTAGACAAATTGAATAGAATAGGAATTCGAGACAAGGCTTACGACTGGTTTAAATCTTATTTAAAAAATAGAGAGCATCACGTAGAAATAGAATATTTTAATGACAGTACGAAAGAAATATTACATGTTCGTTCAGATAAAAAAAATATTAATGCGTCTATTCCACAGGGCAGTGTGATTGGATGTTTGCTGTTCCTCATCTATATTAACGACTTCCCTCAAAATATAAAAGAACCATGCATATTATTTGCAGACGACATCTCACTACTTATACCATGTAAAAATAATAGTAATATAAACAATCAATTAAACAAAATCTTAAACACAACAACTAATTGGCTAGACGAACATAATTTAGAGATTAATACAGGAAAAACAAAAATAATGACTTTTCACCCATACCAAAAGCAACCCCTTAAAATAGAGTTCATATATAAAAACAAAAAAATTGAAACAGTAAGTAATTTTACGTTGCTAGGACTAAATATAGACTGTAATATAAACTGGAAAAACCACGTTCAAAAAATTAATTCAAAACTTTCAAAATTCTCATATGCACTTCGAGAAGTTAAAAAGAGCATAAATGTCGAAACCGCACTCGTCACTTACTATGCTTTCGCATATGCATGGCTTAGTTATGGTGTAATCCTTTGGGGCAATAGCACTGATGCGCCAACATTATTTATATTACAAAAGAAACTAATAAGGATTGTAACTAACATTGACACAACAGACAGCTGCAAACCCCACTTTAGAGAACACAAACATTTGACTCTTCCATGTATACATGAGTATATTAGAATCATGTAAATTTGTGCGTAAATACAAAGAATTCTATACAAACAGAGACGACAACCAATTCAGATATGCATTACGCCCCCGAAACAAACTAAACCTTCCTGCTTCTAACCTGCACATGCACTCAAATAGTCCTTATACAATGACAGCATAAATTTATAATAACCTTCCCGATCACATAAAAAACTTAGAAATGACTGCAGCTTTTATAAAAAACTTAAAATGCCTTTTAATAGAAAAGTGTTACTACACGATAGACGAATACCTAAACGATAAACAATTAAATTACACTACACAGACTCATATTAGTACGTAAAAACACAGTTAAGTCAAATCCTCCAGGTATTTAGTTAGTTATTTCATATAAAGTATAATAATATAGACAAATACAAATCATAGAATAAAACATTGTAATAGGTATCACCCTCTCTCCTACTTTGCTGTGCCCGACAGGGTTCACAATGACTCATTTAAGCTAAGAACTACCACCTAAGCATACATTGTGAAATGCAATAAAGTATTGAGTATTGAGTATTGAGTATCCTCATGACAATGTATACCAAAATACAGTACATTAATAAAATGACTTAAAACTACGATTTATGTACAAACGGCGGCACCAAGGGCGATTTCTTCCAGGCTGCCTTTGGATGGACAGGAATTTGGGCAGTTGACTGCATAGTAATTTCTAGGGTTTACGCGAATGTTACACATTGAAATCAAATTACGGTTAACGGATTTTATCCGGTTTATGGATTTTATCCCAATATATAAACCAAATGATCCAGAAATCACATTATTTTTTACTATCCGACGTTTCGATTTCTTTACAGGAATCTTAGTCACGGAAGACTAATAACTTCAAAACCAATATATCGCGATAGAATCCGCAAACCGCAGTTAGTCGATTGCAAGCACATATTTAATTTTTAGCTTTAAGTGCCAAAATAGTCGTCTTACTGACTCTCAGTACCATTACGACTCAAATTAGTAGTGGCCCGTGTCTAGCAGTGGACTGCGAAAGGCTGTATTATTTATTATTTTATTTTCAGCCTGTAGCGTCCCACTGCAGGGCAAAGGCCTCCCTCTCCTTTTTCCACAGATCTCTATTCTGTGCCAGTACAGGCCAGCCTTTCCTGTTTGAGTCCAGTTCGTCCCGTCATCATCGTCTCGGCCTTCCATGCCGTCGCCTAGCACCTTCGGGTACCCAATTAGTAGCGAAACGCTGTATGAGATTTTAAAAAATAAGTTTGCCACCGAGTCTGTCTGTCGATAAACTCAGAAGCTAATGAACGCTTTTTGGTGCAATTTTCACCAGCAGCCGAGTATTTCGTGAGGAAAGCTTAGATTAATGGTTTAGACGCGCAACTTTTCGATGTTATGTATGTGCGTATCAAATGGTTAACTATCGCTTGCCCCGTGCCTCGGAAAGCACGCTAAACCTTCGGACACAGCTGTCATGAAGGTCTTTGACACTCTTTGAAATCAGTAAACAATCGAATATCGCTATCCCTTTGTGGAAGGCAGACGGCAGTTGCTCTGTGTAAATGAATGATTGTGAGGTATCTTGCATATATGAGAGTTCTCTATAGTGTTCTCGAAAGACAGGTGAAGTCTGCCAACCGCACTTGACCAGCGTAATAGACTATCATATAACCTTACCCTTCTCACAGTGCGAAAAGGCCGATGTCCAGCAGTGGGACAGTTTGTATGTATTATACTTATTAATTTGATTTTAAAAAGAGTACTCCCGCCCTAGCTATTATTGCTGTGTCGCGGGGGACTTTACAACCATACTTAACAGTCACAATGGACACCCATACTTGAAATAACAATTTATGGAATACACAAAGTATTGTCTCTTGTATGGATCGAACACACCACACTCGGCGCAGTGTCAATTGCATTCAAAATTTATGTACAGGGCCGATGATGATGATATTTATAAACACATGCATATTTGCCTTACAACATATAATTTGCCGATATCATTAATAGAGGACAATAATAAATATCACCAATTTCATACCCACCATTTAGTACGGCTACAACAAAATATATATCGGCTTTAAGTCTCTAATATACGTTCGTTAGTCTTTTCAGAGCTCACAATCTATAGTCGATTGAGCATTACATCAATTTTACTGGCACCGGAGACATTTATCGTTTTGAACACTATTGTTCGCGTATATACCTGCGTAAATTTACTCCTAAAGATTTATTGACGTCTGCTCCCGGCTATTAAAGCGATATTAAATTACTATATCATGTCAGAGTTTCTTCTTTACTTAAGTACCTACTTTGATTTTTCAGTGAAACGAATCTTGTGAAATATCTAGAGATATTAGATATTTAAATATATTAAAAATTTTTATTACTAACTATTTTAAATTTTTTAAGTGTGTGAGTGAACTAATTATAATATTAGATATTATTATGATTTACTACACTTTATCCGCAGCTGCGCCTGAACTTGCGTCAGGACTACATATAGGGGTATAATCCGTATAATTCACGTAGGTGGCGCGAGCGAAGTCAAGTTCATAAAATGTATGTAGAATATTGTATTGTATTATTATTTATTTTTGAAAACCGGACACAAACCACGACTTAAGTGTCTTATGTAAACCACTTATCTGTTACATTTGAAGTCACTTATCACGAAATTATTCGTCCATTTTATCACAATAGCAGACGGTATTAAACAAATCTTTATTTATATAATGATGCCCAAGTTTCCACTATCTTAACAAATTATTCAATCCAGCAAGTCTTGGGTTGACTTCGTTTTGTGGAGAATAATCCAGATCTTTTACTATATCAATCTCGCAATTGTATTAATTAAGAGTAAGAAAGAAAACTGGTCCTACAATCTGCTTTTGTTATTCAGTGACAGATAAATATAACAATAAGGGTCAGTCTGACAAACCATCTATACATTTTATTCTGCTTTTGTATTTGTCTTGACGATCCTCGAATCGTGTATTTACTTGAGTGTTCCCTATTCTTTGGGTTTAATCACAAAAGGAGCACCCTTTTTTATTGGTCCGTGATTTGATTAAGATGATGTTTTTTACATCCATACTTATATTATCTATTGTGTTTGTTTGCAAAACTATGTAAAAACGTCGTAAAATACTGAGGTATTTATGCCTTATATATTTATGCTTTATAAGAATATGCCGCTGAGTAAACTTGTTTAATGTGTTTTTTGTTTGTATTTCTTACACGTCGCAGTGGAGAGATATTAATATATGATTTTTGTGTGCAGAGATAGTTAAGGTGGCATTTGTTGTAGATACTGCGATAACCGACATCTACGAAAGTGAAACCGCAGGCAAAGTTTCGTAATTATATAAAACTAACCGATGTAAGCCCTGACATCGTACGATGTGCCAATAGGTGCCCCGTGGTACTGCTTGGCGGGAACTAGTTGGACGCTAGGTGGCGCTAGTGGCGTTAGTTCCAGGTGAAAAGGGTACGCGTTGGACCCCAGACGCTTTATGAGAGCATCCTGTCGGAAAGAACATCATAATATATAAATTAGCAAAATAGGGCTCCCGCTGGGTACTAAGACGAAAAGTTTTGCATGGACGTACGAGTATGATAGAGCAGCAGTGTGTGCAGTGTGCCACTTTTTAAGCTTCTCGTTTTTTAAGTTGGTTAATACAAATGACAGTTTATACAAACAGACAGGCAGATATTTTTTTATAGAAGAACATTGAATGCATCGTTGAACAATGTAAGAACAGTTTATACTATCACCTTCTCAGAAGCGAAAATTCACAGAAGAATAACTAAAGCACGGAAGGAACGATATTTTTAAGAACAAATTGAATATAGCTACACTCTTCAATCATATGACAAATTAGAGTTGCCAGAAGAAGATGGCACTATGTTTGTCAGTTAGGGCTAAAGACAATCTGAACACAAATTTCGTAACTTTTTAATTTAATAGTGATTGAGCAAATCCGCCATCGATATCGATCAAAGTTTCAATACAGGTTCAAAATCAAACAGACTTGTAAAGTATATTATTTACATGTTATACATTTTAAATTCCGTAAGTTTGTGTCCACAGCAGTCAGAATGTTAGTTGATGGACAGTCTTTAAATAATTATTACACAAACTTGCATTTTTAAACTGAACTTATATATATTTTTGTTTCAAATAGGTACTCAGTAGCACATAATGTTTCGAGGCGTTCTTTTATAATTTTCATGGTATTTTCTTTACGCTTGTTATTAACAACAATCACTTTTATCTCAAATTACACATTTTTGCTAGAGAAAGTAAACAATTAAGAATAAGGCAAAACGCATGCTTAGGCATTATGATAACTGTAAATGTCATATATTATCCAAATCGACACATTATAAGGAAAAGCATTGTTGACATGGATTGTATCAAGCAGAACACATAAATTTAGAGTTAAAATAGATAATTTAGTGAAAACCTTGAATAGTCCCCAAAGGTTTGTTATTAACAATAATCACTTTTTATTGACATTTTCTCATTACATAGTGTAGGTAATACAAATCTATGTGTAAAAAAATTGTGTGCGGTATCGGACACTTTTCGATCATACATGTGACACACAGAATATTTAGAGAGAAAAAGGTGTGGCTAGACTAGCCCTTCGATTTTATCTTGGGATCGTCACATTATTAGTCCACTAGTCAAGAACAACCAAGTTTTGGTCTCTGGGTAGATGACATTTAACAAACTTTCTTTCAAATGAAGATTCCCTTATTTTGATGGATATACACTCAGTAGTCGTGAGTATGAAATGCAGACAGTTCTTACTAAACCTTCAAATTACTGTCCTTTAAAGATTACTGTCTTTGTAAAGAAAGATCTGATTTTTTGTATAGGTGCATTTCTTTTTGTATTATGATGGATTCTAATTTTCAAATATGTTTGACTAATGCACTTTATCAATAAAAATCTGTCATCATCAATCAATGTATTTTCGAGAGAAAGTTCAATCAAATTTGAAAAAGCTTCGGAATTCATTACTGTCGCTGATAATTTAATTATCAGCAAGTAATTATTTAAACACTCACACTGATACGTTTAGAAGGGAGGAGTAATGTTGGCACAGAATTTTCTTTTAGTCTGCTCCATATCTGTCATTACAATAAATACATTCAACAAATTCTATGGTGTTTTCTAGGCACCCAATTTTCTCCACGACACACTACAGCAATCCACTTATTTTGTAAATCTTTATCACGTGGAAATCTAAAAAATAACGAGGTAGAAATATACGGTGGATAGACATATCGATAACATTTTTTACAACACTTGACAATGTCGATATAAATATTATACGGCTAAATTCGAAATCATGACAGAACTGTCATAGAAGAAAAATCACTAAGGATATTGAAGGTTATATAATTTGATGGCATAATATTGTCTCAATTGTATCTTACACGTCACTTTACTGTGTTCAATTTGTAAGTACTAGGACTACTTCTATGTATATATCCAATTTCTTTGCGAAAATTACAAAATTATCTATGATTACAAAATTCTATTCTCAATAAGTTTGTACTATTTCTTTTTAATTAGTCTTCTCGTATATTTATTATGAATGATACCACCAAAATAGATACATTGTCTATTACACAAGCTACAAAATTTGGTAACAATAACGTAACAAAATATTTTCAGAGAGATTCAAGTTTATTAAATTACTCAACATCATTAAGTGTTGAAGCATTCACTCCTTCCTTCCATGCGAAAAATAAACTATATTTACCATATTCAATTTCATCATCATCATCAGCCTGCCGTAGTCCACTGCTGGATATAGGCCTCTCCAATGGCACGCCACTGAGCCCGATTTTCGGCTCTTCGTGTCCAGCCGCTGCCAGCCACTTTGCGTATATCGTCACTCCACCTAGCCGGAGGGCGTCCTACACTACGTTTGCCAAGGCGCGGTCTCCACTCTAAAACGGCTACTCCATCGGTTATCGGTTCTGCGACAGATGTGACCAGCCCACTGCCACTTCAACGTGCTAATTCTCTGAGCTATGTCGATTACCTTGGTTCTCTGTCGGATCACTTCATTACGAATTCGATCTTTCAGAGAAACTCCGAGCATAGCCCTCTCCATAGCTCGCTGAGCGACCTTAAATTGGTGAACTAGTCGCACCGTCAGTGTCCACGTCTCGGCACCGTAAGTCATAACGGGTAGGACGCACTCATTGAAGACTTTTGTCTTAAGGCTTTGCGGTAGGGATGACGAAAAGACTCGACAGAGTTTCCTATATGCCGCCCAGCCAAGCTGTATTCTTCTGCAAGCCTCCCTCTCGAAGTTGTTTCTACCCAATTGCAAGGTTTGCCCAAGGTAGACGTACTCCTGAACAACTTCGAGAGGAACCCCGTTTAGGATAATCGGTTCCGGAGAGACATGTTCATTGAACATTATTTTGGTTTTATCCAAGTTCATCCGGAGACCGATGCAAGCAGAAGAATCAGCCAGGCTGCTCAGCATATACTGCAAGTCTTGCACGGTTTCAGCCACGATAACGATATCGTCTGCAAATCTTAAGTGTGAGAGGTACTCGCCGTTTATGTTAATGCCGCGTCCTTTCCAGTGCAGCGTCTTGAACATATCCTCCATTGCATTTGTGAACAATTTGGGGGAGATAACATCCCCTTGTCTCACACCTCGATGCAGGTGGATAGGTTCAGACTGCTGGTTCTGTACTTAGACGGTCATAGTCGCGGCGTCATACAGACCTCTCAGCACTTGGACGTACCGCCAATCGATTTGGCACCGTTGCAAAGACTCCAGAACAGACCAGGTTTCGATGGAGTCAAAGGCCTTCTCATAGTCCACAAACGCTAAGCACAGGGGCTGATTATACTCCTCTGTCTTCTGTATAATCTGCCGCACTGTGTGGATGTGGTCTATGGTGCCATATCCTCCTCGAAAACCGGCCTGTTCGGGCGGCTGAAACTCGTCGAGTCTACGCGCGAGACGGTTCGTGATGACCCTGGAAAACAGCTTATAGACGTGGCTCAAGAGCGAGATCGGTCGATAGTTCTTCAACAGAGTTTTGTCTCCCTTTTTGAAGAACAAAACGACTATGCTCTTGCTCCACGCCCTTGGAGTTCTCCCCGAGAACAGGACAGAATTAAATATGCGTTGGAGCTGCACCAGTATAGGTTTTCCACCTGCCTTTAGCAGCTCCGTCGTAATTCCATCTTCCCCGGGGGCTTTTCCATTTTTAAGCTGCCTCAGGGCCACCACGATTTCGTCTTGGCTGACGTCTGGCAACTCTTCCGTGAAGTGGCGGGTTAAAGTGGCTCTTGGATCCTCGGAGTCGGGTTGGGGACGGGACGCTTTCGAGGTTATTCAATTTATTATTGACTATTGTTCTCTGATAGAACCATTCAATGGTTGCTAAGTAAACAAATTGTATTATTTAGTTAGATACACATCGGTGAACCGCTATGTATCGGTCGCCCCTTTGTCTTAACATGTCTGAGGGTATTTAAAATAATCTTGTTTGAAACCAAGACCAATACAACGCAAAGAAAACCACTCGATGTAATACTTTTCCAAATTCATCGAAATTTTTCTTTCAACTTGAAGAAAAGCTCTTATTATCAAAACAAAGGTAAACTTATTTAAATTGAATTTTTGAGCATTCAATTTGGGACCAATGTTGCAAAGCATGCGGGTGGTTAATAAGAATGAAACATGGGCTCATTATAATTATTGGATTGGTTGTCCTTATTAATATACCGCTTAATTCAATATCCAATCTATACATAGATTTGGAGATAAGGCACATCATCATATCAGCTAAACGACGTCCATTGCTGGACATAGGCCTCCCCCAAGGTTCTCCACACAGACCGGTCTTGAGCCGCCCGCATCCAACCATATATACGATAAGGCACATGTTTAACATATTTTGTATGGAGCTCTATTTAAAATAAAATATAGACTCACGCCTGTATCCGCGTAGGGGTATACAGAGGTGTAATATTACACCCACATTTCGCCATGAATTTTTAGGTCCCACATAGTAGGGGGCGAGCCTATTACCGTTACCGGGCATATCTCCAGACTCCGTGCTGCTACTGAGAATTTGGAAAAACCAGTAACACTTTTGGGGAAATGAACCCGAGACCTCCGATCAACAGTCGTAGTACGAGATCCAGCGACAAATTAGTGAACGAAACTTTTTCCCAAAAATTATCATATAAAAATTACCAAAAAATTTGTTTAAAATACTTGCGGCCACATTTTAATAGGCAACCTAGTAAATATATCTCCTAATCATAAATTTATATAAAAAATTGGTTTTTAGCGAAAACTCGATGAGTGCACTAATTTGTTGCGGGATCTTACTACGGAATTCAATATTCAAAATATAGATAGATCTGTAGATTTTAGATTTGTTTTTGACATAAGCTCCATACAAGATATGTCATACACGAATCTAAAATCTACAGATCTATCTATATATCGAATATTGAAAATGGGCGTTAGACTATCGCATACGCTATCCACTGGACCGCGGAGGCAGTGTATGGAGCTTATGTAAAATATATTATGTTTCTCAAATCTTCAATTTCATTCATAAATCGAATATTGGAACCAGCCAATAGTAAATGCGATAAATAATCTCATTATCACATCTTAACTTAAACCTGTCAGTAGAGACAGTAGTACCTACAGCAAAGGATATTATGGTTAGAAAATAAAAATGGCGATCGATTCAGATGGCTCGTTCAGCCCAGAGTTTATTACACGATTCAATTTGGGTATTTATTTTTGAGTAGGTATAATGTTGTTTAATTTGACCACAAAGATATTCAGAAAATCATTGTATCGGTAACCAACGATTAGGTAGGCCAATATTAGCTAAACGTTTTAAAAATATCGTGTTCCTCTCATGACGATTTGTTTTATAAATTATCGAATCGAACCTGCAGCTTAGCAGCCAGGGTTCCTAACCAAACGACACAAACATAAAAACATCTACACAAAACCCATCAGATCAATGACATCATAAAAATGTCGTCTTTTTAATATGTTATTGGAATGCAATTCACGTAAGTAATATCTCAGGGAGTGCAATCTCACCGCACGTGACTCTGAGTGCAATATGTAATTTATATATGCTTTCATCTTTATTAGCCTTATTTTTTTTGTTTTGATTTATTAACGTTATGTTGTCATTGTAAATGCTACTCACCTAATTAAAAAGTAGATCCATTCATCATCCTCCTAGCGTTATCCCAGTCTCAACCTGGGGTCCGCTTTCTAGTCTAACCAGATTTGGCGGAATATTAGCTTTTCCATGGAGCGACTGCCTGTCTGACCTCCGCAACCCGAAGGGATAGCGATATTCCATGGTTTAGACTAGTGTCAGTTTAATTTAGAGGTACTGACGCCCTATAACGACTGTCAAAGATCGTCATGACAGCCGGGACCGACGGCTTAACGTGCTCTTCGAGGCACGAGGCAAGCGATAATTAACAATTCAATACGCACATAACTCCGAAAAGTCAGTGGTGCGCGCCGTGGATTCGAACCCGATACCCTCTGCATGGCAGTCCGTTGGTATCTCCACTAGGCTATCGCTGTGATAAAAAAGAAAAGTAGATCCATTGAAAAGTACAATTTGGGGTTGCATTAGTCAGTGGACGCAATTTTATGTTTTTTATATAGAGTGCCCATGTAAAGCTTAAACCAAAGTGGAGTTATAAGTTATAACTAGTGATCGGATAATCGGATGCATATTCACCTAATGTTCATTTTTGGCTAGGATATTATGGAAGCGGCTTCTTAAAACATTTTTTTAAATAAAAATCCCGGGATTCCAGAAAATTCGGGAATGTGAAACTACTCTGTAAAATAGTGAGGAAACGACGTCTTTAACATGTGATTTTTATTTAAAAAGAAACTGGTCTCCGGGATTACATAATTATTAATGTGTATTTACTTGAAGTTAATTTTAAGCTCCCCATCAATTTATGAGTATGTTGAGTGTAAGAGGAATGGTAGGCAGTGGGTGCTGTTGTATCTAAGTTAATAATTATTATGAGATTGAATGGTTTTTCTATGTAATTCTTATTTATTATTCGTTTGAGATAAATGTTTTGAAAATTGAAGAAAATTAAGAGGATTTTATTATTTCTAGAGCTGTTTTTTGGTACAAAAGTTAAAATAAGTAAATTTACCTACACCTGATTTGATTGTATAATAAAAAAACTAAATTTGTCGATTCCGTAATCCCGGGTTTTTTCGATTCAAAAGTGCATTCCATAATAGCCAACACCTCAACTTTAGGTAAACATGCATCCGATTATCCGATCTCTAGTTATAACTGTTGTCCCTCGGCCGCCATCTTGGAAATATCATGTGATAGCATGTTTCAATTGTTTTTTTCATTTATTTGGCATACCATTGATACCACAGAAAATTAATAAATAATGAATCTTTGCAAATCAATTTCTCTACAACTTTGGATCTGATACTTTAATTCGTTATACGTATAACCAAACATCGAAACAAAAAATATTATTGTAGTATTTGGCTAATAATGATCTTCTTCTTTCCTTCGCCTTATCCCATTATCTGGGGTCGGCTCTCCTTGTCTGCCTTCTTCATTTTGCTCTATCTTGACGCGCGGTCGTACCATCTACCCTCATGTCCTCGATCTTTTTCGACTGATGAGAGCCAGGTTCCGTGGCGTCGCGTCGTTGTCGGTAGATTTAGGGCCACTCGCACCACGTGGTCTTCAGGAAGGCGGAACACATGTCCATAACATTAAAGGCGTACCATTTGGCTAATAATAATGTTTCTTCATTATTACTGTCATTGGCCTTTTATGAACCAGGCAGCCTGACGTGACAAGCAAGTGACGTGACCTACGTGTAGTAAACATTTTTCAAAATTGAATTTTTAACAGATTCCACGACAGTATAACTTTCTCCGATTTTTTTCGAGATATCTGTTTTCCAACTATACAAAAATTTATTACAAAAATGCTTCACGTAGGTACTAAACTATTTGCAGCAGCTAGTGTTAATAAACTATTCTTCATTATATTTTTATGGGCTATTTCTGTAGCGTTCTAGAGGGCAATGGACTCATTTTTATTTTTTTGGTGTCCTGTTGGCTTACTGGGTTGTTCCTCCGTGCAAAGCTTTTCGTTCACGGTAGACCAAGTTTAATGAACAGCTCGAGCGAGGAACATTCACCCGGTCTAGTAGGTAGGTAACACCTGGTTTTTTTATTAGTCAACTCGAACATGTATCTAGTACGTGGGTAAATCCCTACTATATACCTAATATTATAAATTCAAAAGTGTGTATGTATGTATGTTCGGTTTTCACGTTAAAACGGCTGAACCGATTTTGTTGAAATTTAATATAGAGGTATATTGTACCATAGGCTACCATACATTGCAAAAATTAAACTGGGTGGGATGATAGGGAGGGTTCAAGTTGGTACGGCACAAATTTACCTCTTGGAAGCAAGAACGCATGCGCTGTAATATTGAATGCTGCGCATGTGCTATCGTATATCTGTCAGTACTGTCACATCATAAATAATGTCATATTTTTGATGATTACATTGTTCGTATATTATTATAATAAACTAATAAGTTTTTGCTACGCTTAAACGGCTGAAACGATTTTCTCTACTAATATTATAAATGCGAAAGTGTTACCTAATAGATATATATTGGACCTGTATTGGAACATGTGTTTGACATTTGACTGTATGCAAGGTGATGTTATAATATAACTTTTGGTAGACAATGTCATGGATACTGACCGAGTTACTTTGTACCCTATAGAGTTTCTGAAGTCTTTAGAATTTGACACTGAAAGGAGATTTCTGTTACTCCGAATTTAACGCGCGCGAAGCCGCGGGCCAAAGCTAGTAAATAATATCTTAGCACATACTTTTCATAGTGGGCTCGAACATGTATCTAGTAAGTGCGTAAATAAATATCATTGTACTACATACACACCAATTAGTCTCAAACTTAGCAGAGCTTGTGCTTCGGGTGATAGATAATGGATAAACATGCTTTTCGTTTTGTAATTTATAAATTCTTTTCGCGCAGTACAAGTCAATCAAGTCTATCAGCACCTTAATACGAGACTTGGTATACCTACCTAAAAAGCATTTATAAAAATGCAGGTGTACAATTGGTATACTTATTGTAGAAAGAACACACAGTAACATGTCAAAGTAGACTCTTTAACCTTTGAACCAACTTTATGCGTAGGCGTAGCAATAAACATTAAAAACCTCATGCGATATTTGTTTCATACAATTTCAAAAAGATATTTAGTGTATGATTTTTAACAAGGCGCCATGGCTTTGACCATATTTATTTATTTAGCGTAAGGATCATCTACATGACACTCTGAGTCCCACGCAAGCACAAGTTTAATTTGAATACTTGAGACTAATGTGGTTCGAGTATCGGGCATCAATTTGCTGAGGACTTTAACTAGTTTACTGTCAAGACGTGAAGGAGGAAGGTACGTTACGAAATTCAGTTCAAGTAAGGGTTATTGTAAAATCAATACCTACCAGTAATCAAACTCGAGGTTATAGAAACCTGAAAGGTACTCGAAACAACTGAATCCACATTATTTCTAGGATAAACACTTGATTCGAAGTTACAATGGGGTGTGCACGTTACATTTATATCTCTCAGGGAAACTTAGCTCAGCTGCTTATGCCGTTAAGAAGTTATTTTCATTTATTATATTATTGTTATTTTCATAGTGTTATGTCATATGGCATATTGTTATGGGGTAGAGCTGCTGATATCGAAAATAATTTTATATTGCAATAACGGGCAGTTAGGGCCATTTACCAGTTAAAGATAAGAGTCTCACTCAAAGAAAAATTTAAAAGTATCGGTATTCTTATTGTAGCGTCCCAATATATTTATGCCAGCGTTATGCAAGTAAGACAAAATAGAAATTCTTATAAAATTAATAGTGACATACACAATCAATTCTAAAAATAGACTTAAATTATGTGTTCCGTATTTTCGTTTCCACAAAACGCATAGCTCTTATATTGGGCTCAGTATACGCATATACAATAAAATACCTACTTATATTTTAGACTTGCCGTTAAGTTCGTTTCAGATAGAAGTTAAAATAATCTTATAAATAAGGCATACTAGCTTTTGCCATACATACACACTTTCGAAGTCATAATATTAGTAGGGATAGGGATTATAGTTTGAAGGATTATTTTGATGACAGGTGCGCTTGGAAGTAGTTGTTCGCTTTTGACTAGGTCAATAATTTAGTAGTTTTATTTTATAGTGTAGTTAATTACCTTACCTTATTCTCATTTCATACTATATTTTGCATTCATGTTCCACACTTTCATTATAACTTTGCGGATTTGTAAAATGTGGGTAACTTGTGGTCATGGGCTAACTAAGAGGCTGTCAATTGCTTTGGTTTGATATACCGTTACTTTCTGCTACATTCACTTCCACCATAGTTCTGACCATGTTCGCGAGTTGCCTACATTAAAAAGATGTAAGTGGATGCTCCTGTTTCACCATATTTACTTTGGGAGGCTTACCAAATGAACATCATTTACTGCTTAAGTATGACATCAATTGTTACAAAAAAAATTACTAGTAGATGTCTACAATGTGAAATAGTTGCAGCTCCTTACAAAAATAAAATCTACAAACCATTATATTTGATTGAAAAGAGTGGCCATGAGTTTTATTGCCCGTTCTTTCTCGTGGCTCTATCTATTGCATTGCAAACGTGGCAGTAAATGTAGAATCATTAAGTAATTAACTTAAATTTTGACGTTCATAAGCGTCACTTTGTGGCCTAGATGAATAAATGATTTTGACTTTTGACTTTGACTTTGACCTGCCAGCTCTTTCCTATATTTAGAGATGGCATGTCTTTCTAAGTGGGCAAACAAAACCAAGAATTCTTCAGAGAATGAACACAAAATATGCGGGTAATAAATATTAACCTCTTCATCAGACAAAAGCCTACTTTTGAGATGATGATCCGATGTGAGAAAACGAATAGCACTGAAAGCTGTTATACGCTATGTCAAATGGCCGAACTATCATTATGCTAATTACACGTACGACTTCTTTTAAACAGTGGGAATCGTTTGCTAACCGTTTCAACAGCGCCACGCTACACAACGTCTCTTCTGCGGCGGGGATAGCGTATTTTACCACATCCGGGACTCAACCTACCGATTTGCTGGCGGGCCTCCTATTATGGCATTTCTTCTATTTTAGAAAGTGCACGTGGACACAGTGCGCGGCGCCCCCTTCCCTGCTTTTTGGCGGATGAGGACCGGCCCTTGAACTTGACATCCCCAGGTTCACAAATTACTGTGTTCTTGGACCATCACGTGGAGAGCGACATCCCCAACACCCGTACCTACCGTGTGGTATGGGGGGGGGGGGGTTTCTCTCTGTCATCCACGTAGGATCTACGATGTAAGAAACTTGCGTTTTTGACTTTCAGCCATATTTTCACAGTCCACCTTGAGGAACCGTATTTAATTACTTTACGTTTAAGAATCTATAAAAAAAAGATTTTGTTATTTTATTAACATGACCTTAATGTTGTCAAAAGCTAAAGGTCATATTGGCTCCATCATACCGTGAACTATCTAGTAAAATATTGTCATTTAAATTAACATTATACCTTAAGTATTTAATAAATTAAGATATCAGTTTCAGATAATGGCTTAGTTAAAATACTTATAAAAGATTTTTTTCAAGTAGCCTCTCAGAGTGCCGCACAGTAGATAATACAGAATAACCATCAAATCACTTTGCTATGCATTACATACAATTCCTGAACGGAGTACAAAGCTCCACGTTACTGGAACATGTTACATAGCAATGTTTTATAACATGTTATGACATGATGTTTATATAATCTGCATTATGTACGCATCTAAACAACTGGTTAATGTAAAAATATTGAAAACGATATTTAAAATTATATGCTGGTTGAAACTACAACACTGTGCAATTTATTTCTGTGACTGTGCAGTGTACAAAGTAAGCTCTCAAAACACACCTGACACGTGCAGTTAAACTTTCAATAAAACCTTTTTCAGTTTCACTTTGTTGCGTCTATTTTCTTCCTTCACATTAAAGTATTACAAAGCAGATCTTCTTTTACAATAGATATTATATTCCTATACAAAATGTTGCCATAAATATCTCTTATATTGTTGCAGCCGAAGTAAAGGTCACGCTAAACGTTTTTCAATGCTTCAAAGTCTGGGAGCCAGGTTCAAAGCCAGGTGCGAAGGCGAGATTCACAATACATTATAGATTTTGATATTTATTATTTGCGAGATACTATTGTATAGGTATTTATTTCAAGGTCGGAGGGCCTTGGGGGAGAGCCTTGGGGCGGCCTGTGTTTAGCCTTAGACGTTACATTATAGTACCTAGTTCTTTTAAGACGACTGCTCAAAGAAACAGTGTTCCAATCTATGTATGATACTTTATTTTTTATTATGTATGGGGGCTTTTCTATATGGTTTCTTTTAAATTAGTCATTTCAGCCATTTGGTTGCATATGTATTTGAGCATGACATTAATCTGAACATGACTTGATCGTATTTAGAGGAAAGGTATACTAAGAGATATAACAGTATTTCATATTAGGGGCGTATTCCGGTACCCCTACTGTACAATATAATTATCAAGTTTATAGTATAACAAGAGATTAACCTACCGTATGCCTTTAAATTGAACGTTGCAGCGCTGATTACCTTGACTATGTTTGGCATATTCTAATTGTTCGCGACAGACATTAAAACTATGACAGTGAATAGTGTATTCGAAACCGCGAGTGAAAATCGTTAAAATCAGTGTTATCTAATCGTGCGGTACACCGGGTTCGGTTCCCGGACGTGTCAAAACGTTACAAAATAGCTAAAATAGTGTAAATGGTTAGATTGCTAATATATAACAACTATGTAATACATGAACATTAGTCTTAAACTTGTGCTAACCGTAGGGACCTTAGATATCGAATCATAAATAGCGTTATCAGTAGTGACAGATAAGAGTTAATGCTTCATAAAACAGCTGTTTGTTTACATATTCGTATTATAGTTTTATAAGTGTTTTTTAGCTTCATATAGACTTGAAATCATGTCTAGATACCTTTTTATTGCTAGTTATTACCTTATATAGTTAAAATAAGCATAATAACAAACATTCGTATGTTTATCATAAAATTTGTTTACTTACGATAGTATTTACTTAAGAAATTCTGTAAATTTTTTATGCTTCAAAGTTATCATGTCATATGTTCGAATTGAATAAAGATATTTTCATGGTGTTTGTTTTAATAGATGCCCCATATAGTTGCACACAACGGCCTACCAAAATTATATATATAAATTTAGTATACGATAGTTTTTCAATAGAAAATATAGTGGGCGGGCCCTTGTGTGGCAGCATTTTTTGGGAGTTTTTATGGAATAACTTAGTGACGCTAATAGTTAGGTTTAGGTATTGTATACCAATAGATAGAACTTAATGAGACCTATCTAACGATGTATAAAACATGTATGTTTGCATAATAGGATCGAAACATACGTAACATTTGTACTGTTTTGTAAATAAAAATAAAGGAAAGATTCTCTGTGCACGTGTTCGGTGCGATGGTCGTCGATAAGGTAAAGTTTCGAGGTACTTAAGCGACCACCAATTCGGCCAGTTGTTGCCGACTCAAGTGACTCAACCACCATCTTGTAACCATCAAGCACCGCACACCTGAACAGCATCGCTCTCAACGTATGAAGATGTTTCATTTCTGAAGCCCTTACACATCGAAGCCATACAGTCCACACACATAGAAGAACACGCATCGTCGTAGGCACACGTCAGCAGCACACTACCAGCGCACTGTAGCGGACTAGCAAAGGTTCGATTCCTGGCATCCGTTACATTTGTTGGTCGCTTCGAGCCGGATTGAAGAAGAATGCCTACGACGCGTTCAAGAGGTCGTGCTCCCGAGGTCGCCGGGGGAGCGGCCGGCGCCGGGCCTAGTTCCAGTACCCCTGCCCGCGCCGCCGCTGCCCGCAACCCAGCCGCCGCGGTCGTCCGTCACGACGGGCCACCGCGATCGCCGTCGACAACAGTCGGGAGCGACGCGCCGCCGCCGGCCCCCCCCGGTCCCGCGGGGAGGGACGAACGAAACATCACTCAAGACGCAAGGGAGCGAGCAGAGGTGCAGTCGAAAAATGAAGATGGCAAGGAAAGGACGTTGCAACCATCCGATAGATCGAGCGTTTGTACAGCGCAACATAGCATAATAGAAAATAGAGATAGAAAGAAGCCAACAAGGGAACGCGACCAACGCTCAGCAGCTACGGGACGCTCCAATAGAAATGTGATGTTGGCTCGAGAAGAAGTTTTGAAGATAAAACTACAGTTAGCACAGTTAGCACTACAGAAGGCTGAAGAAGAGGCGGACTCCGATGACTACGACGAGGATGGACAGTCGAAACAAGACTACGTACGTTCGTGGTTGGAAGAGGCTCCGGAACCCCAGCCCGGCCCTGAAGATATAGATATAGTGGTATCGGCGCCCACTAAGAAGAGGGACGTCGACGGGGCACAGAAGATAGATATAGAAGATGGACCGCCCTCACAGAAGATGGACGTTCATCAACAGGGAGGGGATTCGCTGAAGCCGTTCATCACGGATCTCACCTCCGCGATCGCCGCGCTCGCCGACAGGAAGCCACCGGACACATCGATAGTTGCACCACACCCGGCGGTTTCGAAAGTCATCATGACGCTACCGACGTTCGGCGGCGCGCACACCGAGTGGCTGTCGTTCAAGGCGATATACGACACCACCAAGAATTTCTTCAACGACGTGGAGAATACAGCGAGACTGAGAAGAAGTCTCAAGGGAAGAGCGTTAGAAACAGTTAGCTCTGAACTGATTGGGCATGCGCGACCAGATGAGATTACGAAGGAGTTGGAGCTGCAGTTCGGACGACCAGACTCGATCGCACAGGCAGAGACGGACAAGCTGAGGACCCTGCCACGCTGTAGCGAAGCACCCAAGGACATATGCGCGTTCGCGAGCAAGATTAGAAGCGGCGTCGTCACACTTCGTGCGTTGAAAAAGGAACACTACCTCATCAATGCGGAGCTAGTGCGCGTGTTGACCGAGAAGCTACCGAACTCGCTACGTGTGCAGTGGTACAAGACGTATACCGAGAAGTGCCAGTCGAAGCCGGACCTCAGCCGATTCAGTGACTTCGTGACAGAATACGCGCGTTACTGTAGCACGTTCGCGCCGGCTGAGAACATCACCGATGGGCCGCCAAGCAGACGTACCGTGCAGAGGACGTACACGGCGACGGCGACGGAGAAGCGAACGCATACGGACACGTCTAACGCGAAGTGCAGGATATGTGAACGCGAAGGACACTACTCGTCGGCCTGCAGCACGTTTCGTAACGCCAACGCAGAGAAGAGATGGCAGCTAGCTAAGCAGCATGGATTGTGTTTTCGCTGCTTACGCATACGCCGAATAGAACACTCGTGCAAGCCCAAGAAGTGCGGTGTAGAGGGATGCCGCGCTACACACAACCAGTTGCTTCACTACGATAGAGGAGCCCATAGGACCGAAGACGTGAACATAGAAAAGCAAGAAACGGTCGCCAGTTCGTGCATACGTGCAAAGGCTCAAGCATACTTAAAGATAGTGCCCGTGCAGATAGTCGGACCGGCGGGAGAGGCGTCTACGTTCGCCCTACTCGACGACGGAAGCACCGTATCGCTCATAGACGAAGACATAGCCAAGGAAGTCGGCGCGGAAGGGAGCCTGGACCCGTTTACGATCCGTGCCATAGGCGATACGTCGATCGACATGCCAACGTCGCGACGCGTAGACATACAAATACGAGGAGCCGGCGCCGACAGCAAACAAGTGCCTTTGTGTGCGCGCACCGTAGCCAGCCTACACCTGTCGCCGCAGAAGATCGCCGAAGAGGACCTGATAGACTGCAAACACCTCGAAGGCATCAAGAAGAAGCTGGTGTATGACATAGGCGTGCCAAAGGTGCTAATAGGTCAAGACAACTGGCACCTGCTCATAGCGAACGCAGTACGAAGAGGACCCAACGATCAACCGGTGGCGTCGCTTACATCGCTGGGATGGGTGCTGCACGGCGCGCGCTCACGCACCTTGGGAAACACCGTACACTTCGTCAACGGTCTCTCCGCTATAGATGAAAACATAGAAGCGCAACTGAAAGAATATTTCGCACTGGAATCGCTCATAGTGAACCCACGTCGACCGAACTCGGACCCCGAGAAGCGGGCTACAGATATGTTAGAAAAACATACGAAACAATTAGAAGATAGACATATAGAGACGGCTCTTCTGTGGAAACAAGAAGACATCGTCATGCCAGATAGTTACGAGAACGCGGCAAGGAGGCTCGCACACATAGAGAAAAAATTAGATAGAAACATAGAGTTGAAAACAAGATATACAGAACAGATGAACTCGCTGATAGAAAAGGGATACGCAGAAGAAGCTCCCATGAATAGTACGCCAGGGAAGACTTGGTACTTGCCTCACTTCGATGTACACAACCCCATGAAGCCTGAGAAGATTCGTATAGTTCACGACGCCGCCGCGAAGACCAGAGGTATGTCACTCAACGATTACCTGCTCACGGGACCGGACTTGCTACAATCGTTGCCGGGGGTGTTGATGAGGTTCCGTCGACACCGCGTCGCCGTCTCAGCTGATATAACAGAGATGTTTATGCAGGTGAGAGTACGCCCAGAAGACCGAGACGCGCTGCGCTACCTGTGGAGAGGTGACCGGCGGGAGGGACCGCCCCAGGAATACCGTATGAAGTCCATTATCTTCGGCGCGGCAAGCTCACCGTGTACAGCTATATTCGCGAAGAATTGGAACGCTCGCAAGCACGCAGAAGAGTACCCGGAAGCAGCAGAAGCCATCATAGATAATCATTACATGGATGACTATCTGGACAGCTTCAGGAACGAACAGGAAGCGACGAGTATAGCGTCACGGGTGCGAGACATACACAGACAAGCGCACTTTCACCTCACGAAATGGGTGTCGAACTCTAGAAACGTCATCGAAGCAATAGAACCAAGTCAACATCGCCAGGAGACAGTCGGCCTCGCCAGCAAGGGGCAAGAAGAGAAAATTCTCGGCTTGATGTGGAAAACGAGCGCGGACGAGCTGAGCTTCAACCTTACACTCGCACGGCTTCCAGACGGACTCATCGGCACCGAAGCGCCTACGAAACGGGAAGCGTTGAAAATAGTTATGTCGCTATACGACCCACTCGGCCTCGCATCGCCCGTGACTGTTCGAGCCAAACAGATACTACAGGAAGCCTGGCGACTCGGTACAAATTGGGACGAGAAGTTTGACGAAAGCCTCAGAGAGCAATGGGCATCGTGGATACAGCATTTAGAACAGTTGAAGTCGATACGCATCCCGCGGTGTTACCCCGGGTACAGTGACGCCTGTACACTCCAAGTACATGTCTTTACGGACGCCAGTGAAGTGGCCTACGCAACAGCGGTGTACTGGCGAGCGACTACACCAGATGGGCGTGTGCACGTGACGCTCGTTATGGCGAAGGCGAGAGTGGCACCGCTTAAGGTGGTGTCAATCCCGAGACTCGAACTGCAAGCCGCCGTCATGGGTACGCGAGTCGCTCAAGCGGTAATAGAAGAACATCGCGTCAAACCCGAGGCCGTCGTGTACTGGACGGACAGCAAGACCGTACTAACGTGGATAAGAAAAGGAGCACGGGCGTACAAACTATTCGTCGCGCACCGCCTAGCCGCCATAGAAGAGCATAGTAAAGTTGAAGATTGGCGCTGGGTACCTACGAAGTTGAACGCGGCGGATGCGGCTACACGCGACGTGCCAAACAGCTTTAACTCCGAACACGAGTGGTACACCGGACCGTCGTTCCTGTACGAAGACCCGTCACTATGGCCCGTAGAGAAGCACATCGCCCCTGACGCGACAGGCGAAGAGCGCACACTGACAGCTGTAGAGAAACGTCAAACACATAGAATTATAGAAGCCGTACCGGACCCGTATAGATTTTCCAAATGGGAGAGGCTCTTACGAGCGACAGCAAGAGTTCTACAATTTATAGCATTATGTAAGAAAACCGCAGAGAAGGTTCTCTATAAAAGAACGCAGAAAAATAGACAGAAGGATCCAGATTGGCGTCACGTGACGAAGACGAAGCACAACATCAAGTCGGGCAGAGCGGCACCTCGTCCAGCCGCCGACTCCCGAAACTTCGTGCTTCTCTCCGCAGAACACACCCGCGGCGCCGAGGACCTTCTTGTGAAGGCGGTACAAGAGGACTCCTTCGGCGCCGACCTTCGGGAGCTGCGGCGCGGAGGAGGTGTCGCCAGAGACAGCCGCCTGTATTCGTTACCCGTGGAGATGAACAACGGAATTATCACTCTACGCAGTCGTATAATAGCTACAGAAGAAATCTCCGAACAAACAAAGAGACCGCCGATCTTAGACGGCGATCATCGTATTACACAGCTATACATAGATTGGACGCATAGAAAATTACATCACAGCGGTACAGAGTTGGTAATCAATGAAATACGCCAACACTATTGGATTCTTCGTCTGCGGCCGACTACAAAGAAAATAGTACATAGATGTCTACCATGCCGCATTAGAAAAACGCAGCCGCCTGAGCCAGCCACAGGGGACCATCCAAAGACGCGCCTTGCTCACCACCAGAGGCCCTTCACCTACACGGGTCTCGATTATTTCGGGCCGCTCTCCGTAACCGTCGGTAGACAGCGTCACAAACGTTATGTGGCACTGTTTACATGTCTCACTTCCAGGGCAGTACATCTGGAGGTCGCCGCCAGCCTGAGCGCCGACTCCGCAATCTTGGCGCTGCGCAGGTTCGCAGCGCGCCGAGGTTGCCCCGCAGAGATCTACTCGGACAACGGCACCAACATGCACGGTGCCGACCGAGAGATGAGAGACGCCGTCGCCGAGGAAGCGAGTCGCCGTGGCATCTTATGGCGCTTCATCACCCCCTCAGCGCCATTCATGGGGGGCGCATGGGAGCGCCTCGTCAGGTGCGTGAAGACCGCCCTCTATACGGTCCTTCACGAGCGCCATCCGCACGAAGAAGTCCTAGCTACACTACTGTGTGAGGTCGAGTACACAGTAAACAGTCGACCCCTCACACACGTCTCCGTCAACGCAGCAGACAGCGAGGCCATCACCCCGAACCACATCCTGTTCGGTGGTTCTGCTCGCCTCCCTCCGCTGGGCGAGTTCAGCGAGGCTGACCTCAACAGCAGCAAGCACTGGCGGCGCGCCCAAATCCTCGCCGACATGTTCTGGCGCCGTTGGGTGCGCGAGTACCTACCCGAGCTGCAACACCGGCGGGAGCCCCATGGGTCTGGGCTCAACCTCGAGGTCGGCGACCCCGTCCTGATCGCCGACGGCCAACTCCCGCGCAACACCTGGCCGCGCGGTCGAGTTGTGGCTGTCTACCCGGGCGCCGACGGCGCCATACGCACTGTCGAGGTGCGCACGGCAGCAGGCGTCCTCAAACGGCCGGCTAAGAAGCTGGTCCCCCTGCCCAAGTGACGAGGTGTCGCTCACCGGGTGCTCTGCAGCACCGCCACACGACGGGTCACGCGCGTTGCTGCACGGCGGGAGAGATGTTCGCGACAGACATTAAAACTATGACAGTGAATAGTGTATTCGAAACCGCGAGTGAAAATCGTTAAAATCAGTGTTATCTAATCGTGCGGTACACCGGGTTCGGTTCCCGGACGTGTCAAAACGTTACAAAATAGCTAAAATAGTGTAAATGGTTAGATTGCTAATATATAACAACTATGTAATACATGAACATTAGTCTTAAACTTGTGCTAACCGTAGGGACCTTAGATATCGAATCATAAATAGCGTTATCAGTAGTGACAGATAAGAGTTAATGCTTCATAAAACAGCTGTTTGTTTACATATTCGTATTATAGTTTTATAAGTGTTTTTTAGCTTCATATAGACTTGAAATCATGTCTAGATACCTTTTTATTGCTAGTTATTACCTTATATAGTTAAAATAAGCATAATAACAAACATTCGTATGTTTATCATAAAATTTGTTTACTTACGATAGTATTTACTTAAGAAATTCTGTAAATTTTTTATGCTTCAAAGTTATCATGTCATATGTTCGAATTGAATAAAGATATTTTCATGGTGTTTGTTTTAATAGATGCCCCATATAGTTGCACACAACGGCCTACCAAAATTATATATATAAATTTAGTATACGATAGTTTTTCAATAGAAAATATAGTGGGCGGGCCCTTGTGTGGCAGCATTTTTTGGGAGTTTTTATGGAATAACTTAGTGACGCTAATAGTTAGGTTTAGGTATTGTATACCAATAGATAGAACTTAATGAGACCTATCTAACGATGTATAGAACATGTATGTATGCATAATAGGATCGAAACATACGTAACATTTGTACTGTTTTGTAAATAAAAATAAAGGAAAGATTCTCTGTGCACGTGTTCGGTGCGATGGTCGTCGATAAGGTAAAGTTTCGAGGTACTTAAGCGACCACCAATTCGGCCAGTTGTTGCCGTCTCAACCACCATCTTGTAACCATCAAGCACCGCACACCTGAACAGCATCGCTCTCAACGTATGAAGATGTTTCATTTCTGAAGCCCTTACACATCGAAGCCATACAGTCCACACACATAGAAGAACACGCATCGTCGTAGGCACACGTCAGCAGCACACTACCAGCGCACTGTAGCGGACTAGCAAAGGTTCGATTCCTGGCATCCGTTACACTAATCAACCTGTGCACGTCCAATCAACCAACGGTAGTTCAATCACGGAGAATCAAATACAAACAGCTTCAAAGGGCTACATCGATGTATATTATGTATCAAATTGTTTAATTTATTTCTTTTACAGATAAAATGTATATAAAATTCATCATCAATATACCTTTATATGTTACTGACTGGCTCACAGATAGCGTACAGCCGAATCTAATGGGCACAAGAAGATGACATTCGGCATGTATTGTGTACACTCAAACAAGTCGGCGCTGGACCAGTTTGTAAAAAAATCCTTTGGCGCGCTCATAGAGTCGAGGCACACTAGGAACTGGTTTTGTATACGAGTATCAATGTGCGTGTAAAGTAGCACTGGAAGCGACGATGTCTTGCTAAGCGATTCTCGCCCTTATGGTGGTCTAGCGGGAAGTTGTTTGACTGTAATACTGTATGTCTTTGGGGGGCCAAGGAGTGCATTATTAAAGGATTTGCCGAAATATCACGGGATCGGGCAGAAACGGTTGAATAAAAAAATGTGCAACTCGAATATATCTGCGTTGCTGCAGATATTATCTTCGAGTATTGTATAAATACTTAATTGGGTATATAATAATGACGTTGTTTAATCACCACACGAGATAAAACTTTGTGTGATCCGCACATTGATGGTCCAACATAACATAACTTTACGCCTTTATCCCCGAAGGGGTAGGCAGAGGTGCATTAAGCACCCACACTCGCCAGTTATGTTTCGGTTCCAATGTAATAGGGGGCGAGCTTATTGCCATCTACCGGGCACATTATTAAGCGAGCGATAATTAACATTCATATAGGTCCAAGTCAGGGGGTAATTTGTGTCTTTAAGTTGTATGATTGTAAAGTAACCCGCAACACAGCAATTATTCCTAATGCTAGGGTTGTCTTACAGAAACAACAAAAGCACCAGTTTTTCGTTTAACGTTAAAACGTTGTCCGGTAAATAAATAATAAAATTGGGCAAGTGCGAGTTGGACTCGCGCACGATGGGTTCCGTACCATCACCTATAAAAGAAAATCACGATCGTTGTATGTATACTTAAATACTTTTTAAGTTTCTACCGTTTATTAAGATCGAGTAACAAATTGCCAAAAATCACGTTTGTTGTATGGGACCCCCCCTTTATTATTAACTATTTTTTTAAATTTAATTATTTATTTTGAAAGGTAATATACAACTACATATTCTGTGAAAATTTAAAACGTCTACCTGTTACAGTTAGTAATTTTGAGCAAAACATACAAAAAAACACGTTTTTTGTACGGGACCCCCTCTTAATATTTTCATTTTTAGTATTTGTTGTTATAGCGGCCATCGAAATACATAATTTGTGAAAATTTCAGCTTTATAGCTATCACGGTTTATGAGATACAACCTGGTGACAGACAGACAGACAGACGGACAGCGGAGGCTTAGTAATAGGGTTCCGTTTTTTACCTTTTAGGTACGGAACCCTAAAAAGAGCTAGTCTACCCGAAATCGATTCTCTACATTTTTGCTTACAAAAGCATCAAATAAATTATTCGAATTTTCACTAAATATTCATAGTATTTGTATCATGCTGGGGTAACAATTTTATTTTGGAAATCTAATCTCATTTGTCTTTGTGATTCGTGCCAAAATAAGAGTTAGGTTGCACAACTCAATTACAGCAGTTCTTCGGGTCCTAGGCTATGAAAGACCCGTGATCTAATAAGAAAATATTTTTATAGACCCATAAAGACATACTCCTTGATGAAATATAAACTGAGTTTGTAACAACTTCGCGACATAGAATTTTCCGTTTACGTTATATAAAAGTTACTTTACACAAATTATGGAAAATTCTTTGGCGGGTGCTGGAATGAAAAGCCAACGTCAAAGTTATAATTAAATCGATATTTGTTTAGTAACTTCATATATTATACAGGATGATTGCCTTGGGTAATTTTCCTAAAAAGCCTACCGAAATTATTCTAAAAAAATTAAGCGCGATAGGATTTTCGGAACTAAAATAGGTTTATTACGCGGACAAGAATGCTTATATTTAGATAACTAATGCAATAAGTGACTAATGCCCGGTTTCTGAGGTACTTTTATTGGGTTTATTTAGGTTATTGGTTCGATAACTCAAGAAAGTGCGTTTCTGAACAACGCGTCACAACATAAACTCCAGTTAACCTTAGTTTAACTTAACCGACCAATGTTCGCCGTTTATCGGTTCCATAACTTTATTTGAAGTTTGACTTTTGTCAAACGTTTTGACGCATTATGATATTATTATTTTAGTAAAATAACGAGCAACTAGTTGTTTACTCCTGAAAAAACATATACGTTTTGAAAATCTAAATTAAAAATCTAGTTTAACGGACAAATTAACATAGTTAAATAAATTTTCAACCCGTTTTTTATAACAGATCCATTTAGTGGCGGAAAAAGACCTACGTATTGGTTCAATAGTTATGGAACGCTCCAATGGGCATTCAGACACGCAGTGTCAGTTAACCAACGTTTATCCTTTCCATAACTTTAATGAATCAATAACTGTTGAGAGTATATCTGGGGACTTCAGAAACCGGGCATAAGACACTTTGTATGATAATTTAATTTTTACTATCAATGCGTTTAGTAAAAAAATTACTTTTTGTTCTCAGCGAGAAAACGGTATTTACTGTGGGTCGAGTTTAAGGCAGTCAGATCAAGTGTGTTAGACTCTCCTAAAACCGATGACATCAACCACCGCGGTTGACGTCTGAAAGCGAACCGCGGTTAATTACGGCCGGTTTCGATACCTATTCGATCTATCCATGGGTTTGGCTACAAAAGATAAATATTAGACATTTTTTATGGAGCTTATGGAGCGCCTTTTTGGACACGTTTTAACTGTTCATTAACGGCTTCAGAGCTCCATTCACACTATTACCTGCATTAACTCTTCTTTTAATATCTTTTTCAATCTTTAAAAAAAAAAAAGATTTTATATTTACGTTACATCAATATACTATATGTTAATTTTTTTTTATAGACAACGCACAGCAACTATTGGGCACAAGAAGCTGACATTTAGCATGTATGTATGTTCCTTTGGGACCGTAGCAAGATTAAGAAGGGGTTTGGCGAATTTCGCTCGGGATTGGGAAGGAACGGTCAATTTTTATTTAAAAATCTACAGGACTACACCCAGCACAGCTACACGCAGCTACACCCGCACATTTTGTTTTTCAATCTGTTACTTCTCGATCCCGTGGAAATTTCGGGAAATCGCTTCTTATTGCATCCACACAGTCCCGAAGGAACATACATGGCAAATTTGCACCAAATAGTTTTTGCTGTAGCGTGTCTGTCAATCAGTCAGTAACGAAATAATTTTATACAGTGTGTTTGATAATTGGACCTATTCCTTGAAGTAGTCAACTACGTGTCCAACATTAACGGTTTCTGAGATATCGAGCTATAAAGATTTTGTTGAAATTTCCACCTTGTTATCAAAATAATCGAAAAAAGAAATACTATTCACTTTTTGGCTCTAAATTGTAACTTTTTGGTAAGCTTGTTTACTTACGTTTGGTCTTCCCAGTATATATACAGATACGAAGCATAAAGCTACAGGCTACCTTAACATATAATGTTTACCTACAGTGGTGTGTTAGGTTCTCTTTCATGGTTGTAGTGCAGAGGCCATATTTGTGCGAGGCTCATGATGGCCTCGTTGCAGAACTTGAGACCCATCACCTTTTCATCTTCGCGACCGTACCTGTGGAAAATAAACGTAATAAGTATCAATTCTATCTATACCATTTCGTGCTATAAAGACAGATTTATTTCTGCATTTTGGTTGTTTACAACACTTATACATGTCAAAACCCTATTCTAGATGATGCCGGCTTTTCCTAGCTAAATGACTTCTTGAGAAGAAAGGCCGAAACAAATTCAAAGTCATTGTTTTTTTTTTGTCACTTCAATTTCTTTAGTCTTTTCTTCATCTTTTAAAGTCCAGACAAAAAAATGGTTTAGTATGCAAGTACAGTCACGAGCATAAATATATTACTATGGGCAGAATAGCAAAAATATCTGTCCCAAGAATGAGTTCAATAATATCTATCCGCACGTACGCAGCAAAAATTTCTGATGTTATCAGGCAGGATAATGAAGTGGCGTCAAAATTATATGATGACAATGTCGAAGCATAAATATCTGATGTGACAGGTGGCAAAATGTTATGATCCCTTGTGGAAATCAAATATATGTAACGTTTTATATTTCTGTAATTTGCATTGATTCCGCCTTAAGAGCATAAATATGTGACACCAACTAGGTGGCAATAATATCTGACATTATTTTATCTTCAATTTAATTTAAAATTTATACGAAATAGTAAAAATAAACAAATGTTTTTTTACATTGTTTTAATATAGGCTGTCGTTTTATACTATACAGGGTGTAAAAAGACCCTTAACGAAAACTGAAATCCCATGTTGTACCAATCACTACGAATTTCTTTTCTTCGGCATCATACCTGGGAAATTACTGGTTCAGGAGATATTGAGGCTCAAAGTTACTATTTTTTTTTTCTAATTAGGTACAAAATCGATGCATTTACCCCGTCAACCTGTTCTATAGATGTCCTATGCACCCATGGATAAGTAGGGTTTTTGAAAATTCTAAAATTGCACGCGCGCACTTTTAATTGCGGATTAAAAAATGTGTCTCCTTAAAATAAAATATCTTTTCCCTGGTTTTATTTTTGCATTGTATGACTTGACACGATGTCCATAACGAGAAGACTTCGTCTTGGTGATGGGTCTTGTGGCACCCTGTATTTATGTCCAGACATATCCAATACTACGACCGAATTAAATTATTTATTATTGTAGTGGGTAGATCAATTTTATCTACGGCTGCCGATGATAGTTTAGGAATAGGGTATCAGACTACCATAGTCAAATCAGTAACTTTTTGTCACCCCTCGAAACGCTAGTTTTGTATTTTATTAACTGACGTACTATTTTATGGTTTTATTTATATGAAATTTGCTGTAAGAGCAAAATTAAAATTTAAGAATATTTATAGTGGTGATTTGAGACAATCTTTTTGAAAAATGATAATTTGCAATTTTATTTTTAATACTGTCCGATCCCCTATTGTTTTCATAGTAATATATCAGGCTCCCAGACCTTACTTATTGTTTTGGATTTCATTGGATTGACAATGAGTTATCGAACAGTTTTCATTTATGAAGACATACATGGATACTATTCGATGCACATATTCCATTCAATGCTCTCGAATAACTCGTGAGTGGTTTAAAAGTTAATATCCAAAGAGAGGCATTAAAGTTAATCAATTTCCCTTCAGAGAGCCTTGATTTAAATCCCATTGAGAATCTGTGGAGTTCAATGTTTCAACAATAGGATCCAACTCTGGCTGGAACCCATGATTTTCTACGTTGTCACACCTTTGACATTTGGGAGTCACTCCGAGGCTCGCAAGAGCGTGCTAATATAATTCTACAAAGCAAGACAGGCTACAGGACGTAATGATGCAAATGGTGGATTTACTTGATTTTAATTCATTAGGTATGTTTAATTAGATTTCACCGGAAGATAACAAGATCGGCAAGTTTATAAATTTCCTAGGAAATTCTAAATGGGAGATAAATTGTATTATTTCACGCCTATATTTTCGCCAATTTATCAATTTGCGACGTCTCGTGGTAAATTTATGAACTACCGGATATCTATTCGTAAGATTCTAAACGGTTCAACCAATCACAGAAGTTTCACATTAATTTTAAGCTTCTTTAAAATACGGCAAATAACATACTGCTCTCTGATTGGTCGGTCGGTGATTATGATAATGAACGGCATCAATTCCACTTAATAGGTTATGTTAGGTTCTCTTGTGACCCTGAACAGAAAAATAGGAGCCTTGCGAAGCAGGGTTCCGTTAACTTAGGCTCATAAACATCGCTATAGTTCCAGTTTATTCGTAAAAGTGGCGAAAAATGGCGGTGGAGAGGAAGGGTAAAATCACGTGATTTATTCAACCAATCAGAGCGCACATGGCGTTTGGTAATTTTTTACTTATTATTTTACGCATGAATTCGTACGTTAAGCCATTTGCGAAAAGGTGGGCGTAAAATAATACAATTTATCTCTCGTTTAGAATCCTACGAAATATACATTTCTTAGAAAATTTATAAATATGCGGTTCTTTTCATTCTCCGGCGACATAAATACTCGCTTAAAATCATTATTTTATTAAGTTTATTAAGCAAATAAAAATGAGAAATATTTATAACGTGTTTTTGTTCATATTCTTTGCCCGGCAAAATACATAACAATAAATCATTTTGGCCCATTTTACCGGCGCTATACATAATATCAAATATTTTATTGTTTATAAATTGTATGTCAGATATTATTGCCACCTAGTTGGTGATACATATTCATGCTTTAAGGGCGGAATCAATGCAAATTACAGAAATATAAAACGATATATATATTTGCTCTCCACAAGGGATCATAACATTTTGCCATCTGTCACATCAGATATTTATGCTTCGACATTTTCATCACATAATTTTGATGCCACTTCATTATGCTGCCTGATAATATCAGATATTTTTGCTGCGTACGTGCAGACAGATATTATTGAACTCATTCTTGGGACAGATATTTTTGCTTATCTGCCCATAGTAATATATTTATGCTCGTGACTGTACAATGCAGGAAATCATCTGACGCTTTTGACTGACTCGGCCTACTGATGGCCGCATTCAACAGCAATCGTACGGCTCAACCTAGATTGAGGGAGCCAGCACGATCTGTATCACTATGCCTCCACGCCATCAGAAGGTGTATGCATAAGCATGTCAGCCTAAGCCATCAGACAGGTTGCCACAACTATTTGTTTATATGTTTAATAATGCCCACATCGTACTCACAACTTTACATGCTAATACATAGTAAAATACATGTTGTAAACAATATGTAAAAATAATAAAAATTTAAACAATAAAATGTCATATATTTTAAATGTCAGAAAATATTATTGAACGTCAATTTAAGAATAATAATATATTACCAGGCCTGGCGCACTTCGCATTTTAGGTACAAACTTACAAGTACCTCGGCCGACCACGTCGACGTGGTTGGATTTAGTGGGTTGCCGCGCGCCGCTCACATTAGACGTCACGCAACGCAACGAGTGCGACCGCTCCGTATTCTCACGCGCCGTGTTCATACACTGTTCAAATTATATACCTAAACGCCTTTGACAACGAAAATGTATCTTCACAAGTCTAATGCAAAGTATTGCTCAATTAACTGTGTGTCGAAAACGACTTGAAAATTTGATTTTATTTTATTTATATTACGAGAGCAACTTGAAAATTTGATTTTTTGTTTGTTGAGATATCTTAACGATTATGGTGTCAAATTAAATATCTAGTTGAAAACCATTTTATCTGTTTGAATCATGTAAATCGGTCCACGCGTTTAGGAAATAACTAAGAATCAGTATAGTAAAAATGTAAACAACCAGAATTTTTGTGCTATTTGTTCTACGAGCTCAAATAGTGGGATAGGATACTTATATGATAATTATTTATTATTAGGTACGTGGTCAAGTAGGTAGATAGACGATGAATAAATATTATAGTTGCAGCGGCAAGTCAACAACCCTAGCGCGCCACTCCGCGCCAGACAGTGACAGCGTTATGTGTTAGAAAAGAAAGGGAACGGTTAGGTTAATATCGCATTAGGCACTGAGTGCTTATGCGAGTTGAATTGCACTTTGTTGCTTAGTAGCAAGAGTCGAAAATTCAATAAATTGGTTTGACAAGTGAATTTTCTGTACGTTAGTACTATTCTTTATTCTGTGATATTACTTAAGAAATTTTAAATGTCAAAAGAAAATAAATAAAATAACAATGTCAAATCAAACAATGTCAAAATAAAATTACAAATGTCAAATCAAAAATGTCAAAATGTAAAAATATAAGTACTACAAATGTAAATAAAAATAACATGTCACTAATTTAAAAATGTCCAAATTCATAATTTTTTAACTCAATTCCAGGCATTTATGTCTGCTAAATAATCTTTAACTGTGTAATAAGCTTTTGAACACAAGCTCTGTTTAATAAATACTTTGAATTTATTTATTATATTATAGACCCACGCCTGTATCTCCTAAAGGGTAGGCAGAGGTGTAATATTACACCTACATTTCGCTATGATTTTTTTAGGACCCACGTAATAAGGGGCGAGCCCAGGGCCGTGAAAGTTCCATACATGGATAAATTTCATATAATCAGCGCCATCTACCGATGATGGCAAGAACTAAAGAAAAAGCGACAACTGAACGGTCATTTCGCCAACACGATAAGATCTGCGTGGCGCTGTCGGAGCGTGCTCTGCTCATAAATTAGATGTCCGTGGATCGAATCCACGCTTACCAAGAATTACATTTTGTGATTTTTATTTTTTTTTACTTTTAAATTGCATATTTTACATAATAGTTGTCATTTACTTATTTATTAACACCGAAATTCAACATTTATTTTGCATAGACTCACGCCTGTTTCCCCGAAGGGATAGGCAGTGGCATATTAAACGCCCACTTTTCGCCAGTGTTTTGATCCCACGTAATAGGTGGCGAGCCTATTGCCGCTTATCGGGATATTTTGTTTGCCAGAGCCTCGTCCGTTGATCGGCAGGTGCACCACTTGCAGGTGAGGTTGGCTTGGGACCCTAAGTTCTTGGTGGGAACCCTATGCACTTTTTATTTTGAAAAATTAATCCACTACTAACACCATCTATACGATCGGGATAAAAATAAAATTGTTTGTACGCCATCTAGCGTAGAGGATGCCTATTGAACTTTTTCCTTAGAGGGAGTTGCGCATCTATACCAGTATATCTGTATAATCTATGGGTGAGCCTATTGCCGTTACCGGACACTTCACCAGACTCCTTGCTGCTACTGAGAATTCGGAAAAACCCAGTAAAACTTTTGCCAGACCTGGAATCGAACCCGGGACCTCCGATCTACAGTCGCATACGCTATCCACTGGACCACGGAAGCAGTATACCATTATTATAAATGCGAAAGTGTGTTTGTTTCTCCTTCATTCAAACAGCAACGAAGCGATGTTATGGTAGGGTTTGTTTTCTTTACAGTTAAGAGGAGGAGGCTGAAGAGTGATAAGTATAAGCTTCTTTTTACCTCAATGATCAACTCCCACAAGGATGAAGCCGTGGGCAAAATCTAGTATTAAGATAAAAGTTTATATTTGATTGTTATCATCATCCTCTTAGGGTTATCCCCGTTAGAACCCGGGGTCCACTTTCTAGTTTAACCGGATTTGCCTGAATATTAGCTTTACCACATTGCGACTGCCTGTCTGACCTCCGCAACCCTAAGAGATAGCTATATTCCACGGTTTAGACTAGTGTCAGAATATTAATAGGTACTGTCTCCCTATGACGACTGTCAAAGATCTTCATGACAGCCGGGACCGATGGCTTAACGTGCTCTCGGAGGCACGGGGCAAGCGGTAATTAACTATTCAATACGCACATAACTCCGAAACGTCATTGGTGCGCGCCGTGGTTTCAGACCCGATACCCTCTGCACGGCAGTTTGTTTGTATCACCACTAGGCTATCGCTGTCTTTGTTATTTGAATTGTATTTGAAGCAAATCCATGTTATTTAAAATATTTTTGTACAATCAAGACACCCCACACATCAGATAAATATGTGTTAGACAGGCGTTAGACTACGCCCACACCGCTACAGCTGTTCGATATAAGGATTATTCGCACCATCCGTCGTTCAATAAAGGCACTGAAAATCTACTACAAACAGGACTGTAGATTGCTACGCTAGTCACGCCAACTCAATGAAAGTGCCGAGATATTAAACGAGTCTCCTTTTAATGTTATTAATAATCGAAAAAAGTAACCTTCCCATCATATAATAATCCAAGTATTAAAATGTCGTAAACATTTCAAGGAATTAAATTCTCCCGGCTGTAATTCGTTTATCAAATTTTACGGAGTCCGAAGTAAAATAACTTTCAGAACATTTGTAGCTGTGAAATTGTTTTTAATTTTCATTTCGACAACGCGGTTCTTCCAAATCGGTAAACGTGATTACAATTTACCTTTTAGTCGAGAAGAAATGCTTTCAGACGACCAAATTACTATAAATGGAAGTAAAATCGTTCTTAATTAGGAGGTCAAGGTTAAGCTAAGACAGGCTTTTTTTTTAGAGGGCCCGGATAAAAAGTTAATTTGGAATATTGTGTTTTATTTATTATCTGTGGAATAAAGAAGTGGAATTAACAAGCCCAGTGAGGAGACTGTTGTACTGTGACTCAGTAGGTCCAAAGTTCATCAGATGGAATGCACCAATGATGTTATAAGAAAAAGGTAGATACGTTACCTACGTAGTAATCAAACCGTAGAAACGGTGCACAAGATGTGTCAGTTTCACTTTGACGCCGGCTTGCGACGTCACACATACACATATATCAGACTTGCCAACTGGCTTATGTTTAGCGTCCTGCTTTTGGTACGCCTATAACATATCTACTTCTTTTTACTTTTGTAACATCATTGGAATGCACTAATGACTTTTTCGTTTTGGGCGTGTAGATGGTGCATAAAATAAATGTAAAGAGCCATATATGTATACCGTGTATACCTAACGACTTTAATCGACTTCATACATGAGAGTTACATAGATGTGTGATATCAGCCAATGAGCACAAGAACAGCGTTGAAGAATATGCAGCAAACAATGTAACTTTGGCAACCTTTTAAAGACAAAGGACAGCACCCTCTTGAAAAGTCTGAGTCGTCAACGAAAAATGTTTAATGATGCCACATGACGATGCAGTATACTCATTATGAGTTTATATCTGTCTCTACTTTAGCATAATTCAACCCCCTATTTCATTAAGATCTTTAAAAATCCTTATCAAGGTATAGATACTAAATTATTATATTTTGTTATATGGATACTTTTATGAAGTACATAGGTAACTGACGTTTATTATTTTTTTGTTATATATAAGTCTTTGTCACTTAGCGACCATATTGCCTCAGGCATTTTTATTCAAATTATTTAATTCAATTATTCTCAGAGACAATCTCACGCCATATCGAATTGGACATTAGAGGGCACTCTGTCATAGTTTGTCTCAATTTTTTTATGAGCCAATCCGTATTACTAACAGATTGCTTGTCTAAAGCTCGTTATGCCTCAATTGATGGATTGATCGTCCTCGAGAGAGGTCAAAAAACGAACTAGTGCTAATTCTGACTCGTAGTTCTTCGTAAATGTATTGTTCGGCTACTTTTGCCTTCATCTTGAGATTTACGTGAAGATGTGTCTATTCCAGACGCTGCGTTAATTGATATGACCTTGACGTATTGGTTGTAAACAATATGATTTTGTTTATATTTGTTTACAGATTTTGATGGATATGATCATCGCGTAATAGTATTTTTCTAAATTAAGATCTTGTCTGGTATTTTCCATAGTTACCCAACCTTTCGCAGAGAATACTGAGTGTGTCAGGACGGCGAAAATATAAAATTAATTTTCATGTAACCATGCATAAAAATCTTGGCGTATCCAGGCACCAAAATAATATTAAGTGATACCAATTTTTTGTTTCGCCAACTGGACACACTTGTCCAGCCTCATCACGCGTCGACTTCGTGAAGAACCCATAAACCCGATGTAGGTACAATCAGGAATTGTGTATCATACACGAATATCTGACTTTAAAAATATATTATACTAAATCAAGCCAACATTTCACGAGTAACCCGACCTTAAATAATCCTATAAACATGCAGAGGCTTGCTTTCTTTAGAATCTATTGACAGTAGAGTATGTATATACCTTTCAAATCTGAACACTAAAACTAATTTCGCTACGACAAACTGAAACCTTGTTCAGAAATTCACATCAAAACAGATCGAATATATGTGTCCTACAAATCTCTCTCCGTCTCTCTCTCATACGGTCTCCAGACACAAAATTAATACAAGAAAACCGTTTATCTAGAAAGCTTTCCTGAATTCAAAGAGTTCACGCGCGCATAAAACACTACCCTTCATACAAAGTACTGAACAAACGATTCAATACCTACTACATTGTAGAGCAGTTTTTAATCTGCAGCCTTTTAGATTTAATAAATCCATGTTCTGTTCCGTCGTCTTATGTTCTATTTCTATACGTTTTACCCTTGTTCAGACACAGATTTGTCGATAAAAATAGAACACCATTTGTCGTCTGTTGTACATAGAAAATATAAATATTGGCTTCGATTTCAATTAACTGTTTGTACCTAGCAAATACACATATTGATACAAATATATTATTTTATGATATTATAGCAGAATAACTATAATTAGAAAACATAACTGTAGGTGTATGCTATCAGATAGATATAAACGAGAAAGTGTTTCTGAAGTTGAAATGATACGCTTTGACGTTAAGAATATTGAACGTATTTTGATGAGATCTTGCAGTGATATATAGCTTGTACATCAAAATAGTAATAGTACCTAGATAATCTTTGATCATAATAACTCGCATGCTGGTGAAGCCGTGGGCTGACTAACCATTTATCCAAATAGTAAAGTTGTGGCGTGAATAACTATTACTTTATAAAATACAAGAGATAATCGACTTCTATAGCAATAGAGAATGAAGATCGCTCGACCGACTGCTTTATATGAAAGATTAATACCTACTAATAAGATTCTGTGATGACGTCTACACGATCATCTCATTCCCAACTTATCAGATTCTGTACTATGTTAACGTCTTCTTATTAGCGTGTCGATAGTAATCTTAATAAAATCAGCCCAAAAGTTAGCTACGAGTGTGGCTTTTTCAGTACCGTCATAAGTTCCTGTAACTTGCAGGTATTATAGAACGCAGGACAAAATAGTAAGAGTTCCATTGTTTGTGGCACAGCACTACTCTTGCACTCCAGATAGGATTTGTCTACAAATCCCCACCTAAGCAAGTTATCTTTGCTTCGGCCAATCTTTATCCTAAGTCTATTTAAAGACTTTGTGGTCAGCCAAGGCAGCCCATGTTCAGGTGAAGGATTTTCAAACAGAGTGGGTAAGAAAACACTGCCCCGCCTAACTATGTTAACTAAGTAGGTAACTAATAATATACTGACCTATATATTATATATTTTTTTATGGAATAGGGGGCAAACCAGCAAACGGATCGCCTGATGTTAAGCGATTACCGCCGCCCATGGACACCCGCAACACCAGAGGAGTCACAAGTGTGTTGCAGGCCTTTTAAAAAGGAATACGCTCTTTTCTTGAAGGTTTGACTGGACTTATATATTTCTGTGTGTTATTACTGTGAGTCAACAGGAGGATTACCTTACCTTATCAGATTATTTTGAAGTCCTTTAAAATGGCGTATTTCTGAGGCAACAAACATTAAAAATACAACCGAATTGAGAGCCACCTCCTTTCTTAAAGTAGGTTACATACATGCAGATTTCATTTTCAATTATAAAAGAAGAGCAAGTAAAAGTATGCTATCAATAAAATGCACTAAATTTATAGTAGACGTAAGTGGGCACTGATTTTGGTATCGCCATACAAAGCCACCAGTCGCTATACAAAGTAGTTACAGTATGTCAATTTATCGGTTCCTCTCCAACACCGAGGCAGCAATTTTCATATTTACGGTTACGCTCCCTTCGATAAGTACCTAAGATTATTCGCGTATAAGTTACGTGTATGGGATATTTCGAATAATATTACGCGGGAAACGAGAACACCACTTCATGTTTCATTACTTGGATAATAGGAATAAAATAATATCTATTTCAGAGGTGTGAGCTTTTATTACTTGTTTTAAGACGTAGGCTTTATTAATTTTTAATAAAAACACTAGTTTGCGTTATATCGGCACTCGTGTGTGGCACATTTTTGGAGGGATTTTGCCTTGATCGCCACGCTTGGTAGAACGCTGAGGGCTATGTCCAGCAGTGGACGTCTCTAGTCTGACATGATGATGATATCGGCCCTGGTAACGAGATGAATGACTCGTATCCAGCCGTGATCATTAATCAAAATAAAATTTAATCAAAACATTCCTTTTTATTGTTCCACTAAAACTAAATTCACATTACGCCTAGTCATCCAATTGACTATCATAAACTTGTAAACTAATACATTATATACCTATGTAGGTGCAGCATCATTGTTTAAATTAACATCTGCTAAGTGCTCCTCTATAGATATTTAAGTGAGTATATATGGCTCAAAATCGATCTGTGTGGCGGACCTTGGGAGAGGCCTATGTCCAGCAGTCGGCTTCCCCTGGCTGACATGATGATGATGATGATAAATAATGTTAAAAGTATCAGAATAAACGCAAAATATCGTAAGTAATTGTAAGCTGTCACCATTTCCGTGTTTTTTTCTTAACTATGAACTTTAAAGCACAGCTGTTTAGAGCAGCATTTCCAAAACGATGGGTACGGGGCACGAGCGAATATTGAGTGGATCCTGTGTACGGCGATATCGATTCTAATGTTATCCACATTATTAATAGCACAGCGTTAAGTGAAGAGCTAAAACTTCTAAGACTGCTAAGATGTAGATCACAATATAAGAATTTTTGTTTGGTGGGTCGCAACTCATAGAACTTTGGGAACCACTGGTTTGAGCACCTTACGAGAAACTTTTTCTCCACAAATACACATTGCCAACTTCTTTTGATTCGTCATCAAAATACACAGAGTTTAAGCATTATCTTTCTAACAAATAAAACAGAATTTGGCTTTAAAACAAGCATGAAAGTCTCATAGCGCTAATATTAATGCAACAGGAGTTTGACATTTGTGCATGCGAGTTTTGACATAAATACACACGGGGGGATAGTGGTGAGAATGGTTTAACTTGTGTGGAGGTCAGAGCGCTACATAAAGCAGAAATAATCGAGATTCGTGCACGTAACACAAAACAGTGAGTAAAGCTTCGAATAAACCTTCTAATTCGGTGTGTTTCTGCTTTTTGTGTGAATCGCATGTAGGCTTGCATTTGGTCCAGCTTTAGGCACCGAAGTTTTTATGATTCATGCAGTGAGTATTTGAGCTAGAGGTGTTAAAAATCAAAAGCTAACGTATTAAAGTACATAAAACACGACTTCTTAAACATTTAAATGCATAAGTATATACGAATACATATATATCTATGTGCTATCTCAAGTCAAAAATGCTGAACTGAATTTGAAACATTTGAATATAAATTAGGAGCTTGAACTGTCTCCAAGCTGTAATTTTCTTCTTAATTTGTATAGTACAGGCAATATTCAGCTTTGAAAAAAAAAATTTAAAGGAGTCGAATATAGCTACGAGACCGTGAGGGATTTCTTTTTCTACAAAGTAGTAGTCAGTGTTGGGAATATAAATAGTCGTATATTGTTCGTTATACAAGTAATCAAATGTTAATTATATCTGGCTTAATAATGTGCCCGGTACCTAGATGGCAGGCTGAAAGGCTCACCCCCTATTACATTAGAACCGAAACATAACTGGCGAAGTGTGAGTGTGTAATACACTTCTGCCTACCCCTTCGGGGATGAAGGCCTGTAGTTATGTGTTATACAAGTATTAATGATACGAGTATTTCTAACTTTCAAGTTTATCTAGTTTTAAGTAGGTAATAAACCTACTGCAACAAAAGTTTCTAAAATCTAAAAGTTGCACAAATTTTACTCATACCAATTTACAATTCGCAAGGCCATGTAGTTTACGAGAGAATTACACAAAATGCGATTGTAAATCACTCAATCTTAAGGTGCTGTTCGACTTGAGCGTTCACTTGTAACAGAACATCGATTATTCGCCAGTTTTAATTAGTTGATCAACAAACAGAGCAAAACATCGCTACGAACAATTTCATGATATTTTTAGAAAACGCTTTAATCTGCAGAAAGCTCGAAGCAAAATTACTATCGTTTCGCAAGAATGCTCGCCAGAACGCTGGATAGAATACTGGCTAAAACGCTTTTGTATGTTTTTCTATCATTCGCAAGAACGATCATTACATGTGAATGCTCAAGTGCATTAACACCTTTACACTAGCATATATTTACATACAACACAACCACTGGCTACCTCGGGTACTATCGTAAGTCACATCGGCCGTTTGTTCAAAGTAGTTAATATTATCTGCTCTCAGGGGCATCGTTAAGACACAAGTAAAGGATTTATGACTGTAGAGTGTAGACTATAGAGCAACTACTTAGTGTAGCTGCTAAGTACATGGCTTTAGATGTAGTGGACAACGTTTTAGAGATTTTAAAGAATATTATATAAAGATTTGTTAATACAATTCTTACGCGGCAAGCTGTTGGATGCGGGCGGCTCATGATCGGTCTGTGTGGAGAACCTTGGGGAAGAGGTGAGACGGCCACCCCTAGGACATAGGCGTCCAGCAGTGGACGTCTCGTAGGGGGACACAAAGTGTTGCCTCGTGTGGTGATCGAGGACGTAACACTTGGAGCAGAGTTAACAGCTATAATATTAGCCGCTTATAAACAATCTGACTGAGCACGGTCCTCTTATCAGTATGAAAAGGTTTAGACCACACTACGTTGCCTTGGTGCCAGTTGGTAGAAATGAGAGAACAATATGGAAGACTCTCAGACACAGCAGGCTTTTAAACAATGTTTTTCTTCATGGTTTAGCAGACATTAATGAACAGTTTCATATGGACTTAGCGTCGAAACGTCATTCTGTAGAATGCGTTTAAGTCTTTAGCCTTTATGCGTGGCAGTGACTAGAAAAGTCTCTAAAAAGATCATGGAATTATTTGTTGTTCAATTTGGCAAATTTAAAAACGTTGAACGCTATTTTTTGTTACAAGCGAATTCTCAAGACTACTAGTACCTTTACAATATTATGACATATGAATAAACCTGACTGCAGTGATAGCCGAGTGGAGAGACCGACAGACTGCTACGCAGAGGGTCTCGTGTTCGAATCCACGGCGCACACCAATGACTTTTCGAAGTAAGGAAGGAAACTACAAAGAATTCCCTTAATATTTCTATACATATGCTACGTTAAGTGTGTATAAAATTGTTAATTATCGCTTGCTTTACGGTGAAGGAAAACATCGTGAGGAAACCTGCATGTCTGAGAGTTCTCCATAATGTTCCCGAAATACATGTAAAGTCTGCCAACCCGCACTTGGCCAGCGTGGTGGACTATGGCCTTACCCTTCTCATAGTGAGAAGAGGCCCGTGCCCAGCAGTGGGACAGTATGTATACAGGGCTGATGATGATAATGAATAAACCATCAACATGAAATCACCGTTTCAAGTTGAGTAATTCCGGCCGAACACAGAGAAGTGAAGTCGTAACGAAATGACTGTTATTATCCCTCAATAAGGAGCTATTCCGAGGAGATAACAAGCCCGACGTAGTAAAAATAACCCAAGTGTCGCCACACTTTATTACTCCGCACGCGCAAGTATCCTCTTTCAATTGAACCGTTACCGCATTTTTCTTTGAAGTATTTTTATCGAGAAGTGATGAAAAGTATTCAGTTTTATTTAGCAAAACCTGAATTATCTATGCATGTCTATTTGGCTAGGCATTGGCGTGATTTTTTAAGTTATTTCTGCTAAAAGCTAACAATTTCTTTATTATTATGTATAATTTATCAAGTTACAGAACAAATAACACCACAATTTGAAGAAGCAAATGTTTGTAATCCCGACACAAAAACCCGCATCAGAATCGGTCCATACGTTTGAAAGCTACCTTAGATACCCAGCCGTGTCAAACATATAAAACCCGACTATTTGCATCGTTATGTTACAGCGCATTATCACAGCCTAAAAGATCAACAAATATTCAAAGGACATTGGTACATCCGTCATCACAAACTTTCACGTTGATCTAATTAGATATCCTAATATAACTTTACTCTCAGAGCATAACATAAATTCAGAGGTGTATTATACACCCACACTTCGCACAGTTATGTTTCGGTCCCAATGTAATAGGGGGCAAGCCTATTGCCATTTACGGCGCAAATTATTAAGCGAGCGATAATTAAAATTTTTAATACACACATTGGTAGCGCCATCTACCTTCCTATATATAACTAATCGCATCAACATGAATCGTTCCACGCTTGTCTAGTGCGAGCGATATCATATTTCCGTCCCTCTCTTTCCCTCTCCCTGGAAGAGGCACTGCCTTGCGCCTTATTTCGTCGACGCGATCGTGAACGCGAGTGACAGTCTCGAACATTCCGCTCGCTAAGAACGCCGTCTCGATACCGCTCCGCGCCGCGCCGCTGTAGGTGATTTACCGCTTCCACCAAGGAAAACCCGCTCGTGAGTGCTAGTGAAAACAAGCAGCTGCATCGCGAAACCACCAGGAGGACAAGAAACGAAGAAGGCTGAATAAGGTAGGTGCCTTCCATCCTTGAAGTATCCTATGCCCACTCAATCACCTCCTTCCGCAACCATCTCCTCTTCCCTTAATTCCTTTCCAGGCGGCGAAGAACCGCTATCCTCCTAATACAGTCCATTTCCTTTTCCAAGTCGCCTAGAACCCTACCCCACGGTTTCGGCACCACGCCATACCATTTTTTTTTATCCATACGAGTCGGATTCATTTACGTTTATACGTTATACCGCTATACCTAGGCAGTTATAGCACCTAGCTATACTCCTAATATATTCATATAACCGTCACAAGGTTATTTCCGCCCGCATCAGTAGGTAAACTTTTATGTAGCTACCTACGTATTAAATTATTAATTCTGGAAATATCATAGTTGTCTTATAAATCTCATATTTCAAGCAACTTTTATTTCCTCAGCTCTAAAGTGTTGCCTACTTAGGTAAAATAATAGATACATTAGATATTCTTATTTTGTTTCATTCTCATTAGCTTATACTTACGTAAGCATGTCACAACAAAAGAAGTCACGCGTGTCGGAAGACAAAGAGATGATAATCTTAGAAGCGAAACGCAATATTTTATTTGAGCGCATCCAAAACATCTATGAAAGATCAAAAACCGCATCGATGTCTGACAGCAATAGCGAAGCATTTCTCAGTTATTGTACAACAGTAGATAGTATTCGAACAGATTTTCATAAGTTGTTAGACGATTATAACGCAAGATTACTTTCTATCAATCCTGATGAAAAACCGAACTATCAGGCGTATACCTCATTCGAAGATCTTTATTGTATTATTAAGCGTATACAATCGCAATTGGAGGGTAAATGTTCAGCAGAGCCCGTTGCCCGCAAACCGAGATTACCGCCAATCGAGATTATGTCGTTTGACGGAGATATACGAAATTGGCCGTTATTCTATGCAAGTTTTAAGTCTACAGTGCACGATAATGGTTCTCTGACAGATGCTGACAGGTTGTACTATTTAATAGGTAAACTGTCACCGAAGGCCCAGTCCGTATTTGCAGGTGTCACACCCAGTGCTGAGAATTATCAGGTCATATTTCAGTCACTACTTGACAGATATCAAGACACGCGCGTCCTAGCGTCTACGTACTTTGACCAAGCTTTAAACCTCAAACTGTCCAGCAACGCGTCTGTCTCGAATTTCCAGCTGTTTATTGATAACTTCGTAACCGCGGTTAATTCTCTTAGGAATTTAAAATTAGAAGATCTTTCCGACTTTATGTTACTTCAACTCGCTTTAAAAAAGTTTGACACTGATACAATTCGCGCATTCGAGATGACGGAACGCAATAATAAAATACCTACACTAGATAGTTTTATTTCGTTCATCAAAGATCAGTGTCGAATATTTCATAATACGCAGTCTGGTTCACCTGGCCCGTCTAACACTAACAACAACAAACAAAGGTTGAATAAATCGCGAAATAGTAATAATAACTCAGTCCCTAATCCACAATCTTACGTAACATGTTCGGAATCTAATAGTAATAATTCACAGAAGTGTCTGTGCAGTAATATAGTGCACGACCATTACTATAAGTGTCCCACCTTTAATGATTTAAATCCAATTGCTCGTTTTAAATGCGTAAAAGGTAACAAAGCTTGCATTAATTGCTTAAGCATAAAACACAAAACGAGTAATTGTTCCAGTAGAACGAGATGTCGCACGTGTAAACAAAAACATCATACACTGTTACATTATGATAAAAATAACCGGTTGTCAAGCCAATCCGCTAACCTTGACACACTCGCGCCGCAGGTGCAGCAGACCACGGTAGCTGCGCCTTCCGCGTCTGAGGGCGAAGTATCGTTGTGTATGACATCCATTGCGCGGGCGACGCGCACGCGAGGACGGCACTCGCGCATCTATAATGATCCGCGCAGGGCCAAAACGCAGTGTACGGCGTCTAACACGGTACTGTTGGCGACAGCGCAAGTTATCGTATACGATGTTAATGGGTCGCCGCACATGGTACGTTGTCTGCTAGATAGCGCATCTCAGACCAATCTAATAACATCGGAATGCTTCAAACGCCTCGGATTATGGAATAATTTTAAAAATACTAACTCAACCGTCAAAGGGATAGGCGGATCAGAAAGGCATTGCAGGGGTTCCGTAGATGTTAAAATACATTCGCGTTTTAATAGGGACATTAATTTTAACATTTCTTCGCTTATCGTGGAACGTATTACAGACACGTTGCCAAACGCTAATGTAGACGTAGCATCACTCACTCATCTCGTATCATTGCCGTTAGCCGACGCGGAGTTTGCGAATCCGGCAGGCATTGATCTTTTGATCGGAGCTTCAATATTTCCGCACTTGCTACTAACTAACATAGTTCGTAGTGAGCGATATGATTTACCGCCCGCTATTGAGACGGTACTTGGGTATGTGATTATGGGTACCGTACCTACGTTACATACTTCTCATTGTATTACGTCTTGTTGTTGTTCTGTTCTTCAAGAGATCAAGGTGGGTGCTAAACTGTGTGTAAGATAAAGCACTAATTAGCTATGCTATGCTATGCTGGCCATGCTGCGCCATGCTTCGCCATGCTGCGCCATGCTGCGCTTTGCTGCGCCATGCTGCGATATGCTGCGCCATGCTGCGCTATGCTGCGCCAAGCTGGGCCATGCAGCGCTATGCTGCGCCATGCTGCGCTATGCTGCGCCATGCTGCGCTATGCTGCGCCATGCTGCGCTATGCTGCGCTATGCTGCGCTATGCTGCGCTATGCTACGCTATGCTAAGCTACGCTACGCAACACTATACTATACTACACTTCCGCTTTGTACATGGATGACATTGCCTGTAGTGTCGTACCCGCTCCGCTAGCAGTTTCGCTTTGTGAAGGGCTTGTTCAGCTTTTCGAGCGAGGCCAAACTGATCTTGTCAAATGGACAGGCGGCTCTTGGGGGGTTCTCGCACGCATGCCAGATTCTCATAGGGCTTCTCCAGACATTGAGTTTGAGAAGTCTGTACCGCATAAGGTTCTCGGTTTACGCTGGGACAAATCCTGCGATAGTTTTCGGTTTGACGTCTCACCACCAGATGATAAGTGCACCAAACGCACTATGCTGTCCACAGTGGCTCGACTATGGGACATAATGGGTTTGTGGCTCCCACAATTTTGTACGCCAAGCTCTTGATCAAAGAGCTTTGGCTATCAAAGTGTGAGTGGGATGAAACACCCCCTGACCATATTGTCGCCGCTTGGGGCCAGTTTGTATTGAGCTTACCGCGCTCAATCAAATTACTATTCCGCGTCATCTTGGGTTGGTAGATGGATGTACCATCAACTTAATAGGTTTCGCTGACGCCAGCGAGCGTGCTTACGGCGGAGTCGTATATCTGCAAGTCCGCATTGGTTCTAACTACTCGGTGCAGTTAGTTTGTGCCAAGTCCAAGGTCTCGCCTGTTAAAACCATTTCGGTTGCGAGACTGGAGTTGTGCGCGGCCCTTCTGCTGTCTCAGTTGCTCCGCAAGGTTCAAGACACAGTTTGCCCCACTACCTCATTAATAAAATACACGCATTTTCCGACTCCAAAGTAGTGCTCGCTTGGATTCATTCTTCTCCTCACCGCTGGCAGACTTTGTCGCCAACCGCGTTAGTAAATTGATTGAACTTGTTCCCGCTACTTGTTTCAATCACGTCGCGGGTTATCGTACTCGTCTTCAGAAAGAACTTTCCATAGATCATATTGACTGGAAGTTTATTCCACCAGCATCACCACATTTCGGTGGATGTTGGGCAAGCATGGTCAAAGTAATTAAAACGCATCTCTTCAAAGTTATAGGTCAACAGATCCTCTCTTACGAAGAGCCTTTAACTGTCCTTGCACAAGTCGAGGCACTGATCAACTCGCGTCCGCTTCCAACTCAGTGAGATCTAGCCTGAAGTTGGACCTACCTCTTAGTTTAAGTATTTAGTTAGTAGTTTTCGCTATTATTGCGTTTGTAGTTTTCGCTAAAGTTAGTTTAGATTAATTTTATTGTCATATCGCTGTCTTAGCCTATACAGGGTTATGCGGTAGTACACCCAACATAGCTAAGTTCAATTCTATTTTTTTTTAAAGGCAACCCTTTAGGGCCGGGGGGATATGGTAGCGCCATCTACCTTCCTATATATAACTAATCGCATCAACATGAATCGTTCCACGCTTGTCTAGTGCGAGCGATATCATATTTCCGTCCCTCTCTTTCCCTCTCCCTGGAAGAGGCACTGCCTTGCGCCTGATTTCGTCGACGCGATCGTGAACGCGAGTGACAGTCTCGAACATTCCGCTCGCTAAGAACGCCGTCTCGATACCGCTCCGCGCCGCGCCGCTGTAGGTGATTTACCGCTTCCACCAAGGAAAACCCGCTCGTGAGTGCTAGTGAAAACAAGCAGCTGCATCGCGAAACCACCAGGAGGACAAGAAACGAAGAAGGCTGAATAAGGTAGGTGCCTTCCATCCTTGAAGTATCCTATGCCCACTCAATCACCTCCTTCCGCAACCATCTCCTCTTCCCTTAATTCCTTTCCAGGCGGCGAAGAACCGCTATCCTCCTAATACAGTCCATTTCCTTTTCCAAGTCGCCTAGAACCCTACCCCACGGTTTCGGCACCACGCCATACCACACATAACTTCAAAATTCAGAGGTGTATGCCCGGGGTTCGTAAGTATCGAACCCGAGACCATCGTCTCGGCAGTCCGTTATGTACACCACTGGGCTATCGCCGTACTCTCAGAATTGAATTAATAATAATTATGATTTAGTTAGCATAGCCGTATTTAATGCATGAGTAGTTAACCTGTAATTGATTGTTACACTAAATTATGTATGCCTAGTTAGTAAGTTTCTATAATGTATTGGTGTTTACAATTGTGGTTTAACCTAATAAATAAATATCTGTAATCTAGTACCTTATAGCGGCGATAGCTCAGTGGTGTACGTAGCAGACTGCCGAGACAATGGTCTCGGGTTCGATCCCCAGGTACCCCGGGTACACACCACTGACTTTTCGAAGTTATGTGAGTATTATTCATTACTAATCACTCGCTTAATGATGTGCCCGGTAGATGGCAATAGGCTCGCCTCCTATTACATTGGGACCGAAACATAACTGGCGAAGTGTGGTTGTATTATGCACCTCTGTTTACCCCTTCGGGGATAAAAGGCGTGAAGTTATGTTATGTTAGTATCTAATAAGATATATCTACCTTTGACGACCGCGGGTTCGATTCCCGCCCAACTCAAACTCAAAAACATTTGTGTGCATGAACATGGAAATTTGTCTTGGTCAGTGCGTTTCTATGTATTTTATATGATATGTATGTATTCACAAAAAAGTATATATTATGTATATTTGTCCATTATCTAGTATCCATAGTACAAGCTCTGCTTAGTTAGGGACTAGATGGTGTTGTGTGAATGTCGTAGAATATTATTATTATTATTATACCTGTGCTACATTTCACACAGATATGCCAGTCCAAGGCTACTTTTGGAACTATATTTAGTCATTTTATAATAGGACAGTATGAGGCTCAAGTGAAGCAAGAAAAACTTTGCTTATTGGCAAGATAACTGACAATCCCGAGGCCTGCAGAAGCCCCAGAGACATATAGTACAAAGGTGGAAGACCCTCTTTCAAACTCCAGACCAATGAACTGTGTTCACTACTGCTAAATATACTTCATATTTTATATGTTCATTGAGACAGAGAGAAAGGGCAACGAGATCTTAACTACCTTGTCTACGGGATACGTCGATGTTAATACGATGAAAGTCAGCCAATATGAAAGCAATTACAGACTTCAATCTCAGTAGTGGTTTCTTAAAATTTATTTAGGAGTAATTTTTAATTTCAGATTTTGCGCAAGAGTATTATACGGAAATTTATGTATTTTAAACAATTACTGCAGAATTGGAGCATCGTTATGTCTTAAAGGCAATTCAATTTTCAAAATAAATATTACGGTGCTACACACTATATACACTTGAGCAGTCACTTGTAAAAAGCATTCTTACGAATGTTACACATGTTAATGCAGTTCCGTAGGCTCTGCCTTTTGACTCCGGGAAACATGCGTGAGATTATGTATGTATGTATGTTACATAAACAGGAAATCAAACGAGAGAGTGTTAGCGAGCACTCTATCGAGCGTTCTCACATGCATTTTAGGGAAACTACAAAGAATTCCCTTAATATTTCCATACATATGCTACTTACTTCTGAGGGCCAATTCTCGTATTTTATATGACATTGAAATTATATTTTGAACGAAATGAGATTATATTTTGAATTGACTCAGAATCGGTATTTTGCTCACCTACTACGGAATTCAATATTCGATCTATTAGATAGATCTGTAGATTTTACATTCGTTTTACTACGAAATTCCATATTCGATCTATAGATAGATCTGTAGATTTTAGATTCATTTTTGACATAAGCTCCATACAAAATATGTCAAACACGAATCTCGAATCTCAAAATCCATGTATGGATCGAATATTCAAAATGGCCGTTAGACATAAGCTCCTAATGTCATTATCGTTTAATTTGAAATAAATAGTTCGTCGTTGACACATATTTTGACACTTGTTTCAATTTATAATCTAGTTACAACGTAGACAGACTACGAGTTACAATATCATTCAAATATCAGTTAATTTAGGAGAATACCATTTGTGACGTAAGTATGTCACTGACATTATATCGAGACTGCATTTTGAACAAATTTATTTAGGAGAATTGGGCCTCTGATGTACATACAAATTATATATCATACTAGCTGCTGCCGCGGCTCCACTCACCCTAAATTTATACGTATATCCTATGTCACTCCAATCCCTCAACTAATAACCAAAAATAACATTAATCCGTTTTGTCATAATAAAAGTACAAACCAAAAAACAAGCACACTTTCGCATTTATAATAATATTATAAATGCGAAAGTGTGCTTGTTTTTTGGTTTGTACTTTTATTATGACAAAACGGATTAATGTTATTTTTGGTTATATCATCATCATCAGCCTTTAACAGTCCACTGCTGGACTGGGCCTCTCCTTTGAAAGGAGGAATTGGCCTACTATACCACGCTGGCCAAACGGGTTGGTATAGGGTTTGTATCAAGTTTTGCTTGTCTTACAGTGCTGTTCTCTGCATAATATGCTCCCTCTGTCGGCTCTTACGACACCCATGGGATGATATGGGGTGGTGACATTCCGTATTATTAATCCGTCACCACACGGACGATTATAATATCAGTAAGTATCGATTTGCACACATGAAACCCATTTATTAAATCACATGTAAGCTTTCTCAATGCAGTCAAGTTATAACAGAGATGCTGTTCTACCTAAGAAGGTTTAAAAGGAGCTTTACCAGAAACTCGTAAATGGACTCACAAAGTGTTCAAGTAGTTTATACATGTCGCTTTCTATTTATTATTTCGAAATACGGCGTATTTCAACGCTATGGATACTGAAACGGGGATTATCTATGAAATATAAAGTTGTGCACATAGACTTGCGATTATTTTTATTAATAATAATATCTTGACTTGAGACTTGTACAACTGCGCGGGACGTATTATAGTGCACAAGTTTAATGTGTGTGCAAACATAAGTGCACTCTCTATTCCCTCACTCTCATAGTCGTATGGGACGACACGAGCATCACGACCGGAGAGAGATTGGGCGCAGGACCAACGGCTTAATGTGCTTTCCGAGGCACGGGGTGTGACACCGCCAACCCTGACTCCGTACTTCTATTGGATAATTCCTAACAGCAAACCCAATATTACTTTTTGTTCGACCCGGGAAACGAACCCGAGATCTGCAGTCGCTAACACTACCGCAGGACCACAGAGGCAGTTATTACAGGGTTTTATATTTCTTTCTTCCAAGTAAATGTTGACCCATTTGATGGTTTTCAGCAGTCAGTAATAATGAGCGTTCTTGTGAATGTTATATTACAGGAAAACAAACGAGATCGTTTTTTCTCAAGAGCATACTAGCGAAAGTGCAGTAAATTTTCTTAATATTTTCATCTATGAAGATTTACAAACAGCTAAATTCCTCTATGATCTAATACGAATAGATACATATTGATATTAAACCAGTCCCGGTGTCTATAATTAAATCTTACAAGAAAAACTTGACCCACTTCCCGGTTTTCTATTGGCGAATTTTGTAAGCATGAGTACTTCGCGTAACAATCCAATATTGTGATGTCCAATATTATGGAGCTGATCTGATGATGCAGCTGGAAGGAGGCCTTAGGAACTACGCAATACGCCGGCACAACCCCATCGAATTTGAGATCGTTAGATTCGTATTAACGCACTTTGATCCTATATGTCATGCGCAAATGAAAGTTTGTTTTGAAAGAAGTTTTTTGCTTTTATTTATTTAGTAAGAAATTTTGTCCAAATTTAGGCCACCCTAACATTGGCATCAGCGTCAACGCAGCGTCACCACGACGTGGTAAACGCCGCGTAGACGCCGTGTCGACGCCGAGGTGCCGTTGCGTTGACGCTGATGCTCAATGCGAGGGTGGCCTTAGATTCGGTAGGATTGGTAGGTCGAATTCAAGCTCTATTTTTTCAGAGGCTTAGCAAAGGTGTATTTAAAAATATCTGACACGCGTTTTCAACTTTTTTCGTTAATACTTAGTCCATTCGTTTTACAATGCGCGTTCAGTGTAAAGCTCTTAAGACATTCGAGTAAAACTAAAAGCTGCGTTTAAATAAAATACCATGTTAATGTCTTACTTGTATACACGTTACAATATAATTATGCTGATTAAAAGATAGGTCCATACAGTTTCTTGTTCTCCAAATATTCTGGTTCAACGTGAAGTACACCCTGGATTTTGTCGATGGAGCCATTTTCCACCACCAGGTCCCGAGACGCTAGATATAGCGTCAAATTATTGTTGGGTGACGATTTCTTGAATATCCTGAGACAAGAAAAATATTTTATTAACATCCAATTAAAGAACTTACTTCTCAAATAAATGCTAATTGATATAAGAAATCTCTCTCTCTCTTCCTCGCCTTATCCTATTATTTGGGGTCGGCTCTTTAATTGGTATTAGAAATACACAACTTTACAATAATATCTACAATCATATTAATATTCTGTTACAACTGGTCAAAGCAGTACGCGGATCAGGGGCTCCAAAGACGAAAAGTCTTGGATGCAGCTTGCATAGGGCTTTAAACGATATTGAAGATGATGTTTTCTGTCCAATCGTGTTGGTATTTACCACCTTTGGCAAAAACAAATTAACAACTTAAAAACGTTTTTCCATGCAAAATCTCATACCAGTAAAATCCACAAGGTCATAGTAACAAATGATTACAACTACACACCACTCAACTTGAATAATCAAACAGATACACAAAACACTAACATTCATGATCCACATATGCAAAAATTAGAAGAATGGAAAAAGAAAGTACTACATGGTCGACACCCTCACGATCTAGAGCAACCTCATATCGATACAACAGCATCCAATAAATGGCTCAAGATAGGCAATTTATTCCCGGAAACCGAAGGATTTATTATTGCAATCCAAGACCAAATTATAAACACGCGAAATTATAGAAAGTATATCATCAAAGATACCACTGTCACTGATGACAATAATGCCGTAAATGCCGTAACCAATCAGAGACCATTCAGCATATAACCGGAGCATGCACCGCACTCACACAGACAGACTACACTCACAGACATAACCAGGTGGCAAACATCATTCATCAACAATCAGCACTCAAACATAAACTCATACAAGACACAAATACTCCTTATTACAAATACACACCACAAACCGTTTTAGAAAATTCCACACACAAACTTTACTACGATCGCGCCATACTCACTGATAGGACCATTCACTATAATAGACCAGACATAACTCTACAGGATAAACTAAACAAAGTCACATACCTTATAGATATCGCAATCCCTAACACACATAATTTGCAAAATACTATAGCTGAGAAAATAAGTAAATATGCCGAATCAAAAGAAGAAGTTACGAGAATTTGGAGACAAGATAAAGTTTATGTTGTACCCATAGTTGTTACCACTACAGGCGTAATACCGAACCATCTACACCATAGCCTCAAACTGATTAACTAGAGGGACTCAATATTTAGCACACTTCAAAAAGCCACAATCCTTAATACCTTTAGGATAGTCAGAAAATTCATGCAATGCGAAGAACATGAAAACATCTCACAAAACTCAATTCATCCTATATAACATTCACCACACACTACATTAACTTGGCTTTGGCCCGTTTATGTAGTTTAAACTAGCTCAAGAGCTAAGAAACAGTCAATGTTCACCAAATAATAATAATAATATATATTTATTGCCACAAAAGATACATTCCGGTAAGAACACAGCAATTACTAGTATAATTTATTTGCATCAATATTTGTTGAACACTGGTACCCAAGGTAAGATTAAACTTGTGTTTTGGGTACCAGGGCCCTCACCACCAGCTATAGTAAGAACAAATACATATAATAATAGAAGAAAATATATTAAGTGTTAATTGTGTGGTTGGTAGTATCATTATGCGTGTGTATGCGTATGTATGTGTGTGTGTGTGTGTGTGTGTGTGTGCGCGCGTGTGTGTGTGTGTGTGTGTGTGTGTGCGCGCGTGTGTGTGTGTGTGTGTGTGTGTGTGCGCGTGTGTGTGTCTGTGTGTTAATGAGTTGTAAGGTTTAAAAATTTATATAATTAGCCAAATACATAATACCGCACTTATTTAAAGAAATTCTCAGTTATTTTTCTGTCTCATCATAGTCCTTAGACATAAGCCAGTCTGTAACTTTTTTCTTACATTGGGCTTTAGTGAGTGGATAAATACTACAATGACGATTTGCCATATTATAGAATAATATTGTAATGGCGAGCAGTAGCTGTATTGCAACTGTACGACGTTTCGTTGGTATATTCGGATCATATACAAGAGTGTTATGTTTTTTACATACTGTTTCAAGCACAAAGAGCTGCCTCACAGTAAGTAATTTACATTCATGATAGAGTAAAGAGGTGGAATATCTGAAGTCCTTAAAATACATAACTTTAAGTACTGCTCTTTGTGCTCGCTCCAAATTTAATAGATGTGTCTTTGCGACTCCGTCCCATACAGATATACAGTACGTCAAAATTGACTGACATAAGGCATTGTACACCATTCTCAGAGTTTTATCATCGGCACAGTGTCGCAGCTTTTTTAAAATGAATAGCAATTTGCGCACTCGGGTTGTAAGACTCATGACATGAGATTTCCATGTAACAACATTATCGATGTGTACTCCAAGGTATTTTATTTCAGGAGTCAGCTAAACAAGAATGGGTTTTTAGCGTGAAATTTTCTAATGATGGTTGCGTTAGTGAGGTTTGGGAAAAGGTAAGGTAAGTTGTTTTATTTAAATTAAGGGTTAGCTGATTGGTAGATAGCCACTGCATCACCTGGCTGAGGGCCTGTTCAGCAGTGTTGAAACTGTTTTGCCGACGGATGAGGAATTCAGAGCAGTTCTTTCTGTGAGGTCATAATAAACGTCAAGTTTAATATTTGACTTAATTTACGCTCGGTGGTTCGTGACATTGTAGTTTTTCATAATGGCAGCGTAGATAGCTTTTGGATTTATACACGAGATTTTAAACTCACAATGAGGTTACGAACTTGGCGGATACAAGCAACTGTTTAAAGTTTGTATAATAAGAATACAGCATGTCTACGAATGACGTCAGACGGCAGCCGCAAAACTTAAATCTAAAATGATAACTACCCTTTGGTAATTATCATTTTAGATTTAAATATTTCAGGCTATTTGAAAGTCTGATAGACAGCGAGGATCGTCATGACAGCTGGAACTAACGGCAAAACTTACTTAGCGAGGCATGGAGCAAGTTACAATTTGATTAACAATTTGATACGTACATAACTTCCAAAAATGTATATTTCGCGTCGTGTGTAGAACCAGGGCCTCATCTGTTAATAGTACATTGTTCTTCGAAGTGAGTTAGAAGTACTCTATGGCAATATTAAAAGAAAATATTATGAACGAATCGGTTTCGATAAAACTTGAGCACAGTTCTCAATTGGAGAAGTTTATCAAAAGATAAAGCTATTAACTTCTTACCTGCGCTAATGGATGAAATTCACGAAGTCCGATGGCAAGAGAGAGTGGGTTTGCTTTAGTTAAACAAATTTGACTCCGCTTACCGAGGAATCTATTGCTGAATTTTCAGTAGAAAGAGGGTAATGAAGATTGACTTTTTAACTTTGGGGTTTTTAATTTTGAATAGAATTTAGTTATCTATACTAAAATAATAAAGCTGTAGTATTTGTTTAAAGGGACAGAAATTGTTTTTTGAAGGTGCTAATATCAGAAACAGCAAATTAGAATTTAAAAGATGTTTTTACATCAGCGTTATTATTGAAAATAGTAAAGTTATACGCTGTAAAATCATGATAAAATACTTTAAAGTTGAGGAATGGCGGATGCAACCGTGAAGCAAATCTTTATAATATGAAAAATAATAACTTTCTTGTTAAAAAAGGGAACATAATTATTTACACCAAGTAATGGTGATGTAGCCAAGCCATGTACTTCGGTCTATGAAACGAGGGTGCGACACTCGACGGCGCGTTTCAAGTGCGGTTTCTTTGTGTACGTTGATTGGATCATACGGACAGATGATATACAGAGGTATTTATAACTTAAAATAAGTCAATTATCGCTACTAAGACCCGCTAAATAATATAGTATGATGTACCAAAATCATTGATTGGATTGGATTTTAATATCCCCCACGTTACAGAATTTATTTCTGGTGTGTTTCTCATTAATATTTCTGCTGTATATAAGTGATACGTTTCATTTAAGCACAGTGCTCTCCTGGTCTTGAGCCTCAAAACAAGATTTTTTCGGAGCCTACACTAGAACTGATCAAAATTTACCTTGCTTTCTTCTAGTTCAGCAACAAAGAACCGAATAATAGATGTTTTTTGTACTAGGTACTTCAAATTCTTGAGAGTTTCACTTAAATTAGCCACGTTTACTACGTCAGGCTTGAGAGCTCCACATAAATTAGCCGAGTACTCAAGTGCTGATGAGGTCAATTGCTGCGCCAATTGTGACGAACTTGAGTCATACGACGCATGGTCCGCAACCAGTGCTGATCCAGGCGTATTAACTGATATACTCGTATCAACTAATTTATAAGGTCACGGCGCGAATTATGTCAAATTATATCATCTGCTGTACTAACTAAAACTAAGTTTTGCTAACCTGTTGACAATATATGAAGAGGATACGGGGGGAAACGCGAGGAATATCTTATATATATATGTACGTATAGGAAAATATTGCCGGACTATCACACAGCGGGGTACACAACAGTAAGTACTTCGGATCCTTCGCTCACTCTAGAAATAATGCGTCACTGAGGCACTATATTGTTGTAGTACAGGAGATAGTTCAACTAGATCTCCTTGCTGGCTACCTGAGTATATAGGGACACGAGGAATGTCTTAAGAATGCGAAAAGTAGATATCACTTCGTAGTTGAATTGGATCCTAGTGAAAGGAGTTGATTAGTTAAACTAGCTTTACCTTGGCGAAATATCAAAGAAATATAAAGCTACTTTTAATACTATACTAGTAATAATATTATTCTAATAACTACCTTTTTACAATATATTAAAGTTATTGAATTATTGGGTAAACAAAATTATGCGAGAATTTTAGCTCAGTTTCATTTTACGGGCAACAAACAACTGTTACACATATCAAATGTTACGATAGCATCAACTTGTAGCTACATACAACTGAGGCCATCTAGCGAGCGACGACGAAGTCTCAACAACAATCCAGCGACATCTATCGGACACAATGTGACGGAAAACAAAGTGCTGAATAGCGCAAGAGAGTTCGCACGCCAAGTCGTATATATAGAACTTCTCAAATACGTCCGTCGGACTGACAGTCCACCAGGCTAGATCACCCAGCCTGGTTAGAGGATCCTCCCTCTAGTTGGAGGAACATTACACCTTTCTTCCTCCACATTGGTGACCCCGACGTGATCTGAAGCAACCTTCACCGGTCAGATCAGCAGCAGCAACTTTGTCGTCATCCTCGCCTCGCCTCACTCCGCACTTCACCCGATGGGCGGTAATCAAGTCGACGCCAGCCAGCATATTCGGCCAGGGACCAACCATAGGCTATGCAGGCTTCCATGCCTAGTCTTCCCTGCAGCCTCTCCAGCGTCTAGGCATAGCACACTGCACACGGTTCACGTAAGAAGAGGACATCTCTCACCGGCAACGCAGCAGCCAGCCACTACGCAGCAACCTCGAACCATCTCCCCGACTCACCGTGGGACACTCACTGCGCAGCACCTTCGCAACCTCTCCCCGACTCACCGTGGGACCATTGCGAAGCCACTATCCCGACTCACTGGGATAGCTCACCGCGCACCACACTTAGACCCGACTCACTGGGCCTACTAGCGGCACACAGTTCCGACTCACTGGAACTAGCGGCACCTACTCTCCACTGGCACTGGCACGCTCCTAAGAAGCATCGATAGCTGACACATCACCTTCAAGATCGACCGCCGGTCTTGGAGGGGAGTGATGTTGCGGTAGCTACATACAACTGAGGCCATCTAGCGAGCGACGACGAAGTCTCAACAACAATCCAGCGACACCTTTAGGACACAATGCGACGGAAAACAAAGTGCTAAACCGCGCAAGCAGAGTTCTGACTGACAGTCCACCAGGCTACATCACCCAGCCTGGTTAGAGAATCCTCCTCAGAAGCCTCTTAGCGCAAATACAGAGCACAAATAAATTATTTCAAAACTAATACCATGTAGTTCCTGAAACGTGGAGTGGCATCGGGAAAACGTTAAAATGCACAATTGCATTCACGGTAGAATGCAACGCAGTGTATATTTTTTGCAGCTTCGATGCACTCAAACTGTCCGTCGATTCTTTAAATAGCTTTCGGGTGGAAGTGGTTTTCAAATTTTGTGGTATAAAAGGCATAAGCTGTTAATTTTGGTTACCTACAAGTTTTGCTTCAACATTTAGCAGCAGCTAATTAGAAATTTAAGGCGTATACATAACTTAAAAAAGTCCGTGGTGCGCTCCGTGAGTTAAACCCAAGGCTGCACTAAGCTATCATAAATTTTAGTAAGTACACATACATATATACATTTTATTCTTTCAATTACCACATGCATAACTTCGTATTGTACTGCTACACTACTATTACATTGCTGGTCATCAATTTGAAGCTCACCATTCACAAATCCCTATATTATTCAATGTGATCTAGTACGAAATAAGTGCAGTACAGTTTCTCTTTAGTATTTAATATTAATGATTCACAAGGAAACGTGATGGTTTTAACTATGGCGAAGACTATTCATTCGCGAACAGTCTATTTCGAATTATGACTCAGACCTGAAAGGAGGTCTTAGGGCACCGGATTAAAGAAACCTTTTCAAAACATATTTTATTGTACCACAAGAACGCCACCTATGTATTATTGGAAGAGACAAATAGCAAAAACAATGTTATAAACATTGAATAATCCTACATAAAAGTTATATACGCGATCTTTAACGCTACTGCTCCACACCCGTGGCTCATAGCGCTTATTGTTATATAGCCGATAATATAGCCTTCCTCAATAAATAGGCTATCCAACAAAAAATAATTTTTCAAATCAGACCAATAGTTCCTGAGATTAGCGCGTTCGACCAAACAAAGAAACTCACCAGTTCTTAATATTAAGTAATAGATGTAGCAATTTGATTTCATCGGTATGTAAGTATCAAATCGCGGCAGTTGACAATCGTGAGAAGCTTTCTAGATATTTGAAGTATAAGTAATTATTCTAAGTGGTATGTGGCACATACCGTTGTGAGTTGAGTGCGTTGTCCGTCGTCATGGCCGTGTCGAATCGTAATCTGAAAACAAAAACAAACAATAATTACATAATTATACGTACTTTCTTCGAAAATTAACTAAATAGAGATACTTGGGCAGCCTCATAGTGATTAAATTTCGATATAAATATTTCAATCAATATTCAATTTCTAAATTAAAATATTTTATACTGTAGATGAATCGTGGACTTAAAAATAATTTTGTTATTTAAATGCAGTTTGTAATGGTGAAAAGGGAATAGTTTGTATGAAAAGCCTTTTAAAATTGGTCAATGGCAAATACGCATTACTTTCTTCTGTCAACCAAGTCCTTTTACTGTAATATAAGGCTACTGTAAAAACCGGCCAAGTGAGAGTCGGACTCGCGCACCGAGGGCTCCGTACGTAAAATATTTTTTCACCTCAGCAGCTCAAACATGCCGCTTTTGCTGCGAGACAACAGTGAACAAAACGCGATTTTGATTCGAGCGTGAGTAAAAGTAGCTTTTTAATTTTTCAATCTTCAGTGTCACGAATTGACATTGTTCAGCCATAAGTTTGAAACATTCGAATTTTACTGTGCTCTGTCTCTTTCACATGTAAATAAAAAGTGAGTGAAAAAACAAACCCTTTCGAATTCGAAATTCGATTTTGGAATTCGACCTCAAAGAAAACACCTACGACAACGCAAAAAAAAGATATTTAACATAACACAAGCGGCGGTAGCCCAGTGGTGTACGTAACGGACTTCCGAGACGATGGTCTCGGGTTCGATCCCCAGGTACCTCGGGCACACACCTCTGACTTTTCGAAGTTATGTGTGTATTAAAAATGTTAATTATCGCTCGCTTAATAATGTGCCCGGTAGATGGCAATAGGCTCGCCCCCTATTACATTGGGACCGAAACATATCTGGCGAAGTGTGGGTGTGTAATACACCTCTGCCTACCCCTTCGGGGATAAAAGGCGTGAAGATATGTTATATTTGTAATAAAGAAATTACTTTTTTTTATTGTTTACATGTTTAATTTATTACTGGATTTAATAAAAACAAGTCTAATTAATAGTATAAAATTAGTATTTAACCAATACATTTTTATTTAGAATTACAACAATGATACATTTGAAAAATAACCGTCAGGGACGCGGTATTAAAACGCGATTTAAAAAAGTAGCGGGAATAAAAATTTCGCTGATGCTGATACAGTAGGTATAGCGTAACGTGTTAAATATATAAAATAATCTAAAAAGATGAGTGAAACCAGCGATGATGACTGTACTTTAACACCAGAAGAGTTAAATCAACAAGTGTTTATGCAGAATTCAATCTATTAGTGTTCATTTCTATGTCTCCTAAGTAATATGTGTTCTCACTGCTGCTGGGGTGAAAAGTTATGTGTGCTACACAAGAGCAAAGTTTTTTGTATCTCGTGCTGTTGAGTCCCTCACCACGCTCAAGATTCTAACTTTGATTCACTCGCTACGCTCGTGAATCAATCATAGAATTCTTCGCTTGATCGGGACTCAAAATCAGCACTCGAAACCAAAAACAACTTTGCTCTCTTGTTGCACAATAGTTATTTGTGCAACAAGAGAGCAAAGTTGCTCTTCTGGTGTTAAAGCACAGTCATCATCGCTAGTTTCACTCATCTTTTTAGATTATTTTATATATTAGTATAAATTTAACACGTTACGCTATTCCTACTGTATCAGCATCAGCGAAATTTTTATTCCCGCTACTTTTTTAAATCGCGTTTTAATACTGCGTCCCTGATGTTTATTTATCAAATGTATCATTGTTGTAATTCTAAATAAAAATGTATTGGTTAAATACTAATTTTATATTATTAATAAGACCTATTTTTATTAAAATCCAATAATAAATTAAACATGTAAACAATAACATATAAAAAAAGTAATTTCTTTATTCTTTTTTTTGCGTTGCCGTAGGTGTTTTCTTTGAGGTCGAATTCCAAAATCGAATTTCGAATTCGAAGGGGTTTGTTTTTTCACTCACTTTTTATATGCATGTGAAAGAGACAGAGCACAGTAAAATTCGAATGTTTCAAATTTGTGGCTGAACAATGTCAATTCGTGGCACTGAAGATTGAAAAATTAAAAAGCTACTTTGCCTCACGCTCGAATCAAAATCGCGTTTTGTTCACTGTTGTCTCGCAGCAAAAGCGGCATGTTTGAGCTGCTGTGGTGAAAATAACTATTATTATATTATGACAGTATAGATACCATATCACAGAAAATCGGCGTAGAGGAACTCTAGGATTTTCTGTGATATGGTAGTACTTCCTCGGTCGAGCCAGCCTATACATTGGTAAAGAGAAAATATGGTATCATAATAACTTTTATATGACATTCTCTCGTATGACACGGAATATTAGCACTCATAACAATAAGTATTATACGGGGGTGTTACATCAGATTGTATAGCGAGCGAGTTATTCAGAAACCAAACAATCGTGTTTCGTGACAGTACAGTATGTATGCATCAGTACAGTAACTACTTTTATAACCTATAATTTTTTTATTAAATAGAGAACTATTTAATTTCAATAAAAATAAATCCTACACTTTGACACCATTTAATTAAAATTGACTAATATTATTTCATCGTCTAAACTAGTCACTTTCCTTTTAAAATTCTTGCAACTTCTTCTTCTACTTCCTCGGCTTCGGCAGAATATCTCTTTTTAGAGGTTATTGTGAACGGAGTTAAAACTGTCTTGGGTGTTGTCTATTGTCCTCCAGCTGTTGACTACTTCTCCAGTTTCGAAGAGATTCTGGAATCTTTAGGGTCGGAATATGCACATCACTTAATAATGGGAGACTTTAATACTGATCTCCTTACTCCTCACTCCCCTCGAGCCTTACATGGCCAATACCCCGCTCCTGGTTTTTTCCCGCCATGACCTCATATTCCTCTCCTACAACCTTAAACCACCCAAACCCCAATCCAAAGTTTTGCACATACGTAACTTTGCTCGAATCGACGACAATAAATTATTACAGGATGCATCTGCCATTTCATGGGAACTCTGCTGGCGGCTAGTTCTGTAGACGACAAACTCGATATTTTCAACAATGTACTGATAAACCTGTACGACAAACATGCCCCAGTCAGAAAGGTTAAACTGAAACGTTCTCCAGCCCCATGGATGACCAGTGGAGTCAAAATGGCTATGAGACGCAGGGACCGAGCATTTCGTAAATTTAAGAAAGAAAGGACTGACGACAATTGGGCAACTTTCAAGACTGCAAGAAATCGGTGCAACCAGATGGTACGGAATGCCAAACGCCGCCATATTCTCGAAAATATTTCACTCAGTTCCCCCCTGCTACCTGGAGATTCCTCGGAACTCTTGGTATTGGCAAATTTGGCAAACAGCAAAGTTTCGATCTACGGAACAATATCGGTTTAAATGATAAAAATCGTCATTTTGCCACCACTCCGACCTTAAATTGTTTAACCCGATGTCAGACGGTCGAATATATAAGACATTTGCCCCGTTTTACAGTTGATCCATTTAGATTTTCTCCAGTTGCGCCAGGTGAGATCAAAAAAATCATCCTATCCATAAAAACCAAGGCTGTAGGATGTGACAACATTACTCGCAGAATGTTGATACTTGTTTTAGACCAGCTCCTACCCGCAATATCCCACATAATCAACTTCTCATTTGATACCGGTATATTTCCATCCTTATGGCGTAAAGCCTATATCCGACCTTTACCCAAGATCCCAAATCCGTCATTGCCTAACCACTTCCGTCCTATATCCATCCTTCCTTTCCTTTCTAAAGTGTTGGAAGCCTGTGTCCATAAGCAACTGTCCCGCTTTGTTTATGTCAACGACTTATTAAGTCCTCTCCAGTCGGGTTTTAGACCAGGACACAGCACTACCTCCGCACTCCTAAAAGTGACTGACGATGTTAGGGCGGGCGTTGAGGATGCCAAGGTCACTGTGTTGGTCTTGGTAGATTTTTCGAACGCCTTTAACACCGTCATTCACGATATCCTTCTATCCATTCTCTCCCATTTGATGATCTCATCTGAAGTACTAGATTGGTTTTCCTCTTATCTTCGGGAGCGTCAGCAGGCGGTCCGCATTGATGAATCCTGTTCATCTTGGTGTGTTCTCGACTCTGGCGTTCCACAGGGCGGTATTTTATCTCCTCTTCTGTTCGATCTGTTCATCAATCTCATAACCTATGACCTTCAGTGTACCTACCATCTATACGCCGATGACTTGCAGTTGTATGCTCAGGCCAGGGTCGAAAATCTGTCTGAGGCTATTGACGCGGTAAATATTGACTTAACAGCTATAAAACATTGGTCCGATAGGTTTGGCTTACATGTAAACCCTTCAAAATGTCAGGCAATCATAATAGGAGGCTGCCGCATGATGTGCCGTGTAAATGTGGCATCTCTTCCATCAATTGTTTTTGATGGAACTACTATCGAAGTCACATCTAATGTAAAAAATTTAGGGTTACATATTGATGACACACTTACTTGGCAAACTCAGATTACGAACGTGAGCAAGCGAGTTACCGGGACCCTGCGATCTCTCTATCGGCTTAAACATTTTCTTCCCGTGAAGACAAAGATAACGTTAGTGCAAACTTTACTATTCCCGGTCATCGATTATGGTGATGTTTGTTATTTTGACCTGCATGCAGATCTTCTTGATAAACTTGACCGCCTTCTTAATAACTGCATTCGATTGATTTATAATCTTCGCAAGTATGACCATGTGTCTGCTTTTCGTTCCGAACTACGCTGGTTCCCCATTCGTCAGCGCCGGAGTTTGCGCGCTCTCACAACGCTCTTCTCTATTCTTCATTCTTCATCTCCCCCTGCATACCTTCAATCTAATTTTCAATATTTAAGCTCCAATCACACAAAAGATCTCCGCTCGACTAATAATCTACTACTTTTATGCCCATCACACACTTCTGGACTTGTACACTCTTCTTTCTCAGTCCAATCAATCCTACTCTGGAATGCCCTTCCTCTGGAGATCAGGACGAAGAAGGAAGGTGGAAGGTGCGTGAACATATTCGTAAGGGACTACTGGCAAAATCATCCTAATCATTATTTACCTATTATATTATATAATATATACATATATATTTATAATTTATATTTATGTATGCTTAGGTATATATGTATATTTATTTATTTTATTTATTCATGTATATACATTTATTATATAGTATGTATGTAATGTTATATCTATGTACTTATTCATGATATTTATAATAAAATTATCACTTTCAAATAAAACTGTTCTGTACGCCTACCATACCTATCTCTGCATCACCCTATGGTTGACTGGAAGAGAATGCTTTTAGCATTAAGTCCGCCAATGTACCAATATATTGTACATGAAGTTTTAAAATAAAATAAATAAAATAAACTTGCTCGTGTTTCTAAAACTTCTCGAACGTATGAACGCTGTATTTCTAAAATATTCAAACGAGTTGATAACAATATCAAATTCGATTCAGCAGATTATTCTTAACAAGCTCAAAATTATATAATTCCAAGTAGCATTTTTTTATTAACAGCTCAGGTAAAATAGATATAATTTAACAAATTGTGCAAAATTATTTTGTTTCAGTATTTTAGTGGCTCGTGGCATGTTTTGAGTGAAAAGTCAGTCAACGAGTTCTCAATGGATAACATTGAGAAAACACTTGCTGAGTGTTTTCTCAATGTTATCCACGACTGGCACTGTCATTCATTCTGTGAAACGTAAGCCAGCTGAAACGTTGAGCAAATTAAAATGTATTTAAAGTATATTACCAATATATTTATACAATTATGACTCACTTTATAAATATTAAAACGTGAACGAAGTGGAATGGACCAATTTTTTATTATTAATATTCTAACGTTTACCTCGTGAATCTGTTGTTTCTGAATTATTAAAAATAAAGTATAGAAGTATGTGCTATGTGAACTGTAATTTTCTTTGGAGTAGTAAATATTTTCTTTTATTATAGTCTTACGCCTGTATCCCCGAAGGGGTAGGCACAGGTGTAATACTACACCCATATTTCACCATGATATGAATTTTCAGGTTCTCCTTAATAGAATTTGATTCCCGACCCAGGAATAAAACCAGTTTGTGAAGTTACCCGCGGCCCAATATTTATTCTTAGTGTGGGAGTTTTTAATAAAAAAGAAAGGAACTCAAAGGGTTTTTCTTTAAATAGTTATGATACAATCATTTATTTTAAAGAAAAGAACTTTACAATAGAGTACCTACTGATAGAAAGATATATAGAAACTACGATATTTACGCTTCAGCGCCTCGAAGCAAAATAATAAGATTGATTCATACTCACGCCAACTTTGAATGCTTCATTTACCTACACTCACACTAAAAGAACATTGTGCTACATAATTTAATCGTATAACACTACCGTCTCACATCATTAGACTTCACTTCTACCAAAATCACTGGGTGGTATAGAGAGACTATCGTCTCAATGCAGTTGAACAATACTAACACAAACACGATACATAAATTTTATCTGCTTATCATAATTAAATTGGCGATTTTGGAATCATATTTGCATAGGACATGCCACCGGCAACCATGACAAATAACAAACATACAAAATTAAGTTTAAACTTAAAACAATAAAGTTGATTTTACATTGAATCGAAAGGTAATAAATCGTAATTGTGTATGCGTAGAATGTAGCAAACAATTAGCAATTGAATGCCGACGGATGACATAATACTTTGGTGTACTGTTTCCATGACTCATTCGCTGTTTGACACAGTCTGATATACACACATCAACAAAGTCTAGGGATATCTTAATCCTAAATTATTAACGAGTTTATAGTTTAGAACCTTGTTAGTTTCCACAAAAAGTTTATATACAGATTAAAACCTCTTTTATTCTATTTTCAAAATTTGAACATGGAAAGAAAAAAAAAAAAATAATAAACAAAATATGGCGGCAAATTTGCTAGTAATTCGTTACATTAAAGAAAGTTAAAACTGTTTTATTAAAATTAGTAATGAAAAGGGTTTTTAATTGTTTTTCTTTTTTAATTTAACGTGACGTACGAACTTTAAAAGTCATGTCACGTCGTCATTTGAGTCGAGATGAAATTTTACGAGCCGTGGGCATGTTAGAAAATGGTGCAATTCAACGCGTCGTTGCTGAGGCCCTACATACCAGTCAAAATGTGATATCAAGGTTGTGGTCACGTTATCGCAGTACTGGAGATGTGGCCGAACAGCACACAGGTAGATATCGTGTTACTACGCAGAGACAGGATCGATTTCTCCAAATGACCGCCAGAAGACAACCCAATATCACAGCGCTGCAACTAGTGCAAAGGCTCCAGGAGGACCACCAGCTGCTGGTAAGCGACCAAACCGTGCGAAGAAGGTTACATGAAGTTGATCTTCATGCTCGAAGACCATTGCGTGTTCCAGCATTGCGACGTGGCAATCGCGGTCGGCGGCTTTCGTGGGCTCGGGAGCATTTACCATGGAGTGACGAACAATGGTCTTTGGTGCTGTTCACCGATGAGTCCCGGTTTGGGTTTCACCCGGATTCACGAAGAACACGCGTTTGGAGAGCTCCAGGGAGAGTTAGCCGTCTACGGCACCCTCAGGAGGTCCACCCATACCAAGGCGGGACAATCATGGTGTGGGCAGGAATTCGTCTTGGCGGACGAACCCAACTCGTTTGGATCCAAGGCAGCATGACTGCACAAAAATACCACGAGGAGGTAGTAGAGCCCGTTATTGTCCCACACAGAACTCAAATAGGCCATGAATTTCTACTCATGCACGATAATGCTCCTTGCCATACGGCGCGGCTGCTATCGACCGCTCTCCGAGAGCACGATATTTAAGTTTTGGATTGGCCTGCACAGTCGCCCGACTTAAATCCTATCGAGCATGCCTGGGACATGTTACAACGAAAAGCTTTGAGAGATTTTCCACCAAATTTGACGACTGAACAACAACTTTACGAACACTTGCAAAGGACATGGGACCTCATACCGCAGCAAGACATTGACAATTTAATTTTAAGTATTAACAATCGATGTCGATGTGTAATCAATGTAAGAGGTGGCAACACTGATTATTAATGATTAGATTTTACAAGATTTTTTCCATTTTTATTAAAATTAATAGTTTTTTAAGAAGAAATGTTTGTTGTTATCATACTAATTTTCCATGATGATTAAAAAAATTAATTTTTTTATTTAAAACAAAAAAAAACACGAAATGTTTTTTATTTTTATTAAAGACCTTAAAATAATCTATGATTCTTCTATTTACTGTATCAGAAAATTCTTCATAGATTTTTAGATATTTGATGAAATATAAAATATCCCTAGACTTTGTTGATGTGTGTATAATAGACTATAATTGAAACATCAAGCGTATAGCTATGACTGCCTCGTTGGTCTCGCGGCATAAATGTGCGCGTGGGATTGGGATCTCGGGTTCGATCCCCGGGATCGAACTCGAGACCCCCCAATCCTAAGTCGGGCAAAGTGTTATTGGGTTTTCCGTTAGGAAATTCTCAGTAGCAGCTCGGAGTCTGGTAATCTGCCCGGTACGGCAATAGGCTCGCCCCCATTACTAGTAATGGTCGTTATTACAATAACAGTTATGGTAATGCATTATTTGAGCGTAATGAATAATGAGTTATTGCATACTGAGTTATCCTGTTATCATTATAAACTGTTATCGTGCTAAAATGACAACAGGATAGGTAAGAGTAGGCATGCAATATGCACAACACGAGTGTGTGAGAGAGATGACGATAGGCGCACGTGCTGTTATCGCGCTAAAATGACAACAGGATAGGTAAGAGTAGGCATGCAATATGCACACCACGAGTGTGTGAGAGAGATGACGATAGGCGCAGGTGCGCTCGAGTTTCGCCGAGTCGCCGCTCCCGAGCCTTGCGACTAGTCGCGACTATCCCAGCACCAACCTTACGGCATTATAATCTTTCATGAAACGTAATAAAGGTCATACTTGCTCGAGTTATTTTTGGGAATCTTATTATTTTAGTTATCCTGTTATTGTTATTGATTGTTATGGCTTGTCAAGTTGTCAGTTGTCACTGTTGTCTGTTGTCGATGTTGTCGTTGTCGTGAAGTATACCAATCACAGAGTACCTTTCTATATAATACCAATGTACTCTGTGGTACATATTTAATGTAGGTATATATCGGACCAATGCTTTCTTTACAGTGTTTGTGAAACAATAACAGGATAACGACAACAGTTTACAACAACAGTTATTACATAATAACGCAACAGGATAATTCATTATTGCAAAACAACCGTTATTGCCATTACTACCCATTACGTAGGACTAAATTCAATCTGGCGAAAAGTGGGTGTAGCAATGTACCTCTGGCTACCTCTTCAGGGATAAAAGCATGAGACTATGTATGTATGCAAGTGTATAGTTGTATACACTGTTCGAATATATTCAATTCTGATTAAATTAGTTACCATTTTGAACATGCTGATACAGCGTGTTTCATATATATATATATACGGCGGCGGGTCCTCATGCCTTTCTCCAGAATCGTGGTCGTCTTCCATTTTGTGTGGCCGCAGACGTGGAAATAATAACTCGACACGGTAGTTGATACGCCCCTTTATTGATTTTAAGCAAAAGTTAAACGAATACACCATTGATTAACCCGATGTAGATGGATAGAAAACGCGGTGATCCCCTAGAATGGCGTGACTACCGTTCACTTCGGCGCGGATATATATCCCCTTCATCACAATGTTGATCAAGCGTGCCATATAAGTAGTTTTTGTTTGATCCGTTTTCACTTGTTGATCCGGCCATGATTTCTTGATCCATTGCGAGCGCCCCATTCTCATGTGGTTCCCTTCGGATCAACTAACGCCAACGTCGTTGCTAATAATAATTACGCAATTTTTATACAAATCCACACTTTCGGTATTTTAGATTTACTTGATCCGATTCAAATGGGCCAATCGCAGTGCAGTATTCTTCACGGAGGGCAGTCATTGGTTCTTGGTCACTTTTATGTATTATTATTCTGTATTTCTTATCAATTTTCATAACTTGCGGAATTTCTTACATTAACTTGGTTTCTATGTCCATTTTTCCAGCAGTTTTTTTTACGTCGGGGTTTTTGGTTAAATATTTGTAGTAGGTAGGTGGTACATTACCATCCAGAGAGGCCCGTGACAAAGTGGCGACCCCTCGAATCTTTAAGAAATTCGCAGGGTAAAACGCGTTCGTCACCGTCTGGTTTATAGATGGGTCATCATTCTCATCCTCCGAGCGTTATCCCGGTTGCATCCAGGCTTTTGCCTTGGAGCCCGGGCTCCGCTTTCTAGTCTAACCAGATTTGACTGAATATTAGTTTTCCACAGAGCGACTGTTTTCTTACTATAACATGTATTGCCATTTAATTTAGGGCACGGAGTGTGTGACTTTTTGTGGCTGGTCACCCATCTATAAACCAGACGGTAACGAACGCGCTTAACCTTTCGAATCGATAGATTATTCGAGCGGTCGCCAATTTGCCACGGGCCGCTCACTTTATACGCCACATGTGCGTACTTATTTGAATCCAAAACTATATAATATAGACCTGCTGGTCAATATTATGTGGCTCCAGAATTATGTTAGTTGAGTATTTATGTTTGAATATTTTAGCTTACTTTTTAACGCATAATTGTATACCTTAATCTGTATAATATTTATTTGGCTCCTTTACGACATACATAAACCCATAAATCAATACTTGTTTCACATTACAATTATTTAAATTTTAGTTTTCCATACATAGGATGATCTAGTGAATTTATATTCATTACCTCCATGCATTGTCAAATCCGAAAGCATGCTATGTAAATTAATCCGCTTTAAATATGAACTGATACTGATAATCTTATGCACAACAGCTTATATGAATATTAGGTGGCTCCATTACGTATGTACACCACGCCATATCTGCGTACTTATATGAATTTGGGTCGTTTGACTGATATGAAATATAATCATCATATCAGCCAAACGACGTCCACTACTGGGCATAGGGTGATTGGCCACAAAAGATCACATCCCTCCGTGCCTCGTAAAGCACGTAAAGCCATCGGTTTCGGTTATCATCTTTGACAGTCGTTAAGGCAATCAGTGACCTCAAATATCTGGTCTAAACCATAATATATGCCTACGCCTTCGGGTTGTAGAGGTCAGACGGCAGTCGCTCTGTGAAAAAAGCTAATATTCTGTCAAGTCTAGGCATCTATTATGAAAATGTTTCTGAAATTTCTATCGAAACACAATACCCACTATGGAGTTCCTTCGGACACCTTTTTTATTAATGTGAAACATTTACAGAATAGAAAATAATAGTTTATTTGTTGGAATACTGTTTACAAAGTTGTTTACTGTTTTTAAGTCCATAGTATTTTGCCGTCACCGGCGTTCAAATGTTCCTGTTACATTAAATTTAATCTTAAATACTATAGTGCTATTACATAAGTCTTACTGTTCATCACACTGTATGACATATTTTAAATTAAAGGTCAACATTAATAACATTTGCACGTCATAAGTTCTCAGTATCATCACTTAAAAGTGATAGGAATTAAGTAGTTCCAGTAGAAAATTGTGACTGGCAGAACTTGTAGCTTTGGTAGAAAATTTGCCAGAATCTATGGTAGGAAATGGTTACTTTGAAAACGATGGTAATTTTGGGAGATATGGTTGGTTTTGTATGAATAGTAGTTTTGGGGAAAATTATAGTTTTGGTAGAAATTGTAGTTTTGGTAGCAATAGTTGTTATGGCACAAATGCAAATGGTTGTATTGAGATAATGGTAGTTTTGGTAGAAATCTTAGTAATGACACAAATAGTAGAAATGCTAACATTTCTACTATTTGCCAAACCTAAGTTTGGTAATTTTGGAAGAAATTGTTTTATGGTAGAAAACGGTAATAGTAGTAAACCAAAACTACCATATTACCGGAATAACGTTCTGAGAATGATGATTGGTAGTAGGTGCTTTATTATTATTACAATGCCCGCTATTGTATATATAAACTTCTTTGGTGTCTAAATGTTGATCATTCATCATTCACACGATCAACACTATAAATTGATGATGCCTTTTGCAGTCCACTACTAAGCCTCTCCACATGGTGGTTTTGGTAGTAGGACAGTAGTAGATAAAACAACGCGCTTATAATGTCTAGTTTGTATTATTAGTATTACATGGCTATGATTAGCTGCTTATTATCAGGCGGGCAGGCAGTAGCTCGTTTGCCACTTCTACTGTATAAAAGTGGTCAAGTGCGTGTCGGGCCACGTAACATTACGTAACTTTTTTCAAATTAATTTATTGTACAGTTTTGTCCACGTGGTTACAACGCATAACCATGGCAAAGAACAATGCCCATTTCTGGCCCAGTCTGGAACTCATGAACAGCACAATAAAGTTTCAATTAGTTGTTGAATAATTGTATCCCAATAAGCAGCAATAGGCTCGCCACCTATTACGTGGGATCAAAACACTGGCGAAAAGTGGGCGTTTAATATGCCTCTGCCTACCCCTTCGGGGAAACAGGCGTGAGTCTATGTATGTATGTACTAAAGGTGTGCCGAGAAACTTATTCAATTAATAGGTTTAAAAAGATGTGTTAACGTCTAAATAGCCAAAATGTAAAAGATCAGAAATTGCCAGTAAAGAAATCATAATATTAAATCGATTATCACTTCTTCTTTATCGATTTTACATTTTCTCTATTAAAATGATTTGAGTTAATAGCAAATCTCTACTTGGTCCTTAAACATTTAAAATGTGTGTATTTTCAAGGTATATATGCGATTAACTACAAATAAGTTCGATTTTGAACCAAATATATAGGGTGTAAAAAGATCCTTAACGAAAACTGAAATCCCATGTTGTACCAATCACTACGACCATTTCCTACTTCGGCACCATATCTGGGAAATTACTGGTTCAAGAGATATTGAGGCTCAAAGTTAGTATGGAATTTTTCTAATTAGGTACAAAATCGATGCATTTGCCCCCCCAATATGTTCTTTAGATGCCCTATAACCCCATGGATAAGTAGGTATTTCGAGCATTGCACGCGCGCGCTTTTAATTGCGGTTTAAAAAATGTGAAAACTCAAAAAAAATAATCGTTTCCCAGGTATTATTTTTGGTTAGTATGACTTGGCATGATGTCCACAACGAGTAGACTTCGGCTTGGTGATGGGTCTTGAGACATCCTGTATAGATAACCTATGTCCGAAATCCATATCGATTAATCAATATCATTTAAAAACTGTAAAATGGCAACATTTTTGACTCATAAGTAAACGTCAATAATGTCATATTCAGTTTATTTTCTTTGTTACCTATTTGTTTTGCTCGTGCACATTGTGAATGCTTTTTATGTTTTTGGATTTTTTACGACTTCTGGCTTTTTCTTTCGGATTTCTACCCTTACCAAATGATTAGCTCATTCCTTTCTACTCAACTCAACTCAACTATGAAATACTTTAACTATTCTAATAAAAGTGGGTACACACCTAATGTTTAGTGAGCATATAAAAGTACTTCTTGTAATAAAACTATGAATGTGATGGACCTCTAATCAATCTCAAAATTCTAGTTTAACACTCTTTTATCGAATGCAATAACAAATACTACGATTTTTGACTGTACACATCTGGGCCGGCGTCTCTAAGAAAAATGGGCATTGTTCTTTCAGCTCTCTAGTGCTTATATTTTTTTGTAAAACCGCGGACGGACATGGTGAAACTATAAGGGTAATTTTCGAAACCTAATAGTCATAGTCAGGTTGTTACAAAATGGTAATATGCACGTTTTAAAAAATAGTGTTGCCGTAGTTATACATAACGATGTACCTATGTTATTATTGTATTAAATACCTATTACGTTATTTTGTTTAAGACGGAGAAAACCTACTTATTTAGAGTAGGTACTATTGTCTTCTGTATTGTAATCAGTAAAAAGGATTTGTCAATTAGCTCTCACCCATAACTGACAAATTGTATAGAATTAACGTACTTATATAGGTACGGAATTATGTGGTATACGTATACAAGTAAAACATAGAGTTATTCATAACCGAAAATCATATCAACATAGTACTGTAAATTTTGCAAATTCTTAAAGGTGGTAGAGCCACGCTGGTTACAACATGAGTCGCTCGACCGTGGAAGTGCTACCCTCACACAGACCATCGACGTAAAGTGACAGTATTGTAAATGCTGTTGCGTTTTCTTAGGTGAATAAGAGTACTAGAGGCCCTAAACCGCCTTTTCACGCTCTTTTCCTTTTCTATAGAGAAAGGAAGAGAGAATGAGTAGAGGAGGGAGGTTGGAAGGGAGGAGAGCGAAGAAAACTTTGCCCGCTCCTCTTTTTCCTAAAGTCGGCAACCAAGTGATGCTGGGTTGGCGTCACATCAGGCAGGCGCATTTGCCACCCTTGTAGCATAAAAAAAGAATACTTCATTCATATCGTTCTAGAGCTGCGTAGTCCTCATGAGCAAATGTATTGTATGACCTTTTACTGGAGCCAATTAAGTAAACAGAATGTGGCATATAATTTAGAGTACAATAATTGTAATAATAGTTTTAAATAGAAAATAGTTTACCATAGGTACCTACTACTAATAATCATGCATTAATGAACTTAATCCTGGAGCTTCATAGTATTGATCGGTTGGTTAGCTGGTAGTATTATGACTGGATTTAAATAAGTATACAGATATGGCATGTAAAGTATAATGTGGAGCCACATCACATTGATTTGTTTTTATATAAGTTTACTGGATTCAAATAAGTACGTACGATGCAGCATGTAATCAGAGTTAAATAATACGTAAATCAACAACATAATGCTAGCAAATAACTCCATGGCGGCTATCATTTTACTTGTGGATCTAACAATGCATGGTTATAATAAATATAAATCCACTGGATCAACTTATCTATGGAAAATATATAAGGATTTCATCTAATGATATTAAATATCTATGGGCCTTATCCAGGCGCAAGGTCGCTCAGAGGGCGATGGGTAGAGCTATTCTCGGAGGTTTCCTGTGCGAGATCGAATCAGAAATGAGGAGATCCGCAGGAGAACCAAATACATAGCTCACCAGATAGTCAAGCTGAAGTGGCAGTGGTCAGGGCACATATCTTAAAGTTGAGGCCGTGGAGGCAGAAAAGTTCTGAAGTGGTAGCCACATCCCAGATGACGGCGCAGAGGAAAGCCCCCCGCAAGGTGGATCGACGATCTCGTTGAGAACGCGGGAAGCGGTTGGATGCGGGCGGCTCAAGACCGGTATGTGTGGAGAACCTTGGGATAGGCCTATGTCTAGCAGTGGACGTCGTTTGGCTGATATGATGATGAATTAATGATATTTCATCATACCAGCCAAACGACCCAAATTCATATAAGCACGCAGATATGGCGCGGCGTGTATAGTAATGTAGCCACATAATATCCATAAGCTTGTGTGCATAAGATTATCAGTATCAGTTCATAATATTTAAAGCGGATCAATATAGTATGCTTTCGGATTTGACAATGTATGGAAGTAATGAATATAAATTCAATGGGTCATCTTATGAATGGAAAACTAAAATTTAAATAATTGTAATGTGAAACCATGAAGTATTGATTGACGGGTATATGTATGTCTTAAAGGGGCCAAATAAATATACAGATTATGGTATACAATTATGCGTAAAATTGTAAGCTAAAATATTCAAACACAAAAACTCAACTAACATAATCCTGGAGCCACATAATATTGACCAGCAGGTCTATATTATAAAGTTTTGGATTCAAATAAGTTCGCACATGTGGCGTATAAAGTGAGCGGCCCGTGGCAAAGTGGCGACCGCTTGAATCTATCGATTCGAAAGGTTAAGCGCGTTCGTCACCGTCTGGTTTATAGATGGGTGACCAGCCACAAAAAGTCACTCCCTCCGTGTCTCGGAGAGCACGTTAAGCCGTCGGTCCCAGCTGTCATCAAAAAGATCCTTGACAGTCGTTACGAGGAATTAGTACCTGCAAACATCCTGACTCTGGTCTAAACCATAGAATATGGCTATCCCTTCGGGTTGCGGAGGTCAGACGGCAGTCGCTCTGTGGAAAAGCTAATATTCTGTCAAATCTGGTTAGACTAGAAAGCGGAACCCGGGCTCCAAGGCGAAGGCCTGGATGCAACTGGCATAACGCTCGGAGGATGGTGATGATTTGGCATAATTATTATACAGTATAAATGGAGCCAAATAGTACACAAGAAATGGAAAATATCGGACTTAATAGTATTTAAATTATCAAGTAGAAATAGGATCATTATAGTGTTGGTAAGAATGTATACAATGGTTATATCATATATTATTATTATTACACGGAGCAAGTACTGAAGTAACTTGTCCCTGGAACTACATATTTATAATTATCGGGACTTCAGCCAAATTCATCACGAATACATCTAAATTTTATTGAATATGTTTGGCAACGTCTTGCCATGAATGGCAACATTATGAAAAAATCAAAAATATATTCCATAGAGCAAATGTTATTCGAGCGTAAAGGTGGATCAAGTAAGGAACGGCAATACCGCGTGATCAACCAAGTCCGCAAACAGTCGTTTATATATATATATATATATATACCACTATTTTTTAATTAGTACAAAATCTTTAAGGACTGATTAGCGAAGACATTATTATCATATATGTGACGTAAGAATTTCGTAGTATCTGTTTGAAATAGAAATATTGTTTATGATAAGTTAAATCGATTATATCAGTTTAGTAGCGTGTTACTTTGTCTATTTTGACTATGGTCACACTATGAACTGTCAAATCATTCACTGTCTCATTCATTGTCACATGGGTGCTTCGCGAATCGTAGTGGTATTGAAGTGAATTTGTCTTGTAAATTCTTGTATCTGCCGCGTCTAGAACTCTGCCGGTAATGGCAAGAATTGTGATAAAATTGTGGACTATTGAACCCTTGTAAAATTTGTGTGTCGTCATCCACTTGCATCGTGTTCTGAAGAAGGACTCCGAGCTGGACCGGCTGGGTAGCTATAACAATTTATACATTTTGGTTAAATTATGAGTGTAATCTTATAGGTCTACTGAAAATCACAAGAAGATCTCAGGTAAATTTACACATGTATTAGTTTAATTTCATCGCTGTGAAAACACAGTACATAGGTGTTTAGAGACCATTGCCTTGGCTAGACCAGACTGATGAATTATCCACGCTTCCACTAACCTCTGCAAACCTTTCCCAGTCCTTCTAGCCAAACTCTAAACAGTATCTATAAAGAGCAAGTTATTATCATTTGTTCATTGTAGAAAATTTCACTTAAATCATAGTCATATTTTACAATCCATTCACTAATTCATTGATAATATTCCATCCTGCTCATTCGCATTCTCGCTGTCGCACTTATGAAGTAGGTAGCCTTAGACAATAAAATTAAGCAAAATAATAAGTGTAGGTAGTTACTTTTTAATTTTCTTAATTCTACCCTCTCCTTTATACTTCATCCGGGCTTAGGACCGGCAAACTTTACCGTTTTACAAGTAATTATATACGGAGGTATGTAATGGGAAAGCAAACAAATATCAAAATAAAAGAAGGTATTCTGGACAAAAAGTAAATAGTAATTTTGGCGTATTTATGAAGTTAGAATCAGTGGCTTTTTAACAATTTCATCATCATCATGTCAGCCTAGAGACGTCCACTGCTGGACATAGGGCTCCCCCATGATTCTCCACACAGACTGATTTTGATCCGTCCAAGTATTTCAATTGTCCTTCGAAATGTCCACCACTATTGTCAATACACGGACGGGCAAGTTTAATTAAATTGTTTTTTAACGAGAGAAGTACGCTTCTGTCTTTTCACTTCATCATAAGCGTCCAATATGCGCTGTTTTAATTGTTCGACACTAACCGGCTCACTTTTGTACACCCACAAAAAGAAGTCCATGGCCGTGAGGTCAGGCATGGAAGCCAAGCTACGGGGCCACCTCGACTGATCCACTGGCTTCCAAACTCTTCTCTGTACAAACGCACAGCTGCACTGGCATTTTATCCACTCAAAAAGTACGCACGAAGCATAGCTACATAAACGATGCGCTCACTACCGGTTACAATTTAGCACTGTTTGTCGCATCGAGCGGGGCAAGCGCAGAGGGACAGGAGGGAATTTATCAATGGAATAGTTTACTACTCCTACTAATTTACTATTCATAGTTTCAGTTATGCATTTACCAATTATTACGTATTTTTGTGAATATTTTTGAGACAGTTTTGGGACTTAGTGTTTTTATTTTTTACCTACACAAATATGATCAGTTAAAGGTACTTAGAGCCCTTTTAAATTTTTTGTACTAATTAAAAAATATATGCAGTCAGAGTAAACTGACCTGTTATCGTATAAACTTATTCTTTAAATACTAATTTTACTGACTGACTGACAGACACGCTTCAGCCGAAACTATTGGGCACAGGAAGCTGAAATTTGGCATGTATATTCCTTGGGGACCGTAAGGATGTACTAAGTAGGGATTTCCCGAAATCCTCACGGGATCGGACAAAACGGGTAAATTTAAAAAAATTGCAGGCGTAGCTGCTGGCATCCTCCAGTCACTACTAATCAGGTTATATTATTACATGGCACAATGCGAAGAAAGTTTTAAGTGGGTGAGAATTCTAAAAACGTCATTTGAATGGGTCGCCACTTGGATGGGTGACCGCGTGAGGCATTCACATCTGAGCACTACCATGCTTCGGATTGCACGTAAAGCTGTCGGAGCCGGTTCTTGTCTCAGGATAAGAATCGTTAGGCCATGTCGGAGGCCTTCGGGCGGTCTGAAAACTCCGACACTAGAGTTGGCCACGTACTTACACTAAAAACGAACAAAATAATTGTAGTTGTGTATCAAATCACAATATAAACACAAGGTTACATCCTTTATATACATTAGAAAACAGTCACCATAATTTTTCATCCTTATCGCAAAATTATAGCGCTCATCTGTGCTCCAAAACCATTATTTCCAGCGCTCTGTTATGAAAACAAGACATTAGAAGGATAAAGTCCACACGGCGGTAGAACAGTGTCATAAAGCAGTGATTATTCACAGTCAACACCTGGCTTCACTGAAGGCCTCTAAGCACGAACCGATGTGTCTTCCGATTTGTCGGACCGATTAAAAACACAACTTGGATACAACAAGCATAACCAAGTCGGGTCCCAGTGAATGACCTTGCTGTATACGGTTGACATATAGAATAAGTTTCAGTATTCTAGTAAGTAATATTCGTCACGTAACCTCATCTCTGTGGCTTACTGAGAGGTTAGTTACTATCCATAAGCCGCTTTTCGAAGCTAACTCAAAAATATTTAGGCAACATAAATGGATTTCATTATCATAAATACTTAATTTAATAAACAACTGACGTTGGTAATAAAATTGCGATAGTTTTATGGAACTGTTGAACATGATAGGGAAATGTAAAGTAAGTAAACATGCCTAGCATTTTAAATAATATTTAGTTCCTTATTACCTTCGTAAATAATACCTCACTTAAGAACTTAGCCGATCGTCCCGGCTGCTAAATCGGATCGTCAACAAAAGCTTTACCCTTAAATATTAAATGTCTACGCTTCGTCGCTAATGTAAAATTTTAATATACTCATCTCGGAGTACGGCAGTTCAGGGTCAAAAATTTTGGCAAGTACTTTAAAAGGGTTCAAAAATGCGAGAAATTTTAGGCTCCGTAAAGATAATTTATTTGGCTTACCACTTAGCTTTCTGCCGGTAGGTACTTATACAATTGGCAGTTCAAATAAGAAGGTTATATAATGCTTAATTCCGTTTCCTACCACCAGACAGCACTTCATATGTGTCACTCATGTCCAAACGCTGTGCAGATAGCTGTGTACACACACATGAAACAAACAAACACAGATATAAGAATATATATATAGACGGGAATTAACGCGAACATGCAAATTAGGTATTTACATACCTTATTTTGCTTGACGTTTCGAGACGGTTGCACGTCCCGTGGACAATACAGAAGATAGATAGCCGTTTTTATATCCCCCGTTATTACCTACTATTTTACGTAATGAATTAGAAGTATCGACTATCATATATGGAGGAGAGAATCCAATTTCGTCGGATTGAATTTATTTTCTTTTTATATGTTTGTTTGTCCTTTCGTTACGTGTAGAAGAAAAGTAAATACCTGATTTTTCGAACGGAAATGTTGTAAGGCAGAAGAAAATTAGCTGTTTATGATGGATGTTTATACGGTATGGATATAATCGACTTATGTCGTTATTCATAGTGTGTTAACGATTTTATCAATAACTAGATGAGCCCGTGGTTACACCCGCGTTATTTAAGGTACTGCTCCGCTCCCATAGCTCATAGCGTGATGTTATACTTATTGTAAGCACACCCCACTATACACCGTGTAGCCTAAAGCCTTCCTCAATAAATGGGCTATCTAACACTGAAAGAATATTCCAAATCGGACTAGTAGTTCCTGGGATTAGCGCGTTCAACCAAAACTTCACGGCCCTCGCACCCTTAGGAGTCTAGTTAAAACAGATGTTTTTTTCAAAATACTCAGAATAATGAGGAAAATAGAGGCAGAGTCATCACGACCAATGGTGGAATAGCACTTTAGCTATAGCACCTTTATTTTTTCGAATAAGACACATTTACGTTGCATAAATAACAAGCCGCAAAAGGTTAAAAAAGGGTATATTTATGAGAATGAGAAAACTCCTCATCTTGTGCCGTGCACAAATTCATGAAACTAAATTTTAAACTTACTTCAATCTTCATTTTCTTTCAATAGTAACTACATTTCAGAATAAAATCTCGTCAAGTCCATGAAATGAACACAAAATGTAACCATTTCCGTTGAAAATAAATTTAAAGGACCTATTAAAATGTCTACCTCCATTTGTGGGTCGACCGCGTGATATTTCATCACGTCAATAACTCTTACGAGTTGAACGTAAACGATGTTAATTCTATTACGAATCGTTGTGCTGCGATGAAATATAATAAATAGCTTCTGAATATTCTGACCTGATTTTTTAAGCACGTTATTACTGTAATATACATGTTTGATGGTTTTCGTTGTTTATACTAAAACTAAATTAACTGTGGTTTGTTCTGATGTGGTTTTATGTTAAATGAACCCTTAACTACACTCGCTATTTCAAGCCGCAAGCCGGTGCGCCAAAGTTCACCTAAATTTGCAACTCCGATAATTGGAAATCCGAAAATGTTCTTCCTAACATTTTTCATCCTAACAATCACAATTCCTAACTACTCTGTCTCTAATGTTCATAACTCCGAAGCATTGAACTTCATAATGTCAGTAGCAATAAACATCTATTATACTTTTATTTGTTTTCCTATATTTTCTCAACATAACCATCTTTTACACTATTATTCAAAGTCATACTTATCTTTTTTGTTTAGATTTCTTTTTATTAATAATAATCAGTATTATATTCATTAATTTTGCGTAACTTTATTTTAACATTAAATGTATAAAATATAAAAATAATAAGTATTACCATGGTACAAACACACAATAGTACAATGGTCAAGTTCAAGAAACGAATCGGTCGTATTAATAATTATTGGTTTAGGTTAGGTTAGAACTGTGACCACAACGCACGAGCCGAGCGAGCGAAGCGAGCGTGCCGCGGCAGCGGCCGGCGAAGTGCCAAAACCGAGTCAGTTCTATAGTTATTGGTTTAGGTACGGTTAAAACTGCGGTATAAACTCCCAGGCCATAAACATGACCGTAAATGAATCGTGTTTTATGAATTTCAGATGGAGTGTAGCCTTGGGGGAACTACGGCGCGAGGACTTAGAAAATTTAGCCAAATCAGTGTTGTTTTTGCAAATCGTTTATTTTCTCGATTCTATCATATAAAACACCTAAATATAAGGCTAAAAATCTTTTTAAAGTTGTGTCTTAGTAAAAGTGCCATATATTTTTTATTACAATTGGTAAATGTTTCTTTCTGAGTATGAGTGAAAATATTATGTTTAGGGATAAAAGCGTTATGATAAAAAACAGTAGGAGTTTAAATATATTTACATTAATGATATTATTAATTACAATTTTCGGAAACATGAGTGTTATGAACATCGCCGGTTGGACTACAAATAGTATGAATGAAAACTTTAGGATGAAAAATTTTAGGAAGAGTGATCATTCGGATTACAAATCGTTAGGAAGAACAATTTCCGGTAAAGAACTTTAGGTGAGCCAATATGGACACATATACACTCGTGGGGGAGCTAGTTCCCCAATAAATTCGTTATTTATTTAATAGAGAATTAATCATGGGTGCATAGGGTTCCCACCAAGAACTTAGGGTCCCAAGCCAACCTCACCTGCAAGTGGTGCACCTGCCGATCAACGGACGAGGCTCTGGCAAACAAAATGTCCCAATAAGCGGCAATAGGCTCGCCACCTATTACGTGGGATCAAAACACTGGCGAAAAGTGGGCGTTTAATATGCCTCTGCCTACCCCTTCGGGGAAACAGGCGTGAGTCTATGTATGTATGTAGAATTAATCATTTTCATGAGGATTTATTTTATAAAATTAAAGAGAAGCAAGCAGAATAAACAGTATAAGAGCGTGTTTTTTTTAATTTTATCCAAAAATGAAAATTTGCTGACGTTTTAAGTAAATAAGTAACTTTTTTGGTGAACATTTTAAAGTGAGGTTCACAGGTAAAAATAAAAGATAAAAATACGTATAAAATTAAAACGAGTCCTTTTTTACCTTTCAGACATATAACCTAATTTAAATAAACAGGAATTATATTTTGAATAATTTAAATAACATGCAAAATCACAATAGATTTATTTATTGATAAATTGCATACATATTGCAGGCATATCCAGTATTTTTGTATAAAATATCTCCTTATTTCCACCTAAATCGAACTCTGTTTCATAGAAAAGACTTTAAATCTATTGAAGATATTTTCCAACTAAATTTGGCTCAAGAAAAAAAAGATATAAAAACATAACGTAAAAATATTCAGTAAATTTTGCTTACGTAACTACACGCGTGGGGGACCTAGATTCCGGAGTAACACGTATCTTGGGAACCACAAATGTCCAGTTTCACCATTTTCCATATCCTGCAACTTTTCGGTCGATGATGAGAATACCGTGAGCCACAAACGCGTAGCGTTTAAAATAAAAATTATATTTACAATAATATGCCTGTTGGGGGAGTCAAGTCCCCCCACAAATGGTGTTAAGGGTTAAAATAAAATATTTTTATATAAAGAATTAGACAACAACTTTCTGGTACCGTATTCGTTCACATATTCATATCAATGTTTTATGTACCGTTTCATACCGTACACATTGATATTTATTAATCTACATATTTTATATCAATTTAACCAACTTGTCACTTTCAGATAATTCCAATAAATAGAAATACATATTTTCGTCTCTTTCATGTGGTTGGAAATGAACAAACACTCTATCATATTAATAATATTAGTTAATATTTACGAAAACATGCTTTGAACTGCTGTTCGTGTGATCAAAACCTCATAGCTAGTTAAATAATTTTAGAAAATGTGTCGGTTAGCTGGGAGGGCCGGCGCGCAGAGGAGGGCGTCGACGTCAGCGACGACGACACAAATTATGGTAAACGGATTCGTTTTTTTTGTATTTAGTGATCAGAGTGACTGTCTCTGTGGTGTAGTTGTGAGCGTATGCGTGTCCTGGTCGAAAGGTACCGAGTTTGATTTTTGTCCTAACTTTTAGTAGTGGTAACGGCAATAGGATCTATTACAAATTCATAACATTTAGATATTTGAGCCAAATATTACTTCCCTGCTCTTCTCACACCTGTATCTCGGATGGGGACCTGGGATACAGGTGTGAATTAATAAAATAAGATTTATAAAAACATAGAGTTCGGAAAAACGTCATTATAAAAGGTTCATAAAGTTGACATAAATAATTTCTCACAATATTTTAATATAGAATGACATAATTATCTTTAGTTTAGAGGTAGAACTAAATGCCCTGTGATAAAAATTGAAATATTCATCGTGCCTGCATGTTCTTCAAATAATTAAGAAGAAACAGCGGTTCAGAAGTTTTCTGAAGAAAATAAAAATATAGTGTATCCGCGTTTGTATTTCCTAGGGGTACAAATATACCCAAGATAAACGGACTTCAGAACCTTAACTTTTTTCAGTGTCCGTTTCAGGTGAAATGCCCCACATTATACAATTACGTATGTATCTTAATATATATATTTCTTGTGTGCGTGTGTATGTCACTGAACTCCTCCTAAAAGACTGGACCGATCTTGATGAATTTTTTTGTGTGTGTTCAAGAGGACTTGAGAATGGTTTAGATTCACAATTTAGTCCACTGGAAAATGTTTATTTAGTTAATTTTTAATTTGTAAGTAGTTGTGGATTTAGGAATGTTTCACATTGGAACCGACGGACTGCGCTGTTATCGCAGTGTCAAATCTTATATTAATAATTTCGTCAAGGAGTACATCGAAACCTTACTTGAATGATAAAACATAAAAAAATAAAGATTTCGAGTCGACAACATATATCCGCAAAATTCGGATTGTCGAGTATTTTGTTAAATTCTAATGGTTCTGACAGACAAATCACAGTCGCCATATTGGCCACTCTAGCAAAACGTCACAGATACCGGATAACATTTTGAGTGCTACTTAGTCTTAGTGCTAAGTAGTTTGTATGTGTAAATACTTTTTGCAGTTATATTATAGTATCCGCCCAATACGACATAGAATGCCGACAGAACATAGATGATATAACATATAAAAGAGAACCCCGAATTTACGCGAGCGAAGCCGCGGGCCAAAGCTAGTATATACCTAAAACTCTTCCTCGAATATAAGACAGTATTTAGGTTAATAGCGTGTATAGAGCGCATAACAAACTTCAAAACTTTCACATCACCCATAACTATTCCTTTCCTTCAAACGTAGGTAACAAAACTTCAATAAAATTTGGAAACATCTGCTCAACTCATCGTTACCCTAAATGAGTAGTAAACTATCAAGTCGAAAAAGACGCCAACTGTTTGACCTCCTTTAACCTGATCGAACATCTCGAACTCGTTACAAATAAAATATATTACGCAGAAACCTTTCCTTATAAGACCTTTCGAGGTAACGCTCTTGACTTTATGAACTTATTTGCAAGACTCTTTGAAGAGATCACATTCAAATTGAGTTTTACTTAGGATCAATAAAATGGCTCTTTGGGTGAGATCCATGTCAAACAGTGGACGTCTCTTGGCTGAAATAATAAAAATAAAGCGGTTGAAAAGTGGATAATGTTGTGTTGTAAGGAAACCAGGGATACAATAAATTCAGGACTATATTTCCGTTGTAGAAACTATCGAAATTCTTTAATTCCTCCAGAATGCCTCCAAATTGTGGCTCATGGCAGGCCTGAGCCATAATTTGGAGGAATTCTAGCGCTTGGCTTGGTATAATGATTCAACAGAATCATTTCTTATCCTGACTTCCTTTTCAAAGAAAATGATCACCCTCTACTCTTTTCTATAGCATTTGACACATACCAACTTCACTATAATTATGTATAATCTGTGTCCCACTCAACGACAACCCAACCTACCTGTGCTGTCGTTGATCCCACTTTAACGCAGGTAAATTATATTCGACAACATTATTCGAAATACCTAAAATCATTAATGAATTTTCGTGGCAGCAATCATTGAAAATTATTTCACACAGCTTCATTCAGACAGGTAATATTAAATTTTATCCGGTACTCTCATTTGTTGATGGGAGCATAATAATTCTAACTACGTTTCACGAAATTAGAATATCTCACTGCGGTCAAACAGACTAAATCTGATTCTGCAACTGCGCTTGTATGTAACTAACAAATTAGCAAAAGTTTGTTTACCGTATAAATTATAACTTTAGGGAGCTTATATACACACGTAGTGCCTAAATACGTTGCCATTTTCGAGAAGATTTATAAATATGCTCATTTCGCTAAACTGTTGGAACAAGGAATGAGCACCTAGCCCTTAAAACGTTTTCGAACTGAATATTATCGTTATTGATACTTGATGGAAGAGAGTCGTTTTCTAAGACTGCCTGACACCCTTTTTCTAGATTTATATCTATATGTCAGTCAGTATGTTAAGATCGTATAAGCTACGGAAACTTATTTTCGTGAGTTTATCACTGACATATAATTAATTACCATTAGCTTCGTGTACAAACAGTCACGCGCCTTTAAAAACAAATATACGCTCGCAGCCTCTAAGTGACTGTCTGTTGGTCTCATCAAAGTCACCTCGAGGCTATCACTTTTATACGATACATGCTTAGTGGTAAGTTATGTTATGCTCAGTGGCAAGCCAGACCACCAAGGAAAAGCTCCTAAAAACATCAACCTACATATATATCTCAAAAACAACGGAAGCGGTGATGAACGTTACACTTTACATAAAGGTTTACTATTATTGTGACAATGTTCTATAACTGAAAACAAATTATTAACTCAAATATGCAAACAAACAACAATTCAGTTAATATTTTATAACACCTAACAGTTTCACATTATTTATTCTTTCATATTTATTATAACACAAAACAAGAGCGTACTTATCAATAGAGCCACTGTACAAGTGAAACCATCGATCAAATAAAACAACAGTTTGAACAATGACAGCAGGTAATTGAGCTTATAAATATTTACTGATAACAATTGACTTGCTATTTGTGCCAATATTTTGTTTAACGCCTCTCTATGTCAAGCTATTACTACTCATAACGTCTTTATCAAAGGTTGTACTTTCAATACAATCTATACACATAATAAAATATTCACAATAATAATAATCACTATTTTGTAGATGTATAATAGAGTTGAATTAAATTTTCTGTATTATGCGTCAGTCTTTAATTCTTTATTTAACTGGATAGAATATCGTTAATCCGTGCCTCGGAGAGCACTTTAAACTGTCGGTCCTGGCTGTCACGAACATCTTTGCCAGTCGTTACGGGGGGCCAGTAACATCAAAGTAACTGATACTGGTCTAAACCAGAGACTATCGCTATCACTTTGGGTTGCGGAGGTCATATGGCAGTCGCTCCGTGGAAAAGTTGATATTCTGTCAAATTTGATTTGACCAGTGAGTGAGAGTGAGTGAGTTGCTAATATCGTTCGTCTCTTTCCTAAGATTGCCTGCGTATCTCAATAATACAAACGTTGGTACATAAAGCGTAGTTTTTACTAAATTTAAAAAGGCAGTATATATGCATTATTTGGGTGTGCATTAAAGTGTATCATACCTCATAGAGAAGAACTTACGTGGTCCTGATTACAATTTTATAAGAGATTCCCGCGGTTTCACCCACGTCTTGAGGGAACTACTTCGCGTACCCGAGTAATTTATCCGCCAGTGAAAGTCCCGTCATAATTGTTCCAGCCGTTCCAGAGATTAGCGAGAACAAACAGACAGACAGACAGACAAAAATTGTAAAATATGTCATTTCGGTGTATGTTCCGTGTATACATCCATATGCATTTAGTAAAAAGCGGTTATGTTTAATAAACTGAAGTTGACGGAGCCATGCGAAGCAGGGCTCCTATTTTCGGATTAAGGGTCAAAAGAGAACCTAACATAACGTATTTAGTTACTGGAATTACAGTCGGACCCATGGGCGTCACCAAGACGTCTTTTTGTTATGAACATCGAAATTTTACTCTAAGTCCCTGGCGCGACATTCTGCGAAAGAGACATTCTGCGAAAGAGACATTTTGCGAAAGAGACATTCTGCGAAAGCGACGTTTTATGACCAGGGGACATTTTGCGAAAGACACATTTTGCGCCTGAGCCATTTTAATATTACAAACAGGCACTCCAATTTTATTATGTGTATAGATTATATTGAAAGTACAATCTTTGATAAAGACGTTATGAGTAGTTTTAAATTTACTACCCTTAATGGTTGAGTGATAAATACACAGGAGCAAGATATTTTTAGAGGTAAAAAACAAATCAAGCATATACCTCGGTGTTTTAGCAATGCCCCAGGAGGTAAGTACAGGCCCGACTCGGTCAGCCTAAAGAAGTTTAGATTTCGACTAGTTTATTTTAGTCGCAACGTACCTACACGAAGAAAAGGCAGCGATAGCCGAGTGGATATACCAATAGACTGCCATGCAGAGGGTATCGGGTTCGAATCCACCAATGACTTTTCGGAGTTATTTGCGTATTGAATTGTAAATTATTGCTTGTCCCGTGCCTCGGAGAGCACGTTAAGCCGTCGGTCCCGGTTGTCACGAAGATCTTTGACAGTCGTTACAGGGCGTCAGTACCTTCTAAATAAACTGACACTAGTCTAACCCATTTAATATCGCTATCCCTTCGGGTTGCGGAGGTCAGACAGGCAGTCGCTCCGTGGAAAAGCTTATATTCAGCCAAATCCGGTTAGACTAGAAAGCGGACCCCAGATTGAAGTAGAGTACCTACACGAAGCAATATTGTAGAGTAATTAAATATTCAGCAAAACGATCGAGGCGGGACCTATAAAAGTCAAAGACAGACTATTTTCAGAATTGGCGGGTATTTCATGCGCTCAAGATATGTCTAAAGACTCTAAAGCCTACAAAGTACAATTGAAATTGGCTCAAGTTTTGATCGCATCAGCATGGACATAATTGCGTCACTCGAACTGTAATATCGTCACTATAACGCTCCAGTTTAGTAATATGTCTATACATATTGTAAAATTAAGTCTCTATCATCATTGTCTGGCCGTATGAACGCAATAAACTCAAAAACTGCCAATCAGATTTTTGTACGATTTTCAACAATAGATAGGGTGCTTCCTGATAAATGTTTACATGACTGTACAATCCACGCGTGCAAATTCAATAATTAATGTGAAGCAAATATACAAATACACCGTATGTTAGAAAGTAAGGTATGCAAATATTTATAGTAAGGTATGCAAACATGTGCTGAACTTTGTTTACTTTCGGCAGCAAAAACTTGCCGCGAAGCTATACGAATAAAACCCTCCAGGCATCTATGTAATAGGAATTTCCTGGTTTTGGGTTGTTGAAATTTTACATAAATGTATACCTACCTTTATAACCGGAGCAAATAAACCGAAACCAAAAATACAGCCAGAGAGATACAGAAATGTTTGTGTACGTTTAGACGAATATTCACTGTAGGTAATACAGATATCGAAAATTGTTTGGCAGTGAAAAATGCGCTGCGTTGCGCTTCGCTATAGGTCACATACCTATAGCCGGACTTAATACAGAATTTATTAATTACTAAATCTATACTAATTAATAATTCTGTATCAGGCACCCATATATCATCATACATTTAAGCTACTAAGTATGCAATGATGGAAGTTTACAAGAATTGTTAACACTTTACAGTTTTAAGATCGTTCATGTCTTTCGATAATGCAAACTAAGACTTATACGGTCTTATTAATAAAAAATGCTTATTCTTCTCTTACTCCAAAGTAACACCAGGGGTAGTTAATTCTAGATCAGTTATGGAATAGCTACGTGTTAATAACGGTATTAATAAATACGAAGTAAGTTCGGAGTAACAATACTATTCTTACCCTGAGATTAAGGTATACGTTATGGCAACCCACTGATATTAAAAGTAAAAAGAATGAACAAAATGACCTGGTCGAATAAAAACTTTTTATTAAACACTTTTATTTGACAACTAGCTTTTGCCCGCGGCTTTGCGCACGTATTATTCTAAAGACTTCAGAAACTATTTGGTACAAAGTAGCTCGGTCAGTAGGTATTCATGACACTATATACCTAGTATTATATGTACATAATAACATCGCCTTGCATACAGTCAAATGTTAAAGCCATGTTCCAATACATGTCCAATATAATATCTAATAAATAATATCTTTCGCGTTTATAATATAAGTAGAGTAAACTGTTTCAGCCGTTTAAGCGTAGTACTTATATAATTATTAGTTTATATATGCGAATAATGTAATGACCGTGCACAATATGACATTATATTGTGTGATGTGTCAGTACTGACAGATATACCTACGCACAGCGCACTCAATTATCATAGCGCATGCGTTCTTACTTCTAAGAGGTAAATTTCTGCCGTACAAACTTCTACCCTTTGCAAGGGCGAGCGTTTGTGTTGGTTTGCAATCTTCAATGAAATAATCTCTATTAATTTTAACCCACAATAATAAAATTACAAAATCATATTTGGGTTATGTATATAAATCTCAATTAAAGTTGGAAATACAATATAAATCTACGAGCTTTTGCCCGCGGCTTCGCTCGCGTAAATTCGAAGAACACAATTCTCTCATAATAGACGGATACTTTAATAATCATTGTCGTTTAAACAAACTGTTTATACCGATAAGAAATATATCTAACTGCAAGAAGTATACACATGGTATACAAACTACATATATATATGGTATAAAAACTACATAGTAGATACTCAACATGACTATTATTCGGTGACAGTGACTTTTCTGTCTTTTTTTATTATTATAATTTCTAATACTGTCAGAAGCATTAGAAATTAACAAAATACTCGACAATCCGAATTTTGCGGATATATGTTGTCGACTCGAAATCTTTATTTTTTATGTTTTAGTATTCAGGTAAAGTTTCGATCTAGTCTACCGTACCCCGTGACAAATAGATGCTCACTCCTTGCTTACTCCAGCGTTAAACCATGGGTCTCCGCGGAGTAACTTTTATTCCCGGAGTAAACTATGAATAGTTAACTCCGTCCTTACTCCTAGTTTATTAATACCATAATTGCCTAATCTTGGCTTAAGTCTTGGAGTAAAGTTGTTCTGACGCTAATCCTAGTTTATTAATAAGACTGATAGAGTAGACAGTGACATGTGCTTTCTTTATCTAGAGTGAATATCACTCTTGATAAAGAAAGGACATTCTAAAAGTAAATTTTCTGTGCGTAAGTAATTGGTCGCATATTAATCTGTGTATAAAAAAATCTGAAACTATTAGCCGCAAGAAGCTAAAATTTGGCATGTATTTTCATTGCAGACCGCCGGCGTGCACTCAGAAGAGATTTACCCTATTATTATTTCAGGATCGGACTAAAATAAAAATAAAGTGTGTGCGTAGCTGCAGATATCCTCTAGTTATCTAGGTATACATCTATACATATAAATAAAATTGGAGTGTCTGTTTGTAATACTAAAGTAACCGCATTTTACTAAATGCATATTTACATTTAACAACTTTTGTCTGTCTGTCTGTCTGTTTGTTTTCGCTAATCTCTGGAATGGCTGGACCGATTTTGACGGGACGTTCACTGGCGTATAGCTGATGTACCAAGGAGTAACTTATGCTATATATGTATTAAAAGCGTACGCGAAGTTGTTCCTTCAGGACGCGGGTGAAACCGCGGGCAACAGCTAGTGTGTCATACAATTTGGTCGATTTTCTGTGAGAGTTTAGTACTTCCGCGGTCGAGCAGGTCTATCCATACTGAAATCAGCAAGATTCTACTATCTATAATAATTCTTTTAAGCCCTTGTATTAAGTGTTTCTTCCAAGAACAGCTCTCTAGTGAGTTAATCCAACGTTAAGTGGATAATGGAACTGGCCCAACTAGTATCTATTAAGTGCAAGCTTAAATAATATTGTGGGCACCACTATTTGAAAATACCGTGTTACACTAAAAGCCATCGTGTCTGTGTTAATAGGACCACCGCCGCAGTGTGTCATCATAATTAAAAAGTCATCAACTACAGAGCTAGTTTATAGTTGCCATAATAAGGTGCAGACTTTCATATTTCTAATTATGTTAAAAATTAAACTAAATATAACTTTAGAAAACATAATTATTAAATCCACTTACGAAGTTTTTGTAGACAATAGCAATACATTACATTACATTAATAAGCATGGATGAAACTGAGAGGCTAATAAAATATTCAAATAACTATTCATTTGAGTTATGTTTGAGCTGCGCTGTCCCTTTATTTTCATTTATATTTAAGTACTCTTGTTACGCAAGACATGAACATTATGTTAGCTTAATATATTATTATTGTAGTCAGGCAAACTGTGATGATAGCCTATTCTACTTCTATTATAGACGCGAATATTTGCAAAGACGGTTGAATGCATGTTGAATGTAAGTATGTTATTCTTACATGTAAGAACTAGAAAAGAATTTGATAAAACGTTGTACTATGTTGCCCTTTCAAAGCTCTCCACGCAGACCGAATATAGCTCATACATCAGAATCTCGCATGCCGCTTCGTGATAACTGACGCCACGCGAGCCGCGGGTTGAATCAAATCTGTTTAAAATTCTTGCGTTATTGACTGACTGACAGACAACATACAGCGATACATACGGGGTGCAGGAAGCTGAAACGGCATGTATGTTCCTTGAGGACCGTAGGGGACTAGAGGGTGACTAAGAAGGAATTTCTCGAAATTCCCACGGGATAGGGAAGTAACGGTTGTATAAAATAAACTGTATGGGCGTCCTGCATCTTCTAATTAAAATATTGAAATAAAGTTCCCTCGGCAAGTATACACTTGCTTCGCACACATACCGAGGCGGAAACGGGCCGGCGGCGTTGTCTCTCGAGTCGTTCCATATTCTTTGTATGCATTCCCTCTTGTAGCGTCACTTAGCAGCATTGGCATGTCATCGCCTTGCCTCATGTTGACATCGCAACGGACGGCAAGGCCGTGCAGTTTCCAAAGTATTATCGACATAATTATGTGCATGTGCTTACATTTTTGTTTCGTAAATTGGTGGAATTGCGGTCTTTTATTCAATTTTATATTCTCCTTCGTGCCTCTGCATCACAAACTAAGGATTCTTATTCAATATCCAGGCTATCAAACGTATTACAAGTAATAACGCCCACGTGAATTATACACCTAACGTAAACCGTCCTTAGGAATTCCAATTCCTATTGTTTAAAACCGTACAAAAATCTATTCGGTAGTTTATCGCGTTCATACAGACAGATAGGACGCTGCGGGAACATCATCATCATTTTACAACATACTAGATGAGCACGTGGTTATACTCGTCGTGTTATTTAAGGCTATTGCTCCGCTCCCGTGGCAAAAGTGTTCCTCGATGAAATGGGATATCTAAGACTGAAAGATTTTTTCAAATCGGACCAGTAGCTCCTGAGGTTAGCGCGTTCAAGTAAACAAACAAACAAACTGTTCAGCTTTAATAAATATTTACATTCATGCCATAATTAGAAGTTACCGCTGCAGCTCTAAAATGAATATTCATCAATTATTTACACTAGCCATTAAATAATTAGTATCAAAACATGAAGCCTTAACATATACAATTTCAATATTAACCTGACATTTTATACTTTACAAACCCAATTAACAAATGTTTGAAATATCTGTCAATACTATCATTACTTACTACATTGACTGCCTCCGTGGTCCTGCGGATAGCGAGTGTGTCTGCTGATCGGAAGTCCCTGGTTCGATTCCCGGGTCGGGCGAAAGGGTAACTGAGTTTTTTCCGAATTCTCAGTAGCAGCACGGAGTCTGGTGATATGCCCAGTAACGGCAATAGATTCGCCCCCTCTTACGTGGGACCTAATAGTACATGGCGAAATGTGGGTGTGATATTCCACCTCTGCCTAAACCTTCGGGAAAAAAATACGTGACTCTATAAAGGAAATAATATCATTAAACTCAGCGATGTTCAACAGTTATTTTATCGAGACCGGAGATTATTTTTGTAATGATCCGTATCGAGTTACACAAGAGAAACGATTGTGTGAAAGAAACGAATTTTTACGTCGCAAATATATTTTTCCTGGTATCCTGTTAGCGTTGTTTCTTTCGGTTTTATGTTGGTGGCATTTAGTAGGTACTTGAGAGATATTTGTGAACAATGTATTCTTGTACATTAGAATGCCGAGTGATCTTTCATTCAGCGTGCCGAAGTACAAGGATTGCTTATAGTTTTGTGCTGCTCACCTGCCTTTAGTTAAGCAGAAGTTTTTCGCTTATTTAATTAGACTATCCTTGCAAAGTTGGGATATTATTATTTTTATGATTAGACGATGCCCGGGAAAACATGCTTTCCCTTTTTCCCGATCCTAAGGAAATTTCGGGAAATCCCTTCTTAGTGCACCCTGCGCTCCCCACGAAACATACTTTAACCACAGTCAAATGTCTTTATACTGTGCTGTAACCAACCAAATTTAAGCTTCATGCGCCCGCTAGTTTCATCTATCCAAGGTTCGGTTTGTTGTGAATCTGAGATTTTTTATGCATACATACCGACTGTACTTCTTATAAATATATTTCAAAGATCATCCTCAACTTTTATAGAATGGATGTCCATGTTAGAATTATACCCAAAAACACATTTTATAGAAAGTTCTCGTATTTCAGTCAGCCAGTGAGTGCTGAGTACTTAATAAGTTTTAATATAAAAATATCTAATCTTTTTGCCTTTTGCGATAATGGTAATTTATGGAGCAATATAATCAATTATTATGAAAAAGGGGAGCTGTTTGGCTGCTGCATTGTTGAAAGCTGATTAAATGGTTTTAGGGCTTGATACAACTGCTGCGCTTTCACCGGTAAACGCTTGTCATTTAATTAAACGCGGTACTATTATTACACACGTGTACTTTATGTCAAGATATGAAAACCCCCCCATCCCACACGGGATTACAACTAAAAAAGTAAATAAAAGCATATTTCAGAGGCGTTCGATATTCATAGTAGCTATTTACTAGGTGTACTACTTTGTGGTCTCCGGTTAGATATGCTATCTAGGAAATATAACATTATTTTACGAAAAAATCATTCATGGCCCCAATTCTTAATTGTTTTCATGTTCGACGTAGATATTTTAGCCCCTACGATCTAAATCAAACCTGAATCTGATTATCAAATATTCAGTATAACTAGCAAAAGCTTAAAAGCCTTCTATCTATACTTTATAAACCTTAAGAGCAAACCATAAACAAGCCACATCAAAACGAACTATTCTTAGTCGCAAATAGTCGCGGTTCCCTAGAGAAATAACGAGAGAGGAATGCTTTTGCCAAACTATTTAAACTTTACTATATAAAGTGCCTGACACTCTTTCTCCATTAGATCTTTAATTGAAAATTTCGTGCTTGTCCGTCGCCGTAGGTAATTTTCTTAAAAAGGAGTACAATTTTTGTCTCTCTCGTATTAATATAAAATATTATATGTTCTGTTCTACTAATTGCAAACTCGTGCCATGCCCATCGAAGCCTCTCAAATCCCAATTTCACTTCAATCGGTCGATTGGAACGTCCAACATCCTGCCCATCGTATTTACAGAGCTAATACAGCATTCCCTTTGGAAAATAGACCAGTGGGTACGCTCCATTAGAAAATGTATTGCATTTTTTTCATGCCTATACTATATACATAACCGGAGCTTACAATAAAATATAGCTGATATTTTGCCGTTTGCAAAGGTATACAGTCAACATATTTTTTGCTTAACATTTTGATATACGTAAAACAAAGTATAATTATTTTAACAAATAAGGTTTATTTGTTTCTTCCGTTCCTAAAAATGAAACCTTTATAATAATAGGTATATGATATTTCAACAGAAATTAGATCAATTTCTAAGGTTATGTCAAAAAACATAAATTCCATAACAGTTTCACGGTTTATTTTTGTCGACGTGATATAACATTTTATAATGAGCAGGCATTATTTTTGTTTGTGCTGTATACAATAATTATATATTTTTTTCCTATACAAACGTTATTTTTGTTTCATTACGACGTAGTTACGATCTTAATTATGATTATAGGAGAATTTGACCCATAGACATAATATGTAATACCTGCCCTTTTCATTCGTAAATATTTGTCCGAAGTCGGATGACTGTATGGATGTACTACACGCTACTGCTTCATACAGTTGCTTAGCAACTAAATCTATTAATGATGTGTCCCGAAACTCAAATGTGCCGGCATCAATGTTTAATAACTAGATATTTTATGTTTCGTTGGGGCTAGAGGGTCGATAATTCAAATATGATGATGACTGACCTGATATGATGACTCATTATCCTCAATAAAGCAGCAGTAGGCTAGTAGAGATACCAACGGACTGCCATACAGAGGGTATCGGGTTCGAATCCACAGGGCGCACTACTGACTATTCAAAGTTATGTGCTTATTAAATACCTAGTTAATTATATTATCGTTTGCCCCGTGCCTCGGAGGTCAGGTTAAATCATCGGTCTCGGCTTTCATATAAATCCTTGTCAGTCGCTACAGGGAGTCAGTACTTAACCTCAAATAAACTGATACTTGTCTAAGCCATGGAATATCACTTTCCCGTTGAGTTGCAGAGGGAAGATGGCAGTTGCTCGTTGTTGATATTCTGCCCTATCTGGTTACATTATCTATGGATCCTGGCTCCAAGGCGTGTAAGTCTTGGATGCAACCGGACGCTAGGACGATGATGATGATGATACTAGATAAGGAGGAGTGATAGTGAACTATAAATAACGCAGCGTCTTACGTGAGCGACTTAACGCGAACGAGGTTGCGAACGGGATCCGAGAGAATGACATGCGGTGCTGTGTGACGCGGCGACTCTGTCCTACGTGCGCGCCAATCGCCCTACACCATCATCGCCCTGCGTCCGCCGCCATTCAGTTCGCGTGAAAATGTCAAACTATTCGATCGCGTTCGCGTCAACTCTTGCCGCACCGCATCGCACGTCACGTGCGTTTGATCACGTAGGACACATCAATAAAGGTATCGACTGTTTGTTGTTTCCGCGCCTCGCCGCGCCGCATCGCGTTCGTATCCAGACCGCTCACGCAAGACGCCCGTAACCACAAACATAGCTCCGCTCGTCGTTCCACTGTTGCGCCCGCTTCGCTCATCGCCTATATCACGCCTGAAAATGAAGCTTCCATTTGTCTTAATGCGCGCAGTGGCAGTGGTTTTTTAAGTAACTCCTCGTCCACCTTCATTCATTTAGTTTCAAGTCCAAATACCAATCGCATAGCAAAGAAAGAACTCTATCAGCGTTGACGTTTTTGTCCGTACGATATTTATCCCGTATTCCTCGTCAAATGTAGATATGATTTGAATATTTTGTACACTGTAATAAAAATAAAAGCACACCTTCACTGCAAAGGGAAAGCCTTTTCTAACTACATACTCCATTAATAAACAGGAGCTCTATATGCCAGCAAAGTAAAACATTTATAAATTAAATAACATAAAACCGTCTGGTAGCGCCATCTACCTTCCTATCGATAACTAATTACATCAACGTCAATCGTTTCACGCTTGCTCGTCGTATGCGAGCGATCCTTTTGTCTCTTTCGCTCCCCTCCCAAGGCACGCCTACAGAACAGTCTAGAAAGAACGACTCGGCTGGTATGCTATACACACCCGGTGTATAGCATACGCGTCCCGCAAAACCGCACCGCCATATTCTTTACCGCTCCCGGGATATAACGAGAACTAAACCACGCGCGAGTGTAGTGGAGTGATTCAACGCAGCTTCAGGATTCCCGAAGACACCAGGAGGCTGCCATTTGAGAAGAAGAAGACTGATGTGCAAGGTAGGTGTGCCCTCATCCTTCCGTGTCCTTAGAATATCCTATACCCACTCACAATCCTCCTCCCTCTCCTATCCTAGTCGATAAGAACCCGCATCCTTACAGTCCACAATATTAATAATTTTCCCAAATCGCCTAGGCACGTACAAACATTCGGTTCGCCGAAACACCGTCTCTAATCTGTTATACCCGGGTATACACTGTGTTTCATAACCCCCTGTCCGATCCCGAAACCACATATTACTGAGTTGCTAGATATACTAGGAAAAATAATAAAAAAAATCCAGGTCTTCATAAAACATCACAATTTATTTCCTTAGTATAGTATTAACTAGAAACATTACCCCGAAATTAGGGAAAATTCCCTAAACTAGCAACACTCCACCCAGCGGCGGTATCCTTTATGATTCTATTAATTATATTAAAATATTGTCGGCTTTTCGTGTCAAAGGGCATGCCGCCTTTAAAATAGTGCAATTTTACCGTCAAACGAGCCGCTCAACACAATACCGAAACGCGGTAGAGATGTTTACGTTCGATAGCAGCTAATATCGATTTAATAAATGTTAACATGAAATGTGACACAACAATCATTTTTCAAAGAATCATTACATTAATGATATTACGATATCGACAAGACTAGTACGTAAACAAGACTTAAATAATACTTTTGTGTTACAGAACTTAGTAGATCATAGACAAAAGACTATGATATACTTATTTCGGTAACCTAAATCAAATAAAAAAGTTACATCATTTTTATGTGTTACTAGTCGACGCCAGCGGCTTCGCACGCACATATTTTCGAATTTCCCTTTTTGCCCGATCCCGTGGGAATTTCGGGAAATCCCTTCTTAGTGCACCCCTACGATCCCCAAAGAACATACATGCCGAATTTCAGCTTTCTGCGGCCAATAGTTTCGGCTGTAGCGTGTCTGTCAGTCAGTCAGTAACGAAGGATTTTATATATTAAGATAACAATATTGTTACGAATTGAAAATAACGCCATCTATCAGTGAATGGGAGAACTACATGAGATTAGATGTATCGGTTGTTTAAGGCTGTTTCATCTATCCTCTAATAGATGGCGTAGGTGTAAATAGAACATTTACGCAATTCTAGAAACACCTTACACGTTTCCAGAAATATCGTGAGTCGTCTCGAAAAGCCTAGTGATGTTATCCGGCCAGTATAAATAGAGCGGGAGCGAACGGACAGTACAGTTCAATTGAATACGGAAAGCGATCAAGATCAAGCGAAGGAAGTAATTCGGAAGTGTTTAGTGTTGTACTAGTGGTGTGAATAGTGTGTTTTATTAGTGTTGGAAAATTAAGTGTGTGTATCTAGTGTTATTGTGTTAGTGAATAAAGTGCAGTTTTTCTGGCATAGTGCATATAATTTATCACGAACCCCAGCTCGTAACAAATTGGTGTCAGAAGTGGGATAAATGATGCCGGTTATGCCGAAGGAAGAAACTGACGGAGTGCGTACCAGGAACCAGCGCCAGCAAGACCTGGACCAGAGGCGCTTCGGAGAGGTTCCTTCTCCATCGTCTGGTGGATCAGGCGACTCCGCGGCTGCAGTGCAGCCTGCCAGCGCACACTCCATGGCGGTGCCCGACATCGCGGCTCTGATGGCGTTCATGCAGGAGCAGGCCTGCCGTCAGGAGGAGCAGGCCCGCCGTCAGGAGGAGCACGCGCGCCGCATGGAAGAACAGCGACAGCGCGACAAGGAGGAGCAGGCCCGCCGTCAGGAGGAGCAGGCTCGCCGTCAAGAAGAGCACGCGCGCCGCATGGAGGAACAGCTACAGCGCGACAAGGAGGAGCAGGCTCGCCGTCAAGAGGAGCAGGCTCGCCGTCAAGAGGAGCACGCGCGCCGCCTAGAGGAACAGCTGCAGCGCGACAAGGAGGAGCAGGCCCGCCGTTTGGAGGAACAGCTGGTGGTGATGAAAGACCTCAGCGCCGCTGTAGGGAAGGACCTGAAGGTGGTAAAGGAGGAGCTCCAGCAACACGAGGCTCGTATCAGCGACGTGGAGAAGCTCGTACACGACCAGCTTGAGACTCGCGTCGCCTCTATAGAGAAGCGTGTACACGACCATCACGACACCTGTGTCGCTGAAGTGGAGAGGAGATTGCGTGGGCTCGGATCCAACGAAGTGACATCTGCGACTGTAGTGCCCTCACCTCGTGGGTTTAAGGTTCCACCATTTGATGGCTCGTCATCATGGTCTGCATACAAGATCCAGTTTGAGGCTGTGATGCGATCGAATGGGTGGACCAAAGAACAGGCCTTAACCGCCCTAACCTTGGGCCTTCGCGACCGGGCCTTGACAGTGTTGGAGGCACTCGGACAAGACGTCACCTACGAGAAGCTTCTTGAGGCGCTGGAGGCGAGGTACGGAGACGCGCACCTCGAACATGTGTATCGTGCTCAGCTGAAGGACAGGACGCAACGCACCGGAGAAACTCTGCAGCAGTGGGCTCTAGAGGTGGAAAAGCTGGTCAGGAAGGCATACCAGTCGTCTCCTGCGCTTATTGATGGGAACCTCGTACAGGCGTTTACGGATGGGATCCGGGACCTGGAGGTAAGAGCAGCAGTGAGGCTTGGGCACTTCAAGGACCTCAAGGATGCCTTAGCCCACGCTCTGGAGGTGGAAGCAGTGCGACGCGACGACCGAGGTCACCGCATCAGGGAAGTTGTGTCGTCACCTCGGTGCTACAACTGCGGAGAAAGAGGCCATATCCGCTTGAGCTGCCCAAAGCGTAGGCAGCCTGGTGACACCCTGTCTCCACCAAAGGGGTCGCCTGATGTGCCTGCCAGGCAGCGAGAGCAGGGAAACGAGTAGAAGCCAGGACTGCGGGGCGGGTGCTGGCTGGTAATGGAAGAGCCCCAAGTATCTCGATCTCGCAATCATGCGACGGGAACAGCCTGATCATCGAAGGCGAAATTAACAGAACACCATGCAAGCTGACATTGGACACGGGTGCTTCTCGGACAGTCATCAGTTTCCATCTGGCAAGACGGGTTCTTCGGGGCTGCTTCAGAAACAATGAAAGTGTGAATCTGAGAACAGCTACCGGTCAGCACATAACCGTCCGAGGTGAAATGGAGGTGGATCTGAAGCTAGGCAACAAAGTTTACCGTCACAAAGTCATCGTAGCCGATATAGTGGACGACTGCATCCTGGGCCTAGACTTCATGAGGAAGTATCGCTGCGAGATCGATGTTAACCAGGGAGTGTTGAAGTGTGGCTCGGAAGAAGTCTTCATGGAAGGTGCAACTTCAGGAAAAGTGAACTGCCTGAAGAATGTCATTCTTCACCCGCGGTCGGAAACTGTTGTACCAGTTTGTTTACCAGGGAATTCTGGTCGAGGGAACCGCTGCGTACTAATCGAAGGTCTAGAGAAAGAGGCCTCCTGGAAGATTGCACGAACCTTGGTAAGGGGTACTAAAGTTTCATCAGTACGCGCACTGAATGCAAGTGACAAGGAAGTGTCGCTCAAGAAAGGGACGGAATTGGGCACCTATGAAGGAGCGGCTTGGATGCGTAGATGCCAAGAGCAACCTACCAGCGCCAAGGTTCAGGGTGCACGATTCGACGTGACTACTCTTTTAGAGGACTGCGAAAGTACCCTGTCGGAGGAAGAGAAGACCGAGGCTCTGAAGATGTTGAACCGGTTCGCGGATATTTTCTCGACCAGTGATGCCGACATAGGGAAGACAGCACTAGTCCAGCACAAAATAAACACGGGAAGTGAAGCACCGATTCGCCAGCGACCAAGACGTGTGCCAGTAGAACGGGAACGTGAAGTGGAAGCTATGATCGACGGTATGGTGAACGAAGGCGTAATCGAGCCTTCGTCCAGCCCGTGGTGCTCTCCGGTTGTCCTAGTTAAGAAGAAGGATGGCAGCATGCGCTTCTGTGTAGACTACCGCCGATTGAATGACATCACGAAGAAGGACAGCTACCCGCTGCCAAGGATCGATGACACACTGGATACGCTGACGGGGATGAAGTGGTTTTCTACCTTAGACCTAAAAAGTGGCTACTGGCAGGTGGAAATAGATCCTCGAGACAAAGAGAAGACGGCATTCTCCACAGGCAAAGGATTGTGGCAATTTAACGTCATGCCCTTTGGATTGTGTAACGCGCCGGCTACTTTTGAGAGACTGATGGAGCGAGTGCTTATGGGACTGATTGGAGACGCCTGCCTGGTCTACCTGGAGGACATCATCATCGTGGGGCGCACCTTCCAGGATCACCTTTAAAACTTGGAGCAAGTGCTGTCAAAGATACGAGGAGCTAATTTGAAGCTGAGTCCGAAGAAATGCGCGTTATTCAGACGGCAAGTGAACTTTCTAGGACATGTGGTCTCGGAGTACGGTATTCAAACTGACCCGGATAAGATAATGGCCGTGAAGGAATGGCCAGTTCCAGAGAACAAAACGCAGGTCAGAGCATTCCTCGGATTATGCTCCTACTACCGACGGTTTGTGAAGAACTTTGCTGACATTGCTCGACCTCTTCATAAGCTCACCGAAGACAGAGTACAGTTCTGTTGGAATGAGAGCTGTGACGTTGCATTCCAGAAACTCAAGGAACATCTGTGCACTGCACCTATCCTAGGCTACCCTGACAATGAGCATGAATTCATAGTTGACACAGATGCCAGTAACACTGGAATCGGCGGCGTGCTGTCACAGAGGAAGGGTGATCAAGAAGTTGTTATAGCGTACTTCAGCAAGGCCTTATCCAAACCCGAAAGAAACTACTGCGTCACCAGGCGGGAACTCTTGGCTGTAGTAAAGACATTGCAGCATTTCAACAAATATTTGTTGGGGCGTAAATTCCACCTGCGAACCGACCACGCTGCGCTGAAATGGCTACTTCAATTTAAGGACCCAGAAGGACAAGTAGCCAGATGGATTGAACTACTGCAAGAGTTTGATTTTGTAATACAACATCGCAGCGGTAAGTCCCATGGTAACGCAGATGCCCTATCGCGTAGGCCGTGTCCCGACCAGTGCAAGCACTGTACCCGACAGGAAGCAAAGCAGGCAGCATTAGTGAGGATGTTGAAGACAGATCTGAGCGACGAATGGAAAGAAGCTTTGCAGAGTGCTCAACAAGACGACAAGGACATACAGCCGATTCTCGAATGGAAGAAATCAGACGCTCCTAGGCCCAAATGGAGTGATATCGCAGCAATGAGCCCTATCACCAAGAGTTATTGGGCACAGTGGGAAAGCTTGGTCGTCCAGGATGGAGTTCTGTGCCGCAAATGGGAAAACGCTCGCGGTAACCAGTGCCATTTGCAAATGGTAGTGCCTAAAACTAAGGTGCCGGAAGTCTTGCAGCTCTATCACAATGGTGCTTCGGGAGGTCACATGGGAGTTAAGAAGACCCTTACTAAGATCCGGGAGCGGTTTTATTGGCTCCACTGTCGAGATGACGTCGAGGATTGGTGCCGCAAATGCACAAGTTGTGCGGCTGTCAAGGGGCCACATACTCGAAGCAGAGGTGCATTGAAGGTGTACAATGTGGGAGCTCCATGGGAGCGCATAGCGTTGGATGTCGCTGGGCCGTTTCCTGAGAGCCAGGACGGAAACAAATACTTCTTGGTTGTGATGGATTACTTCACGAAGTGGCCTGAAGTGTTTGCAATCCCAAATCAAGAAGCTACCACAGTGGCTGATAAGCTGGTGCATGAAGTCTTTTGTCGGTTCGGGGTGCCCTTGGAAATCCACAGCGATCAAGGCCGGAACTTCGAATCTGAGGTGTTCAAGGAGACTTGTCGCGTAATGGGTGCACATAAAACCAGGACCACGGCTTATCATCCGCAATCAGATGGCATGGTTGAACGGTTTAACCAATCACTGGAAAGGTACCTGGCGAAGGTCGTGGAGAGCAAACAAAGAGATTGGGACAAGCACATCCAACCATTTCTCCTGTCATATCGCAGTGCGGTCCACGAAACTACAGGAGTAACACCAGCTTTTGCCAATTTCGGTAGAGAGCTCCGATTACCTGCAGACCTTATCACCGGTATTCCACCAGAATCTCCACGCAATATAACGGATTACGCAACCGAGCTACGCAACAGGATGAACGACGTATACGAACACATCAGGGAATCTGGACAACAGATGTCTGAGAAGATGAAGACTCGCTACGACCGGAAGGCAAACAACAAAGGCTTCGATGAGGGATCATTGGTGTGGCTTCATAACCCAGTACGAAGCAAAGGAAAATCGCCTAAGTTACAAGCCAGATGGGATGGGCCATATCGCATAATTACCAGGATGAACGACGTCACCTATCGAATCCAGAAGGGGTCGCGAGGTGCACCGAAGATAGTTCATGTGGACCGGTTGGCTCGTTACTATGGGTCTAACGATGTTCGAGACGAACACGTTTAAGAGGGAGGCCGTGTTACGAATTGAAAATAACGCCATCTATCAGTGAATGGGAGAACTACATGAGATTAGATGTATCGGTTGTTTAAGGCTGTTTCATCTATCCTCTAATAGATGGCGTAGGTGTAAATAGAACATTTACGCAATTCTAGAAACACCTTACACGTTTCCAGAAATATCGTGAGTCGTCTCGAAAAGCCTAGTGATGTTATCCGGCCAGTATAAATAGAGCGGGAGCGAACGGACAGTACAGTTCAATTGAATACGGAAAGCGATCAAGATCAAGCGAAGGAAGTAATTCGGAAGTGTTTAGTGTTGTACTAGTGGTGTGAATAGTGTGTTTTATTAGTGTTGGAAAATTAAGTGTGTGTATCTAGTGTTATTGTGTTAGTGAATAAAGTGCAGTTTTTCTGGCATAGTGCATATAATTTATCACGAACCCCAGCTCGTAACAATATTTTAAAAACAAACAACAATTTTGCGTTGGATACGTGCCCATCTCGTACGGGGACAATAATAACATATCGATAAAAACAGAACTCCAATAAATATCATTGGTTACATCCCTAGCTGGCTATTTTTCACGACTTCAATTTACCTACTGATCACTCAGTCTTGCCCTAGGATTAGTTTTGTTAGGACTTCCGGAATAACTTACGTTGTGAAATAGTTACGTCGTCGGTCGTATTCAAACTCTGAATAGGTACTTTAACATTTCGATGTGTTTAGGTAGGAGTGAATGCAATTCATGCAGGTGCACGTAGTGATAAGGAAGAACAGTTCGCTGGACCACCAGGTCTGCCAGTGCCTTTGGAGCGCGTTGTTGAACGGCTTCACTACCTCGTGAACTACAGTGTGCTAGTTAGTGTGCTTTCAAATAGGTAGGTACCTTTGATGAAAAGGTACCGTAAGTGTCTTAACCTTTACGGTCGACATGTGGAGCATGATCGTCGTACGCAGCTTACAAGTACCTAGGTAAGTTGATGTTTTTCGGAATTAAAGGTAACCTGCCTAAGTAAGATTAAAAAAATTAGTAATTACCGTAAATACTGCAGCGCTCATAGCGTGACTAAGCTTTTGGATCGTAATAGTTTGGCAAAGTTAAGTAACGGTTGCACAGGTCATAACTTGGATGGGTGCCCACGTACTCAGAAGGCAGTAAAACTGAATCTATGAATCGTAAGGCCATGTCGTATGCCTTCGGGTGATCTGAAATGTCTGAATACACGGACACCAAAGTTGGCTACGCACTCTTACGAAACAAACAAACAACGTAAACAATACCTTCCGTTTTACCTAATCCAATAAACCAGCTGTTGCAACAAACTCATACATAATAAATAAAATGGGTATACCTACCTACCTAAAATGATGGCACGTGTAAAGTTGACGTTCGGCTTTAGTCAAAAGATTACGTAACTAGACGCGGCCGCCGCGCCGGCGGCCGATGCACTCAACGACCTTTTATGAACTTTAGGTAGATACCTAGTTACTACGATTTATGAGTCTTCGGTGTTGCCATGGGTAATCTGATGTGATATTATTTAAAGTTAATTAAATTTACCAGGGAAATTTTACCTTGAATTTTCGTGAATTAATGACAAATACCTCATCATTTTACTCTACCGTACAACCCCTTCATTGATCGGACGGGGGGTTCTGAAACACCCTGTATTGTTATTTGTGCTGTCTATGTCTCTGGAGACATACAGCACAAAATGACCATTTAGCTATAACAAAGTTCTTCTATTCCATTGGCTTATTACTATTTATAGAGGTTTTAATGAAATGTTGTAGTAGTTCACATAATAGACAAGCTATAGACTTATAAATACATAGACAGTTGCGTCGTACAGACATATATAGCTACCATAAAGTAACATAATAGTCTAAGATAACTACAAATAGACAGAATTCTTTTATATTGTTCGATAAACAAATGTTATGTGCCTGTTAGGCTCAAAGTTTTAATGAGGCGCGGTTTAGTACCTACATAGTTTTATTTTTATGTTATTTGAAATTTGAAACGCAGATGCATACACGGTAGGCAGATGTTATCCAGTGGCAGATACCGCAGGAGTAACAAACATAACTCGACTTATTTATAAATATATGAAAGCAAATGCGTTCGAAATCCTGATTGCCACACGGCAAAATAATAGTTGCGTGGAGAGGCTTTAACTGAGGCATTATTTTATTTCCCCTAAATTCGCTAAAACTCAATAACGAGAGCAATTTTTGCGCAAAGATTGTCTAAATGGCAACTATTTTTAGAAGTGCCCTTAAAATCGTAGGATGTAGACTAGCTGTATATGGGCTGTTTTGACCTCGTGTGTCGAGCCGCAAGGGTACACTTACATAATATCTGAGTACAGTTTGTGGTACTACGAGGGAGCCTGGGAAAGGTCAGCCTATTTGACGTTTTATGGACAGCTTTAATAAAATCCGTTGTAAATAAACACGTAGACAACTAAATTAGAAATTATGTGACAATTTCCAACAAAGGTAAGATTCTGTAAATAGATTTAATTAACTTTTTGATGCTTTATGTCTTATGATAAATATTTGATACTGTATATACTGTTCCAGTAAATCTGTATATCTATATAAATTGTTTGCGTTACTGATTGACTGAGAGACAAAGCACATTCAAAACTATTGTGCGCAAGATGCTGAAATTTTGACATGTGCGTTCCTTGGTGCACAAAGACGGGATTTCTCGAAATATAATCCAACGGCAACATAAGAAAGGGTAAATTGGTAGTCGAAAATAGAATATATTATAATTATCAAGAGTCAGGGGCTACCACGATAAAGCTGTCAGGGTTCCATGGCAAACTTCAATGAGAAAACAAGTTATAAATTGCTATTGCTTCTCGCCTTTAGTCGGTAATTAATTAATTACCGGGAGCAGCCATTAAAGTTACTTGTAGCTTGTTATCCATATACCTAGTCGCCGTTTTGCAGAACGCAATCACAAGGGAAATACTTGATTAGCTCAAAAAAGGTGAACAAGGCAATAAGATAGATATACCAATAATAAAGAGCTTTTTACAACACGATCTTTTTAACAGCAATTTATTAGTTGCAAAAAGAATATTACTAAAACAGTTGCCCGCCTTCATATAATCTGTTTCGGGTTGCTTCCGAGGTTGCGCTATGCTTAGTGTACGATCAACTTCAGTTTCCGAGCCGAATAAAATAGAGCTTATTGAGTTTATTAGAATTTTGCAGTTCGATGTCATTCCGACGGAGGACCAATTCTCCTTAATAAATACAGTTTCGATATAATGTCAGTGTCACACTTACGTCACAAAAGGCGTATTATTCTAAATTATCTGTAATTTTAATGAAATTGTAACGAGATCGTATGTGTCAACGACGAACTGTTTATTTTAAATTATACGATAATGACATTAGGTTATCAGAATACCGCTTCTGAGTCTATTCAAAATATAATTTCAATGTCATATAAAAATACGGGAATTGGCCTCCAGACCTACAGTGGGATGTATTAGGACTATTATATGACCTTCCAACAACCTACTAACGTTATAAATTTAATGAAATAGTATGTTTGTGCTGTTTTGCACCAAAACGGCTGAATCAAATTTGATGTATTTAATGTGTTTTATCCCCGGCTCAAAGTTTGGTCTGCTTTAAGTTTGACGTATGTGTTTTTCGGTTTCATGACTGCTTTTAAATGGTCTTCGATGACGAGCTTATTTTTTTTGTCTTTCGTATTTCATCATCAGCCTTAAACATTCCACTGCTGGACTAGGCCTCTCCTTTGAAAGAAGGAATTGGCCTATATAATTGGTTTGTATCAAGTTTTCCTTCTCTTACAGTGCTGTTATCTGCATAATATGCTCCCTCTGTCGGCTCTTACGATACCCATGGGATGATATGGGGTGGTGCCATTCCGTATTCTTAATCCGACACCACACGGACATATTCTTTTGTATTTATACTCAACGTTTTCGATTCCAATCATCGCCCACAACCGACAGTCAAGATAAAAATAATAATATGTGCCACACCATTCAGTTGTCGTCCCTTTTGTGTATGATGAATATGATCAAGATACATTCAAATGTACTTCATGAAGTTTACTTCCTCAAAAATACACAGGCGTCATCGATTTTATATTTTCGCTATTTGTATACATCATACAATTTTACGGAAACGGGTCAACGGGTCTTACTCGTGAATCGTGATATTAAATTTATTTAAGGTATAAATACCTCTGCTTTAACGACGTTTCGGCCGTCTTACAATAGCCGTGGTCGCAGCGGGATGGACGTCATCTCAGCGCCGTCCTTTTTAAGAGTAGGTTTCGGCAGCTACCCTCACTTGTTTTATATATTTATTTTTAGCCGTAATGTCGATACTTCGATACACTCATGCCATCTATGTGTGTCTGTGTGTGGATACGTATGTATTTATACATTAAATTGTATTCGACACAGGCTTCAGTCTACTCATACTATATTTCAAGTTGCCCTTTGTTGGAGGTTTTCAGCTGACCTACAAAGATAAAACCGTTGAAATATTATAGCCATAGCCGTAGAACAATATGAACTAATATTAATAAATAAGAACTAGGCATATTAAAGACCAGATACTCTCTATTAAGGAACGGTAGAAATAAATGATTACTATTGTAGGTACCTATTGTACTGATTTCTATTTAGCCCATAAAGGTTAATTTAAATATTGTAGATCGTATTTTTTATTGCAAGAGAGTCGATTAAGCTAAGTTATCATTTAGTACCGCGCCGAGTGTTATGTTATTATACACATTATAATAATAACCACACAAGGTGTTATTATGACAAAACACTCTTTGTGATCTTAAAATTGATTGTGCCCGTGTTTTTTCATGTTTGTGAAGTCTTATGCGACACTGGAAAACACTCTAGATAGAAAAAAAATTGGGCAAGTGCGAGTCGGACTCACGCACGAAGGGTTCCGTACCATCATCTATAGAAGAAAATCACGTTCGTTGTATGTATACTTAAATACTTTTTAAGTTTATACCTGTTTATTAAGATCGAGTGACAAATTGGTAAACAATTACGTTTGTTGTATGGGAGCCTTTATTATTTACTTTTATTTATTTAATTATTTATTTAGAAAGGTAATATATAACTACATATTCAGCGAAAATTTAAAGCGTCTACCTGTTACAGTTAGTAATTTTGAGCAAAAAATACGAAAAAATACTCGTTTTTTGTATGGGACTCCCCCTTAATATTTTTTTATTTTTTATTATTAGTATTTGTGGTTATAGCGGCAACCGAAATACATAATTTGTAAAAAATTCAGCTTTCTAGCTATCTCGGTTTATGAGATACAGCCTGGTGACAGACAGACAGACGGACAGACAGATAGACAGCGGAGGCTTAGTAATAGGGTTCCGTTTTTTACCTTTTAGGTACGGAACCCTAAAAAACAACATCCTGACGATATCCCTTTTGCATTTTATATTTTCAGTTACGACCCCGAGGTCCGCTTTCAAGTATAATCAGATTTGACAGAATACTTGTTTATGCACAGAGCAACTGGGGTTTGACCTCCCAAATTATATTAAAGCATGTCCAATGATACCAATCTAGCTTGCTCAATGTATCTTTTTTAATCTGTAGAGCACCATGAAAATTTTGTTTTACGACTTACAGAGGAAAATAATTACTCGTAACGACCCAGCCCGTTCGCCATAACAGCATCAGAGACAGGCAGGTGACTATAAAATATTGTTTTAATTACTAAAATCCTGTTTACTCATACACGTAGACGTCACGTTCAAAATGAAGGTTTTATAATCCTGCTTCTGTTTACATGAATATTAAAATACCTTCAGTCTAGTTGATTCAAAATATAATGATCGTGTGAGTTTGAAAATTAGATTTGTGGTTTTATTACCGGAGTGTGCAAGTGTTATGACGCTTTCCAGTAAAAACATGCAAACCGTAAGGAAATCATAATTTAATTAAGCCATCATACGTCCATTATATGCTTGGAGAAGACCAGACATGTATCCCAGGTTTTCCACAAGGAGATTGATTAGAAACGTACGGATAGATGGCGCCACCATCGAGCTCAGTCAAGTAAAAAATTCTCCCTGTGTTAAAAATTTCGTAAAAATAGTAAAAGTGCATAATAACAACAAATAATGGCATAAATACAACTAATATACATCAAACAATAAGTGCTAGTGTTATCTCTCGCGTACAGTGCGAACTTTAAACGATATTATAAACGTAAAAGTCGTAAAGAAAAACTTGATAAACAGTGACCAAAGTTCATAAAATCAATAGTCAAGTGCAATATAAACAAAAACAACACAAAAATAACAAGTAAATAGTGACATAAACCTAAAAAAAGTGTAGTGGAAGTGTAAAAACTATTAATTAATGTATGTCACAAGTAACAACAAAGTGGAAAAAATTCCTAATGCATGAGTCATATAACGTCGAAACTGCGATTTAAAAATACTTCATTCTACAAACAGAACAAGTATTTCCATCGTTTACCTAACTGCGCCCGTATCCTAGCGGCTAGCGTATGTGGTATTAAACTTGTCGCGTTGGTTGACGCCGGTTCAAATCCCAGTGACCCTTGTCTTTTTGAGATTCTTTGAAATGAATTTTCTAGACAATATTACATTTCGTCGGACGCGCACCCGCTCCGATTGTAATGATAAAAGTACACAGTCACATGAATCGTTCCTAGATGGCACTACTACCAGCCTTACTGATAACTCGGATGATGAAGACCAATGTAAACAAATACAAAAGTTAAAGGAACAAATCGACAAACTAACAGCTGATCTGAATAGTGCACACAATGAAATAGATGTACTTACTATAGAAAATAATAAACTACGGCAGAATAACACCGATCTTACGAAAAAAAATGACATGCTTAAAACAATTATAAGTAGTCCCTCGAAATTAAAAGTACACACACCAAAAGGAAAACAAACACCACACAAAAAGACAAGTTCGACAAGAACCACAGAAGTATGCAATAAATCTATTATATCACTACCTGGCGAGAGCGAAAATTATGCACAGCGAAAAGACCACTCACAAAGTGGAGAAACTACTTTGAACACGAAGATCAATAAAATCGGTATTCTAAGCACAAATAAACATAATAAAATACTGTCAATAGCCCAAACGACACTTTACAACTACAATATCTGCCATTACCTAATGCCCAATCGTGGAATAAAAACATTACTGGAAGGTCTAAAACCTAAACTCGAACACTACACAATGAAAGATTATTGCGTGATTATTATAGGCGACGAGGACTTCACTACTACGAAGGATTATTTAAGTCTAATACTATGTATAAGAAATATCCTTAAAGACATCACTAACACAAATTTGATTATATGTTTACCTACGTTCAAGTTTAATAATAAATCACTCATGCACAACTGTCGAGTAGAAAACTTTAATAACTTACTTTATCTGGACATATTGACTCATGAACACGCATATTTATTGGACTCAAATCTTAACCTTAGATACGACGAAACTATGTTCAACACATGGTCAGGACAAATTAACAACACAGGCATGAAAAAGATATTTGAAGATCTGCGATATCTAATAGAGGACTTAAACGTATACTACAAAGAAAATTCAACAAAAAGGAATAAAGTTACCGAGGGCGAGTTAGAGAACACTAAGTTTTTTCTGTGATAAGTTACATATTATGCACCAAAACATTGCAGGCTTGTTAAGTAAGTGCGATAATCTAGCGGTATGCATACAAGAGTTAACAGAGATAAATATTAGTATTGATGTCATTTGTTTAACCGAGCATTTTATAATGTCAGGAATGGAATCGCACCTCTCGTTACCTAACTATCGTCTGGCTAGTATATATAGTCGGAAAGATAGTAAAAGAGGTGGTGCGTGTATTTTAATAAAGAGAAGCATTCAATGGCAGGAACTTCCGGAAATTGCGAAATTATCGATACCGGGAGTCTTTGAATGTTGTGCCGTAGAATTAATTAACTGTAAATTGATTATAGCATGTGTATATAGGGTTCCAAAATTCAGTAATCTGAATACTTTCTTTGAGAGACTGGAAACATTATTGAAATATATGTGTAATAAGCGCAATAAACGGGTTCTGATCGCGGGGGATTATAATGTTGACGTAATGAAAAGGAATAATACTACATTGGAATTTGAATGTCTATTGTCTCAATTTAACCTGCATCTAGAAATAAGGCAACCTACTAGATTAATAAGCAAATCATGCATTGATAATTTTCTACATAATTTTGGCAAACACTGTAAATCCCATATATTTGAATTATCGTTATCTGACCACACGGCCCAAATAATTGAATGTCCCATAAGCAAAGAAGGGGAAATAAAGTTTTGGCGAATAACACAACGTGATTATTGTATAGATAATTTGAAGAAGTTCAAATCATGTATAAATAGTCTCTCGTTCAGCGACATGTACGCTCATACAGATCCAAATAGCTCCTATGATACTTTCATTCAGACATTTAAATTATTTTATGATCTTTGCTTCCCTTATAGATTACTTACCTTAAAATCGACATACAAACCTAACTGGATATCCCGAGGTATCAAACTATGCAGTAAGAATAAAAGAAAGCTGCATTGGAAATGTAGATTGCAACCTTCTAAAATTAATAAATTGAATTATAAAAAATATGCATCAAAATATAAAAACATAATTAGGTTAACTCAACGTGCCCAAAATACCCACAGTATAAAAACATCACAGAATATTGTCAAAACGACTTGGAATATCATAAATAAATCAAATCAGAACCAAATAAAAGACATGATTACAAGAATTAGAGCTAATGATGACAAAATTATCACAAGCCCTCAAGACATAGCGAATACATTCAATGATTATTTTATAAACAAGATTGTACCTGTTCCCAACTACGGTAACAAAGTAACACAATTTGTAGACAGGAAGAGTAGGTCCCTATTTATGCAGCCATGTATACCGTCCGACATAACAGCCATTATACGCTCATTGAAAAACACTAATAGCGTGGGGTATGACGACATTTCTACTAAAGTTATAAAATTTGTTAGCGAATCGATATCAGAACATATTAGCTACATTATTAACCTAAGCATATGTACAGGTATATACCCTAATGCCTTAAAAACATCTGTCGTCAAACCGCTTTTCAAAAAACAAGACAGGGAAAGAATGGAATTCTATAGACCAATTACGCTCACACCAGTATTCTCAAAGGTGTTTGAAAAATACATATATAAGCAACTATACAGTTTTATAGAAAAAGAAAATATTCTAGCTCCAGAGCAAAAAGGATTTCGGCAAGATAGGAGCATAAACCGGGCGATATATGATTTCCTGAATGTAATAATAACAAATGTCGACAGTAAAACACCAGTCTGCGCCATATTCTGCGATATGACGCAGGCTTTTGATTATGTGGATCATAGCATATTAATAAAAAAACTAGACATGTACGGCATAAGAGGGAATATATTAAACTTAATAAAATCGTACCTGGACAATAGAAAACAGTATACTGAGCTTAAAAATATAAATCACAAGAACAAGAAACTTGAATCTTACATATCTGACATCCAAAATGTTAATTATGGTGTGGGACAAGGTAGTGTTCTAGCACCATTATTATTCAATCTATACATAAATGATTTACCTAAAACAACTCCCAATCCAGTAACATTATTTGCGGATGACAGCACAGTTGCTATTTATTGCAAAAATAAGAGCTCATATGAATATGACATTAATTATACATTATCAAAAATCATACAATGGATGGACAATAATAATTTAAAGATAAATATTTCTAAAACTAACATAATGCAATTTTCACAAAGACCATCTGTTATAAACCTTGACATAAACTATAATTCTATTAAAATTAATGAAGTTGACACTGCAAAATTTTTAGGACTTATTATTGACAGCAAAATGAACTGGAAATCTCATACAGAGGATCTCTGTAAAAAAATTAGTAGTACTGCATATGCCCTCTATAAACTTGCGCCTACTCTGAACCATGATGCATTGCTCATGGCATATCATGGTACAGCTGCCTCAAAACTGAGATATGCCATAATATTCTGGGGTAACTCAACTAATAAAGACATTGTATTTAAGGCACAAAAACGATGTATTAGAGCAATGTTTAACCTAAAACGTACAGACAGTTGTCAACCATATTTTAAAAGATACAATATTTTAACACTACCCTGCTTGTACATTTACGAAACAGCTGTTTTTGTAAAGTCTAATCCTGACCTATTTGAAAAGCTAGGTGATAAAGTTATAAGAAATAGGAGAAACAATACATGTAATAGGCTTCGTATACGAAAAGCTTGTACGACCCTAATGCACGAAAGTATCTTTTGTATGGTGCCTGTAGTATACAACAAACTGCCAAATACTATTACAAATCTGAACATAAATATGTTTAAAGGCCATCTAAATAAGTTTCTGATCAACAAATGTTATTACACTATCACCGAATTTCTATCAGATAAGAACTTGTGACATTACCTTATTATTCTATGTACAATTACTATTGTGACTTTTTAATGATGATAAATACTTTTTATATGATTTTTTGACATTTTATGTACAACTTACTGACATGATTTACTATTAATTATGACTTGTTATTGTTACTATGCCATGTTTGGATTGAAAATATATTTTAATTAATGCATGTGATCAGGCTCATAAAAATTAAACTGTTTTTTTTTACTATTTATGCAATGAACAAATGCCTGAAATGTTACATAATATAATATTTGCAAGTCTATATGGCAGAGCAAAGAGTTCCATTATTATTGTAAAACCACTATGATTACCTTTGTTCAGCAAATAAAGTGATTCTTATTCTTATTCTTATTCTTATTCTAGAAATAACCCTTTGCACCTGACAATCATTAGGTAAGGACAAATTGGTATTTGCTAACCCGTCTATTTATCTTCTGGTCCGTTTTCAATGTTGCTTAGATATCTAGCCCAATAAAAATATCAAGCTCTGTTTTTTAATTTAGTTCTTCCTATTACAAATACTATGATGAAAATTCCACTATATCCGACTTATCTCGATTATCTCACAACAGACGTACACTGATCTTATTTCCACGATGTTTACGTAAACAAACTGCTCCACAGTGTTTCTCTCGGAGAATAAGATGAATACAAAATAGCAAGTACGTATTAATATACCGGATTCTGCGATTTTCAATCTTCTGAGTTTTGCTAAAATGTATTCGTTCACAAACGTTGTCGGTCGTTCTCTTTATTTTATTTTGTATTTTTTTATTTATAGACTCATGCCTGTATCCCCGAAGGGGTAGGCAGAGGTGTAATATTATACCCACATTTCGACATGAATTTTTAGGTCCCACGTAATAGGGGGCGAGCCTATTGCCGTACCGGGCACATTACCAGACTCCGTGCTGCTACTGAGAATTTCCTAACGGAAAAACCCAATAACACTTTGCCCGAACCGGGAATCGAACCCGAGACCTCCCAATCCCACGCGCACATTTATGCCGCGAGACCAACGAGGCAGTTCTCAATAATAATCAAATTAATTCCATATTACGAATTAATTTGATTGCATCGACGTTTAATTGCATTGCAGTGGTTTGTTAAATGACTGCTTTGTCGCTGCGCTGAGTATTTTCTCGCTATTTCTAAAATATGTATATAAATTACAGCAACTGTCAGCTCCTGTTTTAAGCGAGACACCATATTTTTCAATCATACATCTTCCTTTAAAAGTTTGAATTCTAATGATTAGGTATACATATAGGGCTACTAACTAGCGTTTAAAAATCTCTAAGTCAAAGAATTTATGCGATTCCCCTGGTTTTGGTTTTCACCTCAATAAACAACATTAATGCGACATATCTAAAATGGTTTATTGTGAACTATTGCTCGACAATTTGTGTCACTATTAAAGCTTCGCGGCAAAGTGCACCGAGTCATGTAATTCGCTAATAAATTAACTATTGTGTTCGGGAAATTAACATGTCCGTTCTATTTGATTGTATTGGTCTAGCGGTTAATGGCTCTGGCTGCCGAACCTGGCTGCTTTGTGTTATGTAAATGACGATTGTTATGTATTTGGGTGTAATAAACAAGGTACAATTCAAATTTCTACATGGCTATATAAGCGAAATAAAATGGCTGTGACATATGGACGGACAGACAAACATACAGACACAGCGAATTTATAAGGATTCAGACTTTCTGCCATTTGGGTACGGAATACTAAAAAATGTGCCTTTGTAGATTGACCCAAGTATATTCTAATAAAATTTATTTGCCAGCGCAATATTCATCATATATGTATAATGCTTTCCTTGCAGACACGCCTTCAAACCTACCTACGTATTTAGTTTAATCTCTTCAATAATTCTCATATCTCTGTGTATAATCTAACACCATTTTTATTATGTTTTGTTTGGAAGTTCACACATAGTTACCTAAAATTGCGCGCATTACGTAATTCTACGGTATTTTACGTGGATAAATTCTTTCAGATGTAACGAAAAAAATTCTCTTCTGTTAGAGCTGTGAATGTTAGGTATTTATTTTTATTATCTAGGTGAAAAACACAATAACGATATGAGAAAGTAATAGAAAGGTCGTACTCTGAGAAGGGCAACTGGACGATGTGATTACTTTATCACGTAGAAATTTTTCTTTGTTCCTTTAGATACATTTTTATAATATTTACACACCTGTATTTTTACAGACCATCACCTGAGCGAATAAAATCGTTTGCTACACATGTGTCTCCCCCAAAGCTCTGCAAATAGACCGACCTCCTATAAACGTATTTGACGACTATGTAGATAGACGACTCTTGGTCTGTCCTTCGCCGAATATAAAACCAGACAGTTTTCGCTGTCGTGAAGATCTTGGCCATATTTTGACACTGGTTTAAATCATAGGCTCTTTGGGTCGTTTAGTAAATCGTTGCCAAAGCTCTCAAACGAAAGTCTTCTATTTTAGAAGCAATGTTTTGGATTGTACGTTTCTATAATTCGGCTAACACAGTCACTTATATGTGCGTTTTCTCTCAGTCAGTGACTGTCAAAAGATTTTATAAAATAAAGATATTAAATAACTAGCCATAACTCCCATTACTTGTAACGGGAAAAACTTTATTTTTCAGCTATGCAAGGTTATATTATATGAAAGCGCTGCGATATTTTCCTGCAATTTAGGTAGTCATAATGGTTTCTGATTCTGAGCCCGGAATTCTGTTCAAAGTGAATATCGTACTGAAGATTATAGGCATTCGACCTCGTGTTGTCTTCCTGTGGTTACATTAAAGGTTTTTTAGGATGAACTGCCAAAAAAATCTTTATGTTTTATGCTGGTATTAGCAGCCCGTCTCTGCTTTTACTGGATTTTATTATATACGTATGATTTACACAAAAGCTTTACGTTTAAGTATTCTTCCCGATTCACAAAATTTTGTGAAAAGCAAATTCTCTTCAGCTGTTTTTGGGTTTATTTTTACTTACCGCTATACATAAACAAAAACATAGTGGAACTTAATATTCGCTGCCAATACCACATTAGCTCATCCAAATTCAAGTTATAGAGAATAAATTACTAGATCAGGATTAATTCATAGCCAAGTGGGATGCCAATATATTATTGCGCTGCAGTTATTATTGTCGTATGAACAAAATTCTGTTGTGGTTAATAAAAGCTGCAGTATCTGATAAATAGGCTACATTTGATAGTGAGCACGTCATAACAAATTAGGTGATGATGTCAGCGTTAATTAGCTATGAAGAGCAAATAATGATGTGTACAACATCAACATCATTAGCCTTCGCCCGCGGCCTATCGTTCGGTGTATTGACGAATGCATATCTATCATTCTGTTCCGAAGCGTACTACGAGTATGTATGTGTGATGCACGCCTGGGAATATAGAAATATTATATCACGGTTTTGTGTGAATCATTGCTGTTATAATATTACCTAGTCTGTTTAAGAGATGTGAAGTTTAAATATGAAAACTTTTATAACATTCGCAATATAATTTCTAATTTCCTTCAATATGGCGTATGTGTCATTAACTTTGTGATAGCCATTTTCTGTAGAAGCGTTTTGACAAAAATTGTAAATAATAATACGTATTTATAATATGTAATGGTTAGCTGATTTTTAGGTTACCTACTTGGCATGGCCTTGCTTTGCTAACTTCATCGTCAATGAAACGACTCGACCGAGGAAGTACTACTCTCTCACAGAATACCGACGAAAAGTAACAATATATGTGTTACTGTTGCGTTTATTGCGGCGCGGCCCCATCCCCTTCCCATTCAGGTCTTATGCAACGTACTTGTACTTGTGACTACTCTGGGGCGACTATACATGGGCGGCGTAATGGTTTACCATCCGTGTATCACCTACGCCATAAAATCACCATGAACACTAAAATGTTTGTGGTATTTTTTTTACAAATCTGATAAGGTGTATTCACACCATAGTTACGTTTCGTTTAATAACATTTGATTATGAATTTATGTGCACATTTCATAGGTAGTTGTTAAAAGCTATTAAATCAAGTCCAGTGGATAGCGTATGCGACTGCTGAGCGGCGGTTCCCGTTCGATTCCCGGGTCGGGCAAATGTGTTTCTGGGTTTTCCAAATTCTCAGTAGCAGCACGTGGTCATGTGCCCGGTAACGGCAATAGGCTCGCCCCCTAAAACGTGGGACCTAAAAAATCATGGCGAAATGTGGGTCTAATATAACGCCTCTGCTTATTGCTTCGGGGAAACAGGCGTGGACTAAAAAAAATTTTCATTTTTCTGAACGACATACATACATAGACTCACGCCTGTTTCCCCGAAGGGGTAGGCAGAGGCATATTAAACGCCCACTTTTCGCCAGTGTTTTGATCCCACGTAATAGGTGGCGAGCCTATTGCCGCTTATTGGGACATTTTGTTTGCCAGAGCCTCGTCCGTTGATCGGCAGGTGCACCACTTGCAGGTGAGGTTGGCTTGGGACCCTAAGTTCTTGGTGGGAACCCTATGCACTATTTCTGAACGAAAGAATTGCAAAAGACACGCACCATTTCAAAACAAAATAGAAACCACAGATAATATATTAGGTAAACTATACAAGCAGGAAAGTCCTGTAAATAAATATCTTAACAAGTAACAAGCACGACCGATTTTACTTTTTATTAATAAAAGAATATAAGCAATCATCTCATTTCAAACGGAGGAGGTTACTCCATGCGTGAGGCGTGTGTGCTTCAAACATTCTATGAGGTTTCCGTATCATGATTGATCTGAACTGAACTGGTCGTGATAATTCAACCAGGAATTGGAAACCGACATTCATAAGCTGCGTGTTTTGTTGGAACTAATAGAGATGTTTCTTGTAAGTAAAATAAATGATAAACGTTTTTCTGATTAAACATGTCAAAAGCATGGCTCTATCCTTCATCAATTAATGTTAAAAGTATATTTCCATTTTTTTTATTTCAATATTGATAATTAGCACTCTAAATGGCACCAATAATATGTCAGCTATATTTCATTTTTCATACAAAATCCTTAAAATGTGGTCGTTTTATTTATTAAAAGCGTCTGATTTGATAAATGAGCAACATCCCTATTGTTCTTATAGTCATTAGATATAAATCAGCAAATGATAAAAATGTAATAAGTAGTTTATTTAAAGTACCATTAGTTGTGCGGAGACTTCACTACATAAGAAATATTTCATGCGCCTAGGAAAGCAGTCGATGGTGTGAAAAAACGGCTGATCTTACATAGGTCGTTTTTTGTCACGTATTTCCCTATGTCACCTTGAGACGTCGATAAATTCGTAGTAAGCTCAAATAGTTCTACTAGGTAGAAAGTGATACGAAAGTGTCATCAGTGTGTATTGGCAGTTCTTGTCATGTTCTTGTCGTATTATCGAGTGATTACAAGTTGTTTATGTTAAAAGTACTCCGAAGTTTTTGTTGCTGTGAAAAAATGTTAGGTGTATCTCAGCCTCTATTTCTGTTCAGGCCCAGGGTGTCGGAAAGCCTCTATATTGAGGAAGCCTACAGGATATAACATCACGCTATGAGCCATATATGTGGTGCCGTAGCCCTTCAAATCGCGGATGTAACCGCAGGCTCAGCTACTATGTTATAGAATCCTTTCCCCAAATATGAAATTTATAGCGTCAGGCCTTTAGGCCCTGCAATGATATGTCACTCAGGACTAGTGTTTTTATACGATAACTGGCTATTGACAGTATGTGTTACCAGAACGATACATAAATTTTAATTTCTAAGGCAGATTGGAATACTATATGAACTGTTAGTTTGTGTATTCTCTAGAGAATATATAAGAAATTAAGGTGTGAGAGAAAATGACCCACTAATAGGATCGCATTACACCTAAGTAATGCGATCCTATTAGTGGATCATTTTCTCTCACACATTAGCTTGAGTCACTTACTCATCATTCGGCTTGAGTGTTAATTCTGGCAATCCTGTTGTATCTGACTAAACTAAATCTAGTCTGTTGCTTTCTTCACCTATTTGATAAGACCAGAAAGGTATATAGGAATAAAGAAGGCCTTTCGAATTTAGTTGCACTTAATTTTCTACCTAGTTTTAGTTGACACATTTTGATGTTAATGCACCTCAACCATCGCTTTAAGCAAAATTTAGTTCGACATTTAGATATCATTTTGCCTTTTCTCTCATTGTGTGTTCGTAAAAGACAGCAATCAGCAATATAAAAAGAGCCACTGTGTATGGATATTTTCTTTGTAAAGCCGCATATCAGCCCAACCTTGCATACATTATTACCTGAGTAATACTGCATAACCTTGAACAGTCAAAAAAACTTGTGTTAAAACTTTTAAAAATTACGTAAGAAGAAAATATATGTATGTATGTGGTAAACTCCACATCTTTGAGGAAAGTTTTCGAGTATCGGATCTCAAGCACAGGCGAAACTTGGAATTAAAAACTGAAGAAGTACCTACCTACCTACGTTTTACCAGAATTATTGCCCGTAAACGTTTTTAATTAAGGATTGCCAGGGTTCCGTTGTAAGGAAGCTTCATAGTTCACCGTGTCTGTTCACCTATTCGCGATTAAACGCTAGGCTATAGGCTAGAAAGCTAGACTTCGCGATAACCTAGTGGGAAGACCAATAGACATACACTCAGGGGAATACGAATGACATCTATCATTTGACTTTAACATAAACTACTATTAAAACTCTTATTCGGTTATGTGCAAATGAGAACTAAACAAACATACGTAAATATAGCGCGTAGTTCAGTTTAATATCTGTATTTCTCGAATATGGACTTTTTATTCGTTACTATCGTCAATCGCAAAATTCCCTAATACAATATTTCTTTAAAATCATATATTGAAAGTCGCTACGTACTATATCTTATATAGAGTTGTGTATGTTATTCAATTATGTTCATGAATTACTCTGCATATAAAGATATCCCGACGTAAAGCACCTCTAAACGCATCGAAAACACGCCTCTGTCACGGTATTACGACGCAATGATCTCAAAGCCCGTTTCAACACGAGTTGACAATTGACGAGAGCCAAAAACACATCTTAGTAAAGCTAAAGCTTACGTGAGCATACGAAGGCTTTGAACTTTAAGCAGTTGAATATACTCTGTAGTCATGTTGATATTGCTTTTAAAGATTGTCTTATTATTAGGTCCTTTATAGCAGTAATATGAACAGGTCAGTGAAAAACCAAAGAAGTGTATAAAGACATATGTATAACGTCATATTTTCATTCAGAATTAAACTTCATTAGTGAGTACATAGTATGACGATGTAACCTTTATGACATGAATAAAATTACACAGAACAGGTTTCATATCGATTTAAGCATTAAAATTAACTATAGTATTAAAATAAAATGAACTTTAACATTGAGTAATAAGAGCATAAAGCGCCAACCGTAAGGTTATTTTCGTAGCAATTTTAGAAGACACGGAATATAAATAAATAATAGAAGTCTATTTTCATCTATACTTCCTTGGTCACGCGATAAGGTCTGTCCAAGGTCTGTCGATTGATGGACAAACAAGATTTGACTTTCAGTCCCAGCTAAACGTATTCAGAGCTTTGAGAAAGGTTGGCTAATGGATACGCGACATATGACATCGCAACTTTTATGCCTCTCTATCTTTTGTTATGAATAATTGATAGTAAAAGCCGAATTCGGAGGACATGGGGCCTATACCGTCAAGGGTTTTTTGCCTTTTTTTTATCCTCCAAATGGGATTCAACGCGATCGTGTTTACGGATATTTATGCAACAGGTCAATTTTTCTTTTTGAAGTTATGTGCATACTTCATTGTTAATTATCGCTTGCCCTGCGCCTCGGAGACCACGTTGAACTGTCGGTCCCGGCTGCAATGATAAAGTGATACTGGTCTAAACCACGGTGTATGGCTATCCCTTGGGGTTGCGGAAGTCAGACGGCAATTGCTCTGTGTAAAAGTTGAAATTCTGTCAAATCTGGTTAGACTAGTAAGCGAACCTCGGGCTCCAAGGAGAGGTGTTGGATACAACTGAGATGATGCTAGGACGATGATGATGCTGTTATAGGTCCATTTTTGAAAGGAAGGAGAAACACAATGACTGAGTCATCCCATCACCGCAGCTGGTGTAAGCCATGCTGAAACTACAAGGCATTCAGTAAGCATTTCAGCAAGTTCCTTTAGTAATAGTTCCTTTAGCCCGGAGGCCCTATCCCCTATTCCTTCTCCCTCATCCCACTCCTTATCTTATCCCTTTTCCCAACCCCAAGGGGCGGCAACGCACTTGTGACTCCTGTGGTGTTGCTTGTGTCCATGAGCGGCGGTAATTGCTTACCATCAGGCGATCCGTCTGCTCGTTTGCCGCCTTATACTATAAAAAAAAATCCGCGATTGAGACCCACTTTTACGAGTATAGCAAATTGTGTACTTGCGGTACAAAAGTTTTATTTAACGGCTACCCGTTTAAATATTGATCTTTCACATGGATATTTAGACGGACCGGTCGTTCGATCACCCCAGCTGTCATTATGCTCTGAACGGCGATAAAAGTAAATAAATACAGAAACCCATTTATAAAACTTAATGTATTAATGATTCACCACAACAACATTAAAACAATAAATACCAAGGGAATACATTTTTACATAAAACAGTTGTTTACATGTCTTCAACGCAAAATTAACAACTAATCATGTGCGCAAAATTATTGTTACTGGCAAAATTCTGGCATGCGTTGGCCGCACATTGGCATGTTGCCAGTCGCGCTAAAATTCTTAAACGACATTCAAAAAGCATTAATTAAGGAAACCGTTTTAGAAATTACAGTAATAATTTACATAATGGGTTATTAAAGTGTTCAAAAATAGATAAATAACGACAGGATTTCATAGACGCGGGTTTTATGATCAATGAGTTATTCATGTAACGTTGCAAATACATGAGAATATATGAGATTGCAAACAGAAATACCGTCAAACTAAGGAGGTGGGTATGCTTACGCGTGCCTCTCAGGAAGAAATTTTAATAATGTGAGACAGTTTGGATGTTTGGAGCCTCAGTGGATCGAATCCTGGCGGGATCATGCTATGGTAGTAAATTATTACCATACTTTCTTACTTTCTTTTGAGTGTGTAGAAAACCTTCTTATCCTAAGACAAACCGGGAGCGACAGCTTTACGTGGCCTCCGAAGCACGGTAGCACTCTGATATAATATCACGCGTGGTCACCCATCCAAGTGGCGACCAGTGCAAGTGTTGCTGAACTTTGTCGATCTATTACAAACGGCAAGCCAAGTCAAGCTATGGGCGCTAGCGCTACCAATCTCTACTGAAGGGACGATAGTCGGAATATGCATAAGAAGCTAAGCTATGATATAGGAAGCCATGCTAGTACAATCTTGTCTTTATGTATTTAAAGTTGTGAGCCCAAAAATTTACATTCTGGAAATAACTCACATAAAAGTTAGTATAACAACTCAGCAGTATCTCATGATCCGAGTAAAAGTTTATCGCTTTTTGTAGTAAGCTTTTGCGTGTAAAAATTAGATAAAATTAAGCCGAATACCTTCTTTAAAGATTCTTTTCTATTCTCTATTCTTTTCTTTTACAATGCTTCTAATGCAGGCGTGATTTTTAATAAGAAAATTTATCAACCAATGCAATGCTCACTAAACTAATATCGTATACAAGCATTCAATATCGAACAAATAATACTCAGACTTGAAAATAATTACAGCCAAACTCGAACTCGAACCAAAAATACTTGGTGTTACAATGATAAACTGGCTTTCTACGGTGCGTGGTTTTCCAGAGGGACGCACGCGGCAGCTTAGAGGTTAATCGACTCGCGGTGTAACTTCAAGGGTGGCGCACGCCTCCGTCCGCAAACCATAAAAACGGCAAAATAAAAGGGAAGAAAATCATCTAGTGAAATATAAATAAATCTAGTATAAAACAATATAATTTTAGTACACGTGCACTTAAATCACCAGATAAACAATCGAAGAAGCCAAAAACAGCAATTCTTGAAATGTAGAAAAGTACAAACTATGTAACCTAACTTTTCACGCAGAAAATAAAAAGCCACTACAGTCTAAGAAAATCATTTTGTTTCAGTATCTCGCTCTAAGATAAAACGTCACGAGTTTTGACTTGGCGGATAACAAATGAAGCGAACTGTTGTAACAAGATTGTGGTCTTCGCTTGACACTAGTTAGAAACGAGTTTGGAACTTTACTTCGACTTCTAGTGGCTTAGTAAGAAAGGTAAGGTAACCAATTGAAAAACCTGGAACTTCGTTGGACTAATCGAGAGTACGGAATAAGAAAGAGAAAGAAGGTAAATAATAATTTACATACTTAGGTTAAGAGACTAGACTAGACATCGGCCATGTCTTCGCCCCCGTAAAAATTTGCAAAATTTTGCCTTCCTTCGTCCAGTAGTTTCGGCTGTGCTTTATCTGTCAGTCAGTTAGTAACGCAAGAGTTTGATGTATTGATTACAAGCCTAAACACTTAAGTAATTAAACTTGTCAGTCACTGGTACTCTTCTATTTTCATATAGTTTACATAAAAATCATCTAATATAGGGTTTTGACTTGTAAAAGTGTTGTAAACAACCAACATCCCTACTAATATTATAAATTCGAAAGTGTGTATGTATGTATGTATGTATGTTCCGTTTTCACGCTAAAACTTGTTGAAATTTAATATAGAGATATATTGGACCATGGAGATGGACATAGGCTATCATAAGTTGCAAAAATTAAACAGGCAGGGATTGTAGGGAGGGTAGAAGTTTGTACGGCACAAATTTACCTCTTGAAAGTAAGAACGCATGCGCTAATAATTGAGTGCTGCGCATGTGCTATCGCATATCTGTCAGTACTGTCACATCATACATAATATCATATTGTGCACGGTGATTAAATTGTTCGCATATATGTATAAACTATAATAAATTATATACTACGCTTTTGATCTTGTACTCACACTATAATCCCAACAGAGCCATTGAGTACCGTACTACCTGAGAATTTTTCTAATAATTTACAAAACCAATCGCCTTTGCAATCAAATATGATTACATCTAGGCTATCTACATCAACTAATAAAACCTACATCTTTTCTGATAGACTAGGTCATAATTTTGGTAGTCTTCTCAGTGAGTATACAAATCAGTGTGTAATGAATTATTGTAGGCCAGGGGATAGTTACACTAGTTTAGTAAATCAAATTAGGTTACACCCCTTAGATCAGAGTAGTACAGCCATATTATTGTTTAACTGTAAAGAGACAGGATATCATAGAATGTGTTGAAGTGTTACTAGGACTTAATTCAAAATTAAGGTGTAAATTTATTTTATGTGCTTTGCCATACGCAAATAACTTAACACATACAGAAAACATGCACATACACACATTAAATATGTTATTGTATAATAATAACTTGTCGTCATAGTGACGCAATATTATTTTTTGACGCTAATAAATTTATTAGTAAATTTACTTTAACAAAAGATACAATGTATCTGCCATTTTATATTAAGAGACAGATTGCTAAGCTATTAGCATACAATTTACAGCAAGGCAGAGAGCCTTGTGTTGACAATTTATTTGATAGGGTTAGTACTTGTACTAACAACGTTTTTATTGACACGTCTTGTGATTTTAACTCCAAGATAGGACAACAGTTAGGCTGCAGTATTTGAATATAGTACACCAAAACATGCAGGGCCTAGCTGGCAAAGAATTAGAGTTAAGTTTATTTCTAGAAAAATATGATGTTAAGGTTTTGTGCTTAACTGAACATTGGTTAAAGAACCATGAGCTTATTGTTATAAATCAATATTATACAGTGCAGAGTTCGTATATAAGAATGCAGGCTATTAGAGGCGGTTCTCTCATAATAACTTCAAATTTATTAAAATGTAAGGAACGTAAAGATATTGTTAATTTTATTTATCTATTGAGCGCACTATTGAGTTGTCCTGTGTGGAATTAGACCTATATATAGTAATTTGTGTATATCGACCTCCTTCTGGTGACTATAATCTATTTGAGACTGTTATGGAAGATGTTATCAATAAAATTAAATGTACTAATAAGAATATTATAGTATGTAGCGATTTTAATATTAATATTTTATGGAATTCTTCACAGTGTATTAGATTTCTGAATCTTTTCAATTCATTTAATTTAAGTAACCTATTCTGTGAACCTACTAGAGTATCTGCAACATCTTCTACTTGTTTGGATAACATATTTAGTTCTTGTGCTGCCACAAACCCAGTAGTAATTAGTTCTCTCCCTTCTGATCACCGTGGACAGATAGCTAGTTTTCCCTGTTCAACATATGATAAATCACGTGCAGTAGAATGTAGGCCTCAGACTACCAATCGTCTAATACGTTTCAAAATCAATATTATTGCTAAACTCAATACCTCAATATTGAACTCACAAAATCCAAATACAATTTATAACTCACTTTTTTGACTAGTAAATAATGAGTTTCAAAATACTTTCAAGAGTAAAACAGTCACACTAAAGGGTACTGTGGGATCTTTTAACCAGTGGGCCACTATAGGTATATACAAAAGTAGAGCCAAGTTGTTTGAATTATATGGTATGAAACAACATAGATTTGACACACCTTTTCGAGATTATGTAAAAAAGTACTCAATTTTTTTTGAAAAACGTTTGTATTATGGCAAAATCTAAATTTATTAGTAGTAAAATTAAGCATTCAACAAATATAATTAAAGAAACTTGAAGAATTATAAATAATGAAACAGGAAGAGCACGACCACGGGAAAACCAATTTGAACTAAAAGAAAACAATTTATTAGTCACCAATAAAACTTATGTAGCGCATATGTTCAATAGTTTCTTTGCGAGCATACCTTTCACAACTACTAGCTGTTTACAATCATCATCTTCAGAAGCTGGAAATTTTTTGCTTAGCAGTGTACCTCAATGCAAGAGCGTGTTTAGATTCGAGCATGTTACCCCGCGAGATATATTGATCCCATATAATTCAATTAATATTAAAAATACCGGCGACTTTTGGGGCATTTCAATTAAAATTTTAGGTACTATAGTTGAGACTGTTGCGCCTTACCTATCTATAATTTTTAATCAATGCTTTGACCTAGGCGTATTTCCGGATTTGATGAAATTAAGTAAAATTATACCCTTATTCAAATCTGGCAGTAAAAATGAAATTAATAATTTTAGGCCCATATCTATCTTGCCGGCATTTAGTAAAATATTTGAAAAGATTATTTTAAAGCAGCTACTAAACCACTTCAATTTAAATAGTCTGCTTCACAAAGATCAATATGGGTTTACTAAAGGTAGATCCACTACTGATGCGGGTGTTGCTCTCATAAAACACGTTTATAGTGCTTGTGAGTTATCAAAGAATGCTATTGGAGTATTCTGTGACCTATCTAAAGCATTTGACTGCGTTCAGCACGACACACTACTGCGTAAGCTCCGCCACTATGGTGTAGAGAAAACCGCACTTAGTGTTGTCGATTCGTACCTGCGGCAGAGATTGCAGTGCGTCGATGTAAATGGGACTACATCCTCTAAATTACCTATACAGCTAGGCGTTCCACAAGGCTCAATTTTAGGTCCTTTTCTATTTCTTGTATATATTAATGACTTACCTTTTTATTTAAAAAACATCTGTGATGTTGTACTTTTTGCAGATGATACGTCACTTATTTTTAAAGTAGATAGAAATAGAAATCAATTTGATGATGTAAATAATGCACTATTACAAGTTACACAATGGTTTACAGCAAACAACCTAGTACTTAATTCTAGGAAAACTAAATGCGTTAAATTTGTTTTACCTAACGTAAGACAACTGGGACCTAATATTATGCTAGATAGGGAGGAACTTGACACAGTAGACTCTACAGTGTTCCTAGGTATTACATTCCTAGGTATTACATTAGATAATAAGTTACAATGGGGTGCACATATAGCATGTCTTGCAGGAAAGCTCAGCTCTGCTGCGTATGCCGTCAGGAAAGTTAGGCAACTTACTGACATCGACACGGCTCGTTTAGTATATTTTAGCTATTTTCACAGTGTTATGTCCTACGGCATTTTGTTATGGGGCAAAGCTGCGGATATTCAGAATATCTTCGTTCTACAGAAACGAGCGGTACGAGCAATATACATGTTAGGTGCAAAATATACTCTTAGGGAACGCTTTAAGTCTATAGGAATTCTTACAGTAGCCTCGCAATTTTTATTTGCTAATATTTTGTACATTACGCAAAATGTAGGTTTATTTACCACAAAAAGCGATATTCATAACATAAATACTCGAAACAGTCATCGGTTATATGCCCCTTATCATCGTTTACATAAAGTTAATAATTCTTTTGTAGGGCTAGGTATCCGTATTTAAAATAAAATACCAATTGGTATTTTATTACGTAATTCAATTTAAAAAATTTACGTTCATAAGCGTCACCTTGTGACCTAGATGAATAAACGATTTTGAGTTTGAGTTTGAAACGGCTGCAACGATTTTCCCTACTAATATTATAAGTGCGAAATTGTTTATATATTGGACATGTATTAGAAATGGCTTTGACATTTGATTGTATGCAAGGTGATGTTATTATGTACCTTTTGGGAGACAGTGTTATAGATACTGACCGAGTTACTTTGTACCCTATAGAGTTTCTGAAGTCTTTAGAATAATCAGGTGTGCCTTCACACAACTTGGGACTGAAAGTAGATTTGTGTCACCCCGAATTTAACGCGCGCGAAGCGGCGGGCAAAAACTAGTGCAGAAATAAATATGTCTTTATGTCTTCACTAGACGTCGCCAGCGGCTTCGCCCGCGTCAGTTAGACATATAAACCTTCCTCTTGAATCATTCTATCGATTGAAAAAATCCGTTGCGTAATTTTTAAGATTTAAGCATACATAGAGACAGACAGACAGAAGACAGACTTTGCTTTATACTATGTAGTGATAAATCGCTGGGCAGACGGGTTGAAATAGGGTTTGCTGTCTAGTTTACCGTATATCCACAAATATATTGTTCATTTCGTGTATTTTCCTTAGTCACCTCTTACGACAGCTACAGAATGAAACGGGGAAGTGACGCTTTGTATCCTTTGTGCGGTATTATTTGTATACTAGACACAATTTAAGTAGTGAAGGATTATTCGAATACTGTCTACTCTTTTTTTTATTCATCTAAGTTACATGGATGACTTACAGCTAAAATATACATGTAATAACAGAATGGTAAACATAAAACCAATAAGAAGTCATCACGTATAGGAACGTAGGACGTCTTATATATACCTATGTTTGTGTCGTGGCCATTTCATGAAATTTCTCATTTCATAATTATAATGCATCTTTTCATGAAATGGGCAATTTCACCAATGATGTTACATAAAAAGAAGTAGATACGCTACCTACGTAGTAATCAATCCGTAGAAACGGTACACTAACGCACACATCGATAAATCTATATTTTATTTTAATTTCGGTTGACAAGATGTGTCAGTTTCACTTTGACGCCGGCTCGCGACGTCACACATACATATTATGTCAGACTTGCCAACTGGCTTCTGTTTAGCGTCCTGCTTTTGGTACGCCTATAACGTATCTACTTCTTTTTATGTAATATCATTGAATTTTACGATATAGCCACGATGTAACAAATATTTCAAAAGTCTGATTTTATCCAAATCTCATCATCGGTCTAGCTTTAAATTTGTTAAAGACTAGAATGACTTTTGCCTACATTTCTTGTAATAACACCACCACCCACGTCCACGTAATACAGAGATGAAGATGGATAACTGTCTTAGCTGAATATTTACAGATGACCTAGGCTCTGTGGCGTTATGCCAACGAAGTGTCGAAATATAGACTAATATTATAAGCTTTGTTTGTGGGTTTTATGAATACGTTTACGGAATTATGTCGCAATTAAAAAAAATATACTTATTATGTATTAAACTTTTAATTGTAATAGTCTGTTTTTTATTTAAATTACTTGGCTAGAAAATAAGTCGAAAAACTTGCAAAATCTTATCACCAATCCCGTTTTAAGGCCATTACTTCAGATGTATTTTGGCCACATTATCATAATATTATTGTGTTAATTATATTGTAATCATGTTTATATTATAAAGTTCGTCTTAAAGAAATTCCAAATATTTAGAAAGAAAGAAAAAAAAAGAAAGATAAAATTTATTCAGACAGCACAAAGGACACAAACAACAACAAATTAAAATAGGCACATAAAACAACACTTAGGTAATATTAAAATAATATGATTCATTAGATTTATTATTATTCAGTTTATAGATGTTATGGGTAGGTGTCCCAAGGCTGACCGAACAGGTTGCCAGATCAGCATTTTGCCCAGTAAAGTCAAAGCATTCCTAGGCGACTAGTTTTCATCCGGCACCTTTGTGACAACACTGTTCCGTTGCCTGCACTTAACATTTTTTTTTTCTTAAAAGACTACTCCTGCATTAGGACTAAAACCTGTGTCGCGGGGGATTTTACAAACATAGAACTAACGAGGACAATAAACACCGAAACAACAATTTATGGATCACACAAAGTGTTGTCTCGTGTGGGAATCGAACCAACAACAATCGGCGTATTGTCAAGCAGCGAGTCGACCGCTTAAACCACTACGTCAACCGTGCAGTCAATGGTACGTCCACACCCATCATCGACCTGCCATTATCCCAGGTGCATCTAAGACATTTGAAAGTAATATTTTGGTCTTCAGTCAGCAGAACAGATATAGTTTGCTAAATCATTAATCTGAATTAATTCTTGGCACTAGAAGCATGTGGGCCATATTTCATGCCAAAAATGACACACTACCAATAAATAATATTTACTGGCACTAAAACTATTCTGTTCAAGATCGTTACCATTAGTCTCGGAAATAATAACCTGGCTTGTAATCGTATTTAATTGTTATTGATTAAATTTTAACAAAATAATTGACTTTATAAATAAATAAAATGTATGTGTAAATCTATAGTAAACAAATGCAGAGTTGAAATCTACTACAGGTAGCAAATGTGCAATTTCAATTCTCTTTTGGGGTGTTAAATATACGTAAGAGATCGTCATGAGTGCGTACCGACAGGGCAGGCTTACCTTCACGTTGCTTAACATAAATAACGCCATTAGTACACCAGCAGGAAGCGTAGTTCTGTTCCTTTGACTTAAGTCTTGCTTCCCGAAAAAGCATCCTGTTTTGCTTAGTGAGAGCTCGTTGTAGTATATTTTAGTTGGTGTACCAGGAACATCAATGTCAGCGCTCGTGATGCTTTTTCTCGACTTTGAAGCTTTAATTATTTGATCTCGTTTATGTTTGCGTATAAGGCGGACTACTACCGGTCGTGGAAACTTGGTGTTATTTTCAGCATATAATGCGGATTTCAAACGAGGGCCTGCTCTAGCCACCCAATTAATATCACCATCGTTGATCTCGACACCCATTTGCCGTGCAGCTAAAAGTGCAATATAGTGAAGGTTTTCATTTGCGTGTTCCGGGATACCTGCTAGATCTAGTTCATTTCTTAGTTTTTGTTGTGCTTGTGTATTGACTTCCTGCTGCAGCTCTGACACTTTTGATTCCAGTAATTCACCTCTTGTTCGCGACATTCACATCGTTTCATTTGTTGGTCATGCACAGCTACAGTCGCTACTAGTTCCTCTAATCTCGTTTGACAATTTATAAGGGAAGAAGTGGCGTCAGCAAATATATAAATAAATAATAGAAGTCTATTTTCATCTATACTTCCATGGTCACGCGATAAGGTCTGTCCAAGGTCTGTCGATTGATGGACAAACAAGATTTGACTTTCAGTCCCAGTCAAACATATTCGGAGCTTTGAAAAAGGTTGGTTTTTGCATGATCCGAGTAAAAGTTAATCGCATTTTGTAGTGAACTTTTGCTTGTAAAATTACATTAAATTAAGCCGAATACCCTCTTTAAAGATTTTTGTCTTTAAGGTATAATGCTTCTAACGTAGGCATGATTTTTATTAAGAAAATTTATCAACCACTAACCACTTTATGCTCATTAAAAAATATCGTAAGGTACTTTACAAGCATTCAATATCGAACAAATAATGCTCAGACTTGAAAATAATTACAACCAAACTCGAACTCGAACCAAAAATACTTAGTGTTACAATGATAAACCGGCTTCCTATGGTGCGTGGTTTTTCAGAGGGACGCACGCGGCACCTTTGAGGTTACTCGACTCGCGGTGTAACTTCAAGGGTGGCGCACGCGTCCGTCCGTAAACCATAAAAACGGCAAAATAAAAGGGAAGAAAATCACCTTGTGAAATATAAATAAATGTGTGCGTGTGTATGTCACTGAACTCCTCCTAAACGACTGGACCGATCTGGATGAAATTTTTCGTGCGTGTTCAAGGGGACTTGAGAATGGTTTAGATTATCAATTTAGTGCACTGGAAAATGTTTTTTTACTTAATTTTTAATTTGTAAGTAGTTGTGGATTCTGGAATGTTTCACATTGAAACCGACAGTCTGCGCTGCTATCGCAGTGTCAAATTTTATATTAATAATTTGATCAAGGAGTACATCGAAACCTTACCTGAATAATAAAACATTAAAAAATCAAGATTTCGAGTCAACAACATATATCCGCAAAATTCAAGGTTTTGACAGACAAATCTCAGTCGCCATATTGGCCACTCTAGCGAAATGTCACAGATACCGGATAACATTTTGAGTACTGCTTAGTACTAAGTCGTTTGTATGTGTAAATACTTTTTGCAGTTATATTTCTTTAACAGTTAAAACGACAAATATGGAAGTAGAAACTTTTAAACACTCGCGTTGCATGTTTAAGAATATATATATATATATATATATATATATATATATATATATATATATATATATAGACGGGAATTAACGCGAACATGCAAATTAGGTATTTACATACCTTATTTTGCTTGACGTTTCGAGACGGTTGCACGTCCCGTGGTCGCAAGCTGACTGAAATATGGAAGTAACCGCCCAATAAAGGAGATTTGTGGTACCCCGAACATAGATGATATACTATAACTAGAGAACCCCGAATTTACGCGACTGAAGCCGCGGGCAAAAGCTAGTCTAGTATAAAACAATATAATTTTAGTACACGTGCACCTAGATCACCAGATAAACAAACGAAGAAGTCAAAAACAGCAATTTTTTTAATGTAGAAAAGTATAGACTATGTAACCTTTTCACGCAGAAAATAAAAAAGCCACTTACTCGAAAGTACAGTTTATGAAAATCATTTTGTTTTAGCAACACGGCGAAGATAAGACGTCAAAAGTTTTGACTTGGCGGATAACAAGTGAAGCGAACTGTTGTAACAAGATTGTGGTCTTCGCTTGACACTAGTTAGAAACGACTTTGGAACTTTACTTCGACTTCTAGTGGCTTAGTAAGAAAGGTAAGGTAACCAATTGAAAAAAATGGAACTTCGTTGAACTAATCGAGAGTACGGAGTAAGAAAGAGAAAGAAGGTAAATAATAATTTACATACTTAGGTTAAGAGACTAGACTAGACATTCGGCCATGTCTTCGCCCGCGTAAGAATTGGCAAAATTTTGCCTTCCTTCGTTCAGTAGTTTCGGCTGTGCTTTGTCTGTCAGTCAGTCAGTAACGCAAGAGTTTGATGTATTGATTACAAGCCTAAACACTTAAGTAATTAAACTTGTCAGTCACTGGTAGTCTTCTATTTTCATATAGTTTACATAAAAAATGTGAACATAAACAATGATTCTGAGTTTGTTTCGGCCTTTCTTCTCAATAAGTAATTTCACTAGGAAAAGCAAAAATAGGGTAATCATCTAAAATAGGGTTTTGACTTCTAAAAGTGTTGTAAACAACCAACATCCCTACTAATATTATAAATTCGAAAGTGTGTATGTATGTATGTATGTATGATCCGTTTTCACGCTAAAACTTGTTGAAATTTAATATAGAGATATATTGGACCATGGAGACGGACAAAGGCTATCATAAGTTGCACAAATTAAACAGGCAGGGATTGTAGGGAGGGTAGAAGTTTGTACAGCACAAATTTACCTCATGGAAGTAAGAACGCATGCGCTAATAATTGAGTGCTGCGCATGTGCTATCGCATATCTGTCAGTACTGTCACATCATACATAATATCATATTGTGCACGGTGATTAAATTGTTCGCATATATGTATTAACTATAATAAATTATATACTACGCTTAAACGGCTGCAACGATTTTCCCTACTAATATTATAAATGCGAAATTGTTTATATATTGGACATGTATTAGAAATGGCTTTGACATTTGACTGTATTCAAGGTGATGTTATTATGTACCTTTTGGTGGACAGTGTTATAGATACTGACCGAGTTACTTTGTACCCTATAAAGTTTCTGAAGTCTTGAGAATAATCAGGTGTGCCTTCACACAACTTGAGACTGAAAGTAGATTTGTGTCACCCCGAATTTAACGCGCGCGAAGCGGCGAGCAAAAACTAGTGCAGAAATAAATATGTCTTTATGTCTTCACTAGACGTCGCCAGCGGCTTCGCCCGCGTCAGTTAGACATATAAACCATCCTCTTGAATCATTCTATCGATTGAAAAAATCCGTTGCGTAGTTTTTAAGATTTAAGCATACATAGAGACAGACAGACAGAAGACAGACTTTGCTTTATACTATGTAGTGATAAATCGCTGGGCAGATTGAAATAGGGTTAGCTGTCTAGTTTACCGTATATCCACAAATATATTTTTTGTTTCGTGTATTTTCCTTAGTCACCTCTCACGGCAGCTACATAATGAAACGGGGAAGTGACACTATGTATCCGTTTTTCGGTATTATTCGTATACTATACAGAATTTGAGTAGTGAAGGATTATTCAAATACTGTCTACACTTCTTATTTTATTTTTAATTTATTTAAGTTACATAGAGGACTTACAGCTAAAATATACATGTAACAACAGAACGGTAAACATAAGGCCAATAACAAGTCATCACGTATAGGAACGTAGGACATCTTATATATGCCTATGTAGGTATGTGTCGTGGCCATTTCATGAAATTGTCAATTTCATATAATGCTCGATCATTTCATGAAATGGGCAGTTTTACGATGTAGCCACGATTTAACAAATATTTTAAAAAATCTGTTTTTATCCAAATCTGTGATTTTATGCAAATCTCCTATTTTTATATGACATTGATCTTATATTTTGAATAGACTCAGAAGCGGTATTCTGATAACCTAATGTCATAAGGTTATCAGAATACCGCTTCTTGGGGTTTTTCCTACCTTCAGGTTTTTCCGTAAGGAAATTCTCAGTAGCAGCACGGAGTCTGGTAACGTGCCCGGTACGGCAATAGGCTCGTCCCCTATTACGTGGGACCTAAAAAATTCATGGCGAAATGTGGGTGTTATATTACACCTCTGCCTACGCCATCGGGGACACAGGCGTAAGTCTATATCTATAATGTCATTATCGTATAGTTTGAAATAAACAGTTCGTCGTTGACACATATTTTGACACTTGTTTCAATTTACGATCTCGTTACAACTTCGTTCAATTATCAGATAATTTAGAAGAATACGCTTTTTGTGACGTAAGTATGACACTGACATGATATAGAAATTATATTTATTTAGAAGAATAATGGGCCCCAGATCATTGATCTAGCTGTACCTAACTTTGTAATAGATAAGACTGACTTTAGCCTATATTTTCCTTTAATAACATCACCACCCACGTCCACGTAATACAGAGATGAAGATGGATAACTGTCTTAGCTGAAAATTTACAAATGACCTAGGCTCTGTGGCGTTATGCCAACGAAGTGTCGAAATCTAGACTAATATTATAATCTTTGTTTGTGGGTTTTATGAATACGTTTACGGAATTAGATAGATAGATAGATAGATATACGCTTTATTGCACACCAACATAGTATTATACAATACATATTTTGTAAAGAGACTTAAAACTATGATAATGTACAATCGGCGGCCTTATCGCCTAAGGCGATGTCTTCCAGGCAACCTTGAGGTGGACAGGAATGATATAAGCAAAGATTTGGAGCGGTGGTGTAGTTGCTAAAAATAATACGAAAATCTTAGATACTATATACATACATACATATCTAAATTATAATTCGATAAATATACGTACATAATATATATAAAATATAAATATACTTACATGCATTATAAAAATATAAGACAGTCAAGACAGACAATACAGATGTAGTTATTAAGGCTAATGTAACAAAAATCATTTAATTAAATCAGAGTGCTTTTTGATCAAAATTTTGAAAATATTTAACGATTTTGCTTTTCGGATCTCCAGGGATAAAGCATTCCACAGACGCACAGCTTGAGCAGTGAAAGATTTCGAAAAATAATTTGTGGAATGCTTTGGCATCTTCAGTGTTAGATCCTCAGACGACCTCAAGGATTTTACATGTGTGTCATGAACGAACACAAAAAGTTCTTTAAGATAGGAGGGAGTACTAGGATTAAAAAGAACATTGTACAATAATAAAAAATAAATAAAATACCTTTATTTCAGGCCACATAACCCATATAGGACACATAGAATTTCATATACACGATTACAAAAGCATATACACACACACAAAAAGAAAAAACAAATACATTAAAAAAGCACAAAAACAATATAACATTAAAATAACAAAAAAACAATATAATATAATGTTAGAATGTTAGATTATGTCGTGATTCCAAATAAAATATATTATGAATTAAACTTTATAAGTTTGATATTCTGTTTCTTTTTATTTTTAGTTACTTGGCTAGAAACTGTGATACGTTGTGACTGACTTGTAAAAATTGATCACCAATACCGTTTCAAGGTTGTTACTTCGGATGTATTTTCGCCACATTATAATAAAATTATTGTCTTAATTATATTGTAATCATGTTTATAGAATAAAATTCGTCTTATACAAATTCCAAATATTTTGACCCTATCCTGCGCTGAACATTTTAATGGTACGTCCACACTCATCATCGACCTGGCGTTACCCCAGTTGCAGTCAAGACATGCGAAAGTAATATTTTGGGCTTCAATCAGCAGAACAGACATACTTTGCTAACTCATTAATCTGAATTAACTCTTGGCACTAGAAGTATGTGGGTCATATTTCATGCCAAATATGACACACTACCTAAAAATAATTTTTACTGGCACTAAAACTATTCTGTTCAAAGTCGTTACAATTAGACTAGGATATAATTATTACCTGGCTTGTAATCGTACTTAAACAGAATAATTGACTTTATATTTCGTCTCTTAAACCTGTATGAGACCGAATTGGAAGTAGGTAAATATGTCCTTCAAAACAAAAAAAAACATAGCATAGAGGTAGTAAACCCAACAAATATAACCGAATTGAGACTACATGGGAAAACACACTTTGATCGTATTGTTTCGATTCGCGGTGTATTTTGTGCCTATTGATCGAAAATTATCAAAAATTTGTAAAGTTCCTTGCGTTATCGGTATACCAGTTTTTCTACTATGGGCGTTATAAATAAAAATTCGCTCAAACGTGCGACGTTCAGATAGACAACCATTTTAATACGTCGTTGTATATAAGTTTAAACACCGTGCAGGGTATGGGTTTACCAAAAGGTTCTGAGAAACACGAACATTCGCAATCTTGCCAATGTTTCATTACTTAAGAATAAATGAGAACGTTTTAGCGACCGTTCTATCGAGCGTTCTGATGAGCATTTTAGCGAAAAGATAGTCGATTTGCTGCGAGTTTTTTGCCAACTAGACAGTTTGCATGACACAGCATGAAAATTTGCATAGCAATCTTTCGCTTTATGCTTGACTCTATTCGTTATTCAGTTTGACAAATTTAAAAAAATGTTCTCTTACAAGTGAATGCTCAAGTCTCTCTCAATTTGTGGAACTTTCCATGTGCTGAAGGAATTCATCGATTGAAATATAATGATGATAGTATAAAACAACCCTTACGGCGTCAATCCAACCGTATTTATAGTATCAAACGAATTTATTCCTGGACATCAATGATATAATCCTTTCCATTATGGCGCAGCAATATTCATCCTTTCCAGTAAACCTTTGTATCCGGGATGATCGGTTTATCCCGGATGACTGTATCTAAATAAAATTTGAATGAAATTTGCACAATGGCTTCCGCATATATATCGTTAATGTTTCCTTTCCTTCTTTAAGTATTTTAAATATATCTAGCTATATACAACCTTACATTTTTGGGGTAAGGTTCAAGCAATATTTATAGGCACGCGTGGCTTCTAACTTTCTGCTCGGTCTGCTTTTGGTCTAAAGCTGGCAAAAAATTTCAGTCTAGCAATACCATTTACAAATTTCTTTACAAACATAGGCGCAGATTACGTAATCGTATTCCCACAACCTACTTAATGATAGCTAGTGACCTATTTTAATGGGTTTCTTTAATTCGTTAAGAAAAAGAAAGGTCATGGTTGTACAAGGTAACTATGGAAAATACACAAGCAAATAGTATCTTTACAAAGAGACGGAAAACTCGACATGAAACGCTAAACGCTGACGGGTTACGTCAGGCTAGCGTGGTATAGTAGAGCAAATGCTCCTACTGACTCACAATTCTATTGTGACACAAATTGAGAGCTACGCAAGGCTGTATAATATTGGTAGTAAATTGTACACCAGTTGTGCCTCAGAAATTACACACAGTGAATGCCCGAACTTCGTTCAATTGTGAGCCTGACTGGATTTCAATAGTTACGTAGCCTTCTTCCGACAGCTTGTACGAGTAGGTATCAGACCAACTATGCAAAGACTTTGTCTGGATACCAGCCTATCATAAGATTTGTTATATTATAACCAATGCAATTTATGTATTATTTGCCTTGACTATTTGCAAGTCCAGTGTGATCATCTTTATTTCAGTTTTGACGTCCTATATGTTAATGCATCTGTATTCTGTATTGTATTGTATAGAAAAGTACATTCTGACTGGCATATCATCACAGAGCCTAAACTACGGAAGACGGAATCATGAAATTTTGTCAGTGCTCCTTTTGCAACACAGGCATTAAGATGGAATATTCTTATGTTATATAGTCCTATTTTACCTTATTAGGGGTATCCCTAATAAGGTAAAATAGGACTTGTAAATTTGTTGGAAAATTTTAAGCTGGCGCTACTAAAATACAGGTAACAGCTAGTAACAGTAGTAACGTAATTCATAGATTTCACACTTCATTCTCCACATTCCGTAATTCATAGATAAACGAGTTGACGACAGAAAGCTTTTTTGTTAATTACTTTAAAACTTACATCTAAGTTTTAAAGAAATGAACAAGACAACTAAGAAGTTGTACCTAAACTTAGATCTTTTTTTTAAAAGGTCAGATTTCAAGTGCAAAAGTTTATCGAAATCCGATAGTTACCGAGTAATATGTAAACTTCAGCAGCAAAACAATCTCATTATATCATAGCTTAGTAAACATGGCATGGCGAACACTTTACCTACTTATCATAATAACCGAGTTACTCATTTTACCGTACTGACAAAATAAGCTTTAGCGGCCTTACTTGCTCTTAAGATATTCTCCAAAATTTGCTTACCTACAGAAAGTAGGTTTCAAAAAGATACGAAAAACTCAAGAACGCTTTTTTTGGAAATTTAGAGAATATAATATCAGTGATCGTTATACAATGTTTGAGAAAGCTCCAAGCCCGCATGCTTAAAAACCTTATTAACAAGATTTTGTTGTCTAATAAATTACAATGTTTTCAAAATATAATTTTGCTATCAGATAATTTGTTTTATAAATCACGCATTATATCAGTAGTTTGCTCATTTATTAGTTTATTAAAGGGGATCTAAAAGCGCTATTTAAGATAATGACGACCAGTTGGCGCCGCGGGAGTGTAAGCGACTGCTACGCCGAAGGTCGCGGGTTCGATTCCTGCTCAAGTCAAACATTTGTGTGCGTGAACATGGATGTTTGTCTTGGTCTGGGTGTTTCTATGTAAAATATGTATGTATTTACAAAAAAAAAAGTATATATGTATGTTTATCCATTATCTAGTACCCATAGTACAAGCTTCTGCTTAGTTTGGGACTAGATGGTGTTGTGTGAATGTGGTAGAATATTATTATTATGTTTCTCTTTCCACACAAAGTTAGAAGAATATCTAACTTTGGTGTCAGAAGAATAACCGGTCCTTTAGGAGGCTTACACGGGGATATGGACCCAACGTGCAGAGGCCCGCAGAGAGTTTTTATCTAAAATGGGATGGGACACATGCTGCAGAGCCTCCACAACTGCACTACTGAGTACAGCTATGGACTAGCCGCAAAACATGTAGGACTATTGTGATCATGTGAAGCCTAATTTAACTGGGTTATGGGGATCGATGTTGGATGGACTGAAAATAATGGTACTGTGGATAACAAACGGCACCTGCCAGTGATACTCCTATAGCATCCGTCCGCCTGGCAGCTGCTATTATTATTATTATATATACTTCTTTCTTTCCGATGACCTGTTAGCGATTTTGGTATGATTTAAGTATAAACAAATCGCGAAATAATTAGGTACATACAGGTATAATTGCTTAAATTGTTTACATTATACTATAGGTATAATCATATAAAGTGTAGTGTGTGTGTGTGTAGTGTGTGTGTGTAGTGTGGTAAAACTTGCCGCCATTTTGTAGTAGGGGTTGTGTGCCCCCATGCGGCTAATCGAAATTTTGAAGCCTCGTTAAAAGGCGTTGTTTATTGAAAAGACTAGTCGCACTATTATACACCTATTTATTCACTATGAGAGATATCCAACTCAGACAGTTATTTCGATACATAGATAAAACTAGTGATTTATGCTAATGCATAAATTTTCCAACTAATAAATTTTCTTAAGTTAAAAATGTATAATATCGAAGAAAACAATCTTTGTAGCTTGATACGTAATCCCAATTTTATAGACAATAACTTTTATACGGCATTTTCTATTTGCTCCTTATGTTGTAAGCTACAATGGACTGATTTATTACATTTATTGGGGTTACCATTTTGTTTGAGGTCATTGAAACTATAAATTAAATTTTATTTGTGGAATAAGGTTTACGATGCACTGTGGCGTATCACATGGGGATGTGATAGATGCAAACAAAGTGCAAAGAAATGTGCTTTTTTAATTAGGTATGTTCGTTCTGTGTATAAGCTGTCAATACTAATTTGTTTACGCGGGCTTATGCACAAAATTAAAATCAATATTTACTATGGTAGCCTCCGTTGCTAATAATAAGAATACATAACTTTGTAGAGTGCTTTAAAGATATTTTAAAGATTTTTATTCATAAATTTTCAATTTTTCATTTTAAAACATATTACCCTTAAAACTGTGGCTTTAGTAGGTATTTCCAGTCATGAAGTGGTCGTTACGTCACATGCTACTCCTACTTTTAAGTGCAATCAGGTCTAATTCCATTCCAAGAATAATAGTGGTACGATTAAATCATATAATGTCATTGTTTGGTAGATGGAACCCGGATACAAAAAAGTGTGCAAATGACTGTAACCCGATATAATCCATAATATTAAATAACGTCTGTGTATAACTTGAATCTCATTGCTTTTAGTATGAAATTCGAATTATTATGAAGTTTAGTATTTGCGTTATCTCTACAATAAAGTACGATCGCGCTCAACTTGGCGAGGCCACTCCCGTGCCCCCAAATACGGTCTAGTGGGTAGAAGCTTAAAAAATAATGGCGCTTGCCCGGATTAAGTATTATTTATATAGTTTGAGTATATTTGGACAAAGTTGTTTACCTTTCAGTTTATTGTGTTCGTTCTACTTTACTTCGTCATCAAAATATTGCGGCTGAATTTTATTTTCATCAGAACCGTTTAGGATCTTATTTTGTCAATTTCACAAAGTTTTGTTTAGTTATACCTAGTTAGTTACATAGACTGCCTCCGTGGTCCAGTGGATAGCATATGCGACTGCTGATCGGAGGTCCCGGGTTCGATTCCCGGGTCGGGCAAAAGTGTTACTGGGTTTTTCCGAATTCTCAGTAGCAGCACGGAGTCTGGTGATCTGAGCGCTAACGGCAATAGGCTCGCGTGGCCTATTACGTGGGACCTAAAAATTCATGGCGAAAAGTGGGTGTAATATTACACCTCTACCTACCCCTTAAGGGATACAGGCTATAAAAAAACAGTTACATTTATGAAAGATTAGTCTTCTTTGCTGACTGTCATACCTATATATTAAGTTGTTTACGTCTATATCTAAAAAGCCACAACAGATTAGATGGCAATATGGCACATTGCTATCCCTTTGCGTTGCGGATGTCAGACGGAGGCAGTTGCTCTGTAGAAAAGCAAGTATTCTTTCCAATTTGGTTAAACTAGAAAGCAGATCCCAGGCTCCAAACCGAAAGTCTTGGTTGCAACCAGGATGATAATGATATTTAAGAAAAGCAAGCCTTCTCTCCAACTATGGTGACTACTATAAACATGTTAGGCATGTCATGCTTATAGTTGACATCATGTTTTAGTATATTTACGTCGGCAAATATACTCTCTACATATACATTAAAGACGTAAAGACCTTAAATCCATAACTCTCAGAGCGCAATAAAGACATAAATTGAAAACGAAATATCAAATTACCAAGATTTCATCGAACGTAACAGTCGATGCTCTGGAGTGGAGAAAGTCAAGGCCACGAAGAACAATTGCGTTATCGAGAAATATGTTTCATTGTATATAAATAAATTTTATCAGAAAGATTCGAGAATTCTCGATATCATTTCCCCGAACCATTAAGCTTATGTTTATATTGTGTACTCGCGGTTGCGTTGTCAACTTTTGTGGTAGGTAGGTTTTCCTTATGAGGGTTATGTATATTTTATGTTATGGGGCAAATGATCGGTGTATGACTCTTCGTAGTTCAATATGCTTGATGGAAACTGTGTATCACAAGGCCTTAGGGTGTACTTATTTAAACCATCGCAGTGCCTGCCTACCATTTGTGCATGGTACAGTAATGCGGGTCTACTTCAGTGTGACTCCGTCGAATGTCGGAACGGTCCAATTACCAAAAGCGGTGACAAATTTTATGACACTCTTTTTTGAAACTCAATAACTCAAGATGCACGGAACCAAAGAGGGCAGAACAATTTCATACTAAAAAAGTTCGGGCAAGTGCGAGTCTGACCCGCGTACCGAGGGTTCCGTACGCATTTTACCTTATTTGAGGTTGGTGCTAATTACGCTAGTCCTCTAAATCTGTATGAGCGCCCATACAACTTAGAGAACTATCTTAAATGGAGTCTACTATGCATGTATGGGGACACCCTTAAATTTTCCACTTTTTTATTTTTTGTAATTTTTCCTTAATTTGTGCTGTAAGACCCTGCTTTTGGCCAAATTTCGTGATTCTAGTTCAACGGGAACTACCATATAGGTTTTCGACCCAAAACCTATAGGGTACTTACAGTTGACCTAGAATTGTCAATTTTGGTTAAAGCAACAGTAAAGAAAAAAATCCTAAAATTAAAAAAAAATGAAAATTAAGGTTAATTTTGGTACTTACAAGTTTTCGCAAAAATCTAATTTTGACCATGTCTTTTTATCGGGTTGCAAATTAAAATTTATACCAGATACTGAGGGTATCTGATATAAATTTCAATTTGCTAGGTCCACTCGTTCCTGCCCACTCGAAGACGTCTTTAAGACGCTGGACTGGACTGGACGGGGCATAAACATTAATGGCGAGTACATATCCCACCTTCGGTTTGCCGACGATATCGTCATCGCGGCAGAGAGGCTGGCAGAGCTGAGCGAGATGCTGCACAGCCTAAATGGAGCCTCACGACGGGTCGGTCTCGGCATGAACTTGGATAAAACCAAGATTATGTTCAACAAACACATTGTGCCGGGACCGGTTTATGTCGACGGATCGATGCTCGAAGTTGTTCAAGAGTATGTTTACCTTGGGCAAGTAGTCCAGCTTGGTAGAAACAACTTCCAGAAAGAAATCGACCGCAGGATCCAGTTGGGTTGGGCAACGTTTGGCAAGCTACGTCGAGTTTTCTCTTCGCCCCTACCGCAATGCCTGAAGACCAAAGTCTTCAACCAATGCATCCTACCTGTTATGACGTACGGTGCCGAGACGTGGACACTCACAGTGGGACTAGTCCACAAACTAAAAGTCACGCAGCGAGCTATAGAACGGGCTATGCTTGGCGTCTCTTTGAAGGATAAAATTCGAAACGAAGTTATCCGACAAAGAACCAAAGTTATCGACATAGCTCACAGAATCAGTAGGCTCAAGTGGCAGTGGGCTGGCCATATTTGTAGAAGGACTGATGGCCGATAGAGCAAGCGTATCGTAGAGTGGAGACCACGTCTCGGCAAGCGTAAGGTAGGGCGGCCCCCGGCTAGGTGGACCGACGACCTGAAAAAGGTGGCTGGGACAGACTGGATGCGGAAGGCTGAGGACCGTGTACTGTGGCGCGTGTTAAGAGAGGCCTATGTCCAGCAGTAGACTGCGATAGGCTGATTGATTGATTGATTGACTCGTTCCTGAGAAAATCGGTGGTGACACACGCAGACAGACAGACGGACAAAAAAGTGATCTTATAAGGGTTCTTTTACCTTGTGAGGTACGGATCCCTAAAAATGGCAGAAAATTTCAACAATTCTCTTTGAAAGCGACCCACATATATCTTCCATTCTCCACCCATCAGTAAGTACTTATATTGCGACAATTTCACTAATGGAACTAAATATTTATTAAAGCATTCGCATTGTGGTAAACACTTAGTGGCCCTTACGTTCATTGTAAACCTGTCATACAATTTAAAACTGGTTTAAGCTTATTTATTGGAAAAGTGTTTACCACATTTTCGGCTTTAAATAACGCGCTTAAATGAACATCAATTTAAAATAGCGTCGATTGGCCAATGTTAGTATCCATATTTTACGAGATAATGTTTTGTGAAATTGTAGTATTATTAATATTATATTGTAGCTTCTGTAGTAAATGCTATTTGACGTCGGATATACAGAAGTAATGCTGAAAAAGCAAAATATAGAAAAGAAAAATGGCATACACCACTCTTAAAGGAAAACCCATCAAAACTTAAATATACAATGAGAGCCAAGTTGAAAATAAGAATAATTATGCATCTTTGTCACAGATTACTAAATAGTTACTTTGTTAACCTCGACGAAAATTACTTGTGTAGAAAATACAAAGATTTTACTAACTTCAACGTGTAATTCAGATTTGACTTGGCAAATCTACGCGTAAGGGCATAGTTCATTAAACATACTTCTTCAAAGATGATGCGTGATGCTACTGCGATATATTATGAAACAAGTCTGCTATTAGATACCTTAATACTTATCTTTGTTATTACTTGATTGATTAATTCAAGAATTTTCAGTTATTAGATTTATTTTGTATACAGAGAAAAATATTTTAAATTATTCAATTAACGGACACAATGTATATAGGTACAGACCGGAAACAACTATTTTTGGATTAAGTACCCAAACAGCTATTTCCAGTGGAAATCAAACCCACAACGTGTCGCAGTGCAAAGTGGCGAAGTGACCGCTTAAACTACTACGCCATTCGTATAGTACGGGAAGTCGCGCTGGATTTGCCAAAGTATTTTATACCGAACTAGCTTTTGCCCGCGGCTACACGCGCGTTAAATTCGGGGTAACACATGTCATATCTACTTTAAGTCTCAAGTTGTGTGAAGACACTCCTGATTATGCTAAAAAGTCAGTAACTCTATAGGGTACAAAGTAACTCGGTCAGTTTCCATGACAGATGTCAAAGCCATGTTTCAATATATGTCCAATATATATCTATATACACTTTCGCATTTATAATTTTAGTAGGTAAAAAAATCGTTTCAGCCGTTCGAGCGTTGCGTCAGTCGCCGCGCGGTGGAGCTAAAAGTTACAGCATCTGAAAGTGGACGAAAAAAAATGGTATATTCGGAATCCGGAGCTAATGCACCACAGCTGCAGCTTAAACAACATAATCAATCAAACAGATAGATACGCATGCAATTTCGTCAGCAAACAAAGATTAGCCGATAAAGAATTCAATTATTATAAATAATGCATGTTTACTGCCTCCATAGTCCAGTGGATAGCGTTTGCGTCTGCTGATCGGGACGGGTTCGATTCCCGGGTTGTGCAAAGGTGTTACTGAGGTTTACCGAATTATCAGTAAGTTCTCAGCCAAATGTAGGTGCAATATTATACTACTTTCTACTCATTTGGAGTTACGGGTGCGAAATTATAAAAAAAATGTTCATCTCAGGTGAGAAATCACAAACAATTTTACTTATACAAAATGCAAAAAAATATATTTCTTAATATTAAAATGATTGTCGTGGTTAAGGGTTTTGTATAATTTACTTCATGAACATAATATTGTATATCTAAAAAAAAACATGTAACAGAAATTTGTCGGTTAAAATTCCATTAGCCAACGTACTTGGAGTCAGTTTGCCAAGTTTATTTGGCAGTCGAGAAAACTTATTATTCTGTCCTTTCTTCAGACGCCATTAAAGGCACGACTGATCATTTATATTAATGATTTTAAATAGTCACTAATTAACCAGTTTCAAAACGTGATCACCAACTTGTTGTCATCGATATATTATTTTTAATTAACGAAAGGAAAATGCATTTCGTATCTGATTCTTGTCACCGCGTTTTTTGGCATTCGTTGCGGATTTTAAGACATATCTTAATACATGAGTCAAGAATGCTTAAAACAGAATAAGATCTCTCTTGTATAGTTCTTTAACCTACCTATATTTAAAAACGAAACTCTATTTTAAAATTATATATTATAGACATGTCCGTGTGGTGACGGATTAAGAATACGGAATGTCACCACCCCATATCATCCCATGGGTGTCGTAAGAGCCGACAGAGGGAGCATATTATGCAGAGAACAGCACTGTAAGAGAAGGAAAACTTGATACAAACCCTATACCAACCCGTTTGGCCAATTCCTCCTTTCAAAGGAGACGCTTAGTCCAGCAGTGGACTGTTAAAGGCTGATGATGATGATGATATTATAGGCATGAAGGTTGCCTTAACCTGTTTGGTAAACCGCGGCAAATCGAACTAAACACTTGCAGTACGATTTAAATACTTATTTCCTACACCATAACGCTACAAAGATCAAAGTGTCTAGGTTGACGTGTATTCGTGTGTACAAAGGTTATTACAATGATGTTTTATTTTATATAGACTCACGCCTGTTTCCCTGAAGGGGTAGGTAGAGGTGTAATATTACACCCACATTTCGCTATGATGTTTTTAGGTCCCACGTAATAGAGGGCGAGCCTATTGCCGTCATCGGGCACATCACCAGACTCCGTGCTGCTACTGAGAATTCGGAAAAACTCAGTAAAACTTTTGGCCGACCCGAGAATCGAACCCAAGACCTTCGATCAGTAGTCGCATACGCTATCCACTGGACCACGGAGGCAGTTTTGATGATCAAGGCAGTCAATGATGTTTGAATCAGTATAATATGACATCAGTATCGCATTGGCTATTAACCTTGATTGATTTTTTTCTTCTGTGAGAGGATGTAATACGTCAGCCAAAATGCAAGTAATTATGTATACCTACTGTCATAACGTGCAAGTTGTTATATACGTAATTGGCAAGTACATCAGTCAAATTATAGTGGACTATTTTATCTTCAACCAGGTGTAATAGATTTGCTGTAGCATAGACTAAATTCATTAAAAACTAACGTAAAATAATTTTCAAACGTGGAATAAATATAAATCATAGATTTCGCGGCCATTCTATAAAGCTAGACTTAAGCTATTTTTGTGCAGCGTCTGTATCTAAATCTTTTGGAACAAAATGTCAATAAATCCTCCATTGATAGATGCATTATAGTCTAATACTATAATAAATTAATGGCTGTTATAATATTTACTCCTTGTTTTATTTAGAAGGCTATATTTATATCTTTTTTTTTTTTTTTTTTACGGGGTGGAAAATCCCTTCGGATCTCCGACTCTTGGGGGAAATAAGAGTCGGAGTATGTGGTGTTTCCACTAAAAACCACCTCGACTTCCGCCATGTACCCGTGTGTCGGAGGGTGGGGCATCACCAAAGCACTCGTCGCCACCCTCCGACGGGTATTGGCCCGCCAGATGGTCAGGCGGGCCCCAAACAAAACCCCCTTGGCGACGGATTAAGGTGTTGGACTCCGCCGCCAAAACGCCCAGCGGCCGCAGAGGATAGGGAGGACGGCAACGCAACACCGCATCTCCTCTTCCTCTGCGGCCCCACCGCGACGCATCGAATGGTGCGCCCCCATTTGGTCGCGGGAGATAGGGCGCGCGGCAACGCAACAACGACTCTCCTCCCGCGACCGCACCCGACTGCGAGGGACAGACAGAATTGTCCCCCGCACCCGCACCGTTGGACGCATCCTGCGCAGGCCCCTCCAAGCCCACGCGGAGCGTCCCTTCCTGGATCCCTCTTAGCTTCTCCGCGGGTGACCAATCCACGCTTACTAAGCCCCCCCACCACGATAAGGTGGAGATCCCACGGGGGGGAGGCTATATTTATATCTGACGATATTAAAACATACAAAAACAACATTCTGAAAATCAGACCCATAATCCATTCCCGAATACATACACAATTTTTTTTTAAATACAGAATTGGAATAAATATTAATAATCATCGTAGGAGGGAATTCCTGTACACAAAGATAATGGGGTTTTTGAAAATATAACCGAAATGCTTTCAAAATAAAGTAGAATTTTTGTAGTTTCGGTTGATTCGTTCACACAGTTGTGTACTCAGAACTCCGTATTGATTGCCTACGAATGCCCGAGATAGACAGATGACCTTTGTCTTAAACTACATAAGTTTAGTAGTACATTATAATACGTTTATAGAGTATGTAGTGCAGTGTCTGTAGAGTTTCTTTGTCCTTTTTATTTTATTTTATAATGAGGTTAAAGTAACATAATTTATAAGTAGCATATAAGTTAAGCTTAATCTAATCTAATCTAATACAAAAACCATAAAAACAAATTTAGAAAGTGAAAATATTTACATGGTTTAGGCGTCGTAAAATGCCTCCGCATCAATGTCATCGGGTAACGTGCCCAGAAGGCTGGCAGCATTGCCACGCTGGATGGCAATGCTGATTCTCTGAGCAAAGAATAAACCAGCCTTCTGGTCACGTGAGACGTCGATTAACCGTTTAGAAATTTCCCGGAATAGAGAACGAGCGCTCGGACCCCATGAGCCTAGCGTTTCCACCCCAAACGGCTCAAACACGTAATTACTTACTAAATTACTGTATTTGCGCCGTTTGAGAGTTTCCGCAGTTGCAGCAGCAGCGCCAGCATGGCCTCCCGTGTTTGGAACGTGTGATGGCGCGAGGGTGTCTACACAGGTTGCGTCCCACACCAAAGGCCTACCCATTTTCCAAGGTAACAATGACATACCATCAGGTCTCTTACCGTTGTCGCGTACCAAACCATTTGGTTCAAGTACAGCTGGTACGCCAGACGCGACAAGAGCACGACGGATTATATCATTCAGATTGGCATGATGAGGAATTCTACCAGCGCTTCTGCTGCAAGATAGCCCTTGTTGGCCTAGGCTATCGACGTCTTCTCCACAATGACATCGATGCGGAGAAACACACGGAGCACCTAAACGAAGACAAATGGCAATACGGAATGTCTCATCGTCCAACTTGGTTCCAGTGTAGGGCGATGGTAGTGCCTGAAGCCATAGACCGGATTCCCATTCTCCCACAGCCAGCAAGCGAGCACGCTCTGTAACATTTAAAGAAGTATCCAAAAGATTTTTTCTTACTATGTTACAAAGCGGCGCGTCCCACAGTCTTTGGGAGAATAGGTTGGTAGGCAAATCAGTGCTTGGACAAGCCATTTTCCAGGCGTTTATGGCTTCGGTTTTGCACAACACTTCTGAGTTAACTGGTGTAGAAGATAAAATTTTCCTAGTTAACTCTTCCGTGCTGTGAACCGAAGACAGAAACGCCGGTAAACTGACACTGGAAATTTTGCGAACGCCGAGCCCACCCAAACGTATGGGCAAAGACGCTTGTAGCCAGGCTCGGTCGTCTAAGTCCACATTTAAAATTCTCTTTAAAGTAATTAGGATAATTTGGTCGATTTGTTCTAAAAGTGATTTTTTTTCCCAAATTGGGAAGATCTTAAGGCATGTGTGAATTTTGGGACGAAAAGACAATAACAAATAATAGTATAGGCCGAATGAATATTAATTTTGAATAGGCGATCTGAAATTTCACAAAAATTTTGTATCTTTTCGTCTAAGAAAGAACCGAAAGATTCTTCAAATACTGGAGAACCTAGGAGGCGAAGAGAAGTCTTATCAATAATTTTGATGTTTGATGCCAAATTATTAAATTTTGATATTATCGAGTGTTTTTTTGTGGAGTCTGTTGTATTTATAAACAATTCACACTTACTAGAATTTAGTTCCAAGCCAATAGATGCGAATTTATTTATAATAAAAGCTAAATCTTGTAATACAATGTCTGCAGCGCCCCCTAGGGCCCCATCATCTAAAAACCATGCATTAAATTTAGAATTTATTTGCCGAATAATGGGTTGTATAGCTAAACTAAAAATGACTGGTCCAAGAGGGTCACCTTGTTGGCACCCAACTGCAGATTCCAAAAGATTGTCCTGATATAGTAATTTTGTGGGATATCTGTAACATTGCCAAATAAATTTAAAAATTTTGGGGGTTTCTAATTTTGCTTGTGTCAACAAAGTGTCCCTATTCACTGAATTGAAGGCTTTTTTCAAGTCAACCTTCAAAATGACCTCTCCATCACCACTTCCAAGGTACGTGGAAAGGGCATGTATAGCAGCCTCACAACCCCCTTTGGAACCAAAACCTAGTTGTAGGGGTTGGAATTTTTCTGATAGCTCCCTGCTGTAAAATTTACAGCATATCTTGGCTGCTTTACGCCGATATGTGCAACCCACGGCAATGGGACGAATGCCACCATCCCTCTTGTTAAGGGCACATAGATTCACCCCATACAAGATGTCAGTGATGGCATCGTCCACATTACCGGAGAGCATCATATTTACTAGGGCAGTCAAATCCTTCAGAAGTGTATCGCCAGCCACCCCAGCACTTGCACACACAAGATCTTTTAGATGCTGTGGTGTCAAGGCATCAAGGCCACCTGCCGAGTCACTCCGGAAGGAGCAAACTGCTGCTTACACGTCCTTGGCCGTGGTGATCAGATTTTCTGATTCACTGTCGGGAGCTTCAGGAAAGGAGAGATCATTAATGGGCGCTGGATGCTTGCTCTTCAGACCCGCAAGCGTCTCTGGAGAGCAAGGCGCCACTACATCACTACTGAATAATAGTCTAGATGCGCCCCGTATGTCACCATCCCTTAATTTGGATTCTACATATTGATAGAGCGATTTATGCTTGTATGGTGTGAATTTAGGGTCTAAAGTGTTGGCCGAAATTTGACAATTATACTTAATTTGGGATGTTAATGAATTTTGGGCTGGATGATTTTTATCAACATGTAAAATCCTATAAGGGAATGTTAATAATTGCTCCCAAGCCGTTGTTGAGTTCTCCCTTTGTCCTTTAGTTTACAATCAACATTTGTGGTTAAACCTGTTAGAGGCATGGAGTAATGAGGGATGCGGTGTTCCTGTAACTAGAGGGAGGGTCCTATCGATGTCTAGTAAACACGGCCAAGATCTGTAAAAGCGCAATTCAACTAGGCGTTTGAAGATAGATATTACATACAATTGAAGTGGCAGATACCGAGCTCCAAGATGGAGGTCTAGATTTATTGAGAAATATACTGCATTTAATTAAATCACATGTATGAATAATATCACAGAACAGCATGCATGAGAAACTTGATGGGAGTGAATGAAGCAAGCGAGGTATGTCAGGATCGTTACAAATGGCGTTCCGTAGTCTCTGCCTACCCCTGCGGGAAAAAGGCGTGAGTCTATGTATGTATGTACATGTATATTAGAGTCCTTGACCTCTGTTACTCTATCTATTTGAACGCCACCTGTCTCCCATTGGGGTAGGCTATACCTACTATAAAACGCCGAAAGCTCCAAATCAAACAAATATCTTTCGTTGAGACGTACTCTGCTTTCTACTATTCTTAGAAGTTAAATGCCGAGTCGATAAAAATCTTATTCATTATACACAACTGACTGTTTTCTTTTAACCTAGATAGTCCAGTTATCTCTGAGACCAATCTGTAAGACACTGTGCAATTAAAATGTTTTTCACGTCTGCAGTCAGTAATTTGTTTATATTTATGGTTTGACCCTATTGCATGGTTTTTGTGAATGATATAATAGGACAAGTAAAATATTAAAAGTATTAATTAAGCACAAGACTTCGATTCTCGGAATAAACGTGAGGTAAAAATAACTTTCGGCAATATCGGTATTTATTTTGCACGTGTAATTGCATTTTATGGACTTATTGGTGAATTAACACGAATAATGATTAAAATCTTAGCCGACCTTTACTGGATCATATAATTATGTAGGAAGCATTATTTTGGTATGTTTTATCACCTTTAGTAGCTAACTTATTGCCGACCTATCTGATGGTAAATGGTAACAGGTATTCATTATTTATTTATAGACTCACGCTTGTATCACCGAAGTGGTATGCAGAGGTGTAATATTACATCCACTTTTCGCCACGTTGTGATTTTTTAGGTTCCACTATTGTCGTTACAAAGGAACTTTGCCAGACTCCGTGGCACTCCGTGCTACTACTGAAAATCCGGCAAAACTTAGTTACACTTTTGCCTGAGACAAGAATCGAACCCGGAATCTCTCACAAATCACACATAAGATACACTTGGTGTGATCCACAACAATTTTTATCGAGCCTGGGTTTAATGATTGAATATTTGTGAAGTTGTCCCCTTCCGACACACGTGTTAATGGTAAGTGAAGCTATGATCTTTAAAAAAAAAACTTAAGAAACCTAAGAAATGACGGCTGTTATACAGCTGGTCTTATACTAAGTCCTTTGTTCATATAAACTTCTTGTATATTTATAAAATTTAATAGAGAAATATTTGCTATGAAACCAAACACTCCACACAGCGTTGCACAATATTCCTCAATAGAATATCAGATCGAGTACTCCAACCATCCGTACCACAATTCGGTGTCATGGTCAATGGTTTGCTCGCTCCCACTAACAATAATACCAGCAAAATGGTTTTGGTCGCTTTGTTTAAAGCCCAATCGTGTGTTCAGAAAGAATACCACGAACACTGGATATATGTGTCGTCATGCACGAGGCAAATTTAATCAGCACGATTTTAGAAGCAATTGGCTGGAACGTAAACAACTTTGGAGCCGATAATTGTTCGCTTTTGGGTCTCGTAGGTACAATTCAATCGTATTGGTTTGCTCGCTCATACGGAAATTGTTCTGCCGTATAAAGGATAGGTTTTCATTTCAACGACAGGAAATTTGTAAAGATATTTTATTTTATACCTATACCTATTAAAACACTCAGAATGAGTAAATTTAAAAGCTTCTGACGTTCAAAATGAATTGCTTATTTATTCAGAAAATGGATCATAATATTGATGAAAGCGTACTCTGAATAGATTTTCATTAATTAAGAACCAATCAATCATGTTATTCAGTCATACCTATTATAAAAGAAACATGTTTTTATGTAGTAAAATCATCATTAATTATAAGATAAATAATAAGATATATGAACCTATACTTCGAACATATAAACCTGTTTCAAGTAACTTTTTGGATCGAATCCATACAGCAATAACGCGAAACAAAGGTACGTGGTATATATCCCGTTGGAAAATGTAAAAGTATTAATTATGTAGCGCTCATAGCGTGTCTTGGTTTGCCGTTCGTAATAGATCGGCAAAGTTAAGTAAGCTTGTATCGGCCACCACTTAGATGGGTGACCGCGTTTGGCATTTACATCAGAGCGCTACCGTGCTTCGTAAAGCTGTAGGTCCCAGTTCTTATCTCGGGGCAAGAATAGTTATAGTCTGGCTACTCATTCGACGCAGTAAACTGATAGTTCCAGTGTTGCAGGTTTTTGCTGTTAAAAAAATAGTGACGAGACTAAATTAAATGAAAAATCGATTAGTGTAAACTTTGATTTCTTTGGAAGAAAAAGTAATATATTTATCTATAGTCATATACAGTGCATTACCACAACCTAAACGAATTACAAATCAGCTCTATGAAAAATCAATTTATTTATTGAATCTTGCACTCCAGGCAAAGATAATTTCAAACGATCGAATTACTGAAAGCGCAATAGAAATATTTCAAAGAATTTATTAAATCCGTGGGCAGTGGCTGCCAGTAATGTAGAACAAGAACAGAGCCGTCGTGGGTAACGAGCAACCACATTGTTAGTCAGTCAGGCACTGATCCAAGATGTCCGACGGTGAAGTAAGTTTCAATGACCGTCAGACATCGACATTGCACAGGTAAAATTGTTAGCACAAGAAAGAATTTGCAAATTGCCTGAAAATGCTGGATCATTCTTAAATCTTTTTAAACTAAAAGGAACCCTGATAGTTTTGTCATGTACGTCTGTCCGTCAGCGTTTTACGAGGAAACTTTAAGCACTAGAGTGCTAAAATTTGGCAGGGATTTACATTGTAACACCGATAAATCTGTACTTAAGGCTAGCTCTGTTAAGTCGAGTAGAGTATCGTTAAAAGCGCCTTTTAAATACCTTAAAGGTTCGCCTTAACCGTTTTTTTTAAATAATTGATTCGTTTGCGAAATATTTGGCAATAATCACCAATTACAAAGTGTTACATTCTGATGCTGTTTCCTAGTAACTATTTCAAATTTGGACAGAAATAAAGTTCCTACGGATATTATAAATGCTGGTATTCTTTAAAGGAAAGGCAGTGCCTGGATTGAAATCACGGCACTTTCTCATACCAAAGACAATTCCTCATCTAAGATCACTTAAATTAAATAAAGCCCGTATTAGTGTAATTGGGTTTTTCCGTTAGACAATTCTCAGTAGCAGCTCGGAGTTTGATAATGTGCCCGGTACGGCAATAGGCTCGCCCCCTTTTACTCTGCCTACCCCTTCGGGGATACAGGCGTGAGTCTATAAATTTTCGTGAATTGTTTCCAGATTTTTGGAAAATAATGGTTTATTATGCATAAAGTTGCTACGGCAAAGTGACTTTTAGTTAACTGCTACAATTCGCATAAAATCATTTAAATTTTGCTCTAACCTCCCTTCTTCTCTTACAACGATTAGCATTTAAATGGCTCTTTTTAAATTATACAAATCAACCGCTTCAACTTGTAACCAATTTGAGATGATAACATTTTTGATTTTTGTGTTCTTTTTTTGTGTTCCTAGTACGACATCATAATCAACATTTCGCAGTCATAAAAATAAATTATGCATTCAATTTAGTGTTGCGCACCATTTTTATCGCTACGAGGTTTACGAGCTTCAAATCTATATCTAATAATCACTAACTGCAGCATTGACTCTTTCTAATATTCGGTTGGCTATTCCATTTACTGCCACAAAGACATAAAATTTATTGCACGTGTTAAAGTTCTTGGCTTTGGCAGTTTTATTGGACATGTCAGTCGAGAAAATCTCAGTAACTCAGCAAGGTCTACTATAATAAAATTCTGTCATTGCTGCAAGAGAAATAATCCAATCCATATACATAACTCTTTATAGATTTGTCTATAATATAGAAATTGATCTTACATTCGAGGCCTCATAATGTCATTAATACGTAAAGCACAAACTTGCTAACCCTTTTACCCAAATTACGGAAGGCCTCCCTCACATTTTATACCAAACTATACACTTTATAGTACAGAGTAAACGCCGATCGAGAAGTAGGTGCAGTTGAAGTTAGTACGAAGGAGAACGATAATAGATATAATGGCCTGCAGACATCATTGTGTAAGAAACTTAAAGAGACATGCTACGAACAATGGCGTCGAATTCCATTCTTAACGCGACCACTACTGTTTTTATAATTTGACTAGAGGATGCCCGCGGTTACACCCGCGTTATTTAATTTAAGGCTACTGCACTGCTCCCGTCGCTCATAGCGTGATGTTATATAGCCTATACGCCTTCATCGATAAATGGGTTATCTAACACTGAAAGAATTTTCAAATCGGACCAGTATTTCCTGAGATTAGCGCGTTCAACCAAACAAACAAACAAACTCTTCAGCTTTATATATCAGTATAAGATAAAAGATGTTTGGATGCTGAAACATAAAGCGTCAGTCAATATCTTCTGCTCTTTGTGTAGAATGTAGAAAAACAACCATTTATAATGGTCAATAACGATCTCGTCATACCGTGTTCCTTTAACTGAATAAACAGTCTGTGGGCGAATAAGTATAATATATTAATATAAGAAGTAAAACATCATTCTGTCCATTGATTATTTGTTTCTTAAGTCTCCCACGACACAGGATTTATTTATTGCTAGTGCGGTCGCAGCTTTGGAAAGCGAAATCTACCATGAAGCGAATCACATCTTTTTACGAGATTTTATTCTGTCTGAGGTTCAACAGAGATGTGTGTGAAACCGAAAGCGAAAGAAAATTTTCGCTCAATATTTATGGTATCTAACCAAGACGGTATTTCCTATCAGTCATTTAAAAAAATGTAACAATTCCACCCTTGGCACCTACTCTCATAAATATATTTAAAATATAACCACGGAGCATTTAAATTGAAGTACTGGCATATTTTAACGAGCATTTCTCAACTTGAAGCAAGCTCATGGTTATGCTAAGTGTGCTTCAAAATTTCCATTCTTTGCCGGTATCTTGTCAAACAAACTTCAACTTTACTTGTTATAAAATAAAGTTGGAATTCACAACTGAAGACAATTATTTACAACTCCCTCGCGAAATATTTTGTGCCCAGATGAAGGTTCTCAGGTTTTTATTTTTTCAACTGTTGTGAAATATTATCTATGAAATAAAGTTTGGGTATCAAGTGCTCGATTATGGATATGAATGGTGTTTGACTTTGTTATTCATCATCATCAGGCAAATTTGGCATGTCGAGAGAAAACGGTTGAATAAAAATAAAATCTGTTTCTATGCCAACATGCCATACAAGATTTAAACCAATCGAGGTAATTTTACCGCTATTCGCGTATTTTTACAATTTAAAAGTGTACCATTAACGTGTATCACTGGCTAGACTAAATGATAATTTAAACTGGCAATCTAGACTAAACGATTAGGTGAACCCGTAAAGTAGTTAAATTTAGTCCAATCATCATCATCAGCCTTTAACAGGCCACTGCTGGATTAGGCCTCTCCTTTGAAAGGAGGTATTGGCCTACTATACCGCGCTGGCCAAACGGGTTGGTATAGGGTTTTATCAAGTTTTCCTTCTCTTACAGTGCTGTTCTGTACATAATATGCTCCCTCTGTCGGCTCTTATGACACCCATGGGATGATATGGGGTGGTGACATTCTGTATACTTAGTCCGTCACCACACGGAGGAATTTAGTCCAAGGTCGATAATTATTTAGAATTTGGATTGTTCTTCATTAGCTATTCATATTTATTTGTCCTGTCTTTATAAACGCGATAAACTCAAATCTTATTTAAACAATGATATATTATAAACAATTTGTTTATAATATATCATTGTGCGATTTTCAACCAATAGTTTGTGTGATTCCTGAGGAAGGGTAAGGTTTGTAATGCTTTTTTTATAGTCTCTCGCCTGTATCCCCGAAGGGGTAGGCAGAGGTGTAAATATTACACCCACATTTCGCCATGAATGTTTAGGTCCCACGTAATAGGGGGCGAGCCTATTGCCGTTACCGGGCACATCACCAGACTCCGTGCTGCTACTGAGTATTCGGAAAAAAAACAGAAACACTTTTGCCTGACCCGGGAATCGAACCCGGGACCTCCGATCAGCAGTCGCATACGCTATCCACTGAACCACGGTGGTTTGTTATTCACGCGGGCGGAACTGCGAGCGATGACTAGTAAAGTATTTTGGAGAAGGGGAAAAATGAACAGGTAATCCAATGCAATTCACGCAGTCAATAATAAATATTCATTACCAATCTAACGTTTTGTCGGTGTGTCCGGAACGCCTTAGAGTAGGGTCTGGAGAATTATAAATACGTATATTTAATTTACCTGAGTTTGAAATTCAATCAAACCTTTTGGCTGTTTTGAGTCGGTACCACATCGTCTTGTCATTAATGTAGGTACCGCTGTGTTAATCTACATAATATTGTATTACGTTACGAGTATAACTGTTAATAATCATATCTAGGCGTAAATTCAGCTCAAAGGACGAATATGACAAACATGTACGTTTCGTAGCGTCCTTCATCTCGCAATTGTCAAGCGACCGCAGCCTCCCATACTACTCGAATTTGATCAACAATAGCTAACACTTCTACCACCTACACACAACACCATTTAGTCCCAAACTTCGCTTGAAAGCTTGTACTTTGGGTAGACAAAGGATAGTTATACTTATTTACATTATTTTATAAAAACTTACATAATATACATAGAAAAAATCAGACCAAGACAAAAATCCATGTTTACGCCCACAAAATAATGTTTGACTTGAGCGGGAATCGAACCCGCGACCTTTGGTGTTGCAGTCGGTTACACTTCTGCTATGCCACCCGGTTGCATAGCTATCAAAGAAAGACGTTATCTGAAACCTCTTCAGGAACGTCGGAATTATCAAAAAGGACCATAATCCTACAAGATCACTGCAAGTAAAGGTATTCAAGCTCAAATGAGAAAAAAGTTTAATTTTAATCAAGACTAATGCTTCCAAACATCTTTTCTCCGTCTTTGACTGATTGCGAGCTCACTGTTTTCTATTTTATTTATTTTGTTCTCCATTTGAAGCGAAGCGGTGGCGATGAAATAATTAAGTTTTGAGGAAGACATTTGACGTAATAATGTAATTAAACATTAAATTTAATTGTAAATCATAATTCAGCACACAAGGCAAAAGTAAACACATATCCATTCGGTTATAATAGAGTCTAAGCAATGTCCTCTTAAAAGTAGATCACCAACAATTGTGTAGGAATGCTCATTACTGACACTTTTAAAACACACCATTAAAATAATAAAATCGCTCGAAACTAACAAACAAATGCAACAAATAAAACACTCTTGTTTTGATAGCTCGAAAGGCATATTGGGCTAGGATGTCGATAGGTACATCAAACAAAAATATATTTTTGTTTGACGTATCGATATCATAGCTCACTTATAAAATACTGTTGCCAAAAATAAATATGCAATTATCACACAAGTGTGTGTGTTTTTTTGCGAATTAGTATTATATAAGTTCACACACCTACCCAAAATAACCCTTCCATACTTGCATCGCCCTAAGGTTGACTGGTAGAAAAATCTGTATGGCATATACTTTTTGTCGTGTTCTTGAAGGTGGTGTTAATTAATTTTATAGCATAGTTTAGCATATCTTATTAAAGGTGGAACACCCACTCAAGATTGATTGTAGAGTTTTCCTTTAAAACAGAGCTGAAATTCCATCCATCGTGTCTACTATGACAGTACAAATTCAAATTTCCTTGTATCTGATACGTTTGATTTTGATGCTTAGCACATCGTGAAAACGTGTCAAATGTTATGTAGCTATATTTACTCTAACCAAATTGTAAATAATAAATTAATGAAGTTAATAGTCTTGTAAATGCCAACGTCACATATTTTTGAGATTTACTCGCAAGTGGTTTACTTGCATCAAAGATCGCATATTTTAGAGAAAATAATGGGTAATGCAATGTTCGCGTTATTATATGAAAAAGAAATTCAAAATAGTATCTTCCACTTTCACGGAAAATTGACATCGTTCTAGCGATTCTTATGTTCAAATCAATGTAACTTATGGCGGGTGACTGAAACACAGCCAATACTAGTACAGCAGTCACCGAATTACCTTATTCTTTGTTCAAACAAATTATCATTATATAACTTACAAATGCCATTTACGTTATACAATGACAATTTGTTTTATTTTGTGATGGATTCTCTTTTCTATAAAATAAATTTCCAACAATTGATTTTATATTGTTTACATTTTTTTTCGTATTACTATGGCCGATCTCTGGTTATTATATAAATTTTTGATGTACCAAGCACCAAAAGACACATAAACAGACGAATAAAAAGCTTGTTTGTAAGTTTATTGTGTTTAAAATACTCAGTATTTTCTATGTAATTGTAAGAATTTTTATTTCAAAAAAGTCGTCCATTTTTTTATTATTTGAACGGGCAAGGCAACGTATTATGCAATTGTTCAGTTTCACAGAATCCATGCAAATTTCCGCAATTAAAGATGCAAACTGCCCGCCCCACGCAAATTATGACAGAACGGACGCTCCATTGTCGCCTTCGAAGGAAATGAACACAATGAATGGGTTTGCATGTAAACATACAAAACCAGCATTGTCGTACACATACGACAAAAAGACATCAGATTTTTTAATATTTGTAAAATTCTTGCAAGATTGGTGTCTTGTTTGATTTAAAATTTCGGTCTCGGCGCCACTCACCGTTCAATGATGAATGGGACTGACACCGAAATTTTATCTTTTTAGGGTTTATTACTAGACCTTACTTAGCTTCGCTTGAAAATGAAATTCTGTAATTCGGCATGTGTTTGTACACTACAACTTTATAGGCGATAAAGTTGTTAAATAAAAAGGTAGAAAATAGGTTCGAATTAAACTATGTTTTATTTACGAATTTATTTGCGGTTAATTTTGGTTTTATTGATTTATTCTGGCCGTGACGTGAAAGCCATGGCAAATAATATAATTCTAGAACTTTTGGTTTAAATTTATTAACCATAAAACTGATACTGGAATAAAATAAAGTGTAACTATAAAATGAGTAACATTATGTTGACGACGTGATCTTATTTATTGTGTAAAATAAGATCACATCGGTTTTCTCGTGCTGACATATGTTTGTATGTGAATGTAAAGTAGTCTTTCTTTTTTATAACGCTCCATGGATTTTTTGTATGATACCTAAACTACTTATATTGATAACTCCGTGGAGAGCTCTAGGCTATGATAATTTATATTTTAAAAATATACCACACCATTCTAATTCTGTTTTCTATTCTAACACCTGATGTTTTTAACGTCACGCAAAAATATCAAATTTATTTTTAGCACATTATTTATTTGACTAACTCTTCCAGAGCTCTCGTAGTTGCCATAAAGAACTCAAACTGTGGTATCAGTCAGCGTATAACAAAATTAGCGTGCAATAAAATGTAGGTTCGGTTAGGTCTTAGTCACTTTATGGCGCTGATACACCTGAGCATTCATTTGTAACAGAACAGCGAGCATTCGCCAGTTTTTGTTTTGTCGACCTGAACAACGAACAGAGCCGAACATTGCCACGAACATTTTCACGATCTTTCTAGCGAACACTCTAAATTCAAATAGTCCGTAGAAAACAGAAAAATTTAGAAATCACACTACAACAGCAGTTTGACCCAATATGTTTACTGCAGTTTCACTTGTGAATTATTTTTAGAGTAAGAGTAAGATACATAAACAAATGACGTTTGTAAATAATAAAATGCAGATTTTAATTTGAACAGGTTTAATAAATCACACAAGTGTCTGTTCCTACGTTCAAATTTATTTATCGATATCAAGGATTCATCAACATTCTATTGAAATTCATGCTGAGTAAACCAAATCTGAGGATTTATTGCAAACATATAAGTACTGTATTTTATTATAAAGTCAAGTTTAAATTAGTGACAAGCTATGAAGATTCGAAATGGCATTTGTATATTATTTATCTTTCTCTTACATTGGATACAAATCATAATTCAAAATGAAGTAAAATATAAGTACGAGTATATTGGGTTTAACCGCCATTGTAGCGCAGTTTCTATGTTTTTTCTATATTTGAAGGCTCACCAGAATGTTCGTAAGAATGCTCGCTAAAACACACTCGTTTGTTTTTCTGTTTTGTAACATTCGCACGAATGCCATTACAGGTGAATGCTCAAGTGTATCAGCGCCAAGCAAACAGTTCACTCATTTGTTTTTTATTTAGTAATACGCGTAGATTTGTATATCTGTTCTGCATACAAATCTACGCGTGAAATACTTTAGTATCTTCTACCGTATTTTATAATAGTATGGATATAATAAAATAATTTCAGTAAATTATTTAGCTCTTTTAGAAGCTAAGCTACGTCAAATTAATACCTAATTCAGAACTAGTTTCAAATCTTTTAAACTTTTGCGATTTGCATTCATCATACAAAATTATTCAACGGCTCATACAACGGACTAGCAACGGTCGTGGCTAGTCGGTTAAAACCTCAGAGGAACGTAGGTATTTATACCCTAAATAACGTAATTTACGCGAATAAGACAGGTTAAACAATTTTGTACGATATAATTTCTCGTCGTCAAAGCAAAGTATCTGCTACAAACCATCAGCGTCACGCTAGTTACACGCGAGAATCCAGTTGCCACAATCCTTACCTGCGACACGCCTACGTCTGAATTAGAAGTGATTTTCATGCAAATCGTACATTGGTATGCAGAAGTACCTCTGTAGTGACGCCCCGCGAGATTGGCCACCTGCAATAGTAGGATATTGTGTAGGGTCGCCTTTTGTACTATTAAACGGGTAGGTATAAGATACAGAGTGTTGGATTGTTAAATTTTGTAGTTGAATGTCAAATGTGAGAATACTGTATTTACCTGTATATAAAGTAACAAATAACTGTTTTTAAAAACATATTGGTGCCAGAATTTATATGGACGTGAAACGAATTAAAACTTTTCTCTCTGGTGGTGTATTTGCTGCACATGGGTAATTTGTCGATTTTCAATTCCTAACTTTTGAGAAGATCAGGATAAGCACAGAGTTTCGTACAAAGTGTTTATTCTATGGTATGAAAACCAACAGCGTGACCACTATACTGATTTTCCAAAATTCTTACGGGATCGAGAAGAAACCACTAAATTAAAATAAAATCTGCATTCGCAGCTGCAGGGCCAGGCATCCTTTTAGAAATTTTATATAAAGCATATTAGATAACAAAAATAACAGAATTCAATTAGAAATGTTGAAACTTCACGCTATGTACTGAGATGAATACATAGTTCGCGCTGTTGCAGAGTGTTTTGACACCTCCGTTGACGGGAACGTAAAGCGATATCACAATAAACTGACTGCTTGGCACTTCGCGATGTGTTCTATTAGTGTCACTCTATTTCAGATTTTAGAAGCTCGCAACAAGTTTTAACGAATTTTAAATAATCAGTAACGCCTATTTATAAATGATATAGGATTGTTCTTACCGAACTTATTATACAAGGTTAGTTTGAGTTAGGTATGGGAGCAATCCTCAAAAAAGTAAATCAGCTGTTAAATAAAGTAACTTTAATATCAAAGAAATGTAAGAAACAACTGATTCTGGCGACGCGCGACGTGGCCATTTAATGACACATTTAATAAGGGCACATTTAATTCTTGTCTGGAGTCAAGAACTAGAACCGATAGCTTTACGTGTCCACAGAAGCACGGTACGCTTTGACGTAGGTAAATGTCACACGCGATCACCCATTGCAGTAGTGATCGTTGCTAACGTTACCTAAATTTGCCGATCTATTACGAACGAAAGATTGACCAAGCAGATATAAAGCAAGTGTGAATGGAACAGGACGAAGTGGAAGACCTAGCCGGACTTTCTCTAACCAGATTGGAGACATCTTAAAAACAGCACAGGTAAGAAGTACCCTGAACAGAAGAGCATGCATGAGGAATCTGATGGGAGTGAATGAAGCGAGATATGTCAGGATCGTTGCAAATGGCGTTCCGTAATCTCTGCCTACCCTTACGGGAAACAGGCGTGAGTCTATGTATGTTTTGTATGTATGTGTTACGGACGGCAATCTATATCAGCGTGATGGTTGAGCGCTACTCTTATCAAATAAGTAGGTACCACGTGTTAACTTGTTTATCAGCAGTAGAAGTTACAGAAATCTGAAATGAAGTCTTGTAAAGTAATTATGAGAAAGTAAAAAAATAACCTATGATTTCTGCCAGACTGTTTCACAACGCAATAGAAAGGAACATCCCAATGATTTCATTCTTATATTCAATTAAAATAGTTTGCTTTCATTTATTCAATATCGAATACTTACTTGTTTGGCTTTCATTATAATTTGAGCAATAAAAGCGCAGAAGAAAAGGCAAAAACATCAATATCTTTTTAATTTTGCTAGTTATGTCGGCCAGAATATTTTCAGTCATGCCCTTTTTAGGATTCCCTACGCGTAAGCAAAATAATTCTGGGGATAGCAACTTCGTGAAAAATTTCAATTTTGCTATTGTGATGTAGAAAGAGAGTCGTATTTGGTTTGACAAAACACAGCCATGCTTTTATTTTAGGACTTTTTGACTGTCTACATTGTGAAAAATAGCAGTGGTATTAAGCCAGGGATATGATAGATTTTTTATAAAAAATCTCCTACAGATTCATTTACCGGATACACAGGTCCCAGTTCGATAAATTTTGGTTTATTCAGAAACATCATTACATTTAGCCAGTCTTATACTAAGTAATATCTACTAAAGCCGTAGTTTTTCTGCGAAATTTAAAGTTACTACTAATTATTTTAGCGTCTGACTATCTCATCATCATTATCCCAGATTCTTCCAAATCAGAGTCCACTTTCACAAAATAAACAGTTACTTAATTTTACAACATTTTAGCTCTTCTTGAGAGCCCTTCCGTCTGACCGTCTCCGTGGGAAGGAATAGCTATACTCTTTGATTCAACCTTCTATTAAGATATTTAATGACAGTGACTCTCTGTTACAGTATTCAAAGATCTTCATTATAACTAGGACTGATGGCTTAAGGTGCTCACCGAGGCAAGAGACAATAACAAGAATTGTATGAACACTTTCTCAGTTCAATTCACAATTGCCATCGATCGATAAAACAAAGTACTAATTGTACTCTTTTACTTTTTGTCTTTGAATGTTAATAATGGTATCAATTTTACTTTATCAATGTTATTTTCTGTGGTTTCATGGCTTTGGAGTATTCGGATTCAAATATAACGTAAAAATACAATCTGTATATCTATATACAATTCTTGAGTTACTGACTGACAGACGAGCCACTACTAGGCGCAAGATGCTGAAAATGGAAATGATCCTTGGGAATATGAGGGAGCACTAAAAGAGGATTTTGAAAATTACCACAGAATCTGAGAGAAACGATTTAATTTAAATTGAATGTGCTAGTGTAGCTACGGACATCCTCTAGTTCCATAACAAAGCCATATCTAATCTAATCTTAATATATAAAATCCTTGCGTTACTGACTGACTGACAGACACGCTACAGCCGAAACTATTGGGCGCAGGAAGCTGAAATTTGGCATGTTTGTTCCTTGGGGACCGTAGGGGTGCTCTAAGAATTTGGGATTTCGCGAAATTCCCACGGGATCGGCCAAAACGGGTAAATTAAAATTGCAGGCGTAGTTGCTGGCGTCCTCTAGTACTAATATATAAAGCTGAAAAGTTAGTTTGATTGTTAGTTTGATAGAACGCGTTAATCTCAGGATATATACTGGCGTGATTTGAAAAATAGCCCATTTATCGAGGAAGGCTATAGGCTATATATACCTACATCACGCTATGAACCACAGGAGCTGAGTAGTAGCCTTATATAACGCGGGTGTAACCGCGGGCTCATCTAGTATCCATTATAAACCCAAATTTCAAAATTAGTGTAATTAAAACTGAGATCTACTACGCTTTCACCACATCAATCCAAGCAATGCTTGATTCATAACGCATCATACTTCGCGAGCTCAAAATATGATGCGACTGGAGTACTACATAATTATTTTAACTATAAAATATTTGCAATAAACTGATAGCTAAAGTGATTTTCTGTACAGAAATTCTCAGTAGCTGCATGTTGCGAGTGTTGCGCCTGTTTCACAGAACAGTTAAGCCTCACCCCATATTACCTGGAAAGCGGTCATACATACGTGCACGTGTACTTACGTACGTTGCACTTCTGTTTTGCCCTCCCCAGAAAGGTATTATCTCGGTATGGCTTATGGTAGGTAATTTGCGTGCACTTCGCACGACAATCATCTTCGACCAGAGACTTGATTGCGTTCAGAATTTTTTATTAAATGTGTGTTATGAAAATCTTTATATGTATATAACTATAGGGCACATACATCTATTTTTTTGGGTATAACCGTTTCAGTCCTGAGTCGTAGGTATTTCGAGAACCCAAAGAACATAGGTACAAACTTGAAACTTCAGCTTTGGTTCGGCTGTGCGTTATCTATCAGTCAGCCACTAACTGAAGAATTTCAATATAGTTACCTAAATTGATTGAAAATGCCGGTACTAAGAATATGCTATGAAAACAGAAATCCTAAAGGTTCCATAACTCTTGCGGGAAGAAAACTAACCAGTGTATACACATACCTATACATAATTATTTTTATGATTTCATACCTTTTACGTACAACAAGATCATATTAGGACCATGTATACAATTCCCGCTGGACACCCTTTTAGAAAAACTGCATATAAGTATCATAATTATGCATGTTTCTGTATCAAAGTAAACCTTAAAGAGGGAGACATTTTTCCCTGGGTGCCCGTGTCGGACCCGCACTGCCATTTTTTTAGGAAATATTTTCTTTAATCGCTCTCTGATGGAGTATGTGTGGGCGTACACACGCCTTCACATAACTCACCCACGTTTAATCTGCACGTAGTTACTGCCCCTTCTCGTTTAAGAGCCTTCGCATACTACAGATTTTCGGTCTGCCGACAGTTTCATCGGATTGACCTTCCGGTGCGTTCTCGCGTGCGAGCGAAAAGCGATGTATAATAATGACGAAGGAGTTTGTCAACAGTTTACAGTTGAAACTTCAAACCTTTTGCAAAGACATTTCAATTACATTTCAACATAATCGTAAATATTTTAACTTCTTAGTCATAAGAGAATGCCACGCAGATACTAAAATAAGCCTAATTCAGCTCAATGTAAAACATTTCGATATCTCTGTTACATGTATCCATAAACTTTGTTTTATAATTTTAACTTTCTTATTTTATTTATTTATTAAACTTTTTGCTCAATAAAAATCATGTACATAGGCGGAATTAATGGCAATGGCATTCTCTAACACTCAACCTAAGATGATGCAGAGAAGTCATTTAGTATTATAACTTTCTTATATTATCCTTCTCATAGCCCCGTGCCCAGCAGTGTGACAGTAGGTACTAGGACAGTAATATCAACCGTTGGAAAGAAAAATTTCAGCCGTTGGATAGTCTGTAGCCTGCGGAGGACTTTAGGTACACGTGGTCGCTTCAACCTCGGAGGCTGTAGTACATTATTACCGGGAAATTTAATATTCCAGATATAGACACAGGTAGATACACGTACAGCCAATTTGGTACTATTGTTTCTACGCCAGCATTGCAATCGGAGATGTTTAATTCATGCGGTTTTAGAGCGTCAGTTTGTCCGAAATTGCACGGCGTATTGTCTTTTTTATAAAATTTTTGCTGCATATTCATTTTGGTTTCAAAAGACACCTGGGTGTTGATTCTGAACGAGCTTGTTTCGACTAAACATTAGATTCACAAATAGTAGCGCGTATTGGGAATTTTGTTTCTAACATTGGATACTAGATAATTATTTACTACTCTATAAAGAAAAGCGTCTAATAAAAATAAACCAAATATGCAACAGAACGAACGTGACATAATATATGTTTATGATCACATTCGACACAAAGCCGCCTAGCACAACTAGACCAACAATATTCAAAAATAATGTTAAACTTGTGTCCAGATAAAAGTTGAAACATATTAAGTACTTATTTGATGATAATAAATTAATATGACCTGCAGACAGTCGGGTCGGCAAGTGTCTGTCAACTACTTATAGATGACATGAGAAACGACATAAATTGAAAAGCATTAATATTATCTATACATTTCACCAATAGATGATGTGCTTTCCGAGGAAGTATTAAAAATACACTTAAATAAAACAAAACGAAACAAAAGTCGAGGTGGTCGTTATAATTTCGTGACTACATCACATCGCATCGTTTCAATGTGGTTTCAAATATTGTGGTTACTCATTACCTTCTCGAGTCTCAGCTTATAGAAAAATGTATGTTACATTTTGTTTTGTGCTAAGTCAGCACAAAACAAAATGTAACAGACGAGAAGAATGTTGTTGGTATCAATTGAAAAAAGGGCCCAAGATACAAACTAACCAATTAGAACAACTAGGTTAGGAAATAATACCCAAATTTACGCTTGTTTCTAAAAGATGAGAAGAGAGTTTTACCCATAAGCAGCTGCAGTATCTTGCATTGTTAATTTGAATTTACATGTAAAAAGAAAGAAAGAAGGGTTAGTTTTTGTCTACAAATAACTTGCATTTTAATTGAACCATACAATATATATAATTAAAATTATCCGTGTGGTGACGGATTAGAATACGGAATGTCACCACCCCATATCATCCCGTGGGTGTCGTAAGAGCCGACAGAGGGACCATACTATGCAGAGAACAGCACTGTAAGAGAAGGAAAACTTGAAACAAACCTAATACTTACCAACCCGTTTGGCCAGCGTGGTATAGTAGGCCAATTCCTCCTTTCAAAGGAGAGGCCTAGTCCAGCAGTGGACTGTAAGGGGCTGATGATGATGATGATACAATATAAATATGTACAAGGTGCAAGGTGTTTACAACAGTTTTATATTTTAAACTAGCATTTGGCCCGCGTTATACGTATACAAATTAATACATATTTAATCAAAATATAAAATAAATATGTACATATTTCACGGAACATACATGGATACATACACAATTTCGTATTCGTAACATTTAACGGGAAATAGGGATGTTATTTGACCTAGTAGATTGCAATGAAACAAAAATAAATAAAGCCGTGATAAATAATTGTAAAACCTATTCTTTCCATCTATCTTATCATCACTAAAATAAAATAAAAATATCGTTGAGGCAGATACGATGCAAACCCGTACAGTCGGGCTGTCAGTTCACAAGAAGACGTCTTAACAATTCCGTATCTCTAAAGGGAAAACGTAGCTAAATATAGCTGAATAAGACACCTCTGTCCCTCCGTCTGTTACAGATGTCTATCTCAATAAAAACAATAGAATTTGGTATATTATACAATGTTACGTAACGTCTCGGTGACGCGCATGGTTGTTAATGTTTTGATAGTCACATTATATATATATACATGTACAAAGGTTTAAATTAATGGTTCATTTTGTTGCATGTGCCGGGTGCGCTTAAATTTAAATGGTCCGCTTGACACTGCCAATGCGTAGTGAAGTGTTGGTTCGATTTAAAAGGGGCAGTTTGTCTGATCAATAAGTTGATGTCAAAGTCCGGTAAATTATCCGCTGTTTGGATGTTAGTACAGTGTTACCGTAAATATCAAAATTTAGGTACACTAGAACAAGATCATCCTCTTGGCGTTATCGCAGTTGCAACCTGGGATCCGCTTACTAGTCTAACCGGATTTGACTGATTACATATTCCACAGAGCGACAGCCTGTCTGACTTCTGCGACCCAAAGGGATAGCGATATTCCACAGTTTAGACTAGTGTCAGTTTATAATAACTGTCAAAGATATTCATGACCATGATGATCTGTGTTATCGACGGCTAAACGTTCCTACTCTTCGAGGTACGGGACAACATAGAGCAAGAGTTGTTTATAAATTCTCTTTTCAGTGTTTATCATACTAGATATACTAGAATAGACTTGGGGCGAACATAAATTTGACAACGAATTAGAATAAAGTGTACGAATTGCTTTGGTTTATAAAGTGAACGAGTGTATGTTAAATTTTTACCTCATGGTTTAAACTTTATACCGTGCATATAAAAATGTAGTTAAACATAAATGGTGAATCTACATCATTAAATATTTGATTGCACAATAATAACGCAAACACTGTATGCTAATATGTGGAGCGAAAGAAGCGTAGTATTTTATCTCTTTAAAATATTTCGAGTGGTTGTATGATTAAAATGTTTATTACGGGTTAATGCTAATTTGAAAGATACAAAACTGGTTAACATAACATAACATAACATAACTTCACGCCTTTTATCCCCGAAGTGGTAGGCAGAGGTGTATACACACCCACATTTCGCCAGTTATGTTTAGGTCCCAATGTAATAGGGGGCGAGCCTGTTGCCATCTACCGGGCACATTATTAAGCGAGCGATAATTAACATTTTTAATACACACATAACTTCGAAAAGTCAGAGGTGTGTGCCCGGGGTACCCGGGGATCGAACCCGAGACTATCGTCTCGGCAGTCGGTTACGTACACCACTAGGCTATCGCCGCCAACTGGTTAATGTTTGTAAATAAATGTGAATATACTCTCAGTAATAAAATTAAGAGAAATGCATTTTGATTCAAGTATGAGTTCATTATTTTTTGTTGATGATTTAGCTAATAATATTAGCAAAATCATCGACAGCCACAATAGTGTGAGAAAAAATGTTAGCGACCATTTTCGTGACATAACTAAGAAAAAGTCGTTTTTCTCAAGTGATTTTTCAATGTATCTGTCAGTCTCGGACTTTTTTTTACTTGTATCTTAAAACGAAAGTATTTCGATTCAGTATCTTAAATTTTTAGCTACTTCACTGATAACATTGAAATTGAATAAACATTTCAGTCTAACTAACATACATATTCACGCCTTTTCGGTAGGCTGAGACAATTGCATGCCACTTTCTTGTATCCTCACAAACCACAAGCGCTGCTTCTCCATTTACTATGTCAAAAATTAATACTTGTCTTTTTTTTCTGTTTTTTTACATTCATATATTCTCTTTGCATATAAGATCAACTTTTTCGTTTTATATAACGTCCTAAATTAGGTCGTCAATAAACACGCCCGAATTCGAAACATACACACTTTGTCTAAGTGATGCAGAGTATCTCCTGGAACCCATTACATCACCCTACTCAAGTTACATTCAGAGAAATTAAGGCGAGAATGTTGCCAATTAATAAATAACGAAGTACGACATTCGATACTTCTACGTTTATTCTCTGAACTGAAGAACCTTATTAGGAAGTTAGTATAATATCGTATGAATAATTGTGCTTGACCTAGCAACAGCCTAGTGGGGATACGAACAGCAATGCAGAGGATGTCAGGCACGAACATAATGATTTCAAATATGACTTTTCGAAGTTGGATGGATTAGTTTCGAAGTTATGTGTGGTGACGTTTTGGGCATGTGTGTTTACTGGAGGCCTATCTTTTTTAGCAATATAGGCCGTGCTTTTTTACGCGTAGGAAAGCTATTGTTGCGCGTCTCCCATCACTTCACCACTCAAAGAGTTTCAAGTATGGTATAGGAAGTATGTGCGAATCCCGAAACATCTTCGTTCTACGCAATAAAACTACCACGGTGTCCTCAACTTCCCTATGGGTGAGGTCACACTGATCTAAGTAAGTACCTATATTTATTTGATTTGTGATCGTGCGACAAAATAAAATCGGTTTTTACAGTCAGTTTGAGATAGATTTTAATTGCATTGTAATGTGTTGAGACGGAGGATCTCAGGTAGGATGAGCTACTACAAACATCCGCGAGACGGTGTGTAGGGCAAGTGATCGACTTAGATCGCGCACCCATCTTATATAGATATAGGCGGTTTACTAATGTTTGCCATAATTTAAAATGACATAATTTCATATGCCATACTGGTATTTGCCATAATTTCATTAGAAATAACGCTTCAGTTGTCATAATCGTGAAATGACATAAAATGACTTTCACTAATTCCATTGGTCATAATCGATCAAGTGTCATAATAATTGAAATCCATAAATGTATTTGCTATAATTTTCGTTTTCAATAATCTAAGAAGAAAATAGAGAATATACTGAAGTTGAACAACTTCAGTTTATTAAACTAGTGTGAAGAATGTGGACTAAGTTGACGGAGCCCTGCTTCGCAGGGCTCCTATTTTTGGGTTAAGGGTCAAAAGAGAACCCTAACCCAACCTATCTGAGTCGGATTGCACTGAGTCGGGGTGTTAACGATATAATTAATTCTACTTCAGTTTATTAAACTAGTGTGAAGAATGTGAACTAAGTTGACGGAGCCCTGCTTAGCAGGGCTCCTATTTTTGGCTTAAGGGTCAAAAGAGAACCCTAACCTAACCTATTCGAGTCGGATTGCACTGAGTCGGGGTGTTAACGATAATTAATTTCGACCTAACAATATTATGTATTATTTTAATAATTTTATTAAATCAAATTTTGATTATGTCAAGAGTCAATTATGAGATGTGTTACTTATGGAAACTAATTATTATGATATATGTTGTTATAGAAAGTCATTTTATGGTAAATAAAAGTTATCACTGTTGAGTTGTTAAGGCAAACGTTATTAGTATAAATGATAATAGTGCAAGTAAATATTATGATCGGGGATGATTATGGCAAACAATATTAGTGCAAATGAATTTATGGAAAACGAGAGAATACCAATATAGGCCTTTGGCTAGTGAACATGACCATATTTGGTAATATTGCGAACGGCTAAGCTGGCGTTAAGCGCCTGCGAGATATTATAACGCAATACGTGTAGTATTACGTTACAGTGTCAGATAATTATAAGTACTACTTAGTGATAGCGTGTTTAACAATGTGTATAGCAGATAGTTTTGAGTGTCCATCTGTTGAACAAATAGATAACAATGCAATAATGTGAGCTAATTCTGCGTAAATAGTAACACCAATAGTTGAACAATGTTCGACTACTTTGAGATAACTTCTACACTCAAGACAAATGTCACCATAGTCTTCTGTGACCACGATTCATGTAAATTAATTGAAACGTCGGATAGTAAGATATAAAAAATATAGTTTATAGAACATTTGGTTTAAATAGAATATCAGTAAAACCAATATATAGAATCCGTAAACCGTAGTTTGTTTTCAATGTTACACATTCGCGTAAACCCAAGAAAATACTATGTAATGACGTTGTTTTACTTCTCCTGTTGGACTTGCAGCAACAGCAGCAATAGCCTGATAGCCTAATGGAGAGACCAACGGACTGCTACGCAGAGGGTCTCGAGTTCGAATCCACGGCGTGCACCAATGACTTTTCAAAGTTATCTGCGTATTAAACTGTTAATTATCGCTTGCTAAACGGTGAAGGAAAACATCGTGAGGAAATCTGCATGTCTGAGAGTTTTCCATAATGTTCTCGAAAGACATGTGAAGTCTACCAACCCGCACTTGGCCAGCGTGGCTGACTATGGCGTTACCCTTCTCATAGTGAGAACAGGCCGGTGCCCAGCAGTGGGACAGTTTATATATAGGGCTGATGAAGAGTTGGACTTGCTATACTAAAAGTGCTATATTTTATGAATATATACCCATTGTGATTAAAGACCAGGACCTATGCAAAAATATATCGCGGACTTTTCGTACCGAATAACCCATTCACACACGGTATAGGTAAATTCACGAAAGTTGACCACAAATGGCGGCCGTCGCGCATATGTACATTCGTGCACCAATGGCGTTGCTCTATTCTTGACGCATTTAGGGAATGCGTCAAGAACGGAGCCACGCCATTGGCACTCCACCCGCGCCTCACCCCGCACCTCCACGGGGACCTAAAAAATGATTTCTGCGCAGTGGTCATCTTTCGTGAACCGACCTATACCTGGGTGATTCGGAACGAAACGACTAAATATCCGCTATTACTATGAAAATGCTCTTGACAGCTAGTACTATTTAACTTCAACATCGTACAGCCTTTCTCAATCCACTGCTAGGCATCATCATCATCATATCAGCCGAAAGACGTCCACTGCTGGACATAGGCCTCCCCGAAGGCTCTCCACACAGACTGATCCTGAGCCACCTGCATCCATCCGCTGCCCGCGGCCTCAACAAGATCGTCAGTCAACCTTGCGGCATAGGTCTCTCATAATTTGCGTGACAGTAGCATTAAAAAAAACTCATTTCTCGCCGTATTTATAAATCCTGTGACGCGGGGGACTTAACAAACATATACATAACTATTAACGGACTCAATGAAGACCCAGACTCGAAGAACAATTTATGGATCACACAAAGTGTTGTCATGTGTGGGAATCGAACCCTGTATCAGGCGGTGTGGGAGCCGCTTAAACCACTACGCCAAACATGCACTAGCATTTGGCCTTCTAAACGAACCAGCCTAGCTAGATTAAATGGAATAGACGACGTGCGTAGACTAATAAAATCCGAATATTATGTTCCCGAGTGATTACTTATAACACCCACAGCTATTTCACAATATAGCCGTACTCAATCGAAACCATTGCCACAGAATAAACAGTACCCATTGCCTCCTGTCTCTGTTCTACCCAAAGAAATGTTACACAAGGCCACACCTATTCCACCTTTTATCCTGCTGAGTAGATAAAACAATTTGATACATATGTACCTGCAAACAAGTTCATATATCGTGTAAAGCACTTTCCTTGAGCTTAATAATAAATAATATAATAAAAATATTCTTGAGTCTTTGTGAAATACTTCTTAGGTGGCTAACAAATAAACTGTCGTGGTCCAAGTGTATACGCATAGAATCACTTATACATAGTGCCGTAGCGACAATAATTGTTTACCTAACTACCTACTTGTTTGGATGGATTAGTGGTCGCACATAAATATGACTGCGAACTGAAGTGCTATGCGATGATTGAACAACGCTTGAATGTTTTAGGTATGTGTATTTTGGTGTATTCGTATCTCTTGATCTCTTTCTGGGCCCACTAGGATATTATGTGATTTTCAAAACCTGGGTGTTTTTATTTCCGTTGATTGACGTTGAGTAAATTCCTGCACGATACATGACTTATTCATAGGTTGAGAATACACACTAGCAACAATATTATTAACGTATCAACGAAAGTTCATTTGTTTGTCCTTCTTTCACATTGCAGTTGAGAGATGTTATGGTATGACTTTGATGTGGGATGATAGTAAAGAGACTGAAGAGTGACATCGGGTGACTCACACGCGGCCGAAGCCGTGGGGGAAGTTTAGTTTAAAAATAACTTAAAGAAGTACAGTCGTACAACTTCCCGCTAGACCACCATAAGGGTGAGAATCGCTCAGCAAGACATCGTCGCTTCCAGTGCTACTTTACACGCACATTGACATTCGTATACAAAACCAGTTTATGAGCGAGCCAAGGGATTTTTTTTTCAAACTGGTCCAGCGCCGACTTTTTTGATTGTACATATATGATCTTTTGAAGTTCATAAATTGTTAAGATCTGTATGTTTAAAATTACTTCATCAAATAAACCCAGCCTTTTTACGTCGCAGACCTAATATTATTGCATATTTTATACAAGTAATTCGGTCTGTTTATTGCCTACGCGATGATATTACAACCAGGCAAATTGAACGCACTGACTTCTACACATTGTACGTAATAAAATTCATGCTGACATACCTTAAATATATTATTATTATATCTTAGCTCCGATATATATTTATGATGTTAAGGCGCTGTACCTAGTCAAAATAGGCTTCACAAAACAGTTTTTTAGCCAAATGTATACATTTTAGAGCAGCTAAAAAAATATATGTTAATCTTGATCATATTTATGGGGGGACCATTGTGTTCAAAACACGTTTTCGGTAAATTTTCTCGATAAAAAAAAACATAAAATAACCATTAAAATTGAAATTGTAGCAATTGTAACTGTATTATTTATAAACAAATCTTGATAATATTAATAACAGTGACGTAATATATAATAATAAAGGGAACTGTTGTTTTTATTTATCGATTGGAATAAGATATTTGTAAGGATTAATGTATTTAATGATAAATAACTCTTCTGAACGTCCCGTCGTCATCGCGCTTCTCTTTCTTATGTATACAATCCGACAGTGACAGCAACAGCTGAACTCAGTGTACACAGCGCCTTAAGCAAATCATTTATATTAAACATTGCTTTCATATTTTATTAACTCCATCACACAAATTTCGCAGTCCCCAGCTGGACGATGGACAGATGCCTCTCTTATTTCGTTATTTCCATCAAAATACCAAGATAGTTAAACAAGGTAGACTGCACGGCGTAGTGGTATGAGTATTGGCGTAGTGGTTTAAGCGGCCGGCTCGCCGCTTGACACTGTGCCGAAGTGTTGTGGGTTCGATCCCCACACGAGACGACACTTTGTGACTTGTGTGATTCATAAATTGTTGTTTCGAGTCTGGGTGTTCATTGTGTCCTGTAGTTATATGTTTGTAAAGTCCCCCGCGACACAGGAGTTAGTACTAGTGTAGGAGTTGTCTTTAAAAAAAACAGCAAAAAGTATTGGGCGCGAGAAGCTGAAATTTTGCATTTCAGGGATAGAGGGCAAGCAGGCGTGTAGGATATACAAAGGTACTCTGTGGGTGTAGGTACTTAGAAAGGATTCACCGAAATTCCCACGCGTTCGAGCAGAAATGTGCTGGCATAGTAAAATAATCGTCGATAATGTTTTAGTTGCCGAAAATATTATAAAATTGAAAAAAAATCTCTCTCGACATAATAGTCAGTAGTAATAATCTCGCAGCGGGTACTGTTGTGTTGATTATTAAACTGCAACTCGGAACGTGACATACCAATTTTGCACACAACATGTTTGGATCATAAAGTTGCGCGACAGCTGTCGAGAGTTGGACAATTAGTAACGGACTTCACATGTCACAGTGACAAGTAATAGTGATGTTGCCTAACAAGCAAGGAGCGATTGGCGAGAGCATTTCAAAACGAGTAGAAATAGTATATGCATCTCTATTCTCTCTAATAACAGAACTGCGTATGTTCGAGTGTGATGGCCAGAGAGCTTTTATACATATTTTATACAGCCTTGAATGACATATGCCAAAAAAATGTTATGTCATGTCGATGTTCATCCAGCTGGAGTGAAGCTGTGTTGGAGATAAACTGCAATTTTAATTGCTAAAAAATATTATTATTGTGAATATCATTACTTTTAGACATAAAAAAATTACAATAGTTTGTAGTGCCGTCGAATGTAAACGCCGAATAGGAATATTGACCGAAAATGGTAAAAAAATATCTTTCCACCGGTAAGTCATAATTAGTAAAATTGTAGATATCTGCCGTAAAAATTCCACAATCATTTTTTTAAGCTCATACTTAAAGATAAAGATAATGACCACCGTTGACTCATATTTTTATTCCATTTAGGGCGGATTTTTCAATCCTCAGATAAAGAGATGAATAACTATTCCACTGATAAATTTATTGGACTGTTTATCAGTCCGTTAAACTTGTGTCAATTTTTCAATAGTCTTTTATTCCGTGGGCAACTATCTGACCGAATAACGTCATCGTACCCGTCACTAACTTCAGAGAGGTGAAACAAATATATCAGAAAAGTGCATGTAAGAGCAGAACAGGAAATTAGAGCAGGACAGGAAACAGAAGCTTTATTGCCTGTCCTGCTCTAACTGTCAAAATGATAGTTGTCATTATTTCGGGGCTCTGTTTGTTTATGTATGTTTGGACTGTGGTATTTTCGCGGAATTTGTGAGTATTGTGCTGTTCGTTTTCAATCAAATTATATTATAATAACAATGCCAGCGTTCCTCAAATTTGAATGCGAGATTAAAGACATTCAACTACTAGTAAGTTTAATAGAAAAATACAAGTATATTATAGAAATTAAAACGACTGATGCGGTAACTAATCAGGACAAGAAATGTGCGTGGAAAGACAGAAAGTGCTTTTAATTCATGTGGTGTGCCTACAAATAACCGATAGTGCCAAAAATTAAAGCTTAAATACGAGAGTCTAAGAAATGGTCTCTTCAAAAAGGAGCTAACGCTCCCAGCGTGACCAAAGAAAGAATTTTGGGCATCTGTTTTAACATAACAGGATATCTTTACATTTAAGTACCATTTAAGACTTATGAACGTAATAATATATTACTGTTACGGTACGTAATAATGTATTATGATGTAAATTTTGGTAGTTGAATAATTGTAAATAAGTCTTTAGTGAAATTGTGAGTATGTAATTAAGTTGGTATTTAAGTTGTTATTCGTTTTTGAAAATATAAGTCTGTATTTGTATGCCATAAATGTGTGTATTAGGTATAATAAATGTTTGATATACATGCTATCTGATTTGTTTCACTATTTCATAATATCAGCTCTCCATTGAATCCAATATAGGTATTAAAATGATCGCCCCGCGTTCTTACAATTCTGTATCACCTTCTAGGTCGATTAATATACCTATTCGTTTATAATAGCCTGCCCTTCAATTGTTACGTCGTCAAAAATATATAAATGACCATATTTTCCATATTTCGTAATATATATACCACGCCCAAAATCCAACCAAATGTATCTCAACGTCAACTTAACAGTCAAATAAACTGTTATCTGACCGAGGATCGGACAGTTAAATTTATTCCTTAGTTTGGTGATTTATTCGACGAATAAACCCTATCTGACCATTGAAAAACGCAATATTACGCTATCCTCAGAATAAATACTATCTGGTTGTTTATCTGAGGATTGAAAAATCGGCCCTTAGTTCCATTTAATAAATATAATATAAATATTTCGATAAAAATATGAGGAAAGTGTTGTAATACAATAGTCAGTTAGAAAACCAGTTTCTGAAAGATTATAATTTGAATAATTGGTTCTTCATTATGATTTTTTGTAGATTTTTAAAGAATAAAGATTTGAAAAGAAATTGGGTCCGAAATATGAGAAAAGGAGAATGGCAACCGGCCAATTCTTCTAAACTTTGTTGGCTTCATTTTGTGTCTGCTTGTTATCAAGAACGATTTCAAAGAAAAGTTTTGCATTCTAATGCTGAGCCTACTATTTTTACTAACCAGATACCTAATACTGAGGTTTATACTTGTACTTTATTATTATTAACTTATATTTTTGTCAATCAATATATACCAAAATTGCAAATGTTAAAATATGCTATAGTTATCATTTATGAATATCATAAACAGATTTGTGTTGTAATTTTCAGAAATGTCCAAAATAACGAAAACTTATTTTTAGAAGTGATAATAAAGCTTCAAGAGAGAACATGGCTTGCACTTCTGGCACTCAGGATGAAAATATTGTTCGTAAATGTTAACTGTTTCCGCCCATGTACATCCCATTTTGGTAATACATATAGTATCACACCTGTCGGGTGGTTCGTCGTTGCACCGAGACCGTATGTGCTAGGCGATTTGGGAAAATATTAATATTGTGGACTGTATAGGGATGGGTTCTGATCGCCTAGAATAGGAAAAGGGAGTGAGAGTTGTAGATACTGGGAGGAATGGGATTTGTAGCACACCTACCTCCGTTCTCTCGTCTTGACAAGATGGCTGTCGTCGGCTTCTTGCAGAATCGGGCTGTAAGCTGATCACTCCGTCTGGATCCAACCCAGAGCTACACAAATCACTCCACTTCACTCGCGGGCGGTTTTGTTCCCGTTTATATTATAGAAGCGGTAAAATATTGCGGTGCTGCATGTATTCGTCGCGGTGCGGAGATGTACCGGGACACAGCCGGTCAGCGGGACCGTTGATTCTTGACTGTCTCGCGCGTCGTTGAACTCGGCGACGAATCAGCGATAGGCGTGCCTTTTGGGAGAAAGGGAAGGAATAAAAGGGATCGCTCGTATTGGACAAGCAAGCGAGGAACGATTGACGTTGATGTAATTAATTATCAATAGAAAGGTAGATGGCGCTACCAAAAAGCTCGTAAAATAATATACTTACTACTGGTATGTTATTTAATCAAATGCTTATCTTGTCTCTAAACACCGAATTATATACCAATACCATTTTTTCTTGAAAAAAAATTGTGACATGAGTATTTCAAGAGGTAATAAATAAGTACAATACATCTGTCTCGGTTACACATAGTAATATGACATGTTATACAAGTAAAAAGTAATAACGATAGGTTTATTGTTTATGCTCTCCATATAATAATTGCTCCTTGCCTTCAAGTAAAATTCTATATTAGTTCTTTTATCTAGTGAAACATGCCAGTTTCATTAATCAGTTAATTTCAAAACTCTTTTTTTTTCAATTTAATGATAATAAAATTAGTACTTACTGTACTTGACTGCAAAAAGTTTTGTCACTATTGCCATTTTCATACAAAATCTGTAGAAAGATATTGTTTTTGATATTTCACTAAAGGATTCTGATTTGACTTGTTAGAATCAGACCCCATTGGCTATATTTCATGTTAAGAAAACAAACATTGTCCTGCGTTTTCTTATCTTGAGTCTAAAACATTATGATTAAGGCTAAAGTTAATATACATATCATTACAAAACTATAGAAACTGAAAATACACGCATTCAACACATTCACTTACCCATTTATATAAAAATGGCTCAACTTTTTATTAACAGTGAGGCATCCACCTTATTTTACTTACACTTGATACTTGAGGGCTTTTTTGCCTTCACTCCAATATCGGCTGTAGTATATCTATCTTTTTTACATGGTTTTACGGTGAACAGTAACTATACGGGGTGTCACAACATCCATCACCAAGCCGATGTCAACTTGTTTTGGACATTATGCCAAGTCATATTAAGCAAAAATAATAACTGGGAAGATTTTTTTTTAAGTTTTCACGTTTTTTAAACCGCAATTAAAAGCGCGCGCGTGCAATGCTCGAAATACCTACTTATCCATGGGGCATAGGTTATCTAAAAAACATATTGGCGGGGTAAATGCATCGATTTTGTACCTTAAAAAAAATTCCATACAAACTTTGAGCCTCAATATTTCCTGAACCAGTAATTTCCCAGGCATGGTGCCGAAGTAAAAATGTTAGTAGTGATTGGTACAACATGGGATTTCAGTTTTCGTTAAGGGTCTTTTTACACCCTGTAATAATAAAATCAAAGAAACAACCTTAACCACTGCTAGTCTTTTTATCATCATGAACTGAATGAACATGAATCACACACTCAAACAATTAAACCTCATAACCATTACAACAAATCTATTTAATAATAATCAACTACTAATAACACTGGCAACACAAAGCCAGGTAGGTATATCTAATCACGTCTAGTAAATTGCCTCGAATGACTCGCAAGATATTAATTCAGCAGGTGAATACGTACCAGCTGAAACTTTGCGGGGTATTATTAGTTAGATGGAAATTGATTTTCGTGATCAAAAAGTTTTGCAAGCGTATCTACTAGTTGTACTACTAATGCTGAAACGAGACGTCGGAAAGTTCGTATACAATATTATAGTAAGATGTGAATGTTATCTAATTAATATCTTGTTGTTTTCTAGGAATTCTAAGTATGCCTAATGTCAAAACTTTGTATGATAAGATAACATGTTTCGCATTATTTCTTAGTGTGCCTAATTACCTTGTTGGATTTACTGAGGTAATAAGTGTTTCGCAGTTGTTTTTGGACGAGAAAAGGTAACGTTGTGTTAAGTATAAGGACATAATAAAACGGCAAGAAGGACAGAAGTAATTTGAATTAAATTTGACTCACATATAGATATCACCTGGATCAAAGTGCTATAAGGGTAATAATAACGAACCAGTCACCTTGAACAATTTTGAAGATGTTGAATACTTATTAATGTGAATTGTTCAAATAAAATACCTAAAATAGAATATAGTTTTATTTCGCGTCCGTTCAAACAGAAAAACTTTAGGCAGTAGGTACCTACGCACCAAACAGTACCACGAAACATAGTAACATGAAATCGTATTCAATATTATTGAATTCTAATATGTATGTAATATATTTTTGTTTCAAAAATCTGCAGCATGTTTCTCATATTATATTTTTTTATTAATATAACGTTTCGAAGTAATGTTAAGTACCTAAATGGGTACATATGTATATGAAAAATAACTGTTTCTAAAGTCCTTTATTAGAATAATTGTATTACTTACATTATTCTTGTAATATTGTTATACTTACAAAAATGCTTGTAATGAAATTAAATGAAAGGCAAAAGTTTCTTTATTTTTCAATGAGACATCTCTCGCATAACGCTTAAATTCTTCACAAAATATTCTTTCAACAATACAACAGTTCGTAAAACGCACAAAGTGACGTCTCGTGTGGGGATCTAACCCTTCACGAGGTGACATACAACACTCGGCTCGACTTATACTTAATCTGTGTTCAGTCACATTCATAAGATTGTATACAATAATGGGCTCTATAAACATTAGTTCTTTTATTTACTGCCATTCAATACTTACTTCCCAGCAATTTGGCACTGCGCATTTAGAAACGAACTAGAACGCTAATTATATAGACATGAGAGAGCCATTAATTTTATTGGCTCTCGTGTAGTGAGTATCTTTCAGTTTAAGTTCTGCCTCGATTCCATACGTTTCACAATTTTATAGTTGAGTCTCGGCTCTATTTATGTTGATCAATTCAAATTCAAAAGTTATTGCTTACGGAATACATTCATACCTATGGAAAGAATGTGATGTATTTTTAAATTAACTTGCTTACAAACGAACACGTGTAACCTACCAAAGTTTAATATATAAATTTTACGATTCAATTTCCTATTCGATATTGAAGACAAAAGCTTTTTCTAGAAACGGATTCTCGTTTTTAATCAAAGCATCGAATGCAGGAAATTTTAAAAACGCATTCATCATTTGTTTGATATTCGAACAAAACCATAATAGAAAATGGACAATTTTGAGTTTATTGATTAATCGGATCGGATTTTTTTATCATGTCGTAAATATTTCAATTATAATTAAAAAAAAACAGTCAATCAAAGCGGAAAACCAAATATAGAAGAAGTACACAAATATCATCATCATCATGTCAGCCTAGAGACATCCACTTCTGAACATAGGCTTCTGGCAAGGTTCTCCACACAGACCGATATTGAGAATTTTGATATTTTTTTGACACAAATATACATATAATACCTAAATCATTTAGGATATTTTTTTAGATTAATACTTAGGTATTGGCAACTATTTATTACTGTAATCGTGATTTTTTTGTATTTCGCTTGCATTTTTTTTATAGTGAACCATGCTTAATGTAACGCGGCTGAGATGTGATCGGTATCACGCCGTGGATAATGATTAGGTCTTGAACATTTTTTTATACACCTCTCGCACTATGTAAAAATCCTTTGTCGCAGATTCTAGTACGACTGATACTAAATTTAATTCATGATCACTATAGCGTTGTTAGATGCGTAATTTTTCTTACTGTTACAAAATGGACTCGACGAACAACACACGTCACATGCATACAAATGATACGACTCGACCGCACCTTTCAGGAGCTATCTGAATGTCAATAGATCTGAATATAGATAACACGTGACGGACTCATGCATACGTATGTGCTGCTCTAGGACTAGGGTAGCCATCGGTCGCCACCCAATATAATAGATTCACCTTTTGTTATCTCACATATACGGACGGATTGATATTCAAATTATAAAGTCATATAAACATTTTCAACGCTCGCCTTAACGTGGCTATTTTTCCACTACCAGTACTATTATCATTCATATATCATCGATATTTAGATCGCGTATATGCGTGCACATATTCGCCATCGATACATCGATTACAATAATTTAAATATCCTAGGATTCCAAACTAGGTAAGCATAGCTTGGACTATGGCAACAAAACAACTGATAAATACAAGCATAATTATATTATTTATTATAGAGAACTAGATAATGCCTGCAACTCACACCTTTTATTTAACCGTTTTATCTCAATCCCGTGGGAATTTCAGGAAATCCATTCTGAGTGCACTCTGATGGCCCCCCAGGAACATCATCATCAGACCTTTATACTGTTCCACTGCTGGGCACGGGCCTCTTCCCATTATGAAAAGGGTAAGGCCATAGTCCACCACGCTGGCCACACATGTCTTTCGAGAACATTATGGAAAACTCTCAGACATGCAGGTTTCCTCACGATGTTTTCCTTCACCGTTTAGCAAGCGATAATTGACAATTTAATACGTACATAACTCCGAAAAGTCATCGGTGCGCGCCGTGGATTCGAACCCAGACCGTGTAGCAGTCTGTCGGTCTCTCCACTAGGCTATCGCTGCTGGAACATACATCTGGCCAAGGAACATACATCCCAAAAATCAGCCTCTTGTGCTAAATAGTTTTGGTTGCACGTTGTCAGTCAGTCAGTCGATATCGCATGTTATAGGTATAGGGTGTTTGGTAATTCGACCAATTCCTTGAAGGAGGTTATATTTGAGGCCATTTGCAACAATTTTACCCCCGTCAACTAGTGGAACAAAATTAACGGTATCTGAGATATCGAGCTTTAAATATTTTTTTGAAAATTTCCACCTTGTCACCAAAATAACCGAAATAAGAAAAAAGAATTGTACACTGTTGGTTAAAATAGGTATATCAAGATTTTAGGAATAAAGGGCTAAGTGACGAAACTTTATATTTTTGGATGATTTTATAAAATTAAAATGAATTTATTAAAAAAAATATGTACTACAATTGACGTACAAAATAATTAAAAAACAACAACCTTTCGATATTGGTATAACTATAGTCCACTTTTATAACAATGATAAAAAAACGAGCCTATTTCTGAACAAAAGTAGAAGATTACTAACATAAAATTTCGCACATCCTCGATTTTTCAAAATTGAGTTTTTTTGTATTTTCTTGTCTCTAAACTATTTCCATCGATAAATAAATAATAAGCTCACATTTATTTGTATGGTTATGAACAAAAGTATGACTGTCCAGTCAAGTGACTGTGACCAATAATCGTATTATTAAAAGGTTATGTAGAGTTCGTTATTTTCAATGCAATAACCGAAGTGCATAGCCAACATAATCGCATTGTACGTACTACGTACACATTCCGCTACTGGTGTGTTTGCGCGCACCAAACAACCCCTGACCTCGGTGTAACTATTGACTCGAGCCCTGCGTGTGTACCTAGCTTTTGTACGTTGCAATGCACACAATATCTCTTTATATCTAGCAATAAATTATAACATTTTGTTTGGTGTAAAAATGACCGCATTGTGTGACAGCATTTCGTATACTATGTCTCACTCTATTACGTAGGCACAAGCTTAAACGGTTCAAGATCTAGTGACTTTCCAGTTGAATTACAAGTGCATAAACGAGTTACTTTTATTATTGAGAAACATTATAGAGATATGACGTTGTACAGTTTGCTGACGACACTTCATTGTTATTCTAATCTAAAATTTTGCGAAATAACTAAGCATTAAATTTCAAATCAAAATAAATTTTTTCAATGGCTGGCTTATCTCCTAGGCTGTAAAATATGTCAAAAATCTTGTTCATATTAATGTGCTGAGAGCAAACAGGCTCAAAATACTACCCGATAATAATAAAATTAGGTACTATTACACGCTTCGCTTGAATAGTAACGTGATCGCTCGAATGTACCTAGAAGTATCCCACTTCTAGGCAATAGGTACCGTTTATTTTATCAATTTTATATTGGTATTGTTGCGTGTACATTGATATTATAACGTAATACTGCCTTTTTAATATATACTAGATTCGCTCGTGACTCCGCCCGCATAAATTATACATTATACATCTCCTCAGGAATCACGGTTTTAATTTCGTAGTTTTGAGATGAAAAGTGGACTTCATTAACTAATAAGTAGGCATAGATAATAGATAGATTATTTAAGCTACATACAAATAAATAAGTGAGCTGTTTAAAGACAAGTAGTTATATTTATTAGAGATACATTTTAGATTGTTACCTGCGGTTGAAGAGATCAGTTCTGTTTTGTTCATATATAAATAAAGGTGTAACTTTCAGATAATATGAAGGCAATCAGCTGATTAGTGGGGAGAAATATTGCTTATCGCGGTAAGTCTAAGTCTAAGTAAATATTTATTTATTATCAACAGTTCGTTTAATCTAATAAATCATATAATGTTCTGTGGTCGTAAGCGTTCAGAAAGAAAATATGCTAAAATCCTTAACAACCCAATCGATTAAAATCATACATGTAGATTTTTTTTTTTTTTATTGGAACTTACATTTTCAATCTTTTCATTCATAAGATTATAGAAGAAGAAACGAAGAAAAAAAGAATTTAGTGTTTAAGTCGCAACTTTGAAACTGCTACATACCAAACTTTTGCTGTAAGAGTGTGTGTAAAAGTATAAGATAACTTTGTAAGTTCAAATCACGCCAACATACCAATGAAAACTTAATATTGAATATACCATACACTACTACATACATGTATACTGCCTCCGTTGTCTAGTGGATTAGGTATGCGTCTGCTGATCGGAGGTCCCGGGTTCGATTCCCGGGTCGGGCAAAAGTGTTACTGAGTTTTTCTGAATTCTCAGTAGCAGCACGGAGTCTGGTGAATTGGTGATGAGCCCGGTAACAGCAATACCCTCGCCCCTTATTACGTTGGACCTAAAAATTCATGGTGAAATGTAGGTGTAATATTACCCCTCTGCCTACCCCTTCCGGGATACAGGCGTGAGTCTATACTACATACATAATATCCTAATATCGACAACTCCCACTTGGCCCTCTGAAGGTCCATTTTCTTATTTTGGTAGACTTCGACACTGTATATTGAACGAAATGCGAATTGATTTTGCGATAACTCACAATTGGTATTCTGTTACACTAAACATCAACGGTCTAAATTGATATCAACGTTGACACATAGTTTGAGATTTTGTTCAATTTACGATCTAGTCATGATAAAAACAAGTATCAGATAATATAGGAGAATACTATTTTTGACATAAGTAGTACCTATGACACCGAGATCTAGATCGAAATAGAATTTTGAACAAATATAATAACGCGAATTGGCCCTCTGATCTCAACCAAGGCAGAGCCTGGATTATGGCAATAAGACTTTTTGTATGTACCTAATAAGGTAACTGATGGCAAGTGATTACCGCCGCCCATGTACACAAGCAGCATCATAGGAGTCACAAGTGCGTTGCTACTATTTTAGATGGGAATAGGAATATGAGGAAGAGTGTGATGAAAAAACTTGGGATGGAGCCTCATTTTATATGTTTGCACTGAAACCCTTATTTATACGTACATCTTACATAACTTAAGTTAACGCGATTAAGACCCGCTAAATTATTTTGTATGATGTATACAAATCGCGAAAGTTTAAAATCGATTATACGTAGTGAAATCATTTAGAAATCAAAAGTCAAGAATATTAATACGAACAGGTCTAGCTAAAATTAAACTCTAGTGGTTTCGTCCCTTTTACGTTCGCTTTGACAAGTTCACCGGCATATTTCTCCAAAGTCTGTTCAACAGATTTACCTTACACCGAGGTCATAAATGAAAATAGCTTTTCCATACTCCCAAATAATCAACCGAGGGAAATCAAGTGACTGTTAAGGTAAACGTATAGAATATTAGGGGTAGGCTACACTATAATTTAATATTATAAAGCTTAAGAATTTGTTTGCTTCAACACCCTAATCTCCAGAAAAAATGGGCTGATTTGAATAATAATTGTGATGTGTCGGATAGCCCATTTATTGAGAAAGGCTATAGGCTGTATAACATGACGCTGTGAGCCACGGGAGCGGAGCTGTAGCCCTAAAAATTGGATGTAACCGCGGGCTCATCTAGTTACTAGATATAAAGAGATACCTATTGTGTGTTACAACGAAGCAAGGTTAGGTACACAAGCAGGGCTCAAGTCAGTAGTTACACCGAGGTTGTATGGTGCAAACACACTGCAGTAGCGGAATGTGTACGTACAATGCGATTATGTTGGCTATGCACTTCGGTTTATTACCTATGGCATAGAACTCTACATAGCCTTTTGACGATACGCTATTTTGATAAAAATAAGTATAAAGTAGTAAATGCGTAAGTATTAGTGTTATTTGACTCTCCAGTCGGTCAAAGAGCTCAATCTTTGTTTGCCGCAGGTGCGGAGCACTACCCCTTAATAATGCAGGTGTAACCGCGGGCTCAACTAATGTACGTATATTTTGGCCCGCAAGTAGGATTTATTTATTGCAGGCAACGATGAAAGGAACAAGAATAATGATAGCAACGATGTATTCCGACGACGGTGTAGATACATAATAAGCTTCTCCTTTTTGAAGTCAGTTATATTGGTTCTTCGTGTCTTTCTGCTAAGCCAGTGATTGGTCCGATTCCAACCTAGAGCCCATTTCCGCATAGGTTACTCCAGCCGTGATAGTCGAATAACAGAACAAATGCTGGTTTTGCAACTGCCAGCAATTGATCTTTACAGTTATGATGAGTGTTTATGTTGTTTATTGGTGGATACTAGTACAGTATTGACGGGTTTCATAAATAATTTAACAAAACTATTGAAGATTATATTTTTGGATATCCAAATATCTGAGATGAATAGTGCTGATAAAACTAAATAAGTATCACAGTACTTTATAAATATTACTGGCCTACAATGTATCGAGTGCCTCCGTGGTCCATTGGATAGCGTATGCGTCTACTGATCGGGATGTCCCGGGTCGACCAAAAGTGTTACTGAGTTTTGCCGAATGCTCAGCAGCAGCACGGAGCCTGGAAATATGCGCGGTATTGGCAATAAGCACATCTCCAAAAATTTCATACTGTGGCGAAATATGGGTGTAAGATTACACCTCTGCCTACTTCAGTCTATAGAAAAATATATGTCTCTCCATCTAAGCATAAACATTTTGACGTGAACAGAATATCTAAAGAGGGATGCCGTTGTATCCTGTAGGCGAACACGATCGGTTGATGAACCCTTCGATAATATCACATCTCCTCACAATATACGTATGGTAAACCATACTGGGATCGCAATTTCTCTGATATAATAAAACGAATCGCTGCTGCCGTGCGGATGCACTGAGCACTAATTAAAATCACATACATATACTAGGGGATTATTGGAAGGACAGGTGGTTTGTGAAGAGAATGGTTTAATCCATTACTGCTAAGTAATGACACCGAGTACAGAAAAATGATGGATGGAAAGTGACCTTTGCCCTGCAGTGGGATTATTATTACCTATGGACTGGACGTTTGATAAATGTACGAATTTTATAAAAGCAGTAAATATTTCGAGTCTTTACGGGTTGTGTGTGACAAATCCTCGGTTTTACCAATGACCGTTGGTAAGTGTTGGTTTTGGGAAAAACAGTGAGTTTATTTATTCGCTATGTGCGAAGTACATGGTGGGGAAAGAAAGATGAAATACGTCTTACCTACTAATGGTTGCAGTACCGCTGCAATGTGTTTCGCTAAGTCGTAAGAGGGTGAATTGATCTGACTTACGATCGGGCGTAGAGGCACGTTATTCTTGTGAATTTTCGGCAAACCATATATTTTCGGCGGTTGAACGGTCTTAGGTCTATAGAGGCGTTCAAACACATTGTCCGTGAAAAGATCTTGGTAGTCCTTGACACGCGCTCGTATACGTTTTGTGAGTCTGGCAGTGGGATTATATGACACCGGCTTGTATGTGGACACTTTGCTTAATAGATCCCGCATTTTATCATCATAATCACCGGAATTCATTACTACTGACTGAAGTGAACAGAGTGCCAGCGTTCATGCATTACATAAAAGTAGTAACGCATAAAGTTGGAACAGTACTACAAAAATACTCCATCAAGACTGTATATAGTCCGTACTCCAAAGTAGCAAATCACCTGCGTACTCCAAAGGATGTCATCCCTTTTCAAACACTAGGCGTGTACAAGGTGGATTGCAGCTGTGGTAGTTCCTACATCGGGCAAACAAAAAGGACCATCGCCGAACGAGTTAAGGAACACATCACGGCCGTCAAAAACCGACAAACCACCAAGTCGGCCATAGCTGAGCAATTGTTGGAGTCAGGATCCAATCACTGGATTGAGCTACATAGGCCCCAGGTTCTCTCCACAGACCGTCACTATTTTTCAAGAATAGCACGGGAAGCGGTTGAAATCAAAAAGCACGCAAATTTCAACCGGGAGGATGGTTACCGTTTATCGACATCTTGGAATCCTGTCATCAGCAAATGTAGACACCGACGAGGTGACATTACGCGCCAGTGTGTAGATACCATTAGTGTTGTGTGTCGAAGTACCGGCAGTTCCGAACATATAAATGTTAGTAATTGTGAAGACCAAGTGAGGGTAGTTTCCAAAACCCGCACATCTCGGAGGCAGCGCTGACGAACATCAGTCATCCCGTGACCACGGCTGGTGTAACCCATGCCGAAACGTCGGGCAAAATAGAATGGTATTTCATCTTTCTTTTTGTTCATTAACACGATTCAGACCCGTTACATAATCTTTAGTATGTGTGCAAATCGTGGTAGTTTAAAAGTAGTTATTACATGGTGGCGGTATAGTAAAGCGATCGCAGCGCTTGCCGTGGCAAAAATACGCAAAAATCCGGGAAAGTAAAGTCAATTTGGTCGGAGTTCGTAAAAATACATTGCTTAATAATAGATGTTGTTGTGTTGTGAACTGCGGCAAAATAACGGAAAAATAGTATTAAGTTCTATATAATATGTATTTCCTACATCGGACTGGAAATTGAATCTAAGAAATAAATGGATAGATGTTGTAAAAAGGAATAAGTAAGCGAAATAACCTTTAATTATGATCAATTTTATGTGCGCTATATTTTATGTGATATTTATTAGTGTCTTGGTATCCCAAACCTGACGACACAATTTGTTGTGAAAATTTTATGGAAAACAAAAATCAGACGAGGAAGAAAGTCCAAAGTTATGCTCCCACGATATTCCCTGAAATATATCGAAAGAGGAAGCTTAATGATTCACAAGTCAAGTAAACCCAAACAATGAGGCTCATAAAAATTCTATTACTCTTTTCACTGAAGACTCCATAAGTGGCAGCCTAAACAATCGAACAATGCCCTATTTGAAATCAACGCTGATTAACCCTTGGACCACGAAGACAGAATATGTTCTGGAAGTTTCTAAAGACAAAGAACCATTACCTGTCGTGACAGTATAAAACATCGGGACATCGGCTACATCGTCGGAGTTCTCTACTTGTATTCACCAAGTTAACATTAAGTAAAAGTAGTGGAATAAGTTATTTATGAAATTAATTAATTACATGTAATAAAAGTTATTTACAAAGTTTAACCGGCTGGGTTATTTTGACTGGCACCCAACGTGGGGCCCAGCAATAAAAGTGAAGCGGAAAAGTACTTCGAGAAAAATATCTCCAAAGTCAGCAAGCTTCGCGTGACTCTCAAGTCTTTAAACACTGGGCTAACCCTACGAAGAAACAAATACGTCAAATGATCGCACTGGAAGCTACTATCTGCTGCTTACTGTAAGTACCAAGTAGCATTATCCTTTTGCCAAAATTCCACTTCTTAAACCCGCAACGTTAATATTTAAGGGTAGTACAAGTAGGGCTCCCGTCCAACTTCCTTCAGTAAAGATGGAAGGAAAGCAGGGCTACGTACATAATGTGCCTGGTTCTTCATCGAGTCCATTAGTGCAGCCACAGATTCAACCTGTGCAGTTTACTATCGACCCTAAGAAATTAATTAATTTTGTTCCTACTCATAATGGGGATCCTTTCACCATTTATAATTATTTAAATAATGCAAAGCAATGGCTACCAGCCGTAGGAGGCAATACGCCGCAAAATGTAATGTTACTTCTTACCAAATTAGAAGGTAGAGCCGCTATTAATATTTCTATGATTAATCACGCGTTTAATTGGGATTGTATTGAAGCAACCCTAAAGGCCGTATGCGCCGACAATCGAGAACTTAATACATTATTAGTTGAATTATCTAATGTTAAGAGAAAAGGTAGTTATAAGGATTTAATATTTGAATTAAAACAAAAAATATTTTTTATTAAGAGTAAGTTAACTGATAAGCATGGTGCAAGTAAACAGAATTTAATCGATGAAATTATGGAAGCTTATATAAATACAGCTCAAAATAACTTAAGAAACAGTTTACCTTACCATGACCAAGTTTATGTAAGTAATTGTAATTTTAATGAAACTGTTAGTAGAGTTTTACAGTTAGAAGCTGAAGGACGATTTGATAACATTAAACAAAAATTTTCAAACTATCTTCCTGCCCCTCGCGTTATAAATCAAATAACACCCCAATCATCCCAATTTAATCCGATAAATTCAGGGAACTTAAATAATTTTGGTAACCCTTTTAATATTCAGAAACCGAATTCAATGCAAAATAAAATGAATTTGCCATTTTTTAATAATAATTATAAGCCTATGCCTATGAATAATAATAATTATAAGCCTATGCCTACGAATACTCCGTTCCATGCTAGAAATCCATGGACACCTAGAGTTCAAAATATTGTATTTCAAAGACAACTACATCCATTTTTCCAGCAAAATCAATTTAGGCAACAGCCTCAACAAAATACAACTCCTGTTCAAAAATTTGAGGACGTTACTATGAGGACTGCACCTCAAAACAAAACCAATCAAATCAATTTAGGGAAAGGATTTGTAGCCAAAGAGTTATATCATCATTCCGCTAGTAAAAACAAACAAAATAAATTAAGCGAAACTCAGTTAGCTGAACAAAATAATTATAATCCTGAAGGAATATAATTATTATCATAACTCCCAGGAAAATTATTATATGCCTGAAGATAATTATTACCATATGCCTGAAGAAAATTATTATTATCATATGCCTGAAGAAAATTATCATTATGATTTTTCTGAAGGAATCTGCTATGAAGAAAATAATTATTATTCCCCAAACCAGGATTTTCGGGACGATACAGACCAAGACAAAACATTATAGAATTTAGAATTATTGTCTCAAAATAAGGTAAATATCATATGAAATCCTATTTACCTTATTTTGAGACAGAAAATCCTAAACTAAAAGTTTTAATAGATACTGGTAATCAACGCTCATTTATAACCCCTAGAGCTCAAAAACTATGTTTTCCAGAGTTTTGGAAGCCAGAAAAATTTACAGTAAGAACTTCCCATGGTACTACTTCTCATAATGGCATTATAGAAACACCCTTCTGGTGTAGATATTTTGGTAAAGAAAAAGGTCATATGAAATTTTATATATATAACTTTAGTGATAAATATGATGTATTAATGGGTACGGAGATGATAGAACAAATAAATGCAGTTATAGATTTAAGGGAAAGAAAATTGAGTATGCCAGAAACCGAAATATTAATTTTCCACATGACTAACGATGATAGCTTAAATATTAAAGAACTCTGTGAAACTTATAGTGATCTATTTACGGAAAATGTCACAAATAGTGCTACCACAAAAATTAAACACCATATAAATTTAATTAATGACGAACCTATATATCAAAGACCATTTAGATTACCTCAGATTCAACAAGGAGAAATTAGGAAACAAATTAGCTTTAACTAAACTTAAAATTAAACAAATTAAAATTAGAGAATATTATTCGTCCGTCTGAGTCCCCGTGGGCCTCTCCTGTTCACATTATCCCGAAAAAGTTAGACCAATCAGGGATACAAAAATGGCGAATGGTCATCGATTACAGAAAATTAAATGAGAAAACAAAATCGGATAAATTCCCTTTGCCTAATATTGATGAGTTATTTTCGAAGTTACAAGGTAATAAATATTTTACTACTTTAGACTTAACATCTGGCTACCATCAAATTTTAATGGATGATGATTCAATAGAGAAAACCGCATTTAGCACTCCCGACGGTCATTATGAATTTTTGAGAATGCCATTTGGTTTAAAAAATGCACTCGCTACATTCCAACGGATGATGAATAATGTACTAAATAAAGAGATAGCTAGAGATATTTGTTTAGCCTATTGAGATGACATTATAATATATAGCAAAGATAAACAAAACCATATAAATAGATTACAGGAAGTATTTGAAGCCTTAAGAAAAGCAAACTTAAAAGTTAATAAAAATAAATGCGTTTTTATGTAAAAAGAAATTGAATTTTTAGGACATATACTAAATAAAGATGGATTAAAGCCTAACCAAAAGAAAATAGAGGCAATTTAAAAATTTCCTATCCCAAAAACAGTTAAAGAAGTCAGAGGATTTTTAGGATTAATTGGCTACTATAGGAAATTCGTTCCAAACTTAAGTAAAATCGTTAAACCTTTAACAGAAGCCACAAAGAAAGATGCTGTTATAGATATCCATAGTAACAATTATATTGCAGCATTTCAGACTTGTAAGCAATTATTAACTAATGCACCTATTTTAGCATTTCCTAATTTCAATAAAACATTTGTAATAACTACTGATGCGTCTGATATAGCATTAGGAGCTGTTTTAAGCCAAGATAATCATCCTGTAGCTTATGCTTCTAGGATACTTAGCAATGCTGAACAAAAATATAATACAACTGAAAAAGAATTACTAGGAATACTTTGGGCCGTAACACAATTTCGATCTTATATCTACGGTAGAAAGTTCATTTTACGAACAGATCATAAAGCTTTAATATGGTTAGCTAAATTAAAAGAGCCAAATCAAAGATTAACTAGATGGAAGTTAAAATTACAAGATTATGATTTTACCATAGAACATGTTAAAGGAAAAGACAACTTTGTCGCTGACGCTTTAAGCCGCATAGAGATTTACCATACTGATGGTAACTCATTAGATGGTAATGGAAAACAGAATTTAGTATTAGCGAATTCAGATACAAGTCGAACATTAACAGCTAATATTAGCTCAAGTCGTACTCAAACAGCTAACTCCGATCTAAGTCGTACCCTAACCGCTAGAAGCATAGAACCACCTAATAATAATTATAGTTATCAAGGTACTGTCCATTCTAATCAAGAAGATAGTGATGAAGGGATACCTATTATAAATGAATATCCACCCAAAAGATTAAGACGAGTTATATTTGAATATGCCCCTTATAAAAAGGCAACTCAGGAAAATGGCATTTGGTATTTTTATATCCCACCAAATGACGAAGAAAATATTATTAAGCAATTTATGTTAGGACATTTACCACAAGAAAAATATGCCTTTATTATCCCTCACGATGAACTATATTATAAAGTTTCAGAAACATATCGAAAACATTTTGATCATACTAAATTTAAACCAATTAGATTTACGAAAAATTTTGTTGAAATTTTTGAAAAAGACGAACAATTAAGACTGATAAAAGAATATCATTCAAAAGATAATAGACACCCCGGTATTGAAAGTGTATTCAAGCAATTGAAAGAAAAATACGATTGGGAAAACATGCGAAAACAGATTAAGAAGTTTATTTTACAATGCGAACCTTGTTTAAAAGAAAAATATAATAGACATCCAAATCATACATTAGCTACTGAAACCGAAAAGCCGTATGAACCAATGGAAATATGGCATATTGACTTTATGTCATTAGAAAGACAGTGGTATTTAACAATTATTGATAAATTTTCTCAATATTCTATACTAAAACCTACTGAAAAAAGCAAAGTATGCGATACTTTATCTTAATATATAAAATCCTTGCGTTACTGACTGACTGACAGACATGTTACAGCCGAAACTATTGGGCGCATGAAGCTGAAATTTGGCATGTATGTTCCTTGGGGACCGTAAGGGTGCACTAAGAAGGGATTTACCGTAATTCCCACGGGATTGGCCAAAACGGGTAAATTTAAAAAAAAATGCGGGCGTAGCTGCTGGCGTCTTCTAGTCTGAAATATTTGCATTAATAGGTACCCCTAAGAAAATTATACATGATGGTGAACAATCGTTTTGTAGTGAAATAATTAAGGAATTATTCCTAACGTATAACATAATAAATCATACTACGTCTCCGCAACATCATAAGTCTAATTCAGATGTCGAAAGATTACATAGTACATTACAGGAATTATATAGATTACAACGTGGCACGGATCTAAACCAAAATCAAAAAATATATTACATAACACATGTGTCTAGAGTTTGAGCTGAGATCGGGTAAGGTTTACAGAGATCAGTGGAAGCGATTAATTCATCCAGTCTCAGCCCAAGGCAAAGGTCCAACATATACTGTGGTAGCACAGCGAATGAATATAAATTCTAATATTAATAAAATGTCTTACCAAATATCTCCTGGTGATGTTCTTGAGTGGAGTCCTGGAGGCAAGCTAGACACACACGAGACTAAATTGGCCAATATTAGCAAGTGAATTATCTTTACTTTACCAGACTCCAACGCAGCGTTTTCAATCAGCAAATTTGTCCGGCACCAACCACGTGCATCGGATTCACTCAAGTTTTACAATGTTCAATAAAATACTATTTTTATCACAATTAACCGGCGCCAGTTATTGATCAAGGAAGTGGCAATCAAACCGGAATCTAAATACAAGATCAAAACGCTCACAAAACGAAATCTATCCACAGCTAAGTTTTTTCGCTGACCGCGGGAAACGACAAAGAACCAAAGAGCTGAATGACAGTTCAGTGTGACCATAGTCAGAAATTTTCAATAGACTAAACAAAATGTTACTTAATCGATATAATCGATTTGACTTATAATAAAAACTAATTCTATTTCAAACATCCACCCACCCCGGACCGGCCTCCCGGTCCGCTAATCGGTTGGTAGACGAGACAATGTTACAACCGCTCTCCTCAGAATCGAACCGTCCACCAAGACCTCAGCAAATCGGGGAACTCCATCAGCCCCAGTTACCAAACGAAGAATGCGCCCCCTGCGCCATCTGAGTGGCGGAAGGTTAGCCTCCTTGATCAAAACGAGGTCACCAATCTTGGGTGGATCGGTCTTGTCGGTCCACTTAACGCGTTGCTGGAGTATGTGCAAATATTCCAAATTCCAGCGTTTCCAAAAGCTCTGAGTAATCTGGCCTACCAATTCAAAACGCGAGAGACGACCAGGTCTCGTATCAATATAGGGGTACTCAGGCAAGGCGACAAGTGGGCGACCAATCAAAAGATGGCCCGGCGTAAGGGCCTCCAAATCATTCGGATCTGAGGAGATCGGGCACAATGGCCGAGAGTTCAAAACGGCCTCAATCTTACAAAACACAGTTGTGAGTTCCTCAAATGTAAGGACAGCCTCACCGATTGTCCTGCGCAAGTGTGTTTAGGCCGATTTTACAGCGGCCTCAAAAATACCACCCCATTGTGGACAATTTGGTGGGGAAAACAACCAATTTATCCCACGTCGGGCAAGCCTATCACCTATATCAGCCTTGTTGGTTTCAAGGAAATTAACAACGTCATTCAAATAATTATAGGTGCCCTTGAAGTTAGTGCCGCAATCAGAACGGATCAAGGAAGGCAGCCCTCTGCGGGATACAAATCTGTCAAATGTGGCTACAAACGCCTCGGTCGTAAGCGAGGAGACCAGTTCTAAGTGTACGGCCTTTGTGGAGAGACAAACAAAAACACACAAGTAGGCCTTAACAGTCTTGCTGTTTCGAAGTGTCGACGTTTTCACCAAAAAGGGACCAGCGAAGTCCGTGCCAACACCGTCAAATGTCCTGCTCTCCGTTACGCGATCTGCTGGTAAGTCTCCCATCAAGGGCTGCATGGTAGAAGCCTTGAGTTTATAGCAAGGGATGCAGCGAAAGACTACACTCCGAATAATTCTTCGGGCAGACAAGATCCAAAACTCGCGTTGCAAAATAGCCAACAGAGCATAACAACCAGCATGCGAATTTTTGAGGTGACGGTCAGTTACCAACAAGCGTACCAAATGACTGTCTTTAGGTAACAACAGGGGGTGACGTGCCCCGTAAGGGAGGTTGGCGTTCTTGAGATGCCCTCCAACGCGCAAGAGACCAGTTTCGTCCAAAAAGGGGTTCAATTTAGATACAGCTCCCGATAATTTCGATCTCCCTGACTTAAGGATAGCAATCTCCTTCTCAAAATGCGCCAATTGCACAGAACGAACCCAAAAGGTGAGGGACTCCTGTCGTTCCTGTGGTGAAAGAAACGGTGTCAGACGTTTCTGTTGTGGGTGCCTAAAATTAAAAACAAAACGCTTTATCCAAGCAGTAACACCTAACAACTTGTCGAGGGAGCTATAACGATTCAACAGGAAATCGGGGTCGAAGGCGCATTCCACCTTCTCAAGAGCGAGTGTTCGTAGACCCGGCAAATTGGAAGTATTCAAAACTGGCGTTCTAGGCCAATCAATTTCTTGTCGACTCAACCATTCCGGACCACAGCGAATGACCTATCAAACTAGGCGTCAAGCATCCGCGCGAGGCACAATCAGCGGGGTTGAGCTCACTTGGCACGTGTCTCCAAACAAGTTTGACTTCGGATTTCTGGATTTGGGAAACACGGTTAGCGACAAATACCTCCAAGGTGTGGACAGAAGCCTTCAACCAACAAAGAACAATTTGGCTGTCTGTCCAGGCGTAAGTCCTATTAATACAAATGCTTTTACCCAAAGTGTTAGGCACGTGGTTCAATAAGCGTACAAGTAGTGCTGCTCCCGAGAGCTCCAATTTCGGAATGGTCAAAGATGTCCGAAGGGGTGCTACCTTGCTCTTCGCCATGATCAGGGAAACTCTCACCTGACCTGAGGCACTGACTGTGCGCAAGTACACCACGGCCGCGTGACCACGTTCCGAGGCGTCACAAAACCCGTGAAGGGTGGCCTTGTACTTCCCGGGAGGAAGGATGGGACGAGGCAAGGAGATCTCATTGACGGCAGGAAGTGAGGATACAAAAGAGGTCCATTCCTCAACAAGAGTGCCGTGTAGAGGTTCGTCCCAGGTCAATCCTGCTGTCCAAAGCTTCTGCAAGAAGCATTTTGCCCAAAATATAATTGGACAGATCCAACCGTTAGGATCAAAGGTTCTGGCGACAGGAGACAATACGAGACGTTTAGTCCAAGAACAAGGCAATTTCAGGTCTACGTTATACGTAAAGATGTCTTGGACCGGTCTGTACTGAACGCCGAGAACAGCCATCATGGCGGGGTTGTCAACAATCTCAAACAAATGTGGATCCTGCTGATGATCCTCGGGTAAGCCCTCCAAAAGCAATGGTGAGTTGGAAATCCATTTGCACAACTCATAACTCATAATTCGTCCCGCAGGAGGATTGCCTCGTCCGCTGTGGAAGCGCCCGAACGAATGTCATCGACGTAAATATCGTCTTTCAAGATGGCGGAGGCTCGTGGGAAACGTAAGCCTTCGCGGTCTGCGAGCTCCCAAAGAGAACGTATTGCCAAGTAGGGGCTTGACCTTAACCCGTACGTATTAGTATTGAGCTCGTAGACGACCATGGGATCACGAGGAGACTCTCTCCAAAGGATCAGCTGGAAGCGACGGTCATCAGGGTGGATAATCGTCTGCCTAAACATCATTTTTATATCTGCCACAAAGACAATCTGATGTCGTCGGAAGCTGGTGATGACGTCACAAAGGTCCTTGACCAACTTGGGACCAGAATGCAAGCACTGGTTCAAGGATACGCCCGTAGAAGTCTGCGCAGAACCATCAAATACTGTGCGCAGCTTGCCAGTCGATGGCTTCAATACCGCATGATGCGGGAGAAAGTAGTGTTCCACCGAACGCCAATCCAAGTTGGTCACAGACATGTGTCCCAACTGTTCATATTCCCTCATGAACTCAATGTACTTCTGTCTGAGCTCTGGATCACGACCCATGCGGCGCTCCATAGCCAACAATCTCTTTTCGGCTAAATGTCGTGACTCACCAAGCGGAGGCCGAACAGACAAGAAGGGTAGCCTCGTAATAATCCGACCAGAACGGAGTCGACCAGTGTTGTTCTGGAAGAACAGCTCGCACTCCTCATGTTCTGAATTCAAACGGGCAACTTGAGGGGGCTCCTCTACTTCCCAAAACCTCTGAACCGCATCAGAGAGAGCGGAACCTACAGCCAATAAATTATCAAGTTTGGGTGGAGGGGGGTCCCTAGGTACAGGTCCCATCAAGCAAATCCAAATATGGTCGGGATAGCAGTCAAACCATTTGGCACCAAGACCCGTTTCCCACCAATCAAAATTCCACCTAGGACATCAGAGCCAATCAACAAGTCGATTTGTCCCGGTTTGTCAAATTTGGGGTCTGCCAGTTCCAATCCCGATGTCAAATTAACCACAGCAGCAGGTAGCTGCTTCTGTGGGTGCATACCCAAAATATTCTTCAACACAATAGCCGAGGTTTTAATCCTCGGGTGTGAAGATTCAACAGAGCCAAACAAAACCATAACTTGCCCATCAACATTAGAGGCTACATCCCCTATGCCCCGTATACAATTTGGAAAAGAGCCCATATTTAATTTAACCTGCCCTACCAAATAAGTGGAAACAATGCAACCTTGTGAACCTGTGTCCAATATAGCACGGATAACAACAGAGGTCCCCGTGGGTCCCCAGACCCGAACAGCAACCGTTGGTAGGATAACGGTCTCAATGGGGGAGGTTGGCGTTATAGGGCAGTGGTCAATGACCTATTGTTGCCTGGGCGGCGACCGTTGGCCAGGACCAGGCAAGTCAAAACGAGGGTGCGGCTTGAAGTCCTCAAAGGCGCGATGACTTGATCCGCGCGCCATCTGTGGGCGGTCATAATGACGCACCCGCCCAAAACGAGGTGGGCGCGAGTCAAGGCGGGGACGCTCCGCTAAAGGAGGGGAATACCTGGGGCAGCAGTCATTGTGCTGGTGACGCTGAACAGCACATTCAGGTGCGCGAGAGAGAGGAGGCGTGCGCACGCTACGGTTCTCCAAGCGGGGCGAGTGGCGATCAATTGAGCGAGGCGACTCTCGGCTACGCGCCGGTGAGCCTCGGCTGCCACCTTCAAAACACCCGCCCGTGCGCGGCGTCGGCTGGTTGGACAAGCGGCCAACCTCTCTGGCATTCATACAGAGAATGTCCAAATGCTGTCCTCCACAGTGAGGACAGGGGCGAGAGTTTGGGCAGTCTCGCTGGTAGTGGGACCCCAAGCAAGAGAAGCAAAGGCGTGGGCATTCGCGATGCGCCTACGAGAGGCGACATGCAGGTCCAAGAATGCCCTACAACTGGCCGTTCTGTGCCCCGTGACCTTGCAGTAGGAGCACTCCGCTGGGCTCTGCGTGACCGCAAAGCGAGGAGGGCGCCGGTCAACATTGGCTCGGGTGTGAACGCGAGCCCGCTCCTTGACCTTGGGCGGCTGCGACTTAGCCGGCGTGTCACCACCGGAGTTGTCCAAGACCCGGCACTCATCCTCCAGGAACTTCTCCAGGTCAGCAAAGGGGGACAGATGGGTCGCGCTATCCCCACCAAAACGCTGTTCAAAACGCGACCTCAAGTCGGCAGGCAGCTTTTTCAGCACAATGTGCACCAATAGATAGGACCATTGGTCCACGGGCAGGTCAAGGCACTTAAGTGCGTTGATGGCCACCAAAAGCGGGTTCAAAAGTTGGGTGCGCAACCCAGAGACCCGGGTGAGCGTCGGCAAACCCAAAATCTGCTCGCTGTGCGTGTCGGCGAGGCCACGCTTATTATGGTACCTACGGGTAATTAGGTCTCGAGCCGTCTGGTACGCCTCGTCAGACACGGGCAGATACTGGATGAGGCCCTTGGCCTCCCCATCCAGAACCGACATTAAATATGCCAATTTTTGTGCTGGCCAGCCCTGTCATTGACCAGGCTGTCGAACAAATTAACGAAGCCCAGTTAGCTTCCTAGGCAGCCATCAAAATGGGGGAGGTCCAAAGTAGGGAGCCTACTCACCAGCCCCGGTGCTGACCTAGGAAGCTCCTGCTTCAGGCCGGGTTGCCCTTCCCTATCGGCAACTAGTTGTCTCGCAGTATTGGAGACAGCATCATACAGGTCTAAGACCTGGGCATAGTCTTCGCTGACCTTATTTCGCTGGTCAGCGGTGAAATCATTGACTGACACTTCGAGACAGCAAGCGCTGAAAATGCGAAATTGCTGTTCCACACTTGCCAGGCGATCATTGATCCGCTCGTACCTTTGTAGTAAGGCCTGCTGGCGATCAGGCCGGTTCACTAAGGCACTGGCCGAGGCAAACCAGCGCAAATCTGATGCAATAGCACCAGCAGCCGCACGCAAGTCCTTGATAGCTGACATAATCAAAATTCAAAAGAGCCCGGACAAGCGTTAAATAATATTAACAATCAAAACTTAATTTTTCTTAATTCTTTGAAACCAACAAAGTATTAGCCTGTTTACTGCTGGTACAAGCAAGTGACAGGTATCTACTGTCCAACAAAATTAATAGTTTCAATATATATTGACACAAACAAAGTCAAAGTTATCAAAAGTTGAAACTTCAAATAAGTTAATTAAAGTTAAATATTCAAATAAATTAACTAATTACTTGCAACAGACAGACTGGCTGTGTTATTTGAGATATACAATAGTAAGTAAGCACAGAATATGTGTTACCTAACAATATTATCTATATTATAACAAGGTTTAGCAATGTAAGGTTCAAACTGAATATATCAATATATGGAATAAACTAAATCAATTGATACATATAACTGATATGTATCCAATCAAAGTGACTTATTAATGCAACAACAAATTTAAGTTAGATTTCAACAATACAAATCAACAATTACTGATTGAGGTTATGTATGACAATGTGCTTCAATTTATGTAGGTCAACTTATACAAATAAATAATATGTATTTTAGGCAAAAACTGACCTGACAAACACTACAATACTGTCTACAAGGTGATAAGATAGAAGCTTATACCAATCTGAGGTTTGTACTCAGTAATGCAACAGCGGCTAAATTTCAACTACAGCTCTGCACCAAAAATTATGTCTAGAGTTTGAGCTGAGATCGGGTAAGGTTTACAGAGATCAGTGAAAGCGATTAATTCATCCAGTCTCAGCCCAAGGCAAAGGTCCAACATATACTGTGTTAGCACAGCGAATGAATATAAATTCTAATATTAATAAAATGTCTTACCAAATATCTCCTGGTGATGTTCTTGAGTGGAGTCCTGGAGGCAAGCTAGACACACATGAGACTAAATTGGCCAATATTAGCAAGTGAATTATCTTTGCTTTACCAGACTCCAACGCAGCGTTTTCAATCAGCAAATTCGTCCGGCACCAACCACGTGCATCAGATTCACTCAAGTTTTACAATGTTCAATAAAATACTATTTTTATCACAATTAACCGGTGCCAGTTATTGATCAAGGAAGTGGCAAACAAAACGGGTTCTAGATACAAGATCAAAACGCTCACAAACCGAACTCTATCCACAGCTAGGTTTTTTCGCTGACCGCGGGAAACGACAAAGAACCAAAGAGCTGAATGACAGTTCAGTGTGACCATAGTCAGAAATTTTCAATAGACTAAACAAAATGTTACTTAATCGATATAATCGATTTGACTTATAATAAAAACTAATTCTATTTCAAACAAAAAATAATACAAGACATAGTGCTATTGATATGACACCGTTTGAAGTACATTTTGGCAGAAAACCAAAATTACAAAATTTTGAAAATTTAAAAATAGTTATACAAAATTATACTACACAACAAAAACACTTTGTAAATCAATTAAATAAAAATATACATTATTTATTACAGAAGAAAAAAAATTGGTTGCCTGTAAAGTCGGTATACGGGCGAAAGTTTTACGTGACAACGACTTTGAGTGGTAAAATAATTTTAATGTGAATATTCATTCGTATGCGTGCCTTTCACTTTTTATGTCTGTCTCTCTCGCTCTTAGGCGGGACGCGTGCCTCTCACTCGCTCTCATTGTGAGCGCATAACGTGAGCGGAGCGTAACGCAGTTTCTTGAAGTGTCACCCGGCAAACCAATTTATAAGACGTTGTCACGTCAAAAACAAAAACGAAATGAACGTATTAATAGGAATATTAGGCCATCAACTTCTTTTAAAATAGGTAGTACAGTATATTTAAAAAATAGTAAAGCTGAAAGACATAAAACGAATGCCAGGTATATAGGTCCTTTCAAAATTGTGTCTTGTGAACCCCATAATAAGTACAAACTTGATAATGACAGAATCCATCACGAAGAGGAACTTATTGTTACAGACTTAACTACGCCTTCGGATACCAATTCCGAAGACTAAATCAAAATGAACACATAGTACTAGTAGACATGCCACCTGCCCGACTTATTGAAGGAAGGTGGACAATTATTCATAAGTTAGAAATAAGACCTATATTAGAAAATAAAGATAAATTGAAAAATACTGTAAATAGAATAATAACACAACCAAATTATAGCACAACTGATGTAATAATAAAATTGATAAAGATGGAATGATTTCGAATAATATAAATAATATTGAGAATTTTATTAATGTTCAGTGTAAAATTATCAATCATAATGTATATTTCATATTAGAGATACCATTAGTTAGACCACAAGTATATAATGCAAGGAAAATTGTTCCGATTATCCAAAATTCCCCAACCTGTTCCTATCCCTTAATGCGAAAGGTTACTTTAGCATACAATGGCGAAGAAACATATGAAGTAGAAGGATGTACAACATTAAAAGAATTGATTTGTAAGGAAAGCATTCACTGAATTACTATGGAATAAAACTACAGAAAAATGCACCAGGGTTCCAATAACATGCCCAGAGGAAGAAATACAAGAAATATCACCAAAGGCAATCTACATGTACTTCAACAAAACAACAGAGATAAAGTTATCTTCTGGAAAGCATGAAGAAACGTTATGGATAAGAGGTCCTTACATGCTAACAGGAGATAACTGCGAAGTAAAGATTGCAGGTATAATACGATTTCATACTCAAGAGTCACATGATAAAATTATAATAACCAATATGGAAATGAGTCAAACTAAGGATACTCCTGAAATAGAATTGAATTATGATCCAGAAAAGATATCAGCGAAGTTGAAGCAGCTAAAGCAAATAGAAGAATTAACAACACATAGGAGACACAATCTTATTCAGTACAGTTGGATGCTATGCACCACCATACTAGTTGTTGTCTTGATACTCTTAAATTTTTTCCGATCCAAGGTTTGGAAGAAACCATGGACTCCAAAATTAGGGGAGGACAGTCAAGTAAACCCAAACAATGAGGCTCATAAAAATTCTATTACTCTTTTCACTGAAGACTCCATAAGTGGCAGCCTAAACAATCGAACAATGCCCTATTTGAAATCAACGCTGATTAACCCTTGGACCACGAAGACAAAATATGTTCTGGAAGTTTCTAAAGACAAAGAACCATTACCTGTCGTGACAGTATAAAACATCGGGACATCGGCTACATGGTCGGAGTTCTCTACTTGTATTCACCAAGTTAACATTAAGTAAAAGTAGTGGAATAAGTTATTTATTATTTTATTTTATTATTTATTTTCAGCCTGTAGTGTCCCACTGCAGGGCAAAGGCCTCCCTCTCCTTTTTCCACAGGTCTCTATTTTGTGCTAGCACAGGCCAGTCCTTCCTATACGAGTCTAGTTCGTCCCGCCATCGTCGTCTCGGCCTTCCACGTTGTCGCCTAGCACCTTCGGGGACCCAATTAGTGGCGATTTTGGCCCAGAGGTCTTCCGGCATGCGGCAAACGTGGCCTGCCCAGTCCCATTTGAGTTTGCAGGCTTTGTGGGTGATATCGGCGATTTTTGTTTTGGAGCGTAGTATTGTATTTTTTACGCGGTCTGTTAAACGGACTCCTAGGATACTACGCTCCATTGCTCGCTGACAGACCTCGAGTGCGGACCTCTGTTGCAGTCAAAGACCATGTTTGTGCACCATACGTGAGAATGCGGAGAACGCACATGTCCATGAGTTTACGCTTGTGACATAATGGGAGATCTCCTTTCATCAGGTCTTTCATCGACCAGTAGCTCTTCCAGGCGTTTTCTATGCGACGCATGACTTCTCTGTCTTGTCTCGCCTGGAAAGAGACTACTTGGCCAAGGTATAAATATTCCTGGACATATGCGATCTCCGCACTCCCTACGTTTAGATTTATTTCTGTGCTGTTAGTCATTATTTTGGTCTTTGACATGTTCATTCGAAGTCCTATCCTGTGGCTCGCCTCATGCAGGTCGTTAAGCATGACACCCAGTTCTTCTGCTGAAGATGACATCAGAACAATGTCGTCGGCAAATCGAAGGTTTGTCAACCTCTTTTCACCGACGGCAATACCTTTGTCAGTCCACTCGTCGAATAACTCTTTAAAAACCTCTTCTAGGGTGGCTGTAAATAATTTAGGGGACAGCGGGTCACCTTGTTTCACTCCAATTTGGATAGGAAAGACTGGTCCTGTGGAATTAATTCGTACTGCTGCTGTGCTATTACTATAAATATTTTTAATAAGGCCTTTGTAGCCTATTTCTATTCCCTGTGCGTGTAGTGCATTGAATAGTGCATCGTGTTTAATGCAGTCGAATGCCTTAGTATAATCGACAAATGCCAGGTACAAAGGTCTTTTGAACTCGATGCACTTTTCGATTATTTGGTTCAAACAGTGTAGATGGTCTGTGGTAGATAAGCCCCGACGGAATCCTGCTTGCTCTGGGGGTTGGTGAGAGTCTAGTATGTATGAAATTCGGTTTTCTATAACTTTAATGAAAATTTTATACAAATGAGATACTAAACTAATCGGCCGATAATTGTTCAAATCAGTTTTGTCGCCTTTTTTGTGGAGAAGAATTATTAATGAGTGGCAAAATTTATTGGGAATTATTTTTGTTTCAAGGATTCTGTTAAATAAGTTAGTTATGTGGGGGAGTAGTACAGGCTCACCAGTTTTGAGGGCTTCTGTGGATATTCCGTCTTCACCAGGTGTTCTGCCGAACTTTATGTTTAAAATTGCGCAATGAATCTCGGATTCTGTAATTGGAGGTATACTGTCTGTGGGTTGTCCAGTAATAGCATCCGCTCTATGAGAAGTAACTGTGTTGTCGTTAGCGTATAAGTTTCGGTAGAAATCTGAGCATATTTTTAAAACTTTGTGTCCTTCTCGGTGAATCACACCTAAATCGTCTTTGATGCTGGTCATAGCCGAACGTCTGGTTTCTGAACAACTTAAAGCTGATTTCAAAGATTTATTATTTTCTAAGGCTATTTGAACCAGATTATTGTTATAGCGGCGTCTATCTTTTCTAATGCTTCTTTTAACATTCCTGTCTAAATGTCTAAACTCTGCCGAATTGTACTTACAATTAAGCCGTTCCTGTATAAGTGATTTAGTTTCATTGCTAAGTTTGAGGTGTTTACGCTTTTGTTGTTGAATTTTAGAACTGGCTTTCTTAACACATTTTATTATAGCTTGGTATTGTTGGTCTGTATTTCTTAATTCTGAAGGCTGTAGTAAGTCGAAACTGTTTTTAAGTTCTAAATTAAATTTGTCTTTAGATAATATTAAGGTAGTTTTATCGATACGTTTAATTGTACTATTAATTAATTGAAATCTATTAATTTTGTCATCAAATTTTGCAGTAACACGTAATGGTCTATGGTCTGACGAAAATCGAATTTTATTAAGTATCTGGAATTTAGTAACTATTTGTTTCTTAGATGACAAGCAGAAGTCTATTTCATTTTTGGTTATTCCATCAGATGAGAACCACGTCCATCGCCTCTGTGGCTTTTTATAAAAGTAACTATTGGAAACAGTTAAACTTTGGCCAAAAGCAAATTGTAGTAGACGTTTCCCACGTTCGTTTCTCATTCCTAAACCATATGGACCCAAGATGATTGGATTATCTTGTTCTTTTCTGATACCCAGTTTAGCGTTAAAATCGCCAAGAATTAAAGTCCAGGTACCCTTATGTTCATCACATGCCTTATCTAATAAGTCATAAAACTCCTCAACTTCGTCGTCTGGGTGTGATGATGTTAGAGCATAAATTTGGATGACGGTAAGAACTTTATTTTCTGTGACGGAAAATTTCAATAAAGCTATTCTATCAGAGTATGAGACAAATTCAATAATGTTAGATTTCCACCTTGATGCAACTAAAAAGCCAACGCCAGACTGACCTCCACTTTTTCCCTTATAATAGAAAGTACTGTTTTTGCGTTCTAGTGTATCTTCGCCTTCTCTTCTCACCTCTGACAGTCCTACAATATCCCACTTTATATATTCTAAAGCATTTTCAAGTTCTATTAGCCGGTCTTCGTTTCTTAAAGTCCGTACATTATAAGTAATTATGTTTAATTTCTCAGAATCCTTGTAGCTTGCCGAGTTCGTTTGACAGTTTAAGATTCTCGCCCGGAGATTATCACCCCTGACACCAAGGGAGTCTGGCATACTGTCATAGCTTCCCCCCCGGGAGTCGCCAGGCACTTGGGGATTGTTTATCGTGTGGTTCATTAAGAGAGGGGAGTTTCGACAAGATAACTCACCGCGCTTGTCCATTGCGGGTTGGTGAGTGCGCAGTAAGCCTTCTAACTCGGCTTTTGGATGCTACCGTTGGTATACAAGATACTCATCCGCTACCATTCGTCGGCATCGACACTCTGCGATATGCCTAAATAATATTATTCCTTTTTATTTTTTTTATGACACACTGGTATTACACTGATTACACTTTCTTATACTTGTAATATTTATTAGTTTATGTACTCCTTTTTGTGTGTATATTTATTTTTATCTGTGTTTATGTAAGTACCTATACCATTTATAATAAAAAAGTTATATAAGTACATATGTGTAATTCTGTATTTCTATTGTATTCTGTACTTATATTGTTTCTTTGATATCGCATGCGTGAGTCACTAGAGGGCCTGGTTGAAAATCGGCGCCAGGCATTCGTCTGGCATTATGCCGAACTGGGTCCCATTTTGACTACACGACTTACTTTTTTTACTACTTACTCTGTTTATTTTTAAGTTTATTTTCCTTCCTTTTTGTTAATTAATTTTTTGTTCTTATTCTTAATGATATTTTATTTGTGATTTGTTTTATTCTCTTTTCTTTTTTATTTGTTAGTATTTTTTGTGTTTCTTTAGAATATTAGTGTGTTTACGTGTATGTCAAAATAAACTATTTTCATTCATTCATTCATTCATTCATACCACCCTAACTTGACATCCTGCACTGATGCCGAGTATCCACAGAGTAACCTCGTGAGAACCAAGAAGCTCTTGAGCTTATGAGTGGGTATGGTTTGATTTCGGAGTTTTCCGTCTCCTAGTTGCAGACCAATGCTAAGGAAGCCCATCTCCCCCCAATAAGTTATTTATGGAATTAATTAATTACATGTAATAAAAGTTATTTACAAAGTTTAACCGGCTGGGTTATTTTGACTCACAGGTCCTAGCCAGATTTACACGCTTGACAAAACGAAGAACCACAAAAGTCTGAGATACCACATGAAGTCAGATAATAATTGAAGAAAAAATTGAATTAAATCAATCTCAACTTCTTGTGGTCGATCAAGGATGATGTATCTTTATTTATCATACAAAATAATTGAGCAGATCTAAATTGCGTAAACTTAGCTTATTTAATAAGGTATTAATACCTATTTGTATAATAATAACCGCTAATATACCGCTAAATTATTTTGTATCATGTATACAAATCGCGAAAGTTTAAAAACTTTGTCTTAGATTTATTTACAGTGATCACTGTGATGCTGAAATCCAAGTAGGTAGATATAGCAACGAGATCAAGAATTGTAATGACAAATTATTCAAGAAAGAAAGATAAAAGCCGTTTCACTGACAAAAATCTTATGAGGATCAATCTACCGAAATAAAAAGCCAATAATTTGTTAGTATTTCATCAATAAAAAATGATCAAGAACTCCTAGATCTTGCTGTGCTTGTGTGTCATTTAGCAATTTTGAGTTATAATTAACAAGATTAACTTTGTAAAAATGTACAGTTTTCATAAAAGACCGACTTCCTATATTTTTTATAAAAATGAAAACTGGCTTGACTTTCAGCATTGAGTGTATTATTTGGTGTACACAGAACCACAATCTCACGAATATTTCATTTGATCTTACATATCTAGCTTGTGCAACTACTAATTTAATATTTTGGCCGAATAGAGCCACCGTACAAGCAACAATGACCAAGTTCTTCAGTCCAGATTACATCAATACAAGAGTTATTACAGACTGTACTGAATTCCGAATTGAAATTCCGACAGCAGTGGATGATCGTTCATAGTAAAAATACCACTTGTCGTCTTTTTATTTATCTTTAATTTACTATATTTACTAGATAGCAATAAAATACTGATATGTCATTATTTGGCATAATCCCTGATAGTTGCGCATGCTAGGTGGCGCTACTGTCGTGCACATAGCGAATTAATGAAATGAAATGAATATTTATTTCTTGTAAACTTTTTTTAAAGTGCTTATGAAAAGTCAAATTAAAATTGTTCAATTTATACATAATCTTTTTTTTATAATATGAAATGTATATTAATTTAATTATAGACTAGCTGTCACCCGCGGCTCCGCCCGCGTGGATGTCGGTTATCGCAATAAAAACTATCCCATGTCCTTCCTCTGGTCATTATTAAGAAGGAACAATACGAATTTAGAAAAGAAAGTTCAACCACTCTAGCATGCTTTTCATTAGTCAAACATGTAACAGAAGCTTTAAATCAGAAGTCAAAAATCGCTGCTGTATTTCTAGATATGACAAAGGCATTTGAATTTGTCTGCCATAAAACATTTTATCTCAGCTTTCTTCATATGGTATACGCGGAAATGCCAATGATTGATCACAATGTGTCGAAATAGCTAAAACTGTTAAAACTGAGTTAAAACGAATAAAATCTAGCTATAAACAAAATAATTACGGTACGCCTCAAGGCAGTATTTTAGCTCCTATTCTGTTCCTATTATACATAAACGACCTCCCTGACGCTATAAATAAAGACTGTATACAATTCGCTGACGACACGACATTAAAAGTAATAACAAACATGACTTAGAAATGGAAATTAATAAAACCCTTGACTGTGCCATTACTTGGTTACAACAAAATAACCTTAAAATTAACATGACTAAAACAAATATAATTCCATTTCAGACATTCAATGCAACCACAGATAAACTAGACATCCATTATAAAGATAATTATATAAACAGTAATAATGAGTGTGTATTTTTGGGTATAACAATTGATAAATATTGCAGCTGGAAGCCGCACATCGAAAAAACTTTAGCTAAAATAGACCGATTTGTTTACGGAAATATCAGACGAACTATTAACTTGGACACTGCAATGATTGCGTACCATGCCTTTGTATGTTCTGTACTGAGATATGGACTTATCATTTGGGGAAACTCAGTCGAAATGAATAGGTTATTCATAGCCCAAAAGAAATGTGTTCGTGCAATGTGTGGAGCTGATTTCCTTGACAGCTGTAAACCACTATTCCGCAAACTTAAAATATTACCACTTCCATGTTTATATATTCTGGAAATATGTATGTTTGTAAGAAAGCACCCTGACCTTTTTCAAAGGATGGGTGATTCAGAAAATAGTCGCACAAGACATAAGAACAGACTACATTTACCCGCAATCAAATTAGAAATGTATAAGAAAAACGTGTAATATTTAATCACTTACCAAATAATTTTCAAAATTTATCCATTATGACATTTAAAAAGACATTGTATAAACTTTTATTGAATAAAAATTATTATAATTTAAAGGATTACCTGGATGACAAAGATATTACAATTTAATGGATAATATTATATAATTCTATTCTAATTCCATAATAATTTAATGTAATTTAATTTAATCTTCTTACTTATAATAGACATAATATTTGCACGCCATACTTGGCAAAACATGTGTAAACAACAACATTTGTAACAACCATTTGACCATGTTTTAGCAAATAAACCATTATTATTATTATTATTTAATTGATCGAAGAATTATAAATATTGATCTCTCAACAAAAAAATCTCATCATACTGGACAACTACTTAGATTTTTGAAACGCTGCTACTTTCTTGAAAAATGACGGTCTGCCATATAATCGTTTATACTCGGCTTCAACGAAAATTTGATATTTTTTTAAATATTTTAGTGCGTGCCTTCAACTGCCATAAAAGTTTGTAGCCCCAGTGGTATATAGGCTGTACACGACGGAATCAATCAGTCAGAGCAAATTATATGAACAAAAACAATATATATATAAAACATTCACGCAAAAATTCTAGCAGTAATTCATGCAGCAACTAAAGATCAACTGTATTCGAAAGGTAAAAATAAATTATTATAAAGTGGGAATCGTGTAGTGTGACACACTACATGCATTGTAAGCGTCTCTATATTCAACACAAGATACGTCCGCGGTTACACCCGCGTCATTTAATGCTACTGCTCCGCTCGTGGCTCATAGCGTGATGTCATATATCCTATAGCCTTCCTCGATATCTATCTATCGAACACTAAAATAATTTTCAAATCGGACCAGTAGTTCCTGAGATTAGCGCGTTCAAGCAAACCAACAAAAAAAATCGTCACCTTTATTTATTAGTATATAGTACGCCGATATATAGTAGGCCAATTCCTCCTTTCAAAGGAGAGGCCTAGTCCAGCAGTGGACTGTTAAAGGCTGATGATGATGATGATGATTTATTAGTATTAGATTAGATGAACCACGGTGTTCAGTGTCACAAATGAGCTTTTGTCTTTAGCTTTATATAAACACCGCAAAGGATGTAAGGTGAAAGTAAAGGTGTGTATTTGCTGCTTCGTACAATAAACGAAACCGAAATTTACTTTGAGTCAATTTATTTTTTGCTTCCATTGAACGGACGATCGGTGCAAAGTATTTAATCTCGAAAGGAACAAGTGAAGTTCTTAAAAAAAAATCATGCGTGACTCGAATAGTCCAAGTTAATTTATAAACGTTAGGTTTTTTGCCACAGATAAGTGAAATTCAGTAGAGATTCGCCAAAGTTCACTATGCGTTATAGACCTTAATAGATTTTTATTTTTGAAACAGCGGTAAATCATCACAAAATGGACACAGAACAATGTTTACTTCAGTACTCCAGTTTACACACGTGGTTCGGTTACATCTATAGATATACAGAGGCCTAATTAGATATTGATCCTGTTACTAAGTCAACATGGTACTTAGTCCTTTGTCAGGCCATCTCAGCGCAAAGGGTCCTGGAGTAGAGCTTCGCAAATTGTTGTTGGTTATAGTTTCAATATGTTCAGCAACTTGATTTTCAGGTTTAACTGACTTTTGATCCGTTAATATGTGCAGGCCATGGGTTCAATTCAAATCTCAGGTCTTACAATCGGCGAAATAAAATTTTATTCGATAGTCCAGCTTGATCTTTTTAACAAGTAGGTAGTACCTATATGCAGACTGCTCTCAGTAAGTACCGACCGAAAGTAGGGTGAAGCCAATCGCGAGAGAACATCAAAGCAAAGTTAATATATAAGTATACATATTATATGTTACAATATTGACTAAGCTCTCTAAAGCCAGCTTCCAAGAAATAACTAGCTCCTTAAATGATTATATGTGGGTAATTATAAACAGCCTAAATATTATCAAAGACATCATAGAGTACACCTGTTGTCTATCGCAGTTTGTAATTTCGTGATGCTCTAACGCTACGGCCACACTACCGTGATATGCCAATAATTATTGCCATAATTTCAACAACGCCTAGGTGTAACCACGATTTATGGCCATCATTTTACAATGCCAATCAATATGGCATATGGCGGTAGGCAATAGCTCCGGCGGCGGTCTTTTTTCGCACATCAAAGAAGATTACCGTAGTAATTAATGCGTTTGTGGCCACACTACCGTTTGTTCAGTGTGCAACACGAGTTCGACGACGACGCACGTATCTACCGATATGGAGTGGTCAAATGAAAAGCGCTCGAATTTTTGGAATTATTCCAATCCGGACCGTCTCTTTAGGATACCCGACAGAAAGCTAAAAATTTAAAAGATTCATGTTAAAATAATTGGCACTCATAAAATACCAAACAGCTGCAGCTTCAACCGCCATCTTGAAAAATTATATTTTTACCGCCTAGTTTATTGACATATCTCGGTAAACTCTAGTGTAACCACACGACTTCACGCAGTAATTTAAACGGTAATTTATTGCCATAATTATGGCGGTAACAGCCCGGTAGACGGTAAGGTAGTGTGGCCGTAACATAAATACGGTTCACTGAATTTCGTCAAATTATCCGCCTCCCAATATCCGAAAACGCTAAATGTACTTTTACAAAATTTTTCTGCTCAAATTTTTTGTCTAACCTCTTGTTCCATATTCCAAGCTTAGTATTACAAGTATTACACAATGAGAAAACAGTCCCGTTAATCTTCATTAAATAAAAAGTATGCGTATCCAAACGGCTGCGTCCAGCTGTGTGCAAATTGTAATCTATTCCAATTGTATGGAGCCGATAAATTCAACCAGACATATGCTGGTCACGCGAATTTTCCTCTCAACACATGACGTTTTAAAAGCTTTTGTGATACATCACGTTCACACCTTCGCTCTTTGTGATAATAATATATCGAGTGAAAAGGGTCGAAATTTGTCCTTCGACAGGTATCGATTGGCAAGCCACAATGCTTAATAACTTAGCCTTCTGTCGACCACTAAAACCATTTTGGGTCATAACATCTATTGTGTGGAATAATGGTATATGTTATGCTTACGATTTAAAGCGAGTGTTTTAGGCGGAAAAGATTTGTTTCGATGTCAAAATCTGGTAATTAAAAATCCAAACAAAATAGCTCGGACATCCTCGATTATTACTGTTAATTTGATTTATCTGTCGGTGCTTTCTTTAAATCACTATTACAGTTTTTTACGCCAAAGGTGTCATAATATTTCACGTTCTTGTCGTATGATTTGACTACAAACAACACAAGCTGATTACCGAGTACTTATCCTTGTCGTGAGGAGCAAGTGAGGGTACCCGGATGAAGTGGGGATTACTTCAAAAGCACGTCTGTTTTCACTGAATGCGAAATCGATCCACTCTTTCGGGACGATGATCAAAGTATAAATCAAATGAGTGTATTCACACTAGAGAATGCCTGCAACTACACCCGCACATTTTAATTGAACCGCGGGAATTTCGGAAAATCCCTTTTTTAATGCACCCCTACGGTGTTCAAGGAACATCCATGCCAAATTCGCTTCCCGCGCTTAATAGTTTTGGTTGTGCGTTGTCTGCCAGCCAGTCAATAACAAAATGATTTTATAATGTATACAGCTTCCATATTTTAATGCTGAGTCACCGAATATAGATATCGAAAACATATTTAAACTATTAAGTGTTCGGTCATGTTTTGATTGTGGTTCAATTTCAATCAAAATATTCTACAATACGTTATAGGCATACAATACTAAAAATAATAGAAAATGGTTAATTTAACGATACTCTGGTATTTAAAGTTACACGGGTGGACCTTGATTGTTTCAGTCTAGTATTTAAAATCATAAATGTTTTATTTGTCAGTATTTTATGCCCATGGATCTGTATAACATTTATGCCTATCTGATTTCAATGCGGTATTTATGATATACAGCGTGCTGCATACATTATAAAAGCAGCAATGGCTCAGTGGATAGACTGACAGACTAATACGCAGAGGGTCTCTTGTTCGAGTCCACGGCGCGCACCAATGACTGCTCAAAGTAAGTTAAATATTGCGTGCTTAACGGTAAAGAAGAATAAAGTGAGGCAACCTGCATGTCTGAGAGTTCTTCATAATGTTATCTCAAAACATGGGGACTTCCCATGTTTTTAGATACACTTCTCAAATTGAGAAGAGGTCCATGCCCAACAATAAGACGTTGTAGTGTGTAAGTAACCTTATATAACTATTATATGTAAGTAGCCTAAGAATGGCACGTGTTTCCCATATAAGGAGAAGGTATCAAATTTGATCCTTCTCCTATTACATGTTATTGGAATATAAAACCATGTTATTTAACCCTATTGTAAACATTTGTATCCCCCACCATGTAACCTCTAATTGTATAAAAACCTATATTTTATCCCAAATAAATGAGTTAATATTCAACAGTACTTTCGAGGGGCAACTCAACACATAAAGATTCAGTATTCAGAGTCCATAAAAAGTGCATTAGAGCAATGTTTCATATATATTTCACTGATAGCTGTGAACCATATTTAAAATCGTTAAAAGTATTAACCTTTCCATCGCTATATATATCTGAGGTTGTGGTATTCGTAAAAACAAACTTACACTTATTTCAATTCAGAAATAGATTGCGTAGCAGAGACATGTTATGTTTGGTACCTTGCAAAACAACGATGTTCAATAAAAGTGTATTCTGTATGGGGTCAAAATTGTACAATAAATTGCCATTGAGCTTGCGTCAGGAAAACGACGTTAACATATTTAAAAGTAAGCTACGCAGCCTGTTGGTATCTAAAGCGTACTATAGTGTCACGGACTATCTTATGGACAAATTGTAGCATACTAATTTTCAATTGTTGTTAAATATAATTAATTACCTACAATCAATATATTAAATTTAATATTATCATTATTCTAGTATTTTGACATTATCTTAACTACATTACCTTTTGCAGTATTATTATTGTATTTTGACATTCTTATTACATTTTCATTACTTTTCGCAATATATACTGTTAATGACAATTATAATTAAGTAAATGTTGATCGTGTTTAAATATTGTATTTCACATTTGTACACCGTTAAATACGGTATATCACAGAGAACTGTCACAATCGTTTTAAGATCTCGGTGCTTGTATTTATAACAAACGTATGTGTACCTGTGATAACAAATAAATTATTTTGATTTGATTTGAGTTTTACTATATTACAAAGTTCCCACATCGCATGGCGAATATTGAAGAATAAAAATTGCCGAAGAAAATTATACAATGAAGAGCTGAGATTTGCATGGAGAGATATGAGATGGATATATTTTGCTGGGAGCCGGGAGTTGTTCGAGTCTGATTGATGGATTTTGCACTTAGCTCTGCTTAGTTTGGGACTAGATGGTGTTGTGTGAATGTGGTAGAATATTATTATTATATTATATTATGTTTAAATTTCGTAAAAGTATTGAGAAGAAAATGCTGGTGATTGTCAGAACACCGGCGCGGCACCTAGATACCTAATACTAGTAATTGCAATCTCGGGCTTGATTAGCACATAGGTGCGAGGAAAACGGCAAAAGCAAAGAGAGGCCTCTTTTCATTTTAGCGACACAACCGTTTTGTTTGCCATGCTATCATAAATAGGGCTTTCCTATTTATGGTAGCATTGTATGCCATACCATAAATGTATGGTACTTAGTCGTCTAAATATTCGAATAGGTAGGTGGTAGTATCATAGTAAAAAAAATAAAAGATGGTAGTATTATTTTATTATCTGATACCATGGAATTAAATTATAATAAAAATATATATAGCTATGTATTATAATAAATTTATTTTATAATTATAATCTATGGATATTTTTTCACATTGTTCATGTACTGGCATCTAGCATTTAGCAGTATGATGATTGTTCAGAGTTTGCCTAGACAGACTGGGAATTGTTTGCAGACGCTGTGGAAACTAAATTATATTCATCCAACTGTTTAGGACAATCGAATGTCTGAAATATGTGACCAAGTTTCTTGGCGATAAGAATTAAACAAATTAATTACCTGGTGATCTTCTCTGGTGGCCTGGAGGAAACCTAGGATAGGCACACAACTAGATTGGCCAAAATAGATTTAATGAATTATCCACTTAGCTGTTCCTCAAAACTTGATGTCTTCAGGACACGAGGGCACGAGGCACGTTGACACAGCATTCACACAATTTGATTTACAAATGTCAATGTTCGATACAATATCAGAAACTTATCAAGGGTAGTATATCAAGGGCAGTATATGTGTATCTGTTGCAGTGCCGGGCAAATCAAATAGCGGCAATTTATAAGATTTTACACAATTCAATTCGCGAAGCTGGTTTAACCACGTGCTTTCAAAAGGCAATGTTTTTCGAGACGTCAAAACGTGTCAATTTGTGTGAGTGGCCCACCCAAAAAATGGGAAAAAGCACGGCAGATGATTAATATTCCTTTACAGCATTAAAATAATAAATAAAAATCATTGATTGCCCAAGGAGCAATACAATTTGTTGATATCCATCGACCCCACACTAGGCAAAGCCTGTACTGTGGGTGCCTGTTGCGGTTCACTATTCTCGGTTTTTTAGAAGAGTAGCTCGGTCGACATTATACGATTTATTCAAAAGTAGCTACATTTTACACTTCTGACTATCAATGCATATTATATAAAAACAAAGACTGTGGTATTCAATATGACTTAGCTATAATAGCTAGCTTCGTAAAGTACCATGGAGGGCTTTAAAAGTCTGTAAGTACATTTAGCTAATTGCGCAACTTATGTTGATCCCTGACGGAGTGAAATTTATGCGATCCACAGAGACATAGTTGTTTCAAGTTCGGTTTGTTACTGATGTTCCTAACTTAGGGAAGTATCTTTTGAAACATTGTTGTCATTATTATAAACTTGCTAAACCGAGAGACAACGGCTGTCTTGTCATACGCGCCAATTACGTATTGCGGCTCTTTGATTTTTCGCCTGCTTTTATATCATGAGAAAAGCATGTTCTTAATCTAGTCTAGTAATTTTTACGATAGATTAATGAACAGGAATAAGAGAAATCTGTTTAAGAATTTACTTTATTGGTGGAGTAATAGTGTCCGTTGTGCGCAAAAGACGAAATTGATCCTCAAATAGATGTTTTGTTTCTGATTGTCTCGTGTGTGATTTCTAACTTGAAGCAAAAAGAGAAATGTTATAAGTTTGACGTGTCTGCTGTGACATCGTAGCTCTTAAACAAATGATGATTGATGATTCTTGCAACTTATAAAGATTAATGTCAGAGATCACTTAAAGTTATCAGCTTATTGTTTCACATGCAATGGTTTCTTTAAGAAGCTTTCGAAATGTTTCCAATGAACGTCAATAAAATTACTCCCGACAATATTATCGAATATATCTATGGGAAAATACGAAAATCTGAAGAAATAAAGGCAAAATATACCTTACTTTACCGAGGTATTGTGTTAATGTCACCAAAACGTCTTCACTTTAACCCGTTGAGTGACGTTGGGTTACAATGTGCCCTATTGTTATTCAATGTTATGGTAATGCCTTCTCTCATGGCTGCGTTTAGATTGCTTCAGACGGCGCCAGGCGCGTTGCTAAGTAAATAACAACATGTTGTTATGAACATGTTGATGGATTTTTTACTTATTTATTTATGTATTTAAGGGATACCAACAGTTGTTACACATTTATTTTAGATAGCACACAATTGTTTAGGCCTTACAACTAATAATACGAGAGAAACTACATGCAAAGGGTTCGTGTCTCATTTTTGTTAAGTAGTAGTTTGCATGAAACATTTTTAAAATGTTTATAATATGAACAATCTGCGGGTTTAGTACAAGTTCGTCTTCTTTCATTTAAGAGCATAGCTCTTGTCGGTGGAGCAATTGCCATTGCTTTCGGTTTTTTGCCCGTTCTTTGAGTTTAGCCTGCTTGAATCTCACTTCGATTCGAACGATTACAGCGAATTCTGAGATTTCGGTGAACTGAACGAGACAGTGCGCAGAACTTTGTGGCAGAACGCATAACATGGTGAATTCTATGGTGAAATCATAAAATATTACATGATTGTCATTCGAACGCCTTGACCTCAGCAAACTAAAGTAAAAGAAAGAAGATGGCATTATTTTACATACATACATACATATCGTCACGCCTTTTATCCCCGAAGGGGTAGGCAGAGGTGTATTTCTACACCCACATTTCGCCAGATATACTTTAGTCCCACGTAATAAGGGGCGAGCCTATTGCCGTACCGGGCACATTTCCAGACTCCATGCTGCTACTGAGAATTTCATGACAGAAAAACCCAATAACACTGCCCGACCCAGGAATCGAACCCGGGACCTCCCGACCCACGCGCACATTTATGCCGCGAGACCAACGAGGCAGTCGTATAGTCGCATTATTTTGTACACAAAAAATGTTTATTATCCTAGGCCATATGTGATGAAATTCTCCGTAACGCCTGTTAAAGATTTTCACGAGAGTCGGACCCAAAGGCTTAACCTGTCGATGTCCTAGGTGCCTGAAAATTACGAGCAATTTAACACACACATAAAAATCACTAAAATGCGCTTGCGTTCGAACCCTAGATTATCTGCATGGCATATCGATATCTCTACAAAGCAACCACTGTTCCTGCTCTTTTTAATTATTTCCCAAACACCTTTAACATAAAGTGAAATGCCATAAATTATAAAGAGTTCTAATGTTTATGTTAATTGCAACATAGTTTTACTTTAACTATGTTTAGTAAATAAAGTGATTATTTTTACTATTAGCACGCAGAGCTCAGTCACAAAAACAAAGTTCACTTGAACATAATTAATTAAGTTTTTTGCCCAAAGGCGTTGTTTTAACACGCCACAGCTTTAAGGCTGAATGCGCTTGTACTGAAATAAAAAGCTAATTATAAAAACAAAAAGCTCTGAATGCAGACTACACATACGTGAAGGATTACCTTCACAGTGTATTAGACTCTGTTACAAATGGTTTAGAATGCATTTTCGAAGTTCATTATGTATTCCATCGCGTGGGTCTGATGTATCTACTAGTTACTTGTCTTGTGACGTCATTGCGAACTAGCATTGTATATAAACGACGTTTATCTAGCAAAGACACTGTGGACTGCAGCCAATTGTATCGATTTTTGGATGCAAATGAAAGTTCGTTTTAACATGTTTCTGCGGTTCTTCATTTCTTCATTTTCATTAGTAACAGTGTTTATATTATAACAACACTTTTATATTTTCTCATGCCAGTTTAACTGATCAACGTTTCCTTAAATGAGAGCAGTATTTCTCTGCTATTGCGTCCCGTTCGGCGAGTGAAATTTAATTGCTTTTCCCATCCTCCCTTACTTAACTAAAAGGAAATAGTGAGTAAATGAGAAGGACGATGGTAGGGACAAGAGGGCTAGGATAATTTGGTTTTACCTAGGATTTGTAAGGTGCAAGTGACGCTTGCACAAACCAAGCACTTTAGCACATTAGGTCTATGGTTTGCTGATTACGGCTATAAAAGGCCTAACATACTCTGTATTCGGCACTTTGATTAATATCACGTCATACTAAAAGCTGTAGGTATATAGTCATGGTCTGAAATTGAAAATTTGTTTCCTCCAGCGAGTTTCTTGGCAAATAAACATAAGCTACCCAGCCTTAACCTTAAATAAATTGATTTATATTATCACTACTTTTTAGTCGGTCATAATGGGAAATTGGATAGATACATTTTAACCTTATGCTTTAGTTCATAGTGATGTTCATCTTTACCATTTTTCAAAACATTTTCCATTTTCTTTTCATAACATAATTATTATATTGCACTCACAAGTTTCTTGTATAAAAGACATATTTTTATTTTCAAACAGTTCCAAGAAGGTATCAAATTAAAAAGGAAGAAGATGCCGGTCTGCTTTTTTCTTTTGCTAAACAGCGTAATATTTCTCTTCAATATTCCATTGAAGTGACAGTGTTGGATATTCCAAGAAAACTATACGGTACCTATGAAGAACAGGGTAACATTGTTTATATAGCATTTATATCTGTCTTTACTTTAACAGCTCTACCCTTTTAAATTCACTTTGTTTTGCGAAGGTACGTGCGACCCCTGAAAACTTAATAATTTATGACAACTATAAATGTTCAGGTGTCTGTTTTTACCCAGTTGGTGATATAAAATGTGTGACAAGACATTTGTGTATGTTATTTTCATACCAAGGGCTGTAGAACATTATTCGTATATAAAGAAGTGGTCGCAAAAAAAAATTGTAGCTACTGATGATGTTGCACGTTGCATAAGTCGGACCAAAATTAGACAATAAAGACAATAACGAGATACAAGATAAATATTTTATGGTAAGCAAAAAATAATATGATGATGTTTTAATAAGACTATGTTTTTTCTAATATTTTGTGATTAGGTATACATACAGGGTGTAAAAAGACCCTTTACGAAAACTGAAATCCCATGTTGTACCAATCAGTAGGAACATTTTTTACTTCGGCATACCTGGGCAATTACTGGATTTACTGGTCCAGGAGATATTGAGGCTCAAAGTTAGTATGGAATTTTTCTAATTAGGTACAAAATCGATGCATTTACCCCGCCAATATGTTCTTTAGATGCCCTAGAACCCCATGGATAAGTAGGTATTTCGAGCATTGCACGCGAAGGCTTTTAATTGCGTTTAAAAAATGTGAAAACTCAAAAAAAATATTCGTTTCCCAGGTATTATTTTTGGTTAGTATGACCTGGCATGACACAACGAGTAGACTTCGGCTTGGTGATGGGTCTTGTAAAATCCTGTATAAAAACATTATCCTTCGTTTTTTGAAAATCACATATAAGGCGATTGTACCCTTTGACTGCCTACGAGTTCCAGTGGATGGCGTATGCGTCTGCTGATCGATAGGTCCCGGGTTTGATTCCCGGATCGGGCAAAAGTGTTAGTGGATGTGACTGCTACTGAAAATTCTTTCCGAATTCTCAGTAGCAGCACAGAGTCGAGCAAAGTGACCGGTAACGGCAATAGACTCGTCCCCTATTACGTGGGACCAACATATTCGTAACATGGCGAAATGTGGGTGTAATATTACACCTCTGCCTACACAGTGGGGGCAAAGGCGTGATTCTGAAAAAATAACCCTTCATTATGAACCACCTTTATTCAGAGACATTGTAGAAATCAACCATTGCAACCACCCCGTAAGAGATTAGCATATTGATATTACAGAATGATGATACACAGAATGTGAAGAAACTATAGCTGTAGATATTATTAACTTGACTTCAATATTCACGCGGCTCCGTCCGCGTGAATTAAACGCCTAAAACCACAAAAGTGTGTTGTCCATTCAGTAGTTTTTGAGTTTATCGCGGTCTTACAGAGAGGACGGGCGGAGGGACTTCGTTTTATAATATAACTAGACGTCGCCAGCGGCTTCGCCCGCATCTATTATACATATAAACCTTCCTCTTTAATTATTCTATCTATTCAAAAACTGTATTAAAATCCGTTGCGTAGTTTTTAAAATTTAAGCATACATAGGGACAGACAAACAGAAGACAGACTTTGTTTTACTACTATACTATATAGTGAAGATAAAGGGATGAGCCATTGTTACTTTCCATAAGATGAACGAAATAAAATATTTCCCAAGCTCCATCACCTACTTTTGACTGACTGATTTACTAACGCAGATTCTAAGCGTTTGATGAGCTTAACATTTTGGCAGTTGATGCCTTTTATGTTGTAACAGCGACTTAAAAGGATTTTTGGATATTTCTTTAATGACGCAGAGTTAAAATAAGGGATACGTAGGGCAGCTCTTCAGTCAAAGTAGCGTTAAATTTCATACTAATGAACAAAGTAGCGTTAAATTTCATTAAAAATTCATAAAACACCGACGTACGTGAACATTTATTTTTTTACTATAAAAGTAAAAAAAATAATGTTCACGTACGTCGGTGTTTTATGACATTTTATAATAGTAAGAGCGTGAATAAGATGTTAAAAGTATAAATATATTGTGAAACATTCATAATTTTTAAGGCAGAAATACTACATTTACCTACTATCATTTGCCGTTTTCTAGTTAGAATAGACATATATATGGCGACTAGGAGTTGAAAGTTTTCACAGGAGCAACTTCTAGTTCCTCATAAAGTTATAATAACTACGTACATAATTCATCAATCGATGCTTCATACTTCCGTATATTTTTTCTGTACATGTGTAATGTTTGTATGTCAATGAACACTCCTGATGTCTCTTTTGTGTGTTTTTGAAACGGCTTTTAGTCGACTTAGGTTCCAAACTGAAATCAATAAGTGGTACTCTAGTTGTCAACCAAAACCGAGAGAGTGAGAAACCGCACCAAACAGCAAACTTAAAACAAAACTCTACTATATGACAGTACTAGCTGACCCGGCGAACTCCGTATCGCTTTTTAAGAGTTTTTATTTAATTCCCTTTTTGCAAGCCCCTTTTTCAAAGTTACAATTGACTTAGAGCTTAATCTCTTATCATTTCAGTCTATAAATGATGAACAAACAAACATAGATTTTTATATAATTTTGAATTCCCCATTCCTAAAAATATCGGAAACGATACCCATATCGACTTTAAAAAATAATCCCGTCCGCCATCTTTGATTTCTTATCTGCCATCTTTGATCACGAAATAGATGTTGTATTTGGATTCACCATCCCTTAAATCATCAGAGACGATACCCATATTGATTTCTTAAATTTTTCCCAACCGCCATCTTTGATTTCCCCTCCGCCATCTTGAATCACGAAATAGATGTTGTATTTGGATTCCCCATCCCTTTAAAAATCGGAGACGACCATATTTTTTTGTAAATCCCGTCCGCCATCTTTGATTTCCTATCCGCCTCTTTGATCACGAAATACATGTCGTATTTGGATTCACCATCCCTTAAATCACCAGAGATCGTCTCTGATGATTGAACCCATATTGATTTTAAAAAAAATTCCCAACCGCCATCTTTGATTTCCCCTCCGCCATCTTGAATCACGAAATAGATGTTGTATTTGGATTCCTCATCCCTTTAAAAATCGGAGATGATACCCATATTGATTTAAAAAAGAAACCCGTCCGCCATCTTTGATTTCCTATCCGCCACCTTTGATCACGAAATAAATGTCGTATTTGGATTCACCATCCCTTAAATCATCAGACTTTTTAAATTTTCCCATCCGTTATCTTTGATTTCCCATCCGCCATCTTTGATCACGAAATAGATGTTGTATTTCGATTTCCCACCCCTTAAAGTATCGACGGCGATACCCATATTGATTTCTAAAATTTTCCCGTCCGCCATCTTGGATCACTAAATCAATTTCATATTATTAATCAGCGTCCCGAAAATCTCGAAAACGATACCCATCAACCCTCCCCCTTCTCGTTTGACCATTTTATTATTTTTGTCTGGCCCCTAAAAGTTGTGGCGTAATCATATATAGCCTTTCGGGATAATTGGGCTATCATAGGCAATAACAATTTTTAAAATCCGACTCCTGAGATTAGCCGACATTATCTTTTAGCCTTTTGCCCGGCCCCAAAGGGTCGAAGCGTTATGTTATATAGTCTTCCGGAATAACTGGGCTATCGTATACAAAAAGAATTTTCTAGATCCGACCGGTAGTTCCTGAGATTATCGCGTTCAAACAAACAAACAAACAAACTCTTCGGCTTTACTATATTAGTACAGATAGATAGATGTAAAAGCAAAATATGTTTATTGTGGGTTATCCTTGGAAGATAGACCATTGCGAACTTGTTCGTGTTTTCCACCATACATTGTTTTGTTATAACTCGAAAGGTTTTGGCAGCGTTTTCGAGGAAAGCTCCCGATCGGCTCAATTTTTGCCGGCGCGTTGAACTAATATCGTCGTAATATCGTCAGTTTGCACAAAACCTAATTATACACTTAAACCTTCCTCAGGGATCACTCTCGATGTTGTTGAAAACCGTATAAAAATTTGTCCAATACTTTTCGAGTTTTAAGCGAACAGACAGACAGACACCGCGGCGGGGGACTTTGTTTTATAATATGTATAGATTACACAGATTGATAGTAACTCCTCAAAGTAACCGGGCACTGTATGTCACGGGGTATTTTCGACCGCTATAAATAATAAGTACCCTCATTCATAATCCGGGTGTAGCAGTAGTAACGCCACACTTAGTGGCGCGGTCGTTGCGACTTGCGACACTCAATACTGATGGTGTTTTTATTTTGCCTTGCCTCTTATATTTTTATTTATTACTTCGTGATATCATACGTAGTGGTTTTGGGAAGATATTTAGAGAATTGCTTTTGATGGAACTGACTTATTTTTAGTTTAATATATTTTGAACTAGCTGGGTCCACGGTTACATCCGCGTTATTTAGGACAACTGCACCGACACGCAGTGACTCATAGCGCGATATTATTGTATAGCCTTCGTTGATAAATGGAATATACAAAACCAAATAATTTCCTGAGATTATCGCGTTCGACCTTACTGACTGCAGCTCTTCAGCTTTATAATATAGATGGGGACGAAAATACTGTCACTTAGAGAGATTTGAATCAAACGCCATGACGCGAAACAATGCAATGGGCAGACAACCATTGTATACGCAAGATCCCTGATGATTGATTGATTTGTTACGACTGTCCATGATGCTCTTGGACAGTCGTAAGAAACTTACAAGGAGTCTTGGGATAACCTGACACTGGTTTAAACCATGGCGTACAGCTATCATTGTGGGATTTGTAGGACGACAGTTACTATTTACAGCGACTAAACTTTGTAAAATCTGGTAAAACTATGCAGCCAACCTTGAGCTCAAAATCGATAAAGTCGTGGATGTAAACATAACTAATGATACAGTTATAATGTTAATGATAAAGTGTATTGCACAAATTAAATTTTAAAGGAAATAATACCATTCGTCTGCAGAACAAATTGCTGATATTTGAACAACAATATCCCGGCCATTGAGTCCCGGCAGTTGAATTGGCATTTTTTAAATTTCTGTCTAGGGATAGATGACTCCAATTTATACACATTAAAACCAATTATGTACCATACAATACACATAATATAAGATTACTTTTTGTTGATATATTGAAATGGATTATAAAATAGAATTCAGTTCAGAATACGGAAAAATTTGATCGTATATTGAGTAAAACTTTTACAACAGTATGCAGCGCAATAAAAGGCGGGAGAGAATAAAAAATGTTGCCAACATAACACTACATGAACAGTTGAACCAACATAATAGTAAAGGATGCGTTTACAAATATTAACACTTTTACATAACTAGTATCTGCCAGGACCAGTTCCTTACTCCCTTGTTGCATGATTGGCATTAAGATACTGCAGGCATGTAAAGACGCGGCAACCTCTTTGATAACGCAGCCATATGTTTACCCCCGAGAGGCAAAATAAACAACAAAACCTCAGGCACAAAGGCAATATAATCGTGGAATGAATTAGAATATGTTAAATGCATTCGCGGATTCTTTGTTTAGTGGGTGTGATTCCTAACCAAGACAAAATGTTGAGTCATGAGCACGATCGTTTGTTCTGAGTGTGGGTGTAAAATGTCTATAATATGTACCTATATCTAGTCTTAGCGTTATCATAACTTTTCGTTTGCAGAACAAATTGCTGGTAATCTGTGGTGTTATCCCGCATCCACGGCTCATGCTTTGGAGCCCGGGATCCCTGTTAGACTAATCAAATAATAACAGAATCTTATAAGGATGTGTATGTCATCATCAGCCTTTGGCCTTTAACAGTCTACTGCTGGACTAGGCCTCTCCTTTGTAAGGAGGAATTGGCCTTCTATACCACGCTGGCCAAACGGGTTGGTATAGGGTTTGTATCAAGATTTCCTTCTCGTACAGTGCTGTTCTCTGCATAATATGCTATGCTCCCTCCGTCGGCTCTTACAACACCCATAGGATGATATGGGGTGGTGACATTCCGTATTCTTAATCCGTCACCACACAGACATGATATGGGGTGGTGACATTCCGTATTCTTAATCCGTCACCACACGGACATGATATGGGTTGGTAACATTCCGTATTCTTAATCCGTCACCACACGGACATGATATGGGGTGGTAACATTCCGTATTCTTAATCCGTCACCACACGGACATGATATGGGGTGGTGACATTCCGTATTCTTAATCCGTCACCACACGGGCATGATATGGGGTGGTGACATTCTATATTCTTAATTCGTCACCACACGGACATGATATGGGCTGGTGACATTCCGTGTTCTTAATCCGTCACCACAAGGACAGTGTATGTAGATACTGTATGTATTTATGTACTGCTACGCAGGGGGTCTCGGGTTCGAATCCACAGCACGCACCAATGACTGAATGTTCTCGAGAGACATGTGAAGTCTGCCAACCCGCACTTGGCCAGCGTGGTGGACTATGTCCTAAACCCTTTTCATAAGTGAGAAGAGGCCCGTGCCCAGCAGTGGGACAGTATAAAGGGCTGAGGATGATTATGATGATGTAGTATGTTAAGTAGTTTTTTGATTGCTATAATACGGACTCTCGTCCAGCATGTAATCAGATGGCACTGCAAGACAAGACCATTTCATTTTTATCATGTTAAAAATGAGTCTGTGTATTTTTTGTCCACTTGTTTAATGTTTGTAGAGTCGAAACTAACACAATATTTATTACAAGTATTATACATAGGTCTAGAATAGTATTTTTCTATTTTCCCTACTCCCTAAAGTCTTCCTAGATCCCCTTTTATTAGGGACAGGCGGTATATGTATGCCTATTGAATACCTAATCGACTTAAGTAAATACACAAACGTATACCACACTTACTAGATATAAAAGATCTATCCACGGTTTATGGTTTCATATAAGTTATTAAAATATTCGTCTAGACAGCGGCGTCTATTCTGTTCAACATCTTTCTATGTTCGTTTTAATCTCGCCACGGTTTCTTTTTAAGTATAACGGAGGATCAAGGAAAGTACTTGAAAGTTTTTGCATATTTGTTATTCATGGACTATTATACCGTTTTTTTTTTGTTTCGTGTTGGAAAATCCTTATGGAGTCCCTCCACCCTGGGGGATGGGCGAAGGGGACTGTCAGACTCTTACTGACTAAAAACCAACCCGTGTGCCTCATGCACCCGTGTGTCGGAAGGTCGGGTTTCGCCCAAGCATACGTCGCAACCCCCGACGGGTACCAGCCCGCCAGATGGTCCGGCGGGCCCCGAACAAAACCCCCTTGGCGCCCGCTCAAGTCAAACATTTGTGTGCGTGAACATGGATGTTTGTCTTGGTCTTAGTGTTTTTATGTATGTATTTACAAAAAAAAAGTATTTAATAATAATAGTGTATGTTTATCCATTATCTAGTATCTAGTACCCATAGTACAAGCTCTGCTTAGTTTAGGACTAAATGGTGTTGAGTGAATGTAGTTAGAATATTAGAATTGACCCTGAAACGTCGTCACAAACATGAATGATTTCTAAAACTAGACTACGCCCGCGCCTCTGCCCACGTGAGAGTCGCTGATAAGAAGTCTTTACTCTACAACGTACTAGCTATGTACCTTCAGACACAAAATCATACCATCTAATCGTACTGTGACGTGTAAGAAGAACAAACTAACAATCATTTCTGTATGTATAATATTAAGAATGGATACATAATGCATGATTTTACGCAATTGAGACACGTTAAATAAATATCAGTTTGAAAGTATTCACCTGTATGTATACATTTAATTCTTTCGTTACCGACTGATTATAAGACAACGCACAGCCAAACCCAACAAACATTTTTGTCATATAATCAAACCTTTTTATGACCTTGGATCTTATTAAAGTTGTATTACAGTAATTTTTTTAACTCTTCGTCATGTACTGGTGCATTATGTGTCCGAATATTCATATACATTTTTAGTCGTATAATAATGTCATATAAACGTTCTTTTGACTTTTTTTTACAACCGTCATATAATAGCATCTACGACGACGTCTATAAAACTTACTTATATAACTTTTCGTCGTGTAAACGTTTTGGTAGTATAAACATCATAATACTGTCAATTTTGTCATAAAATTACCTTTTAAACATCTGCTACACGGATAATAATTGTTTATACGTTGTATTTGTAACCATTATATATAAGTCGAATAAGTATTACGAATGCAACCTGTATACATCTTCAAGTATCACAAACATGATAATACGACCGATATTTAATTAATAATCATATTAAAAGTTTATAATAACCTTGTATACAACTTCTATCATTTGAAATCAAATTCATCATAGGTATTTATTGACTGTTTGGTACAACATGGATCGAAAACAATAGTAAAGTATTAAAATTGTTCCTAAAATATAAATTCATTGAACTAAGTTAGCTAGTCGTTTATTGTTTTATTATTGATCCCTAAATCAACTGTCATGGCGTACACATTTACAGTGAACACGCAGTTTATAGGTCGGGAAGTCATATAGTTGTCATATTACGCAGTTATTTAATAAATTTATTCATAAAATATGAGAAAATATTAGAATTTTAAAAGCGCATAAAAATTTTGTTCCGTACTTTCCTAACATTTATCAGTAAATTTGATGGCACAATGATTTACAACTGAGGAAAGAGTTTTATCACTACAAATTACAAATTAAAATATTTACTCAGTTGTCAAAAACACTGCCATATAAAATTAAGGTGATATACTAATAATGTGTCATTATATAAGTTCAATATAAGTTGCATCATCTCTCCCATGACAATAACACAACAATTTGATTAAGTAAAGTCATATTGTGCGACATGAAGTCGAATACACGCCGCGACAGCTATTATTACATGTCATGTAGTGAAATCGCCGACCTGTATATGACTTCTTTGCGACTAATTAGGTATTTATATGACAGTTACATGGAACTCTTAGCGCCTTAAGTTGAATAAAGTGGGCCCTTTTGCCGTCGAGTAAACGTCCTCATGACGTTTATACGATTATACTAAATAACATTAAGTTGCCACCAAAACGTTTACTCAACGCCATAAATGTTTGTTGGGAAAACTACCTAAACATACATACATAGTCTCACGCCTATATCCCCGAAGAGGTAGGCAGAGGTATATTGCTCCCCCCCGTGGGATCTCCACCTTGTCGTGGTGGGGGGGCTCAGTAACCGTGGATTGGTCACCCGCGGTGAAGCTAAGAGGGATCCAGGAGGGGACGCTCCGCGTGGGCTTGGAGGGGCCTGCGCAGGATGCGTCCAACGGTGCGGGTGCGGGGGACAGTTCTGTCTGTCCCTCGCAGTCGGGTGCGGTCGCGGGAGGAGAGGTGTGTCGGTGTTGCGTTGCCGCGCGCCCTATCTCCCGCGACCAAATGGGGGCGCACCATTCGATGCGTCGCGGTGGGGCCGCAGAGGAAGAGGAGATGCGGTGTTGCGTTGCCGTCCTCCCTATCCTCTGCGGCCGCTGGGCGTTTTGGCGGCGGAGTCCAACACCTTAATCCGTCGCCAAGGGGGTTTTGTTCGGGGCCCGCCTGACCATCTGGCGGGCCAATACCCGTCGGAGGGTAGCGACGAGTGCTTTGGTGATGCCCCACCCTCCGACACACGGGTACATGGCGGAAGTCGAGGTGGTTTTAAGTGGAAACACCACATACTCCGGCTCTTATTTCCCCCAAGAGTCGGAGATCCGAAGGGATTTTCCAACTCGTAAAAAAAAAAATAATAAGGCAGAGGTATATTGCTACACCCACTTTTCGTCAGATTTATTTTAGTCCCACGTAATAGAAGGCGAGCTGCTACTGAGAATTTCCTAACGGAACACCCAATAACATTTTGCCCGACCCGGAGATCGAACCCGAGACCTTCCAATTCCACGCGCACATCTATGCCGCGAGACCAACGAGTCAGTCTGAAACTACCTCTTGGTTGCGAAATCTGAATTTTAGCATGAATGTTCCTTGGGGACCGTAGAGGTTTCACTTAAAAGGAATAACCTTTAATTCAAGCCATCGAGGGCAACGGTAAAATAAAAAGAAAATGTGCGGGTGTATCTGCGGGCAACCTCTAGTTATGTGTATATATATAATATTTAGCCTATAATATTTGCTGCTTCGTTTACCTTGACGATTAAGTTATAAAACACGCTTTATGCCTACTTCTACAAGCCTAGATTTAAACCTTGAAAATATATTTTTGAAGGTCGTTATTTGTTGCAATTGACATTTGTGCCAACGAGATTTAGAAATAAATGCATTACAAAAGTGTCTATATAAAACAACTTTCACAAAGCGTAGATCAGATAAATTACGAACTGTATAAAATTGGGTAATAACTAGATATATATTTTAAGACCAGTTATCAAAGAAGGTCGCTATTTATAGCGAGTTAGTGCCTTTATTCTATGTAAACGTTTCGATAAATAACTAGATTTCGCCGGTGGCTTCGCCTGCGAGAATTGCACACCTAAAACTTCCTCAGAAATCACGCAATATATTCGTGAAAACCATGCAAAAATCCATTTGGTAGTTTTAGAGTTTAGTATAAGCTCGCTGACTGATTGTCAGAAGGATATTCAGCGAAGGCATTTTAATAGTGACCACTGCAATAATGGCAGTCTCGCATTTTTTTTTTTTGCCTCACGTCTGTATCCCTGAAGGGGTAGGCAGAGGTGTAATATTACACCCACATTTCACCATGAATTTTTAGGTCCCACGTAATAGGGGGCGAGCCTATGGCCGTGACCAGGCACATCACCAGACTCCGTGCTGCTACTGAGAATCGAAAAAACCCAGTTGCACTTTTGCCCGACCCGGGAATCCAACCCAGGACCTCCTATCAGCAGTCGCATACGATATCCACTGGACCACGGAGGCAGTCCACTGGACCACGGAGGCAGATTGTACAAAATATTTTATCTAATCGTAATATACGCGTGCGAAGCAGCGGGCAAAAGCTAGTTAGGTATATAATTTTAAAGTTGATGTGATAAAATAATTATGAGCGACGGAGGATCGTTTTTTAATCTAAATAAAATAAAGCCTGTATGGTGAGACATAAAAAATATTCAGCCAACGGACACAAAGAACACCGACTCTTCTTCTTGTCGTGGCAATGACGATTTATAATACATATGTATGTGCGACCAGTACTCGAAACAATGATTTGTGGCTCCCACAAGGTATTGGTATCAAACGAACAAAACTTGACAAAATGTCCATCGGTGAGGTGATCGCCTAAACAAATACACAATCTATGCACTTATTCTTTATCAAGCAATGCTCTGCAACTAAAGTCTAGCTGTATCTTCGTATTAGAATAACGACGGCGGAAAGCGAAAACGTAGTAGTTATCCACAAAAACAAAAATGTTCACCAGAGCAGAAAAACCTTTACACTTTTTTTCAAAAAATCATAACTGGCGTGTTTTTTAACTTAGGCTCATGATTTTTTGCTATTGTACTTGTTATTTTTTTCTAAATATACTTTTATCTCTCAAACCTCATTTTTACAATCATTTGTCAACATTTTGTTGACTACGACATTTTAAACTATTTTTACAGAACATAAAAACGCTGTAATTGCGCTATCAAATTATGGAGCTGGGCTAAATCGTTTTTTTAGGAAAGCGAAAACGTGGTAAGCAGCAATAATTGAAACAAAGCTGCCCAACTGTCCACTGTGAAGTAACTAAACTAAATCTCTTATATGATTCTTCTTTTTCCGCTTGATGTTTGATTACTATATTCATATTTTCTTCAGATTTACAATCGTAGATCGCGACAGAAACGTAGTAGTCCGCGCGGCGAAAACTTAGTTATCAACGTGCATCTTTTTTTACGGAAAATCGAATTGTTGTAATCGACATAGTATAACTCATAACTGATTTTTTCTGTAACTAACAGCCTTTTTGAATGCAGGCAATAATGTTAAACCCATTTTTCCAAAATGTTAATTTTATAACTATTCATCGTAAAATTACGAGACCTGGACCATTTGATGCAGTTTTTTTTCTGATTCGAACAGTGCAATAAAAAATATTTCATAATTTGTGGACTACGACGTTTTAGCTTTCCGCCGTCGATAATATTCCTAAAACAAGAGGTCCATTTTTCGTAATTTTATTAGTCTTGGTATCATACTTATGTCATAAATGGTATTCTTCAAAATTAACTAATACTACACATACCTTAATATTGTCGTGACTAGATTTAAAATTGAATAAAGTTTCAAAATATGTATCAACGTCGAACTGTAATGTGTCAAATTAGACGATAATGAAAATAAGAATAGCAATTGCAATGTGAACAAAAATGTGTCTAGCAATATTTTGACAGAAGAGAATCAACCTTCAGAATAACACCCGCAATATACCACAGCACGTGACAGTTTGCGAACAATGAAAGTAGACGCGACTTACATCAAAATATTAGTTCAAAACTTAGTTCTAGTTCAAGCTAAACATTTCTCATTTGTATGCCTCAACAATCAAATTAAGCACGTCTAAGCTATAAATCATGGGAACTTTGTACAAAGGACGCCATGATATAAACGTTATTTAGACGAGAATCTTATTCCCTTTATAAATTGGAATTAGTTTATTTGTCCTTCTTGCACGTCGCAACAAGGACGATACCGATATTATGATATGTGTTTTGTGTGTGGAGATTGTGGGGACATGCGTGAGTTTTTACCTGTGGAAAATATGTCACGATATCTGAACGCCACGCAGGCAGAGCTGCGGTCGACTAATAGTTAATGAAGGGCAAGCTAGTCTGAATTGATGATTCGGTTTAAACATAACTACTCATTTTTATACAACCTGAAATTATATTCATGAAATCAAAAGGATTTTATAAACAGTAATAAATATAAAAAATAAATTACTATAATTTTAATTAATTTATGACATTATTTATTTATATATCACATGATTATTTTCACATGAAATAACATGTGTCGTAATAAAGTTTAAAAATATCATATTATAATGTACCACTCCCGTTACTGTAATTGATTTAATGTAATTAAAAAATCATTGCAATACAATTTATTTGTGCCAGAATTAATATTGCTATAAGTATTTTCAAAGATAGTCACAGGACCAGCAAATAGACATATTTGCACGCCTTAATACAAGAGTATAAATATTCATAATAGGTATACCAAATAGTCCTATACTAAAATAATAATCTTCATTGTAGTTATCACAATTTACCTTCATATACGAAATAACTTTCATGTCAGGCATACCAAGCTTTTTGTCCCTTTTATTGTACATACACGTCAACATTAATATAGAAGGTACATATTATAAAATGTAACCTTTCGAAACCCGAAGTTGGCGGCACATAAAACAAATACTAATTCCAAAGTACGGTAAAGCCAACCTAATTATGTCAACAGCTAAAATAAACAAATCCAAATAAATCAAATAAAACACAGAATATTAAATAAGGAGGTGGCATTTATGAAACGCAATAAACAAAAGGTAAATGCTAGAAGCCTGAAGCTCATATCACTATACGTAAATACGTACTTGTTGCATGTATACATCGCACTAAACTTTCAGCCGTACTGTTTCAGTCGTGCCCGAAGACCCGTGCGAACGGTACGCGCGCATTCTCCCACCAACTGTACTCGACGACAAAATACATCTATTTTTTATCTGTGCAGTGGACTTTCTTCGCCCTTTTCGTGATTAAAAAGTGACATTTTGAATTTGGATTGTTCTATTTTCGTGACTTTGTTTTTCTAAATTGGATCTTTCTAAGCACAAACTAAAAAATCATTAATTGCCCGCAATTGGAGTTTATTTTCGATCTTTTTAATTTATAATGTGTGCATAAATATCGATTTTGTTAGGAATATGGACGTACTTTTTAGGTTTTATTATAAAATGTAATATTGTTTTTTTACTTATAGAGTGAAGTGTAACAATGACAATTTAAATTAAACAAAACTTTGGTGTGTTGGTGTAATTTAAATACGGCTATGTTAGCCGTGAATTGTTAATCAAGTGCAATTTTTAGGAAAAGGGAAGCTGCTCTTTTACGAAAAGGTAAGTAATTTTTTAAATACCATAGGTAATGTGTGTTATTAAAAAATGACATTAATAAAATTGCGAAGCATACAATAATTAAATTTCTCCACTTATTATGCTTGTTTGTTTAAACATAAAATTAAACCTTTTTGTGTCATTATTTTAAATTTTGAAGGATTGCAATGTACCTAATTAATTTGAGAGATTTTTTACATTTATTCCATGTCTGGTTTCGTATACCTGACTATTCGGGAGATTTTTCTTTTATTTAATAATTGGAAGAAAACATAACGGACCTATAGGAAGACTTAGGAAATATGAAATCATAATTTTTATACGACTGTATAACATGATACTTTTTATTCGTTTCTAAAATAAAAAAAAATAAAAATAATAACGTAAATACCTCGGAATTTATGCGTTAAATATAGTATTTATCGCGAGTAAGACCCGCTTAATAACCGTGTATAATGTATACTAACCGCGAAAGTTTAAAATCTATTCTATTTTATAACATATATATATTATAAACCTTTCAATTAAGGATGACATAGGTATTCTGCGTACCTAGGCGTATAAAAATAGTATTAAAGATGATTATCTTTTCGATTATAAGTAGTAAGGACATAATTATTTATTATGATTCCATGGTAAACCAAGGATCATTGAGTTTGCACGGTCTTAGAGCTATTGCTGTTTATCAGAAATAAGCAAATATTGCACAATATTTTTTATTTGCGACTGAATGAATTAAAATCAATGAATTATCATTGTTTTATTTACTTATTCTTTATTGTAAAGTCTATTTAGTCCAATAATATTGGTAATTATAATTATGCACTTTTGGTTCTACTGACATTTTAATGCGTCATCATTAAATTTTGTTAAAAATTAAATGATGACGGTTTGGTTTTGGTTCTTGTCCAAGGATAAGGATCGTTAGGCCATGTCGGAGGCCTTCGGGCGGTCTGAAAACTCCGACACCAGAGTAGGCCACACGCTCACATGAAAAACAAAACAATTAAATTTTAAAAGCAAATTGCACATTTAAAATTTTTCTTTTTTTAATAAGATGTAACTAATTATGTTAAAAATTAAAAATATTTTTGCATTTGGTTACCACCTATGTTTTAAGTACACGTGTATAAATGCATATTTTACCTGAAACAAAAAGCTGTATCTAGTTTTAGTTATTAGGGCTTCAATTATAAAGATCTTTTCTGATCTGCGATATTAGTTGGCCTCAAAATATGAGCAAATCTGATAGACATAATGTATAATAATATCGACTGTAAATCATACAATACGAACATAATTGGTCATGACTCTTTACGGTAACTACAGTTTTAATAGGAACATTGGCACCATTGAATTTGTCCCTTGTTATTTAGACAGGTAAAAAGGTATAATCTGGGTATGGTAAACTAACACCTATCCCTTTGCAGTTGAGGCGTGGGTCTTCGGGGTCCACAATGATACAATCAAAGTAAAGAGATAGAAACTTAAATTGCCGCTATGTAAAACTAATATTTTCTGCTGCTGGTTTGCTGAAGCTTTGGGTATCGATTATCGTTAAACAAGCTTCTGTTCTATAGGCTATATTATTATTAGTAAAGTTTCGTCAAAATGTGTTTTGTAGTGCATATGTTCGATAGTTTCTTTGCAAGCATACCAATAACAACTACTAGCTCCTTACAATCATCGTCTTTATACGCTGGAAATTTGTTGCTTAGCAGCTGTGCTTAGCAGTGTACCTGAATGCAAGAGCGTGTTTAGATTCGAGCACGTTACCCCGCAAGATATATTGATCGCATACGAGTATAATTCAATTACTATTAAAATACCGGCGACTTTTGGGGCATTTCAATTAAAATGTTAGGTACTATAGTTGAGACTGTTGCGTATATCATACCTTTATTCAAATCTGGCAGTAAAAATGACAAATAATTTTAGGCCCATCTCTATCATACCGCCATTTAGTCAAATATTTGAAAAGATTTTACTAAAGCAGCTACTAAGACACTTTAATTTAAATAGTCTGCTTCACAAAGATCAATACGGATTTACTAAAGGTAGGTCCACTACTGATGCGGGTGTTGCTCTCATAAAACACGGTTACTGCCTGAAAGAGAACTCTCGCATTAGTATAGGAAAAGAATGAATAAATTTATTCTTGAATTTAACTCTCTGAACATTCGTAATTTAAACAATGTTTCATTTTCTGAGGCAGTCTAAATGTCACTAATGTTAAATTTTCCTCTAATATATTTTTCTGCAGCAGGAACTAGTCCACAATAAAATTATATTTATAAGTAGACGAGTATCGAATACTTTTTTATTAATTCAACCCCTTCGTTTTCGGCAGTAATTTTAAAGGATCCGTACCTTTCCTGGGGTTCTATATTATAATTTTGCCAATTTGGGACGAAAGCCCGTTTTAATCTAATTTCATCTGTTTTAACCCTATACTTGGCAAAGGTTTTTATTGTATATATTCATTATTTTTTCCACATATATCGCATCTAATACGTGTAAAATATATGTAAAAAATGCAAAAAAAAATCATACATATATAGTTTTGGAAATATAGCATATGCATTTAAATGCACATTGCCAGCTTCGTCGAATTATCGCTGCAAAAAAAGCGTGTGCATTTAAATGCACATTGCCATGTGCAGGCGAAATTGAAACACGACTTATTTAAGATGAAACAACGGTTGATTAAAAAAAACTACTAGTAAAGAGATCAAATATGAGCAATACAGACAACAACATGATTGTCTATGACCTTTTGATAGTTACAAAGCTGAAATTTTCACAAATTATGTATTTCGGTGGCCGCTATAGTCCTTTTAAACAATAAAAAACTTCTTTAGGTACCTACTACAAAAGTTGTAAACACACAAAATACTATAAATAATGAGAAATCAGTAATCAGACATGTCGACAGTGAAAATTATTATTATTATTTTGTACGATAATCATAAAAACAATTACGACCATATACCAAATAAAGCCTCACGTTGCATTTTACATATATTAATTTAGTCTGACTTTTTATACAATTCTTGCATCTGCCTTTATTTGTAAATGATGGCAAGTGTCTAAAGTGGTCATATCGGCCGTAGTCGGACATCTGCGGTGTAACAAATTTCGAACTTCTGGACGTATTCGAAAACTTCTTAATTCTTTGAAAGGTGGTGAGATCATTACTTATAGCCCATTGAAAGTCTTTAAGTTTCACTTGCTTTGCATCTTTGGTTTCACGACGATAAATGAGCCATGTACCTATTATTGATACATATGTCAAGAACCTGTGAGTATAAAGGTATATACCAACGATGTGCTCGCATTTCAGTCCGATAAAGAGCTACTAGCATATCTGCAAGGTTTACACCTCCCATACAACAGCTGTATTCTTTTACTATGTTGGGACATACATGTCCCAACATAGTAAAGCACCTGTTACAACAGGTGCTTTGTTTTTTGTGTTTTTACAGTATCGTAACACCTGATGCACCTGCTGCGAGTCAGTATAAATACTGGCCGTAGTGACACAGTTGTTGCTGCTATTTTACATGCTTACTACTATTTTACATCCATTAGAAACGTCTTGAGTAAAAGATCCACGACCTTTATTTTTTAGCTTTTTATCAGTAGGTAGTTTGGCTGCAGCTCCTCGAAGTCTGTTTTGCCTGATAGTCCCTAAAACAAAGATACCATAAACATTACTCAAATGTTCCAGCAGTTCTACTGAAGTGATAAAATTGTCGAAATATAGCACTGAACATGCATAATGAAGTTCATCTTCCGAAAAACCACGTTTTCTATGTCGGAACTAGCACCAGACTTAGGCACTAACGCCAAAATAAAGAAATATAAAAAATAAACATCTAGTAGAAAGAAATAATTTAATTGAAATTCATAACGCTATTTAAAAAACAATGTCCTTCAAACTGGCAATGTATCTATAAAGGCACACAGCCTAGTGCTGGTAGGTCTGTTAATAGTTTGGCAATGTGCATTTAAAGACACATGCAAGATAACATGAAAATGTTTCCAAGTAAACTATTTCAAATTAAAAAAATCTATATTTAATTCACAAATATGTATATTTAGGTCCTGTTTTTATCACTTTTTTATTCAATTTCGTTAATAAATAATAATTTTTACCATGGATGCCGTAGACGCACGCGCATGCTCCACCATCTCGCGATCTACTGAATACACCAAGTGTCGCCAGGGCTCAGTAATATTTTTTTATGGCTAATACGGGCATTTCATGGGTGAATGAGTAGAAAATAAATAAAAAATGAACTTAATTTTGCTTGTAGAATATAAAAAAAAACTGTGCATTTAAATGCACCTCGTCAAGTATAGGGTTAATAAGTCGAATGAAAGTTTAAACTCTGGGCAAAATTTATTCGCGTCGCTCATTCGACATTTCTGGAAATTTACTATATTATTTACTTGACGGAACATGTAACGCCTATTTTAATATACCGAACCGAAGCATAAAATATATCGCGCCCACGCTCATGCACGAACTTAGTTTATAATTTCGGTAACTTTCATTGGTTTATCGAGCTAAAACATAAAATGATTATTGACGTATAAAAATTTTGTCTTTCATCATAAAGTTTTTCTCAATCCACTGCTGGACATAGGCATCGTCGGATTTGCGTCACAAAATAGTGTAATTAGACTGCACGGTTGGCGTAGTGGTTTAAGCGGCTGCCTCACCGGTTGACACTGCGCCGAAATGTTGTGGGTTCGATCCCCCACACCAGACAACACTTTGTGTGACTTATAAATTGTTGTTTCGAGTCTGGGTATTCATTTTGTCCGTTACATGTATGTTTGTAAAGCGACATAGGATTTAGTCCTAATGAGGGAGTTGTCTAAAAATAATTAAAAAAATTGGAGCCACGGGTCTACTATACCACGCTTGACAGCCAGCTTGGAGTTGACTTTGATTTCGAGTCGTCCGTCGCTTCTCAAACATAGTATTTGATTCGAAGTTTTTCCTTAGCTGTCTTTTACGACATACATGATCCAGGTAATGAAATGCAGTACCTACGGATTGGATTTGAAGAATTTAGCTACTAGACATAGATATTAGACATAGAGCTTATGTCAAATTTCTATCTTTAATAGCCAAATCCATTGATAGATAGAGTATTGGAAACGAGCATTAGTGAAATTTTGTATTTTATAATCCGTTACCACACGAACCGACATTAATTTTTTATTTAATTTTTATTCGGGAAACAAACAGATATAATACAGATTAAATTACTAACAACGAAACCATACACAATCCAAAAACAGTTTCCACATATTGACATAACATAAACGCCAAACAACGTTTAGTATAATTATATTATACGTATTCGCAGTGCCTCGCTCGTTCATTTAAGCTATTAATCCTGCCGGCTCGTTGCTGATCACAGGCATCTTTCTAAAGTGCCGGGCACTAAACCTGGTTTAGCTTGGAGTGGCTATCGAGCAGTAGCGATATTGGTAGGTACTGGAGTATGTAGGTGTTCTGACAGCAGATACTGAATAATATGTGGCAACATAGTCAACAACAGGCATCATTTTGGGTTTCATGCAAGAATGTTATTTCTGTTTAAAGCCATCAACATCAATAGACACACGCCTGTTTCCTGGAGGGGTAGGCAGAGACTACAGGAAGCCATTTGCAACGATCCTGACATATCTCTCTTGCTACATTCACTCCAATCAAATTCCTCATGCATGCTCTTCTGTTTAGGGTACTTTCCTGTTTTGAGTATGTCTCCGATCTGGTCAGACAACGTCCGTCTAGGTCTTCCGTATCGTGTTGTCCCATTCACACTTGCCTTATTTATCTGCTTGGTCAGTCTTTCGTCATTGATAAAGATGCCATACCTAATATCTTTTCTTCGTTGCCTAAATAAAAACATAAATTTTACTGTAACTTAAAATCATTATAAAGCCGAAGTCCACTGCGAGCAACTGGTCTCTCGTTATTTCTATAATTATAACATTGTAAGTCTATAGCGGGCGGCTGAATATCGGTCTGTGTGGAGAACCCTGGGGGAGGCCTATGTCCAGCAGTGGACGTCTCTAGGCTGCCATAATGAAGTCTATAGGAGTTTTTGGCTCATATATACCACACTAGCTAGACGGGTTGGTATATTGGTTTAATTTCGAGTTTACCGTCTTTTCCTTAAGATGCTATTAGCTTCGTATATTTTCCTTAGTTACATATTACGACACCCACGTAATGAAATGGGTTGACAACACTTTGTATTCTTTATCCGTCAGCACACGGAAACTTTATATGTCGCAAGTTTTTGGTTACCTATAAGGAATATTACTTCAAGGCTGTTGCTTCCACAATTATGTTTGTCAAGTAGTCAAACAAATGCATCTGGAAGTGGCAGACTCTGTACACAAGCTAATTATAGATATAAAGATATAACGAAGACAGTCGAAACAGATGTTATCAATATAAATGAATACTGCTATTAATTTGGGTTTCGGAGGCCAAAAGTTAATTTGGCTAGAATCGGCAACGGCAGAAGATACACAGTCCAATTCTACCTTCGTCTTAGAACCCGAGACTCTATGGTTCTCTGAATTGCCACTAAGTTACTAAGACAATGAAGAAATTGCCTTTTCCAGAGCAGTGACCGTACCTTCAAGGCTTAAATGCGATTTGTTGTACCAGTTTCGGCATCATTATAATTCTGGTCACAACCCTTCCGTTACCTGCGACCACTGAGCCCAATCATATAACTTTAATGGTGATTGGAATCTCTTTTATTTCCCATTCTCACTTCGTTTCGAATCACAAAATGCTATAGGGAGAACCTTTTGGCAGTTTGTAATGCAGGAGAATTTTGTTCTTGTATTTTTGAACTATACTTGTATTTTTAACTTATATTATTATATTCGGTCAATTGTTATTAATAAAAATGGATTTGGTTACTTGAAATTATATTTCTCAAATCTCCAAAATATCGATAATGTTTACAATAGATCCTTAGATTGGGTTTACTCAGAATTAATTTCAATAGAATGTTGATAAACTCTCGATATCGATAAATAAATTTGAACGTTAGAACAGACACTTGTGTGATTTATTAAACCTGTTCAAATTAAAATGTGCATTTTATTATTTAGAAACGTCATTTGTTTATGTATCTTTCTCTTATTCTAGAAATAATTCATAAGTGAAACTGAAGTAAACATTGTGTATAACTGCTGTTGTAGTGCGATTTCTATATTTTTTCTATATTCTACGGAATATTTGAATTTAGAGTGTTCGCTAGAATGATCGTGAAAATGTTCGGTTCGACAAAACAGAAAACGGAGAATGCTCGCTGTTCTGTTACAAGTAAATGCTCAAGTTTAGTGTACCAGCGCCATAACGAACAGGCTATCAATATGCAAATGGACAACAGCAAAATATGAAATTGTAGATATTTCACCAATAAAATTATATGTATGTAATCGGAAAGAAGATTTATAAAGTACTAAATATGTAAGTGTACGCTAACATTTTTGGAACTGGCCTATTATTCTGAAAACTAGAAATTCAATTCATTTATCACATTGTTTAAACCTAAGTACGCATGCAAACAAGTATGTTTTCGGCCTCTCTCTACGGTCAGAGGGATGAGAGGGTTACCCTTGGTTCATGGGTGTTGTAAAATCAATAAACCGCGAAAAGGGCTGGAAAGGGTGGCTTAATCCAAACGTGTAACATTCGTGTACCGCAAGAAATTATCTTTATAAGCTGCGGTTATAGTGTTTGCCTTTGGAAATAGTAGATTGTGCGCTTTAGATTCAATTTCTCAATTAGGCAAGCTTTGTTACAATTTTGTTTTTTGTAAGAGCCTGCTGCCATAGGTTTCGTAAATCAACCAAAACCTCGATTTTTAGTGAAAAAAGTATGTCTACATGCTTCGGTTTTAATGTAAAATGTATGCTACATGCATATATTTTATGCGATCTAATTCGTACTTTAATTAATGTTTAATTTTTTTAACCATAAAGCGTGTTCGCAGCTTAGGTACGTACTTCAAAATGAGCGGATTTTCAAACAAACTTCCTTTCCTATTTTTTTTTTGTTTAGGGGAGAAATCATGGAGGAATAATCAAAAATTTCTCCTAGTGCTATATTCCCTAAGTCCTAAAACGAACCGAAGCACTGATAAATTTCATATTTCTAGCTTTATTTGTTTGGGTTCGGCGGCACTGTACGGTATGTCAGTCGGTACATTTCTTTTTGTACATATGGATTCGTTATTGTGGTCTTGAATTTTATTTTCATATCGATCCGAGTGCCTCTTTGTTGTAGTGTCATTCTATACAGTCAAAAGCTGCTGTGTTATTGGAAAAGTAAGGTAGCTTTCTAGTCACTTCATACAATTTTATTTAGCCGGTCCTACTCGCGATAATTGACTTATTTTTGGGTAACAAATACCTCTGTTAGTCTCCAACGTTTCAACCGGCTTGCAACGGTCGTGGTTGTGACGGAACTGAGTCTGATACAATTATCGCGAGTGAGACCCGCTAAATAAAATTGTATGATGTATACAAATTGTGAAAGTTTAAAATCGATTACTATTGCCCCTTACTAAGCAAGATTAATATATTTACCTAATATCAAATAACTTTAGCATGTCGAGTCATGCTTACAAGTATCAGTAACAATGTAATTATGCTAGTATCAAATTATCTATACATATTATAAAACAAAGTCCCCCGCCGCGGTGTCTGTCTGTCTGTTCGCTTAAAACTCGAAAAGTACTGGACAAATTTTTATACGGTTTTCAACAACATCGAGAGTGGTCCCTGAGGAAGGTTTTAGTGTATAAAAAGTTTAGGTTTTGTGCAAACTGACGATATTTTTGACGATATTAGTTCAACGCGCCGGCAAAAGTTGAGCCGATCGGGAGCTTTCCTTGAAAACGCTGCCAAAACCTTTCGAGTTATAACAAAACAATGTATGGTGGGATTGTACCTCTTTAATAGATCTACAAAAAAGTCCGCAATGGTATATGTCTATCTTCCAAGGATAACCCACAATAAACATATTTTGCTTTTACATCTATATATCTATACCATACTAATATAATAAAGCGGAAGAGTTTGTTGGTTTATTTGTTTGTTTGTTTGAACGCGCTAATCTCAGGAACTACCGGTCGGATCTGAAAAATTCTTTTTGTATACGATAGCCCAGTTACTCCGGAAGGCTATAGGCTATATAACACAGCGCTTCGACCCTTTGGGGCCGGGCAAAAGGCTAAAAAGGCTAAAAGATAATGTCGGCTAATCTCAGGAACTAGCAGTCGGATTTTAAAAATTGTTATTGCCTTTGATAGCCCAATTATTCCGAAAGGCTATAGGCTATGTAAAATTACGCTACAACTTTTAGGGGCCAGACAAAAATAATAAAATGGTCAAACGAGAAGGGGAAGGGTTGGGTCAAAGGCAAAAAAAGGCTAAACGAATAGGATACAATCTATATGGGTATCGTTTTCGAGATTTTCGGGACGCTGATTAATAATATGAAATTGATTTAGTGATCCAAGATGGCGGACGGGAAATCAAAGATGGCGGATGAGAAAATTTTTAAAATCAATATGGGTATCGCCTTCGATATTTTAAGGGGTGGGGAATCGAAATACAACATCTATTTCATGATCAAAGATGGCGAATGGGAAATCAAAGATGGTGGATGGGCAAATTTAAAAAAAGCAATATTGGTTTCGTCTGCGATGTTTAAAGGGATGGGTAATCTAAATACAACATCTGTTTCCTGATTCAAGATGGTGGATGAGAAATCAAAGATGGCGGATGGGAAAAATTTAAAAATCAATATGGGTATCGTCTCTGATGGTTTAAGGGATGGAGAATCCAAATACAACATCTATTTCGTGATCAAAGATGTTGGATAGGAAATCAAAGATGGCGGACGGGATTTTTATTAAAGTCGATATGGGTATCGTCTCCGATATTTTAAGGAATGGGGTATTCAATATTATATAAGTAAAAATCTATGTTTGTTTGTTCATCATTTATAGACTCTGAAATGATAAGAGGTTAAGCGCTAAGTCAATGGTAACTTTGGAAAAGGGGCTTGGAAAAAAGGGAATTAAATAAAAACTCTTAAAAAGGCGATACGGAGTTCGCTGGGTCAGCTAGTCTATACTAATATAATAAAGCGGAGTTTGTTTGTTTGTTTGAACGCGCTAATCTCAGGAACTACCGGTCGGATCTGGAAAATTCTTTTTGTATACAATAGCTCAGTTATTCCAGAAGGCTATAGGCTATATAACATAACGCTTCGACCCTTTGGGGCCGGGCAAAAGGCTAAAAAGGCTAAAAGATAATGTCGGCTAATCTCAGGAACTAGCAGTCGGATTTTAAAAATTGCTATTTCCTTTGATAGCCCAATTATCCCGAAAGGCTACAGGCTATATAAAATTACGCCACAACTTTTAGGGGCCAGACAAAAATAATAAAATGGCCAAACGAGAACGGGGAAGGTTGGGTCAAAGGCAAAAAAAGGCTAAACGAATAGGATACAATCTATATGGGTATCGTTTTCGAGATTTTCGGGACGCTGATTAATAATATGAAATTGATTTAGTGATCCAAGATGGCGGACGGGAAATCAAAGATGGCGGATGGGAAAATTTTAGAAATCAATATGGGTATCGCCGTCGATATTTTAAGGGGTGGGGGGAATCAAAATACAACATCTATTTCGTGATCAAAGATGGCGGATGGGAAATCAAAGATGGCGGATGGGAAAAATTTTAAAAGTCAATATGGGTATCGTCTCTGATGATTTAAGGGATGGTGAATCCAAATACGACATCTATTTCGTGATCAAAGACGGTGGATAGGAAATCAAAGATGGCGGACGGGATTTAAAAAAAAACAATATGGGTATCGTCTCCGATTTTTTAAAGGGATGGGGAATCCAAATACAACATCTATTTCGTGATTCAAGATGGCGGAGGGGAAATCAAAGATGGCGGTTGGGAAAAATTTAAAAATCTATATGGGTATCGTCTTTGATGATTTAAGGGATGGTGAATCCAAATACAACATCTCGTGATCAAAGATGGCGGATAGGAAATCAAGGATTGCGGATGGGACTTTTTTTTAAAGTCGATATGGGTATCGTTTCTGATATTTTAAGGAATGGGGAATTCAATATTATATAAAAATCTATGTTTGTTTGTTCATCATTTATAGACTCTGAAATGATAAGAGATAAGCTCTAAGTCAATGGTAACTTTGGAAAAGGGGCTTGCAAAAAGGGAATTAAATAAAAACTCTTAAAAAGCGATACGGAGTTCGCCGGGTCAGCTAGTATATTGTATAATATAATATTAACCTTTGTCAGGCACTAATGACTATGTCGGGTATTGTAGGCTCTGCAAACTAAATTTCAGGCCATTATTCAAATTGCGAGTAGATCAAAATTTCGACGTAGAATCTCTTCTTTCCTAGGAATATATGTATAGGAATTTAACACTTATCTGCCAAAGAGTTTACACAAACTCTTCACCAAATGTTGAACGCCACATGAATCAACATTTATTTCTTCATTCGATCCGTGTGGTTGTTTAGTGGGTCTCGCGAAATACATTTATTAAATTAATAAACATGTAGGGATATTGTAATGTAATGATGGGCGACGGGAGTTTAATTGTAACAAGTGTTGCGTTTGACTGTCATTTATTGAGTGTTCTGAATATAACAATGCGTTATAACTATATATTTATAATAAGGTTGAGGTGCACAACACTACACCACCGCCTTTATTAAGAAAAAAGACGAGTACATTTTTTTATATCACAAAAATTTGAATTTAAATTACAGTTTCATAAAACCTTATATCATAAAATTTTATTTTGCAATAGTAGGTATCTATAAAATGTAAAAAGAAATGTTAAAGAATAATAAACATTGATATTCTCATAATTAATAAAGAGTAATTGTTACAAACTACTATTAATGATATTATTGTAATTCACTCAAAATATTAGTTTTCTTAAATTCTAAAGGTTGCTAAGTGACAATATGGTATCGTGCCACGTGCTGTATATGAATAAGGACTCAAAAATGTAATAGTTAGAACAATAATTTTATAACATGAAATTGTTAATGTATGCATTTTTTATTCATAATAATTATGTAGATACATTTTCAATGGTCTTACGACATTGCTTTTATTTCCCAATCACATCAATACCTATTATTTGTTATTTTTCACTGGCATTACCTTTCTCTTAAAATATAACAGTTCCTATTTAATTTCAATTCAGTTTCTACACATTCACCTTTTCTCATTATCTATATTTCATATACTTAATCATTTCATCACAATACTTTTTTCATATTTTTGGTAAACATATTATTTATCTTAGACCCAGGCCTAGCCATTTTATAACATCTCACTTAGGTACACTTCTTTATTATATACATATAAATTATCGTATTCAACTCATCATATAATATATCTCTTATACCTCATATATTTAAGTAACATATTTAAGACATTTCTACGTCTCCAACAATTTTCACGGAGAAGAACTCGCTTACTGCCATGATCAAAATGAAGGACTGTTCTTAATTGTACCATTATTAATTGTGTACCTTATTTTGTCATAATTTATATACATCCTAATTCATTCAATAACACTACGTACAATCTCGATCGAAATGAATAATTGAGTTAAAAAGACTTGTGTCGCTGTTGGGTGATCAGTCCTTTGAATACCTACTTGAACCTTGTAAACAAAATCATCCCCTAGTTACTATAAATCTATACCTGTATACAAATAAAACCATCTAATTATTTCTATCCAAAACCATTTTCCATCAATTAACACTTTTCATTCCATAATCTCACAACTTAAAATGCCATACTCATAGGTACTAAAATATATCTCTCCAAACCATAAAATAAAATGCGTGTTACAATATCATATCTCTTAAATAAAACATTAATCATATAGGTACTGCAAACTGTTACAAGTCATTACAAGATAAGCTACTTATAAACAAAGGTCGTTCTCAGTAATGAACGGTGTTGAATTTCGAGACCTACGAGTGCATCGCATACTTGCACACCTGCATCATATCTATTGGATTCTAAACTTGATTCTAAAAATAGAATTCATTATAAGTAATATTCCCTCATTACATTTAAATTTACTTTTATCGATTCAATTAATAACTTTCTCGTACTCATAAAACTATAACATCTGTTATATTTTATGTATATAAAACTGATATAATTATTGAAATAATTAGAAACCGATTGTATAACTTATAAGTCTCATAACTTATAAAAAAATACTTTTTACCTTTTCACAAAACACCGGCTATTTCAGGAATTTACTATTTATTACATAAAAGTATCTTTTACGAAAATTTTAAATAAATTTGCTTGATACCATAGTCATAAGCGAACTTTCTATAAATCAATGTTAACATAAAATAAGACGATAATATAATTGATTAGGTACCTAATTTTAATAAAAAAAAAAATAAAAAAATCAATGAGCAAACAAAATATCAAATTTAAAAGAAATATATAAGTATGCGGAATAGAAATGTGATTTTACATTTCAATAATAACAGTTTCTTTATTAGATCTTTAACAAAATTTATCGTATGAAAAATAAAATCAATCGAAATTAAAATAAATATTCAAAATATATTTAAATGGAAAATAATTTTCCGAGTGACTAATAATAATAACTAAGGGTGTTATAAAAACTTAAAACTAGCAGCTGCGTTTAGGTAGCAAATAAACTATACAAGTCAATTAAAATAATAGCCGAGGAGCTATGAATAATGACTTGGCGACTAATAATGTTAGTAGGTAGGTTATGTTAGGTTTTCTTGTGACGCTGCGCTGTACCCAAAAATAGGAGCCCTGCGAAGCAGGGCTTCGTCAACTTGGCTTAAAAGACTGAAGCGTCTTATTTACTTATACGAAACACTTCATTTAAGACAAAATCATTTGGCAAATATTGAAATTTGTATTATTTATGAATGTCCATTTTCTAATTTTTATTCATCATCAAATTTCCGCTTAGATATTAATTCAGTTCCCAAAAAAAAAATACCAGTTTAAATTAAAACGAAGCTTATTACTGACTTATTAATATGCTACATTTTACTTATTACGATACTCCTTATTAGCTACCAACCCATTATATATGGTACCCACTCTAATTATTTTTGAAACTTGTATTCGCTTTACTTAGTCGCCGCATTAAATACATGCCTATTTAAATTTTGTGTTGGCTAGATTTTAAAATTATGAACCTTTCGAAAAACTTTTCATTTATTTTGTTGAATATCTTGACTTGCTTCTTATCTTGCCTTTCGGTTGTAAACCTTCTTCAACGTAGAAGTTACGTAGTCCTCTCGACCCGAACATCTCCCAGCGCCTCGCAAATTCCATCATCAGACTCGAACAACTCCCTGCACCCAGCAAAATCCATCATCCGACTCGAACATCTCCCGGCTCCCAGCAAAATATATCCATCTCATAAAAATCTCTCCATATCCAGTATATCTCATTTCTTCTTTTACAGCGTATATAACATTATATCTTCAATAATTCATTTCAAATTTGTTTTTTTGCTCATAATATTGCTATAATTCGAGCAATTTCGTCAGATAGTAAACTTACTATAAACAACTTACTGTAAAGAAATATATATATTAAGATTTATTTACATAACCAACTGGTTATGTGAATAAATCTTAATATATATATTTCTTGTGTGCGTGTGTATGTCACTGAACTCCTCCTAAACGACTGGAATGATCTTGATAAAAAAATTGTGTGTAGGGGACTTGAGAATGGTTTAGATTCACAATTTAGTCCACTGGAAAATGTATTTATACTTAATTTTTTATTTGTAAGTTGTTGTGGATTTTGCAATGTTTTACATTGGAACCGACGGACTGCGCTGCTATCGCAGTGTCAAATCTTATATTAATATTTTCGTCAAGGAGTACATCGAAACCTTACCTGAATAAAAAAACCTTAAAAAATAAAGATTTCGAGTTGTCAACATATATCCGCAAAATTTGAATTTTCGAGTATTTTGTTAAATTCTAATGGTTCTGACAGAAAAATTGCAGTCGCCATATTGGCTACTCCAGCGAAACGTCATTGATACCGGATAACATTTTGAGTAGGTACTACTAAGTCTTAGTACTAAGTAGTTTGTATGTGTAAAGGCCTGTTCAGACCTAAGCGGTATTCGCTACCGTCTGCGGCAGAGAAAACCCAGTGGGTATGCGGTAATATTACTGTTCAGACCTAAGCGATATTCGCTATCCTTTTGGGTAGAATAACGCGCGGTAGTCGAGTTTCGCCGCGGTACTCATAGCCGGCATAGCGGCGGCGAATATCGCTCAGGTCGCTCTAGCTGCGGTACTTGATACTAAATACCTGAGCGAAACCCGCGCGGTATGTACCTCTACCCACAGCGGTAGCGAATATCGCTCAGGTTTGAATAGGCCTTAAATACTTTTTGCAGTTATTTTTCTTAAACAGTTACAACGACAAATTATAGAAGTATCCGCCCAATAAAGGAGATTTGTGTTAAGCGAACATAGATTATATACTAAGTATAACTAAAGAACCCCGAATTTACGCGAGCGAAGCTGCGGGCAAAAGCTAGTATATTCAATATATTTTACGCCGAGCGCTGCCCAAGGGCAGCACTGGCAGTGGCAGGGTCGCCATCTAATGTAATGATGGGCGACGGGAGTTCTATTGAAACAAGTGTTGCGTTTGACTGCTTTTATTGAGTGTTCTGAATATAACAATGCATTATAACTATATACTTATAATGAAGAAGTGCACAACACTGTACAATATGAAACCTGAATGCTTCTTTTATAGATCTTGAGCAAAGGGGATTCCAGTCTTTCTAGGTGCCGTATTAAACGTAACTTATTGATAACAACTTATGGAAAGCACCAAATTTCTATTTTTATATAAATATTGTTATTTAATATTTACCCATACTCTCTTGTTATTTAATAAACCTATTGTTGTATAAGACAACAAGCGTGCCCGGAAGTCCTAAGTAATCATAGGGTTATTTTTAACCCAATGACCCTGTAACATGAGGTACGCCTCTGCAAATTAATATAAAGCAATTTATGAATATCTGTACCACAGATAATATTATATCTGTACAAAACTAATCTTTATTACTTCCTCATCCGATATTCCTGTAGAGTGTAAAGCCAAAAGTTTATATTTGTAAACGAATATCTTGCCATAAGGAAAAATTGCTTGAGGCAAGACTTTGTGATTCTTGTGAATTTCCCACCGGCTTACGATCGTGAACCAACTGTATTGCATTAGTAAACACAGATTCGTTGCCACTTGAAGCAAAAATAAAATATATCTTTACTGCTATAAGTAAAACAACAAGATTTTAAATAAAAAAAGGAATATGTTGTAAAAACTACTCAGAAAGCTAATTATTTATGTAATGGTTCTGTGCCGCGTGATTATTTGAATATAAAGGTTATGATTCTATATTGGCATGGATAACACCAATCGTAGTCACGGGAAAACTTCTAACGTGCTTTAAAATCGTAGAAGTTCCCATGTGGAAGAGAAGAAAATGTATTCTACATAAGAATGTCTGGTAAAAATTTTGTTAGTCTTGTGATTGCTACCTTTACTGGTATTGCCTTCACACAACTTAAAAATTAAATATAATTTTTAAGTTGTGTGAAGGCACTCCTGATTAGTCTAAAGAGTTCGGAAACTCTATAGAGTACAAAGTAATTCGGTCAGTATCCATGACATTATCTACCATTATATACCGAATATATATCTATAAACACTTTTGCATTTATAATATGAGTAGAAAAATCGTTTCAGCCGTTTAAGCGTAGTCTATAATAATTAGTTTATATATGCGAATAATGTAATCACCGTGCACAATATGACAATATGTCTGATGTGACAGTACTGACAGATATACGATAGCACATGCGCAGCACTCAACTTACAGCGCATGCGTTCTTACTTCCAAGAGCTAAATTTGTGCCCTGACTTCTACCCTCTTACAAACATCTACCCTCCGTAAAATTCCTCCCAGTTTAATTTTTGCAACATAACGCAGCCTATGTCCGTCACCATGGTCCAATATATCTCTATATTTAATTTCGACAATATCGGTTCAGCCGTTTTAGCGTGAAAACGGAAAATACATACATACATACACACTTTCGAATTTATAATATTAGTAGGGATTAGCAGGGATATAAAAAATTAATAGTTTTACTGTCTCGTGTGTCATAATTCATAACAATTGTTTCTCTATTGTGTCTCGCGCCGGACAGAGAATGGGTTATTTTCCATGAAGCTCTACATACATACATAGACTCACGCCTGTTTGCCGAAGGGGTACGCAGAGACTACGGAACACCATTTACAACGATCCTGGCATATCTCTCTTGCTTCATCCACTCCCATCAAGGTTTTTCTCTTCTGTTTAGAGTAATCCTAACCTGTCCTTTTTTTAGGTTGCCTCCTGGTGAGATACTATTAGGTAAACTCTATTTAAATCGATAAAAGAGTAGTAACAGTTGCGTAGATATTCAACACAAAGGGCAATACCAACAAACGATTGCATGTCCCGTTGGGCCATTAGAAACAAATGTCATTACACTTCGCCACGCCTATCCGAGTGATCACTGTAAAAAGTAACATTTACCTGATTCTCTGATGGCGATCTTTATGGGGGTGAAAAACTACCCCAACGTTACTTTAATGATTGTGTTCTACTTTACTGAATGTTGGTGTTTAAGGGAGATGGGTCAAGGGGGTTTTTCGAAGGATGTTTTGGTGAAAGTAAAACTTTAAAATGAGTAGCGAAAAAACTTACTGAATATAAAGTATAAATATATTTTTTTAATTAAAAATTAAATTTATAAGCCATCGTTAAAGTACTCCACATAACAGTAAAAAACATAGCTCGTTATAATAATTTTTAGAATTTTCGTCAATTGTTTTGAATGAAATAATAATAATAATAATAAGCCCCTCACAAACCTAACTCCACGTCCGGCTCGACCATCCGTATAGCCACGTGAGGGGCGGACATTGGCAGCATTGCGCTATATACTCACCAATGACCAACGGAGCTATAGTAACAACAACATGCGATGCGTCTTAGAAATAGAGAACTACCCCAGGCGGGTACCCACACGGGAGAATCCCGCCCCGGACCGTCAGGCTCGGGCTGCCCCTCGTATTCTGGGGGGGGGGCAACGTATCGCTTAGGTTTGCCCAGTCTAGCACTGTTGCAAATAATGATGAAACCTCATCACCCCTACACTATACCAGCTCATCATCACCTATATCATCCACACATAGTTTATTCCAATCACCCAGATCCTCACCGCCTCACCCATTACACTTCCACCAATCATCTCGATCCACATCACCTATGTCACGCGATGTTGCACAAGAAGCTTTTGCTGAATTTCCTGTGCCCACGTCTGGCATCACCGACTCTACGCGAATATTAGAATCTAATGAAAATTACGTAGATCACAACACACAATCATTACAAATTGCTACTAACACACCAGCAAGAAGTGTTTTGCGGGATATACTACCCGCAACCACCCTAGCTGGAAAGAGTAGACAACGGATGAAATGGACTAAAGATATAAACATAGAGCTCCTCCGTTGCTACTACACAGTAACCATCTGCGAAACCGATATGACCGCCGGAGACAGTTGTTACATCAAAGTTTTATAGAAAAATTCCCAGAGTTGAGTCATATCTAGTGCAATCATACTAAAACTTACCAAAATATACAAGGAACTTGAGAACTTTTAACCATATACCTACATAGGATTTGTATCGTTGTACTTGGCACGTACGCGTAAGCGACGCCGTATACAGCGCAGTCACGACCTTTTGGACGCGACGGTTACTATACGCATTGGAGCGTGGGCATTTATCAGTGTCTTACCTCTACACTTAACAGTTTTGAACATTATTGCGGCCTTTATTCGTGTCCACCTGTGCGTCTAATATAATTGTTTACTTTTGGCTAAAAGTAATTAATTTATATTACATTTCGCTTCTCCCATCCAAACTGTAATATTAAAATGGCTTCTAAAGTATCTGATTGGGGCTGTTGTATGGAAGCTAACGAGAATGAAAAACATGCATGCTGCTTTATTTGTAAGAGAGCTTATCATTATGCTTGCTTAGGCCTGGATGAGAAGAAAGTGCATAAAATGGAATCATGGAAATGCCCCTCTTGTCTAGGGTCTTCTTCAAGAGGTAACAAGAATGATAATACGCCAGTAAGAAATGTCTCGATGGCAAGAGGAAATAAGCGCCAGGCTCCAAACTCACCCCCTGTTGTTCACACGGATACAAAAATTACAAGAGATGATGTCGATTCTATAGTTACCAGTGCAATACAGACCCAATTTCGTGAAATGTACTCCAAGATGAATGAAACAATTAAAAATGCAATTGATACGCAACTGAAACCTCTCCGTGAAGAGATTGCCGATATGGTTCATTCCATGGAGCATATGAATACACAGTTCGAGGAGATTCTTAAGGAACAAAAGACCACCCAGGAAGCAATGAAATCTCTGCAAGCGGAAAACAACCATTTAAAGACTACCGTCACTGAACTATCTAACAGAATTGGCCAGTTAGAACAATATGCTCGCTCAAAAAATATTGAGATGCAATGTGTACCCGAACGCAAACAGGAGAATCTTTTGGAATTGGTCAGTGATCTCGGTAAAGCCATCAATTATAAAATTGATACTGCCAGTATTATGAACGTTACTCGAGTTGCTAAGTTGAACCGCGAAGTAAATCGGCCTCGTTCTATTGTAGCAGAGTTTGCCTCACCAAGAATTAGGGATGAGATTCTCGCTAGGGTCATCAAATATAACAAAGATAACCCTCAAAATAAGTTGAGCAGTGCAACGCTGAACATTTCTGGACCGATTATGCCCGTTTATGTTACTGAACACCTTTCTCCAGCCAACAAAGCTCTCCATGCCGCAACCAGACTTAAGGCAAAGCAATTAAATTATAAATATGTCTGGACCAGAAATGGTCGAGTTTTTGTACGCAAAAGTGACGATTCTGGCTACATTATTGTAAAAGATCACACCACTTTAGATAAATTAATTTAAACATTCGTTTTTGCTTGTTTTTGTAACTCTTTTAAACTATTAAGTTCTATCACTTAAACATATATTACCAGAATGTACGTGGTTTGCGTACAAAGACACACACTTTTTATACTCAAATAAGTTGTAATGATTATGATGTTGTAATACTAGTTGAAACGTGGCTTAATGGCAGTGTATTGTCTAAAGAACTGTTTGATAATAGATATGTTGTATACCGTCGTGATAGGGAGTCTACAGGCTTTCACAGTACCAAAGAAGGCGGAGGTGTTCTTATAGCTGTAAAAAGCGAGTTAAAATCTAAACGTATGTTTACTTGGGAGAGTCTCTGTGAGGATTTGTGGATCACTTTAGATATTCCTTTGAAGGGCTCTCAAAAGACAATAGCAATTTGTGCCGTTTACTTACCTCCCCCGGTACAAAGAACAATTTTAAAACATTTTTTGGACAAGTGTACAGCTAATTATGATCATGGTTATCAATCATGTATAGTTGGCGATTTTAACTTAAGTTGCATAGATTGGATTTCAATTAAGAAACCAAATAGCAATTATAATGTGCCGGATCTGGGATCACAACTGGTAGATTTTACATACGTGCAAAACCTGTCACAAGTTAATTATGTTTTAAATAAGTTGAATCGTATTTTAGATTTAGTACTAACAGATGTAGCATGTGATGTTACGGAATCTAGTAATGTGCTCTGTGTAATTGATAAGCTTCACCCACCTCTGGAAATTACATTGTCTCTGAGTAATGCACAAAGTCTGCCGTATTCTCCTACTAGTATGCGATATAAATTTTACAAAGCGAACTATACGCGTATTAACGATTTTTTGCAAAATATCGATTGGGTCAATATACTTGGGAACGTAGATGATGTTAACGAACAATTGAGTATATTTTATACGAAAATACGTGAAGCCATACGTAAATTTGTACCTTTTGTGAGTAAAATAAACACTAAATCATTTCCCCCGTGGTTTAACCATAGCTTGATTCGGTCTCTCAATGAAAAGAATAAGCTTAGAATACGTTACAAACTTTACAAAAATCCCTTAGATGAACTTGCAATGAAGAAAGTGGGGCGTCGCTGTAAATTGCTAGCTGCGACTTGCTATAAACAGTACATACTTAGTATCGAGCAGGGTATTATTAACAACCCAAAATTATTTTGGAGTTTCATAAACAATAAACGTAGTAGCAGTAGTACATATCCGAATTACATGAGCGATGGACTTTCTTGTGCGACATCTGGCATGGATGTCTGTAATCTCTTTGCAAACTATTATGCAAAGGTTTATAGTAGTAGCAATATTAATACGATGCCTAACGATTATTTGCAGAAATTGGAAACAATAAATAATAATAGTATAGTCGTTACAAAACCTTACATAAGTGAGACTGATGTTTTAAAAGTTTTGAAAGGGTTGGATAGAAATAAGGGTGCTGGAGCAGATAATATCCCCCCAGTTTTTATTGTATCATGTGCCACATTCTTGGCTCTTCCGCTGAGCATAATTTTTAATAGGTCTTTGACTTCCGGACTGTTTCCCAGCGAATGGAAGGCTGCAAGAGTAGTTCCAATCCATAAGTGTGAGGATACTTCTCAAGTAAGCAACTATAGACCTATATCTATATTGTGTGCCTTTGCTAAGGTATTTGAAATGCTACTGTGCCCACTGTTACAAGGACATTTAAAATTGTACCTTAATCCTTCCCAACATGGTTTGTAAACGGTCGCTCCACTTGTACTAACCTTGTCACTTTTACCGAAACTCTCATAGAGCCCGTCGATCAGAATAAACAAATAGATGTTATGTATACCGATCTCAGTAAAGCTTTTGACTCAGTACCGCATAGTATATTAATAGCCAAGCTTTCGGCTTATGGTTTCGCTGGTTCTTTGCTTAAATGGTTAAAATCATACTTAGAAAACCGTACTTTTGCGGTGGTTGTTAACGGATATCAGTCTAGCACGTTTAGTATAACATCTGGGGTGCCCCAGGGCTCTCATATTGGACCCATTTTGTTTAATGCCTTTATCAATGACATATCCAATTGTTTTAAATTTTCATCTGTTTTCATGTATGCAGATGATTTAAAGTTCGCTAGGACTATTGAATCTGTAAATGATTGCTTTTTGCTGCAACAGGACTTAGATAGATTGTCTGCATGGTGTGTTAACAATGGCATGCAACTTAATGCCAAAAAATGCTTTCATGTAAAGTTTTCTAGAAGGAGAGACTTAACATCTTTTAACTATCACATTGATAATCATATAATAGAGGAACAAGATATTATTAAGGATTTAGGGGTACTTTTTGACAGGAAATTGTCTTTTCTTCCTCACTTAGAATTTATTGTCAAAAAATCTGCCCGAATGCTCGGCTTTACGTTGAGGAATGTCAAGCTATTCAAAGATTTAAAAACTAAAAAAATTATTTATTACAGTCTTGTAAGAAGTACCCTTGAATACTGTTCGACAGTTTGGCGACCACACTATGCTACACATTGTTTAAGGTTAGAACGCATACAAAAAAGGTTTGTCTGGCATCTCGCCCGTTGTGTTGGTAGGGCTAAAAGAAGTTTTTCTTATAAAGACAGACTTTCGTTTTTTCATATGACATCTTTAGAGAAACGTAGAGATATTTTAGATTTAATGTTTCTATTCAAACTATTTAATAATAAAATTGATTGCCCGTCACTTCTAAGCAAGTTCAACATTAGAGTTCCTCGTAGACAACCTAGGTACCCTATCACTCCAATGTGTCCCCCCTTTCGTAGAACAGTACTAGGGACAAGCTCGCCAATACCCAGACTATGCAAAATTTTAAATAATTTAAGTGGAACAGTTGATATCCATGCGGATTCAATAAATAAATTCCGCTGTACTATTAGTGATCAGTAATATATTTTATGCTCCTTACTATGTTTACTGATTTGTGCGTGTGTATAATAATTATGTAACCTGTTTTAGTATATTGCCATGAAGGTAACTATTTTTAAGTAAAATTGCATACGTAATTGTCATTACCTACATTCTTTTGTTTTTAAATGCTGTGTTTACTTATAAGTGATCGCTGTACTTAGATTTAAGTTATATAAAAGTGTTTGTTATATATCAGTGTAATAGTAGAAGCGATTGTTAGTGAACCTTAAATAAATAAATAAATAAATAAATAAATATCTCTGAACAGCGTCTATCGGATCAAATTAGAGTAATACATAGAAACAATAGAATATCAGAAGCAGAACGAGAACACATAAAACACACCATTTTACATGCTAACACAAGTAATACTAATAACGCCACAGAAACACAACAGACGTCCAACACACAACTTCATAATAGCCAACCATATACAATAAGCCTATCTCAACTAATACCTGCTACGAATCACGCACAGGAACAACAAACTATTACACAAACAGATGCTAGTCAACCTTTAGGAACCAGCGAACACATACAAACACAAGAAAATGGACCAACAAATACACCAGGGACGCCAATAGATCTTAACCAGGTAAAAAATATCTTCACTGAGATGCTAATTAAATATACAGGTACAGACCCAACACTTAGACCTGTTATACCAAAATTGCAAACGACGTGACAAATGATAAAAACTGTTAACATTGTAAATTAAATAGTTGACAAACACCTGCAAACCAGTAACATAATTACACTAGAAGGCATCCAAACTGTAATTTATTGTGCTGCAACAACAGTATCAATATTACATGATAGGCGCACTAAGAAGACAATAGACCACTACTCAGGATCATCCAACACCAAAACCCACATCCAAAAGAAACCACAATGGGAAAGACGTATTGAAAATAAAATCAAAACATTAAGAAAAAAAATAGGACAGCTCACACAATACCTGAACGGAAACCTCACACAGAATAAACAACAGAAATTAAACCCTTATAACAAAAGCCGTGACCAATTAGTGGATCAACTAGACTCAAATAAACAAAAACTACAGGCACAAGCTAAGCGGTTAAACCGTTACAAGAAAAGCAACCAAAGAACGTCTGATAACATCCTGTTTAATAATAATCCAAAACTATTCTATCAAAAACTTAATTCAGAAAACATAACCGTTACACAACATCCAGACATAACAAACATTAAAAACTACTGGGAAAATATCTGGTCAAAGCCCGTGCAACACAACATACACTCAACATGGGCAAAAATAGAAGAGCAAGAGATGGAGAAAGTAGAACCTATGCCATTAATAGTTATAGACACAGACGATGTAACTTTTGCAATAAAAAGAACTTTAAATTGGAAGGCTCCGGGGCCTGATAAAATACAAAACTACTGGATTAAATACTTAACCTCAACACACGCACACTTAGCAAACGCACTAAATGACCTCATTAAAAACCCACAGGACATGCCCGCTTTCCTTACCCAAGGAGTAACCTACTTAAAACCCAATGATAGTGACACCACAAACCCAGCCAAATACAGACCCATCACTTGCCTCCCCACCATTTACAAGTTACTAACATCCATCATCACACAAAAAATAAACTCACATATTACAGAAAACAAAATCATACCTGAGGAACAAAAAGGCTGCAGTAAAGGTTCAATGGGCTGTAAACAACAACTAATAATAGATGCCGAGATCCACAACCAAGTCAAACAGAAACACCAAAATCTGTATTACTCATATATTGACTACCAAAAAGCCTTCGATAGCGTACCACATTCATGGTTACTATACATTTTGAAAGTATACAAAATCGACAACAGTCTTCTACAATTCTTAAAACATACAATGACCAAATGGACAACAAAACTCAATCTAAAAACTAACAGTACAACACTCACTACGTCACCTATAAAAATTTCACGCGGTATTTTTCAAGGCGACTCTCTTAGTCCTCTGTGGTTCTGCCTAGCCATAAATCCCCTCTCCAGAATACTTAATAACACTACATACGGATATACAATTGACAGAGATAATAAAATAAAACTCACACACCTACTATACATGGACGATATAAAACTATACGAGTATGCAAGTAACAGACAAGAATTGGACCACCTTTTACGTTTAACAGAAAAATTCAGCACAGATATAAAAATGACGTTTGGTACAAATAAGTGTAAAATCAACAGCATAATTAAAGGCCAGCATAGTAGAACAAATTCATTCGATCTTGAGATACAAGAAGGGCCAATAGATAGCATGGAACTAAGAGAAACTTACAAATACTTAGGATATCATCAAAGCACATCCATTAACCACACAGATATTAAAAACACTTTGAAAGCAAAATACAAACATAGACTTAATAAAATACTCCACACTCAGCTATCCGCCAGAAATACAGTAAAAGCAATTAACACATATGCCATCCCCATACTAACTTATTCTTTTGGAATTATTAAATGGTCAGATACCGAACCTCATTCTCTAAATACCACAACCAGAACAACGTGCAATAAACACAACATACATCACATACACTCTGCTGTACAACGTTTCACACTTAACCGAAAACTAGGAGGTCGGGGTTTTATCGACATAAAGAACCTACACTACACTCAAATAGATAACTTACGATCATACTTTATCAGGAAAGCCAACGACAGCACACTTCACAAAGCAATAATTAATCTAACATACTCTGGAACACCTCTACAATTAAACAACACACAATTTAATCCAAAAAACAAAATTGTTAACGAAAACCTTAAGATAGATACCTGGAAAAGCAAAGCACTTCATGGTAAATACCCCCACCAACTAGAACAAGATCATATAGACCAAACTGCATCAACGACCTGGCTCACTAAAGGCAACATATTTAGCGAGACAGAAGGATTCTTTGTAGCAATACAGGATCAAGTAATTAAAACACGCAACTACTCAAAATATATTTTGAAAGAGACTATAGAAACGGATAAATGCCGACTATGCCACCAATACACTGAACACATTGATCACATCACAGGAGGTTGCAGCGCACTCGCCAACAAAGACTACACACACCGTCATGACAACGTCGCCAAACACGTCCACCAACAACTTGCACATAAATATAACCTGACAGAAACAAACACACCCTACTACAAATACAAACCGAAAAATGTTCTAGAAAACAATAAAGTTAAACTCTACTGAGATCGAGATATAATTACTGACCGCACTATCCTTAGCAACAGACCCGATATCACACTAACGATAAAATCCGTCCCCAACCGATAACGATAAAATCCGTCCCCAACACAAACAATTTAAAGCAAAAACACACGGAAAAGATTCAAAAATATATACCCTTAGCAGATGAAATAAAACAGATGTGGCACCAAGAAACAGTCAAGATAATTCCCATAAATATATCTTCAACTGGTATCGTACCAAAAACACTACACAACGCTTTAAAAATGATTGATCTTCATCCAAAAACTTACATACCACTGCAAAAATCAATTGTATTAGACACCTGCCCCATAGTCCGCCGTTTTTTGAACCCGACCTCACTCACACTTCAGAACATCCCAAATACCACGAACACTGCCATGTCCACCAACACGCAGAACATACAAGAGACTCCATACGACACACAAAATCACTAGACACACTACACGACGGAACCAGAATACTTGGTTTAAACCCGTACCTGGTTCAAAATATCCAACCCAGAGTTGAGTTCTAAAATCAATGACTACATAATAATAATAATATTTATTGACCAACAAGTTATTTACATTACAGAATACCATATACAACATACACTACATGTTGTTGTTAATACGTTTGGAAATATTTCATGAACCCCTGACTCCTAAACTAGGTTATTACCTGTATTTTAGAAGTCAGTAGCTTCTACCGTACATAGATCTTTCGTGATAACAAAAAGACAGTTAAGAAAGTGAAAATGAAGCAAAAGTTAAAGTTATAGATAATTATTATATATTTCTAGTAGTAGGTGTGCTGTTATGACTTGATTTAAGCGAGAAGATTTTCTGTTTCCATGTAAGTTAAGTTTCTTAACCAGCATTGAATTTTGTTTTTGGCGTCATGTTTGTTTAGTTCAAGCAAAGATAGCTTTTTATTTAGAGTATTATATAATTTGCAACCGAGGAAGTGTAGTTGTTTTTGTGCAATTGTAGTACGACACTTTATAGGAGGTATTACTGACGTGCCTCTTCGTCTTGTAGTGGCTTGTTGTATATTAGTAAAAAGCCTATGTGTGCGTAGGGTCAATCGGAGAATATATAATTGCCGAACAGTTAATACTTTACATTCTCTATAAAGATCAGTCGTTGAAAACCGCCGGGGCTTAAAAGTCATCACTTTTAGGACTGCTCTTTGAGCTCTCTCGAGTTCCAAGAAAATAGTCTTATAGGTTCCACCCCATACGGGTATACAGTACGCAATAATAGATTGGCATAAGCTGGTATATACTAAATGTAGTGTTTCGTAATCGGCTGCCTGTCTCAAGTTTCTAAAAATGTAAATTAATCGCCTGACTCTCGGTATGAGACTTTCAAGATGCTTTTGCCAATTCAGTCTTTCGTTAATGTAGATGCCAAGGTATTTTATATATGGAACTATTGATACAGAAGGGCAAGAGCATAGACTGGAAGATTTGGCGCAATGGTGAGCTACTATGATGGAGGATTCGTCTGGTGGTCTTTGAGTTCTCGAAATGTCAAAGCGTATGCACTTAGTTTTTTTCAAAATTGATTGTTAGAAGATGCTTTGAGCACCATTGCATTACTTTTGTAACACAGCAAAACAACAAACAGCTTCTGTTTGTTGTTTTGCTTTTTTCCAATTTTCACCATGCACCACCAGAGCCGTATCGTCTGCATATGTGTAGATGTTACAATTCGGCATAGAAAGCCTGCAAAGGTCATTAATATAAATGATAAAGAGCGTAGGGCCTAAAATACTTCCCTGTGGTACTCCAAAAGAGATGCTTTCTTCGTTACTTACTAAGGAGCCAATCTTGACACTCTGCGTACGATGAAAGAGGTAATCCTTAAAAATATTTAGACTATTGCCACGGATGCCTATACGTTCTAGCTTTGACAAAATAATCGGGATAGACACTGTGTCGAAGGCCTTGGAGAGATCCAAAAAGACGCCATAGCATTTCAAATTCCTGTCTAACTTTTGTATGACGGTCTCCGTAAGATTTGCAACAGCATCTTCCGTTGAAAGACGCTTACAAAAACCGTATTGGTTTTGGGAGATAATATTATACGATTTTAAATATTTCGACAAGGCATTATTCAGAACACGTTCCAAAATTTTCGACAATGTGGTTAGAACCGAGATAGGTCTGTAATTTTCGACGCATGTGCTATCACCACTCTTATAAACTGGATGGACTAGAGCTTTCTTAAATGCCAGTGGAAATACACCCAAATCGATAGAGAGATTACAGATATGTGTAATTGGCGGGATAAGTGCCTTTTTGGATTGTTTGATAATATTTGCACTAATGTCATCCCATTCAGTGGCGCAGTCAGAACGGAGACCAATAATAATATTTTCTATTTCTTTTTCATCTACAGGAAGAATAACCATCGAGTTTTGTTGAGAAATACAGTGTCTTGGGTGGGTACCTATGCCGTAATTGCTATCAGAGGCTATGTTGTCAGCTAGTTTTTTCCCGATGCTAGAAAAATAATGATTTACTTCATTAATCAAAGTCATTTTATCAGGTTTAAGTTTGAGGAGTTCGCTAGCAGAATGTTGGATACGTTGAGTATTTGTTACTTTTTTAATAACATCCCAAGTAGCTCTAGAATTATTTTTTGCCTTGATGAACTCATTTTTCTCGTAAGCCAATTTTATACTACGATGTAAATTGCAGCAGAAATTTTGGTATCTAGTGTATGTGGATTTTAGAATTTGGTTTTGAGGGTCTTTTCTGAGGTTCACGTGCATTTTATCTCTATTTTGAATGCAACGCAGCAGACCGGTTGTAATCCAGGGCCTTATGATACGGTTCTTACGAGGAATCTTAATAATTTTGCTATGTTTATGTACAATAGGTCTTAATAGGGATATGAATTTATTTGCAGCGGAGTTGGGATCTGTTTCAGATAAGACACTTTTAAAGTCCGTGTTATCGATTTCATCTTTGATAGAATTAAAATTTGTTATTGTTTTAGTTGGTGCTAGTGTTTGGGAATATTTGTTGGATAAATTAAGAAATAATGTTACAGGTAGATGGTCCGTAACCGAAGATTGTAAAATAACAGAAGTGGAAGGCAAATTTGTTTTTAAAAAGATATGGTCTAAACAATTTTCTAGTCTCGTTGGGTATGTATGTGCTGGACCTAGAGCCGCAAGAAATGTGAGATATTGATTGCCATGGCGATCAATATTATTTTGTGGTTTGATGTCAACATTAAGGTCGCCAATTAGCACTACATTTTTATGGGCACTAAGAGATCTAAATGTGTTTTCTAGCGAGTGGTAGAAAGGTTCTAAAACATTATTAGATGGAGAACGATAGACGCAAATAACAGCTGTTTCCGCAACGATGCACGTAAGGCAGTTAGCATAAATAAAAGATGGTTCGCTAACTGTACAATGTATACAATTTTTTGTATAAATAACGATACCGTCATTCTGGGTTTTATTATTTGTCGTGCAGTGTGACGTAAATCCATTCAGTGTGGTAATAGGGCCCGAAACTTTTAACCAACATTCGGAGAGGATGATGATGTCAAAATCAATGTTTGCTAGTGTTAAAAGAGCTAGAAAATCTAAGAAATTTTTGTTTATACTCCTTATGTTGATATGAATCAATTTAAGACAATTAAAAGCATCAGGAACAGAGATGTAACACTCATTAGGCGTAGCCAAAACTGGATTCGATACATTGAAACAGTCTAGCTCATCAGATACATTTTCCTGGTCATTTATTGGGAAACAATTCATACTGCCAGGCAAGCTTTGGGCCGTTTTTGTGTCTCAAGTCATAGACATTTAATTGGAAATTTTGAGTTTCGGAGGTTTTGTGCTGGTTGATACGTACATGAGTTGTGTTTATTTGTAAAAAGTGTGTTAATGTTTTTATCAGGTGACAGTGTGACATAATAGTGTTTATATTACGTTATAAGACTACGTATTGAATTGAGAAAGTTAATTGCTGTTGAATACAATTTGAGTTTGACCGTACCTCGAAATCTTTCTTTACGAAAGTTTATTAGCAATTTCGGTTATAGCTTATTAGTACGACTACAGCAAAACATAACTTTGATTCAAGATTAAATTTACATCAGTATCAGTTGTAGATTTGGATCTATGACATTTTGTCCGTGACACGAATGTCTAACAATTCGGTTTCATCAAGCAATTGCACTGTTTTGTTAATAAAATATTACAATGTTTGGTTCATTATTTTTGTACGTACCACGTTATTTACAAATGTGGAACTCATTACTTTTTATTGACTGGACAAGAATCTATAGTATTTAGTTGTAGCAAATATACTTTAAGAAATATAATAGTTTATTTATATTTCAACATTTTGTAAAATTTGAATGATTGTAAAATGTGAGCTGCAGAATCATTCATTATTATACTGCATTTCACAGTACATTGGTGGACATGTGCCTCTCCGTAAGTGCGTCACAATAGAAAGGTGAAGCAATGGATGGATTTGGTCTACGGGACGACGGATTAGCGTTGATGTTATGTTTCTCGACTCTTCCCAAAGATCTATAATGAACTTCGTGCATTTTCCCTAGTCGCCCTTTATCGCCGCCAATCGCCATCCACAGAAAGAGAAGATATAGTAGCTCTTTATATTCTAAATCCGTCACAAAACTGCAATCATAATACTGGTATAAATTCACCAGAAGCACCTCAAACAAACAGGTGCAGCCACTTCTTAGAAAATAAAGTACTGTATCGAGTGGAAGTTTTATAACATGTAGAATACAGAGATTTTCTGCTTTCCGCTCGGTATAGTTTCAGCTATGTTCCACATCCGACACATACGCGAACACTATTGTCACATACGTGAGAGAAAAAATAGTTGCCTGGAACAAAGGAGGCAGAATATGTTTTGTTTTGTTGCCAAGTATGCAGGAAAAGCTTGTCTTACAGATATTAAAAATGTTATATTACTTAAAATTTGCTGAAAAATTCTAGTATTTATTGCAAGACTGCGTTAAGTTGATGTTTTTTGAATGTGTGAGTTTGTTGTTTTAATTTCCTTATCTTCTTTATTAGGTTTTTTATTCTTAATATGGTTTTTGATGTATCGTTAGAATCTCTACATCATGGAGGGTGGACAAGCTTTAGTTCTTTTTATTACATTAGAAATGTTGTCTGTACCTGAAAACTTAAAATAATTAAATAAGTGTCTTTTTTTCAATTATAACAATATAATCAAATTGTGGGTTAACTAAACTGTAAAAAACTATTTGAGGTATTCGTGAATTAACTAATATAAAAATATAAGTAGAAAGCGAATAAGTAGGTAGGTGAGCAGTCGGGAAAATATATAAATTCCAGCGTCACCAGAATAAATACTTTCAAACTTTTGCAATTTGCAAACATACCTACTGAAAGTTATCTCTCTAAAGTTGTCTCAATCAAGCTGGTATATATGGGCGCAAATTAATATATAATGATTATATTGTTACGAAAATATTAATAATATTTAAGATTGATATTTAAATAACTATTTGTGAACACAGAACTGAGAACTTCACTACTTTACAATATTAGACACAGTACTGGCTGCTTAACTGTTTTAATAAAGTATTTAATTTATAACTTAGTTATTAAGATAACTACAGAAACTTTCAAAGTAAAATCAATTAGTATTAAATAACATTATTCTGACACTTATTTTTACGGTAATAAATAACATGCGTTTATATTTGCATCCTGTTGATAGCGCCATCTGTTGACAATGTTGTAAAGCAGCGTTTGGTTAATAAAATAAATTTGTTATTCGTTTAAAATAAATCATTTGGTGTTGTGCAAAATTCATTACAATATTAATGTCGATTTTTGATTAGTTTATCATTGTACAGTAATTTCAATTATATATTGTAAAGGAAGTGGCAGTTGTTAAAACATTAAGTGTAATGACGGTTAGTGTATAAAAAGGACTGTAGGTCACATTTTGTTTCAATTCTGTGCTAAAAATCAACTGATAATAAACAAAGTAATATTACGTGAGTGTTTTTATTATGGAGTCTGGACACCATAACCCTGGCGTATCGCCGACATATACCTTCATGTTAAATTCAGAAATAATGGTAAAAGCTTTATTGGCCCGGTGTTTCGGCATGGTTCAAAGTAGGGTGCTCACGGAAGGACTCCCGCAATTTATGCACTCCGAACAGGATATATTGCTGGTTTCAAGACTGTTTAACTGGCCTCGCGACATCACGGGTGTCAAAACTCGTGACCTTCAATGGTCACTGCTGCTGCACTTGGCTACATAAGTAACCTCCAAAGAGCTTTTTTTTTGTTTTACGAGGTGGAAAATCCCTTCGGATCTCCGACTCTTGGGGAAATGAGAGCCGAAGTATGTGGTGTTACCACTAAAAACCATCTCGACTTTCTCATGTACCCGTGTATCGGAGGGTCGGGTATCGCCGAAGCATTCGTTGCAACCCCCCTACGGGTATTGGCTCGACAGATGTTCAGGCGGGCCCCGAACAAAACCCCCTTGGTGGCGGATGAAGCTGTTGGGCTCTGCCGCCAAAACACCCAGCTGCCGCAGAGAATAGGGAGGACGGCAACGCAACACCGCATCTCCTCTTCCTCTGCGGCCCCACCGCGACGCAACACCGACACGCCTCTCCTAGCGCGACCGCACCCGACTGCGAGGGACAGACAGAACTGTCCCCCGCACCCGCACTTTGGACGCATCCAACGCAGGCCTCACCCAAGCCCACGTGGAGCGTCCCTTCCCGGGATCCCGCTTAGCTTCACCGTGGGTGTAACTGAAACCCACGGTTACTGAGCCCCCCCACCACGACAAGGTGGAGTTCCCACGGGAGGGAACTTCCAAGAGCCTGTACTATGGTCTAACTTGTCTTGTCAGATAAAAACCGAGACCAAGTGTTGTACGTGCCCTCCGAAACAAGGTAGCGCTCAATGTAAATGATCTAAATGCCGAAATAGACGATCACCTATCTATTTCGTAATTATAATAGCAAGTTAAGTCAAGTATGCGCTACATACCAACAGGTTATATAGTAGTGAGTGCGTGGGTAAGGCTAGTTACAAAAAAGTTAAATTATGCTATGCACGCTATATAAACATTAAATTTTGTTATAAAGTTGTGTATTACTAGTTATATTATTATATTATATTTACTCGGACTACAGTTTACACCCCTTTAAATAAATATCGAACGGAGTCTTATCACAAAAGTTGCTAAAGGGTCGATTGGTTATAAGCCCCAGTTATACGAGCACCCCGATTTGGGCCTATTGATCGTTTAAAGTATAAAAGCTTGTGATGGATGGGTGGGTTTGACGGAAGATTTATTTTAACAGGTATACATTTGGTACATATGAGGAAACTTTTCTTGATTAGGCTTTCAATTGATTGACATATTAAGGATTGACTAGCTTCCACCCGCGCCTACGCCCGTGTGGGAGTCTCTAATCGGGACTACTTTTATAACCGTAACAGTTTGTGAAAATATATCGATGTTTGTTACTCTTTCGTGGAAAAGCTACTAAACTGATTTTGATTAAACTTTGCAGTAATATAGTTTATACATTAGAACAGCACTTAGGCTACTTTTTGTCCCAATAATCGACCCCACGCAGGCGAACTCGCGGGCGAACACTTTCATATTATTTGCCAAACTGCTCCAGCTCACCTTGACGATCATTAACCCTTTACACAAAGCACAAAAAGCAACACAACTATACAAAATATGAATCACTTAACCAACAAACAAAACTTAGCTCTTTGTACAAAAACAGCAAAGTAACGCACCGAGTCGTTAGTACGACGCTTAAGCACTTTCTCAGATAAGTTCTATCTAAGTTAGCACTTAATGTGACTTGGAGGTCGTTTCTGACGTTCCTAAGAGTCTCTTTCTTACACCCATTAAGAAGAAACTTATCTAATATGATGTAGGGTTGTGTCACGATTACCGAAGTTCAAATGCGGTCATTTTTCAAACCTGAATGGTTTTCTATTACTTGCAACTTACAGAACGCTTTGTTCAAAATTTGTTTTAAAATGGAAGATTTGTTATTTGTATATACGTGAGGTGAGTCTTTATGTTATATATTGTTCTTTCTCTATAATAAATATAGTTTTTAAATAAATATACTTGTTTGTCAATGTTTTTGTGTGATGTGATTTCAAAGAAATCAATCCGCTTGAGTTTTCTCGTTAACAGAGGACTCTAATCATATTGTTTCTATGTATATTCGGTTTACAACAAAAAAAGTATCAATGTAGGTATGTCTATTCATTGTCATACCCATACCCATATTACCATAAGCTGTGCTTACTCTGGGACTAGATGGTGTTGTGTGTATGTGATAGAATATAACATTATTATATTATGCCAGCTCAGTAGTGTATCTAAGTATTTCATCGTCATCCTATCAGCCGAAAGACGTCCATTGCTGGACATAGGCCTCCCTCAAGGCTCTATTATCTATTTACTAAGCAATTTTAAATTTCGTATTTTATGTGTACCTACATATGATTAGTCCTCGCTCTTGGCGTGTCACCCGTAAACATACAACATGGAATGAACATTTGAAAAACCATACTTATGAATCATTACACACGTAGTATAAAAAAAGTCTGTTTTCTCTCTGTCAGTCCCTATGTATGCTTAAATCTAAAAACTACGCTACGGATTTTAATGCGGTTTTTAGGGTTCCGTACCTAAAAGGTAAAAAACGGGACCCTATTACTAAGCCTCCGCTGTCTGTCTGTCTGTCTGTCTGTCTGTCACCAGGCTGTATCTCATAAACCGTAATAGCTAGAAAGCTGAAATGTTCACAAATTATGTATTGCGGTTGCTGCTATAACAGCAAATAATAAAAATATTTAGGGGGGGTCCTATACAAAAAACGTGTTTATTGTCATATTTTTTGCTCAAAATTACTAACTGTAACAGGTGGACGCTTTAAATTTTCCCAGAATATGTAGTTGTATATTACCTTTCAAAATAAATAATTAAATAAAAAAAAGTAAATAATAAAGGGGGGCCCCCATACAACAAACGTAATCTTTAAGCAATTTGTTATTCGATCTCAATAAAACAGGTAGAAACTTAAAAAGTATTTAAGTATACATACAACGAACGTGATTTTCTTTTATAGATGATGGTACGGAACTGTTCGTGCGCGAGACCGACTCGCATTTGCCCAATTTTTTTAATAGATAGGATTATTCAAGAGGAAGATTTAAATGTATAATTGACGCGGGCGACGTCTAGCAAAATAATAAATGTTAAGCCATGGCATCTAATACTCAGGCCCACTCTCATCACTTTCTGCAATTTCGATGGAATGACTTGGTAGATTCATTGAGCATGCATACATTGTTTTTAAACTTACTAGGTACATACCTGCAAACATATTCACAATGTACACGAAGTGAAGATAACTTTCTGCAATCTCTGCATTCTAATCATGCTCTGTGTAAAAGATTTTCTACGTGTATTGCATACGTTTTAAAATGTTTTGCTTATTTTATAGCTTATTAAGTATGACCACAGTTTCCCCTACACATTTGCTGCCATATTCTGCCAGTCTTAAATGGAACTGGGCGGGTCACATCAGCCATATGCATGAGTGTCGTTGGGCAAGAATTTCAACAATGCGTGTGCCAGAGGATAGACGACGTCGCCGAGGGCGGCCCCGAAAGAGGTGACTAGATGATCGGGACGTCTACCATAACAACTGGCTTGAGATTGCGTGCGACAGGCAGGTCTGGAAAGATTTGGGGGAGGCATTTGCCCAGCAGTGGGATAGCGTTGGCTAAAAAAAAACAAAAGAAAAAAAATGAATTTAACCATTTCTCCCCGATCCCGTGGGAATTCGGGAAATACCATCTTAGTACACCCCTATGATCCCCAAAGCACATCCATGCCAAGTTTAAGTTTTCTGCGCTCAATAGTTTTGGCTGTGCATTTGCTGTCAGTTAGTAACGCAAAAATATTATATACACCGATGAAGTTTTTACATCGAAACACAAGCCCTTTATCCAATCATTTCGTCTTTATACGCTGCGGTCAGAGCCCACGTTACTGCGACAATCTGACACCAGCAATTATTCACTGTCGTGTGTTGGGGTCTTAATAATGGCTGACCTATTCGTGACATCGTTCTGTGATTTAGCGGGAATATGGACCATTAATTGTCTACGACATCATGCATTGATCGTGGAACCAACAGTAAATTGATACCTGTAGTAATATGTATGCATTAAATTATTCTACTGAACCCTTTATATGGTTCAAGCTATTGCGCGTGGGCTCGGTGATGAGGGGGTCGGGAAAAAGATAGCCTAGCCCATGTATTATTTTGATGTATAAGCTATATTACTAGAAAGTTTCATTAAAATCCGTCAACTAGTTTTTGCGTGAAAGAGTAACAAACATAAACACATACGTCAATCACAAACTTTTGCTTTTAATATAGTCTTGAGATTTGATAGGGGTCTCAAGGCAGCAAACAGCCTACTGGAGAAACCAAAGAACTGCCATGCAGAGAGAATCGGGTTCGAATCCAACGCGCACTGTACTTGGTGTGCGCGTTGGATTAGGCTGTTTGCTGCCTTCAGGCCCCTCTCAAATCTCATGACTATATTAACACTGTCTTTTCAAAGTTTTTTTTTCTAAGCAGAGCTTATACTATGGCTACTAGATAATGGATACAAATACATATATACTTCTTTTTTTGTAAATACATACATATTTTACATAGAAACACCCAGACCAAGACAAACATCCATGTTCATGCACACAAATGTTTGACTTGAGCGGGAATCGAACCCGCGACCTTCGACGTAGCAGTCGCTTACACTCCCGCTACGCCAACCGGCCGTCGTTATTTGTGTATTACAGTTTTAATTATTCCTTCCTTGCTTCTAAATAATCTGATACTAGTGCGTGAGATTATTATTGAAGAAGCGACCGCGCGCTGAGGCGGACTTGCAATAGCAAATTTATTGATCAGCGTGTAGGCATGGGCATTTTCGAATTTTTACGCAAACCGATAAAAATCGGATTTCAGATTTTGAAATCGATTTCAAAAACCGATTTTAGAAATCGTTTTCAGTCGCGGATGTTTGAGCGTAGCGTACGACAAACGTAAACAATCGAAATCTGCAATTCATAAAACCGCCAAAATCCAAAACGATTCGCTCGTCGCAAAGCGCAATTCGCTTCATCTCTTTCGCTCTTTCAACGGATCACTAAGTTAGAAAGAAAAGGAAATGAAATCCGCTTTCTCTCATTCTAACTAACTAGTCGTTTGGTAGTGTGAAAGAGAAGGAATGAATATGAAAACTATCGGTAACGTAAGCTTTAGATTTACTTTGTAGTTTGGTTGCGCTTGCACCGTTTGGTTCGGATTTGTGTAGTTTGCGTTATCGTGGTATTGTTTTACGTTTTCTAAAATCGTTTTTTTTCACATTGGAATACGATACGATTTCTGTCTGCAATCGGATTTCAGATTCGTTTTGATATATCGGTCTCATGCCTATCAGCGTGCAGCGTGGCGATTCAATGCGTACAAATCTCGAAAGTTTAAAAGTATTCAAGTATTTATACTTTTCATTTTCCCCAACAATTTAGTCACTTAATACAGAAAGTAATTAATAACACACGTGTTTTGTGTGGACGTGTATTTCTGTCCGTTGACACCGTGTAATTATTCATTGTCATGTGTTCGTTCTCAATGATAAGTGACCCCGTTGCGACTCGCGTCGACACATGAAACTGGGTTGACCAATGAGGGGTACGTATTTTGGTAATGGCTGCCATATGTATAGGGACTAGGGAACAAGGGAAATTCTTTGTAGTGTATAATACCATTCTCTTTTATACAACACGTATTGTTGGTTGTTATTTTACCAGTCACGTTAATTAATTTAAGGTTTTATACCTTAAATTAATTAACCTGACTGGTATCCTACCTACCTCTGTTTTCTCCGATCATTCGATCGGCTTTTAACAGTTGTCGCAGATTGAATATGGACTGACATATTTCTTGTAATACAATTTTATTATCGATTTGAAATTAAAATTTATTTTGGTTTAAAATTTCTATTATAATTTTTACTCGACATTTCGGTTGCCTTCCGGGAAATAAGGTCGCACTGAAGTGTCATTCTTTTAGGTATTTGTCCTATGACAATGATTATTATGAGTTTATTATGAATAATAAACTCATAATAATCCATACATACAAACTAACACATATACCCGGCAATTGCTGTTGGTACAAGAAATTAAATGTTATAAACAGTTTATGAAAGTTATATTTTCACTGTCTTTCATTCGGTTAGGCTAAGGTAATATTTTTTTTACTGTGGAATGGTAGGTATGTTCCAATATATGCATTATCCGATAGGTTTAATATACTAACAATAATAAAGGTGATTACCGGTCTTTGAGCACAAGTATAACCCATGAAGTGAAGATTAATCTCTGTTCTGTGTTTGTGGTCCATAACTTATATCATACTATTACAAGGACTGCCTGCGTGGTCCTTATGGATAGCGTATGCATCTGCTGATCCGGAGGTCCCGGGCCCCGGTACGATTCTCGGGTCGCGCAAAAGTGTTTTTCTGAATTTTCAGTAGCAGCACGGAGTCTGGCAAAGAGCCCGGTAACGGCAATAGGCTCGCGCCCTATTACGTGGGACCAACATATTCGTAACATTGGACGATAAAATAATTATTTATACCGGGCCAACTAGAGTTCCTGAAGTTAGCAGGAACTCTTGTTGGCCCGGTATAAATCTTTTTTAGGGTTCCGTACCTCGAAATGAAAAAACGGAACCCGTATAGGATCACTTTGTTGTCTGACCGTCTGTCAAGACCCTTCTTCACAAAAACGCGTAGAGGTATCGAAATAAAATTTATATCAAATATTTAAATCTACTGTTCCTTGAAGCTGTGAAAAAATCGAACTTCTAAGCCAACGCAATCAAAAGATACAGCAGTTTATGCTGCAAATTTCCGCAAATATTCGAAACTCAAAACCTACAGGGTTCTTCCCGTGAACTCAGAATCTTGAAATTTGGTACGAAGCAATGTTTTATAGCATGTATAAAGAAAAAATTGTGAAAACCGTAAATTTTTAGTTACATCATATCATAAAAATATATTTAATAATTTTAAAGTTATTACCATTTTCTCATGAACGAGTACTACTAAATTAAAATTCATTCATCAGAGAACTATTAAATTAAAATTCATATCAAATACTCAAGTTTATAATACCTTGAAGTTGTAACAAAATCAAACTTCTATGTCAACGCAATAAAAAGAAACAGAAATTTGTAGCCGTATATTTTCTCGCAACTACTCGCAAGGAAATCAAAACCTACAGGGTACTTCCCGTAAGCTCAGAATCTTGAAATTTGGTACAAAGCAGTGTCTTTTAGCACAAATAAAGGAAAAAATTGCAAAAACCGTAAATTTCTAGTTACATCATATAAAAAAAATATTTGTATGAATTTTAAAGTTCTACCCCTTTCCTCATGAACGCGTAAAGTTTTTAAATTGAAATTCATACCAAATACTTGGATCTATTAATACCTTTAAGCTGTAACAAAATCAAACTTCTATCTCAATGCAATCAAAAGAAACAGCAATTTTACCATATTTTCAAACTCGCAACTACTGGCAAGAGAATAAAAACCTGCAGGGTACTGCCCGTAAGCTTAGATTCTTGAAATTTAGTACGAACCAACTCCTTATAGGATAGATAAAAGAAAAATTGCGAAAACCGTAAATTTTTGGTTACATCATATTACCATAATAAAAAAATAAAAAGTTACTAGCCCTTTCCTTATGAATGCATAGAGGTATTTAATTAAAATTCATATCAAATACTCAAATCTATAATATCTTTAAGTTGTAACAGAATCAAAATTCTAAGCCAACGCAATCAAAGGATACAGCTGTTTATGCCGCAAATTCTCGCAAATTTTCGAAACTCACAAGCTAATCAAAACCGGTAATCAAAAACGGTACTTCCCATGAACTTAGAATATTGAAATTTGGTACAAGGCCACATCTTATAGCACAGATTAAGGAAAATGTCCATAAATGTAAATTTTTAGTTACTTACATCTTTATTTTTTGGTGTCTGGTTGGAATATCTTCATGGAGTCCCTCAGCCCTGCGGGAAGTGGGAAGGGGACTGTCAGACTCTAACTGACTAAAAACCAACCCGTGTTCCTCATGTACCCATGTGTCGGAGGGTCGGGTATCACCGAAGCATTCCTCACTACCCCCCGACGGGTATTGGCCCGCCAGGCGGGCCCCGAACAAAACCCCCTTGGCGGGGGATGAAGGTGTTGGGCTCCGCCGCCAAAACACCCAGCGACCGCAGAGGATAGGGAGGACGGCAACCTGACAACACCGCATCTCCTCTTCCTCTGCGGCCCCACCGCAACCCAACGATGGTGCGCCCCCACTCGGCCGCGGGAGATCGGGCGCGCGGGAACGCAACATCGACACGCCTCTCCTCCCGCGACCGCGCCCGACTGTGAGTGACAGACAGAACTGTCCCCCGCACCCGCATATTTGGACGCATCCTGCGCAGCCCCTCCAAGCCCATGCGGAGCGTCCACTCCCGGGATCTCTCTTAGCTTCACCGCGGGTGTCCAAGCCACGGTTGCTGAGCCCCCCCCCACCACAATAAGGTAGAGATCCCACGGGGGGGAGTGACATCATATAATAAAAGCATTTCAATTTTTTTTAAGTTACTACCTCTTTCCTCATGAACGCGTAGAGTTATTATTTTGCGATTGTTATTCTTAATATCAATCAAACTTAAAAATTGCTACAAATTTTGTCATCACACAAATTTTGTTTTTATTTTAATTTATTTGTTTTTGTGTCCTACAAATACAATACAATTTTCCGTATTCTCAGTAGCAGCACGGAGTCTGATGATGTGCCCGGTAACGGCAATAGGCTCGTCCCCTATTACGTGGGACCTAAAAATCATGGCGAAGTGTGGGTGTAATATTACAACTCTGCTTACCCCTTCGGGGATACAGGCATGAGTCTATAAAAAACCCTCTAAAAGGCAAACTGACATTGCCATGTCGAGAAAATTTAAGCAGAATATCGCGTTGGCATAATATACATTTGAGCAAGTTCACCCCTCCAGCCGTTAATCGATTCATAATTATATGTAAACGGTGTGTCATCATCTCCCATTGTAGTATTTGTACAATAGGACATTAAGTAGGTCGTAAATTACCTGGATAATGGCCTGAATATAATAATAGATTATAGAAGTCTACGGGAATTCTAACAAATAGGCATCTCTTTTGAACTTAGTGTGTCGAATATTAACAGCCCATAGTGCCTATACGAAAAACTGTACTAAATATGAAACGATGTATGGTGTCGAAAAACGGATTAGTTACCGTAGCTTTTCGACAGTTTGACTCATATCCGTAAACGCTTCGAACGGGCAATTGCTACAGTTTACTGCGCAATTGCTACAGTTCACTGCGCAGTCTGAAAATGTGAACAGTATACCTAGTGTACTGGCAGATTGTGCTTCTTCATCAGCCTTTAATAATCCACTGCTGAAATAGGCCTATTCTATAGCAGGAGGATTCGGCCTACTATAGCATGCTCGCCAAAAGGATTGGTATTGGATTTGTATCAAGTTTTCCTTCTCTGGTATTCTCTACGTAATATGCTCTCTCTGTCACCCCCCACCTGCTTACGCCTCCCAGGCATATGAGGTGCTGACATTCCACATGATGGCATTTGAACTGGCATACAAACGAAGTGGAAGACGTGGTCGCTCACTATGGGCCTTATCAGAAGGCTTAAGGTCACTCAGAGGGCGATGGAGAGAGCTATGCTTGGAGTTTCCCTGCGAGATCGAATCAGAAATGAGGAGATCCGCAGTAGAACCAAAGTCGCCGACATAGCTCTCCGGATAGACAAGCAGAAGTGGCAGTGGGCAGGGCACATAGCTCGAAGAATCGATGGCCGTTGGGGCAGAAATGTTCTGGAGTGGCGGCCACGTACCGGACGACGCAGCAGAGATAGGCCCCCCGCAAGGTGGACCGACGATCTCGTCAAGATTGCGGGAGGCGGTTGGATGCGGGCGGCTCAAAACCGGTCTGTGTGGAGCACCTTGGGGGAGGCCTATGTCCAGCAGTGGACGTCGTTTGGCTGATATGATGATGATGATGATGACAAACGCACACCGGCTGCAACGTACATAGTGAATATTTGCGTGGAGAGGACATTTGATATGCGGCCCACACGATTTATATTATGGGTGCGTTAATATACATTGATAAATCATTGTATGTATCGTTAACTGTCGAATTCTTTATTTATTTTGCTTAGTTGGTGTGATATCACTTTGAATTTAAGGCCGAAGCCACAGGCAACTGGAAAAAAAACTCTTATAGATTAGCCATGTCTCTCTGCCTGTCTGTCCGTCCGTACCTATGTCACAGTCACTTTATTCCCAAACTATTGAGACTACACTGTTTTAACTTATCCTGTGGCCCGCTTCACGAATTTTATACAAAAAAATATTTTTTTTTGAAATTTATATTTTTTGCATTTGACTGTATTTCTTTGGTGTTACAGAATGTGTTAGAAAGTACAGCTGCGCACGATAGGTAAAAAAATAGCACCACAGATATAGATCTACATAGATAACGCAATTATCACGATTTGTATTGAAACCAAGCGTGCCGACTTTTTGATACCTACTTTGACGTTGCCTGTATCACGAAGTCGAAGCGATGCGCGACAGTATCGCTTGTGCGATATTCATCGTCTCCTAACACACAACGTCAGATCAAACGTCCAAAGCAAACGCGGCAACGTAATGTGAATAAAGTTTACTTAACGGTAAAACGGACGCGCGGGGACTGAAGTTAGTGGCGACCAACCTCGACGCTTGGTCGGGATTCAGACACGCGAAGTGCATGCATTTGCGTTATCTATATCTGTGAATAGCACCAAGCGTTAACGAACTCTGTTACTTGTACCTGTGTTAAAAGTCTCCAAGTTAATATTGAGCAAGAAAAGGATATAAAACCTTTGCAGCTTGAAATTAAAAATATTGGCCAAGTGCGAGTTGGACTCACGCACGAACGGTTCCATACCATCATCTATACAAGTAAATCACGTTTGTTGTATGTATACTTAAATATTTTTTAAATTACTATCTGTTTATTAAGATCGAGAAAAAGTTGCTTAAAAATTACGTTTGTTGTATGGGAGCCCACCCGTTAATATTTAGGTACTTTATTTTTATTTTATTACTTATTTATTTTTAAAGGTAATATACAACCACTTATTCTGTGAAAATTTTCAGCGTCTACCTGTTACCGTTAGTAATATTGAGCAAAATAAACTAAAAAAAACGCGTTTATTGAATGGGACCCCCCCTTAATATTTTCATTTTTTATTTTTAGTATTTGTTGTTATAGCGGCAACGGAAATTCTTTTGCGAAAATTCTTTCTAGCTGTCACGGTATATGAGATACAGCCTGGTGACAGACAGACAGACAGCGCAGCGGAGGCTTCCGGCCATTTTCAATATTCGAACTTTAGATAGATCGTGTGGTGACGGATAACGAATACGGAATGTCACCACCCCATATCATCCCGTGGGTGTCGTAAGAGCCGACAGAGGGACCCTACTATACAGAGAACAGCACTGTAAGAGAAGGAAAACTTGAAACAAATCCTATACCAACCCGTTTGGCCAGCGTGGTATAGTAGGCCAATTCCCTTTCAAAGGAGAGGCCTCGTCCAGCAGTGGACTGTAAGGGGCTAAAGATGAGATAGATCTGTAGATTTTAGATTCGTGTTTGACATATTTTGTATGGAGCTTATGTCAAAAACTGTCAAAAACGAATCTAAAATCTACAATATAGGAATTTAAACTTTCGTGGTCATTTAAACTTGATTAAAATTGTCTTTCGGGATATATACCACGTACCTTTGTTTGGAGTAACCGATATTTCGGCACTGTTGCAAGCGCCATGTTCACTGATGTACTGAGGGTAAGCGACGTTAGATTCATTCATTCATTCTGTGTTATGGAAGGCGATGAAGAGATGGTTCAAGAGTACTTGGCACATTTAAACAGCATCCACAGTAAAATGAGTTGTACCTATGAAATTGAAAGGGACAGAAGAATGGCGTTCCTCGATGTTATGATTGGCGTACGGGATGACGGTTCATTAAGCCACTCTGTATACAGAAAGCCAACACACACAGATCGCTATCTACACGCCGACTCACATCATCACCCACGTCAACTGAATTCCGTTATAACGTCGCTTACCGACCGGGCATACAGCTTGTGTGACGATGAACATTTGGGTAAGGAACTTTCGCATTTAAGCGACGTTCTACACAAAAACGGATACAGTAGGCGAATCAGACCACCCAGACATACTAAAAAACACCTGGACTTCAAGGTTGAACGACACCCAGCGTACTTACCGTACGTCAAAGGAGTGACAGATAAGATCGCCAATATTCTTAACAAAGTTTCAGTAAAGACTATTTTCACTCCTTTTAAGAAACTGTCTCAATATATAAGAACGCCGAAAGACAGTCTTCCATTAGAAAAGCCAGGTGTATACAAAGTTGACTGCAGCTGTGGGAGTTCCTATATAGGACAAACGAAACGCACCATCTCTTGCCGGATAAAGGAACACATCAGGGCAGTCAAAAATAACAAGCCACATAAGTCAGCCATAGCTCAACACCTTTTAGACTCGGGTACCGACCACTGGATTGAGTTACCAAACCCTCAGGTGCTTTCGACAGAACGCCACTACATACCTCGAATGGTTAGGGAGGCTATTGAAATTAAAAAGTTTAAGAATTTCAATAGAGAGGCCGGGTTTCAACTGTCGAGTATCTGGCATCCAGTGGTGCGTCTATGTAAAACCCGTGAAACGGAAAACCTCAAAACGCGAGCTGACGTAGTGAGTGTAGTATGTCGTGATCGGGTACAGTGCGATAGTGAAAACAGTGGCAGTGGTGTTGTACGCAAAAACGAGTAAGAAAGCGGGTAGACCGTCATACTTGCTCGTAACATTCACCCACCCGCAATACCCTCAGTACATCCGTGAACATGGCGCTTGCAACAGTGCCGAAATATCGGTTACTCCAAACAAAGGTACGTGGAATATATCCCGAAAGACAATTTAAATCAAGCTAAAATCTACAGTTCTATCTATATTTCGAATATTGATTTCCGTAGTTAGTAATAGGGTCCCGTTTTTTACCTTTGAGGTACGGAACCCTAAAAAAGAAAAATATGGTATTACTGACAAAAGTGGTAATATTGATTGAACTAATTTATTACCTAGAGTAACCATCCATCCGTATGGTCTGAAACTAGTCGGGCTACTCCGACCAAAAATAATACGTGAGTACAACCGTTTACAGTTACTCTAATTATGACAACTCACGATAGTTTTTACTCTAATTTATTACCGTTTGAAAGTAATGGTTTAATCGCTATTTGAGATTTGTTTACTTTTTATTAAGCTTTTTATTTGAAACTAGAGGACGCCAGCAGCTACGCCAGCATTTTTTTTTTAAATTTACCCGTTTTGGCCGAGCCCGTGGGAATTTTTAGAAATCCCTTGAAACCCTACGGTCTCCAAAGAACATACATGCCAAATTTCAGCTTCCTGCGCCCAATGGTTTCGGCTGTAGCGTGTCTGTCAGTCAGTCAGTAACGCAAGGATTTTATATATTAAGATTTTGCTCACGTCAAGTATATGCGGCTCTGTATCAAAATTATTTTAATTCATATGAGTTCACAATTGGTAAATTCAGAAAAGAAGAACACAATAATGTACATACATTTTATCAATGCACTCACACAATTTTTTTAAACACAGTACCTATAATAGTACTGTGTATAGTAGGTTGTAATGTCATTTCTCTCAATTCTGTGCTATGAATCATCTTTAAGTTATTGATAGCTGTCTCCAGATTGGGAGTCTGTGACAAAGTTGGAACGTGATACGCTTATACGTGACAATGACTAATAACATTCAGTGTAATCGCTCTGATAGGACTTGAATGAACTTTCATTTAAGTTAAATATTAATATAATATACTACAGTGATAAAGGTATTGACCTTTATCCATATTCGCATCAGTTCCTTCAATAAAGGATAGAATTGTACAGAATATATTTACGGCTTCAAATATAAATTGGCTTATAAATTCGTGAGAATTTTTAATTAAATAGGTACGTAAATTTTATACTCATAGAAAATATAGAATACCCATGCGATACAGACATACTATAAATGCATATATGCATAATTTGCATGCAAACACTGTGATTGCCGTACATGATACGCGAGTACCTACATCAATTAAACAAAAAGCAATATCGAATAGATCAAAGCACAAAAATTACATACATACATAGACTCACGCCTGTTTCCCCGAAGGGGTAGGCAGAGGCACATTAAACGCCCACTTTCCGCCAGTGTTTTGATCCCACGTAATAAATAGGTGGCGAGCCTATTGCCGCTTATCGGGATATTTTGTTTGCCAGAGCCTCGTCCGTTGATCGGCAGGTGCACCACTTGCAGGTGAGGTTGGCTTGGGACCCTAAGTTCTTGGTGGGAACACTATGCACCCATGCACGAAAATTGTTTCCATTTTATCGTCCCAAATATCATTCTCAATTTCGAAACATATACAATAGCATTTATTTAATCCCTTATCACTGCCATTTCACTAATTAAAATAAAAATATATTTTATTTTGTAACGTTATAATATTTGTTTGTAAAAAATTGTACCAATTTTTCCACTATCGATAAAAGCGTGGGCATTATGGAACACTCAATATAATTCGATAATGACAGTTTGGATCCCATTGAGATACGCGTATCATGCCGGTATCGTGTTATCTCATGTGGGCTTTATATTCATATTTTTTTCCTTTATCTGCAAAATGGAAGTTTTTTTCCATTTTGTGGATAAAGGAAAAAATATGAAGTACTAGATGAACTCATTTAATATCATATTATTTTTTATATAATGAGTGACGGCAAAAAGGTTTAGCTGCATTCAAAAGCAAACGGCAATCATAGCACATAATAAACTAATTACCAAGTTAGTGCTTTTTTACGTGAATACGAATTAGCAAGCTGATTTGGTGACTTCAAAAATATAAAAGCGGTTTGAGGGAGAAATAAAAGCGGATGGTCCTCCGGTACTCGCACTCACCAATCGAAACGCAACAGTAGAATAAATACTATTACTTTACTTCGATATTCTGTGCGAGGGTAGTACTTCCCCGGTCAAGCAGGCCCTTTCATACTGAAGTTAGCACGGTTCTACTACTACAATTTGTTGTTTTGAGTTCAGATTTGAAACAACAAATTATAAGATAATTTTTTGTTGATTGAATGATTGTAAAGTCTTCCGTGTCGTAAGATAATTATTCTTACTGTAAAAAAAATGTATTTATCTCATAAATTATTAAACGTGTAAAATGTATATAATATATATCTGCCTCGTTGGTCTCACGGCATAAATGTGCGCGTGGGATTGGGAGGTCTTGGGTTCAATTCCCAGGTCGGGCAAAGTGTTATTGGGTTTTTTCGTTAGGAAGTTCTCAGTAGCAGCACGGAGTCTGGTAATGTGCCAGGTACGGCAATAGGCTCGCCCCCTATTACTAGACCATTACGAGACCTAAAAATTCATGGTGAAATGTGGGTGTAATATTACACCTCTGCCTACTCCTTCGGGGATACAGGCGTGAGTCTAGAAAACATGTATATGTATAATAGAACCTACAAACTTAAGGGACATTCTTTGAAATACCTAAGTTTAGGGGACTACAAGAGCTAAACGCGAGTTTTATATTGCTTTAAAGTATATGATCCAATGCAGTTAACACAATCAGAAAAGTATATGATATTCTTCAGGATATAATCTAGTTAGGTAGTGTGTTGAAAACATAATACAACTAACTTTAATCGATAGAAAAAAATTACAAAGATACCTCTAAAAAAATATTTTAACGAATAAAAACCATATTAAAATACATACAATCATTCTGATTTTTTGACAACCGACATACCGCTACGCAGAGGGTCTCAGGTTCGAATCCACGGCACGCACCAATGACTTTTCGGAGTTAAGTGCGTATTAAAATTGTTATTTATCGCTTGCTAAACGGTGAAGGAAAACATCGTGAGGAAACCTGCATGTCTGAGAGTTCTCCATAATGTTCTCAAAAGACATGTGAAGTCTGCCAACCCGCACTTGGCCAGCGTGGTGGATTATGGTCTTACCCTTATCATAGTGAGAAGAGGCCCGTGCCCAGCAGTGGGACAGTATAAAGGGCTGATGATGATGATTCAACAAGCAACATACTAACGAAATAATGTTTTATTTTTTTAATTCACTCAATACATTTTCTGTAATTACTTTTTTTTATGGTTTGTAAAAAGTTCGCGACGTCCTGTCGTCGTCGCGCTTCTCTTTCTTATGTATACAATCTGAGAGTGACAGCAACAGCTCAACTCAGTAGCGGTTGTAAGCGCCTTAATTGATTAACCAATAAAAGTCTACCTACAACAACAGTCTACCCAGAACATGTCTCTATCACAGTGTAGCCAGTTTGAATTGTAGTCGTAGGGGAGAGCAGAAGGAAACTGAAATATACAAAAATATTAAGAGTAGGTATATAGCATGGTTTTAAAAGCATTACAATAGCTGGCTTAGTACTTCGGTATAAAACCAAAAACCTAGTTTATTTGAATATGATGTTCGTATAAAATTGACGTCATATTTCGTAATACACAATGCTCTCAGCTCTCAGTTTTTGGCGAGAATATTTAGGTCACAAAGAGAGAGCAAAGTAACTGTAGTTAACAATATCTTTATAAAGTCTAACAGGCTGAGTAGACGGACCTAGGAGCCCTGATTCGCAATACTGCTATTTTTGGATGAAGGTCGTGATAAAATCTAACATAATCTATAATTAAATTAATAATTATACATTTTATATCATAAAAAAAAAAATATGTACAGGGCAAGTGTTGTTCCTATGGACGCTCGTACCTGTAGACACTATCGATACCGGCGAAATTAGCGATGCTAAAATTTTAATTTTATCGCGACCGTAGTACGGCTTTGCCTTGGTTGACAGATTTGAAGTGTCTCCATCTTTATACTCTGTATAGTTGAGAGTACGTCGCGTTCAAAAGATTTTCGCACCGAAAAGTAAGTTAGTCTGCTTAATTTTAATGAGATTTCGCGAAGATATTTACGATATTGGTTTAATTGTGCTTTCAGTAGAATTTAGGCTTATTCATTGCTTAGTTAGTACTAATTAACATGTTTATAAATTCAAATTCAAACTCATTTATTCATATAGGTTACAAAAGCAACACTTATGAACGTGATTTCTTTTTTTTACAACCACGTTCGGGATGGAAGGGCTATGAGAAGTGCCTGGAAGAAACTCATGCCACTCTTTTTTAAATCACGATCTTAATCTTACAATTTGTGGTACCATGATTGCTGACACAGCCAAAACACTTCGCGACACTTATTAGAAATAAATGAAATGTGTTTTACCGTCAGTTAGACAAGTTTTAGTTTTAATATCGGAATTTGTACCTATGGACAAATAACGAGTGTACCTGTTGACAGTCCACAGGTAAACTTGTCCATACGTGTCTTGATATATGTTTCGATACACTAACCGATAAATTTTCGTTTCATTTCATTGTTAAATAAACACACTGGTTTCCCAAAACCAACATTTATCAACCGTCCTTTGTAAAACCGAGGATTTGCCACACACTACCTGTAAAGGCTCGAAATATTTACTGCTTTTATAAAAATCGTATCTTTATTAAACATCCAGTCCATAGATAATAATAACCCCACTGCAGGGCAAAGGTCACTTTCCATCCATTATTTTTCTGTATTCGGTGTCATTACTTAACAGTAATGGATTATACCATTTTCTTCACAAACCACCTGTCCTTCCAACAATCCCTAGTTAGTATATGTGACTTTAATTAGTGCTCAGTGCATCCGCACGGCTGCAGCGATTCGTTTTATTATATCAGGGAAATTGCGATCCCAGTGTGGTTAACCATACGTATATTGTGAGGAGATGTGATATTATCGAAGAGTTTATCAACCGATCGAGTTCTCCTACAGGATACAACGGCATCGCAATTTAGATATTCTGTTCACGTCGTTGTGTTTATGCTTAGGTGGAGACTACACTTTCGATGTTTTTCTTTGTAGACTGACGACTGTATCCCCGAAGGAGTAGGCAGAGGTGTGATATTACACCCAGTTTTTGCAATGGTATGAAATGTTTGTGCTCATGTATGGGTCATGCTAATTACTGTTACCGGACAAATGTCCAGATTCCGTGCTACTACTGAGAATTTCGAAAACTTGGTAATACTTTTGGCGGACTCGGGAAACAAAACCGAGAAATCCTGGTCAACAGACGCATCCACTTGACTCAATCCGCTTGACCACGGAGGCAGCCGATATTTTTAGGGTCAGTAATATTTATATAAAGTACTGTGATACTTATTCAGTTTTGTCGGAACTATTCATCAAAGATATACGGTTATCCAAAAAAACAAAAAACTTCAAATTGTAGTTTTCTTAACATCTGAAATCCATCAATACTGCAATAGAAAGCACCAATAAAACAAAAAATATATTCGTTCCAGTGAATCTCAACTGATGGGAGCAGCATTTCTTCAGTTATGCGAATATCACGGCTGGAGTAACCCACGCCGGAACGTCGGGGTTCTAGGTGGAATTGAACCAATCATTGGGTTTTCAGACGGAGTCACTAACCGCTAGGCTTTTATTAACTGGCCACGAAAGGGAGGAAGAACTTGTTTAATGTTGTGACTGTCACAATACATGGTTACTTACATTATCCTTGACCATTCTAATGTTGCCTGTGATACATAAATGGTAGCTTCAAGCACTTCATAAATATACTGTAGGTACAACATTATTTAGGTGTGCATACATTTTGGTGTAAATCAATATCTATCATACCTACTTACGGCTCAAAATATATTGTAGCCTACCCCTAATTTTCTGTTCGTTTACATAAACAGTCACTTGATTTCCCTCGGTTGATTGGTTGCGAGTATAGAAAAGCTATTTTCATATGACCTTGGTGTAAGGTAAATCTGTTGAACAGAATTTGGAGAAATATACCGGTGAACTTCTCAAAGCGAACGTAAAAGGGACGAAACCGCTAGAGTTTAATTTAAGCTGGACATGTTCGTATTAATATTCTTGACTTTAATTTGGAAATGGTTTCACTAGGTACACATATATATGTATATGCACGTTTGACTGCCTTGTCGGTCTATCGTTGGGTTCGATTCCCATGCAGGACCAAATCTTTGTTGTGATCAACACAATAGTTTGATTTTTGTGAATAGATAGGTATATTTCAGGCTCCGTCCCCTTTTTCTTCTGCCTCACCACACCCTTCCTCCTAGTCCGTGACTCCTATTTTTTTTTACAAATTTGTTTCATCGTCATAGGCGGCAAACGAGCAGACGGATCGCCTGATGGTAAGCAATTACCGCCGCCCATGGACACAAGCAACACCACAGGAGTCACAAGTGCGTTGCCGCCCCTTGGGGTTGGGAAAAGGGATAGGATGAGGAGTGGGAAGAGGGAGAAGGAATAGGGGATAGGGCCTCCGGTACTCTCACTCACCGAACAAAACGCAACAGTTTAGGTACTGTTACTTTACGTCGATTTTCTGTGAGAGGATAGTACTTCCCCGGTCGAGACGGCCCATTAATACTGAAATCAGCAAGGCTCTACTACCTATTAGATAATATATATTCTATGATGTTGCTTTGTGTCCATGAGCGGTGTTAATCGCTTACAATCAGTTACCTGTTTGCTCGGTTGCCACTTATTACATAAAAAATAATACATATGCATAATCCAGGCTCTGCCTAGCTTGAGGTCAGAAAGCCAACTCGCGTTATTATATTTGTTTAAAATCCTGTTTCGATCTAGATGTCGGTGTCATACTTATGTCAAAAATAGTATTGTCCTAAATTAATTGATACTGTAACGATGGTTTGGCGCTTATGTTATGGCAATATATTGTGGAAACTGTTATTGGATTGTGTATGGTTTAGTTGTAAGTAATTTTATGTGTTTTGTATCTGTTTGTTTCCCGAATAAAATAAAAAAATAAAAAAATACCGCGACTAGATCGAAAATTGCAAGTGTCAAACTATGTGTCAATGTCGACCTCTAAGTGCCAAATTAGACCGTTGAAATGAAGAGTAGCAGAATACCAATTGTGAGTCACTGCAAAATCAATTCACATTTCGTTCAAAATACAGTATCGATGTCTGCAAAATTACGAGAATTGGCCTTCAGATGGTCGAGTGGGAATGGTCGATACTGAGATATTAAGTATTTAGTAGTGTAGATTATATTCGATATCAAGTTAAGATTGGTGTGATTTGAATTTACAAAGTTATCTTATACTTTTACTCACACTCTTACAGCAAAAGTTTGGTATGTAGCAGTTTCAAAGTTGCGACTTAAACACTAAATTCTTTTTACTTCGTTTCTTCTTCTCTAATCTTATGAAAGAAAACATTGCAAGTGTGGGTACCAATTTAAAAAAAAAATATCTACATGTATGATATTAATCGATTGGGTGGCTAAGGATTTTAGCATATTTTCTTTCTGAACACTTATGACCACAGTACATTATCTGATTTATTAGATTAAACGAACTGTTGATACTAAATAAATATTTACTGAGTTAATTGCTTAATTGACCTTGACATAATATTAATTATTATTACTATAACTGACATTATTATTTTTACTTTGATATTTTTGTAGGCTTTATGTACATTGACATGATATTAATAATAAAAAAAATTGTTTCATATTTGTAATTTAAATAATTATGTCAATTGAATTTCTAATTAACTTGAGAAGCCTTACATACTTTGTTATTCTTAATTCAATATTTGCATGTCATGGAATGGACAGAACATGTTGAGACTGTATGTATAATATTATGTATTATAACACCAAAATTTACACATGTTGAGACAAATAAATTACTTATCTTTAACTTTCATTTATAGACTTACTACGATGAGCAATATTTCACCCGACTAATCAGCTAATTGCCTTCATATCTGAAAGGTACACCTTTATTTATATATTTACAAAACAGAACTGAGCTCTTGAACCGCAGGTAATAGATAATCTAAAATGTATCTCTTATAAATCTAACTACTTGTCTTTAAACAGCTCACTAATTTATTTGTTTGTAGCCTAAATAATCTATCTATTATCTATGCCTACTTATTAGTTAATGAAGTCCACTTTTCATCTCAAAACTACGAAATTAAAACTGTGATTCCTGAGAAGATGTTTAATTCGAGCGAGTCTAGTATTTATTACAATATTACGTAATGATATCAATGTACCATTATTTAAAATGATGAAATAAACGGTATTGCCTAGAAGTATCCCTACGGTACATTCGAGCGATCACGTTACTATTCAAGCGAAGCGATTAATTGTAATTTTATTATTATCGTATTATCGGATAGTATTTTGAGGCTGTTTGCTCACAGCCCTAGTTTTGTGACATATTTTACAGCCTAGGAGATAAGCCAGCCATTGAAGAAATTAAGTTAGATTTGAAATTTAATGCTTAGTTATTTCGCAAAATTTGAGATTAGAATAACAATGAAGTGTCGTCAGCAAACTGTACAATGTCGCATCTCTATAATGTTTCTCAATAATAAAAGTAACTCGTTTATGTAAACAAGAACCTGAGACCCTGCCTTGTATGCAGCACTTGAAATTCAACTGGAAAGTCACTAGATCTCGAGCCGTTTAAGCTTGTGCCTACGTAATAGAGTGAGACATAGTATACGAAACGCTGTCACACAACGCGGGCGTTTTTTACACCAAACAAAATGTTATAATTTATTGCTAGATATAAAGAGATATTGTGTGCGTGGCAACGTAGTAAAGCTAGGTACACACGCAGGGCTCGAGTCAATAGTTACACCGAGGTCAGAGGTTGTTTGGTGCGCGCAAACACACTGCAGTGCCTAGCGGAATGTGTACGTGCACTTCGGTTATTGCATAGAAAGTAAAGAACTCTACATAGCTTTTTAATAATACGATTACTGGTCACAGTCACTTGACTGGACAGTCAAGTATGACTGTCCAGTTCATAACCATACAAAGAAATGTGAGCATATTATATATTTACCGGGAATAGTTTAGAGACAAGAAAAAACAAAAAACTCAATTTTGAAAAATCGTGGATGTGCGAAATTTCATGTAAGAAATCTTTTGCTTTTGTTCAGAAATCGGCTCGTATTTTTTTTCATTGTTATAAAAGTGGACTATAGTTGTACCAATATCGAAAGATAATGAAGAATGTCAAGTGTAGTACATATTTTTAAAATAAATTCATTTTAATTTTTAGAAAATCATCCAAGAATATAAAGTTTCGTCACTTAGTACCCTTTATTTCTAAAATCTTGATATATTTTAACCAACAGTGAACAGTTTTTTTTTATTTCAATTATTTTGGTGACAAGGTGGAAAATTTCAAAAAAATCTTTAAAGCTCGATATCTCAGAAACCGTTAATTTTGACCACTAGTTGACGGGGATAAGATTGTTGCAAATGACCTCAAATATAACCTCCTTCAAGGAATTGGTCGAATTACCAAACACCATATTTGCGTGCTCTCACAACTCTCTATACCATTCTGATGTCCCCTACTCCCCCTAAGTATTTAACGGCCCTCTTGCAGTATTTATGTTCTAATCATGCTCGTAAGTCACGCTGTTCTAATAACCTTCTTCTCATGGTTCCTACTCACAGCTAATCTCTCTCTTCTCTATTTTCTTCACTCTTCTTTTACTGTACAATCCATCCTTCTCTGGAATGCCCTTCCTCTTGAGATCAGGATGGCCAGGACCAAGCGCACGTTTAAGTTCAGAGTTAAGGAACTCTTGGTGGCCGAGGCAGCTGGTGTATCAAAATTCATTTATATTTCATTTTGTCTCATAGTATGTATAAATATATATGTATATATTTATATATATATATCATGTAGATGTACTAGTATGTAGTGATAATATGTATTAATTAATGTATCTTACTTTATAGTATATATATATTTATGTAAATTCAAACTCAATGTTCTTTTCCTTATATATAATACACCACTATTTTTAAATTAGTACAAAAAATTTCACGGGGCACTAAGTATCTTTAACTGGTCATATTTATGTAGTTAAAAAATAAAAACAGTAAGTCCCAAAACTGTCAACAAAAATACGTCATAATTGGTAAATGAATAATTAAGAATATGACCGACCCGTGTACTATAAGTAATAACAGTAGTTAACTGCTCCATTGATAAATTCCCCCCTGTCCCTCTGCTCCCGTGCCGTGCCCCAATGCGACAAACAGTGCTAAATTGCTAGCGGAAGTGAGCGCATCCATTTTTTCGGAGCAACAGTAAATGTTTGGTCTACGTTTGCTCGACGCGATGGCTTATCAGTTCACATTACGGGAGTATGTAGCTATGCTTCGTGCATACTTTTTGAGTGGAGGAATCGCGACTGCAGCTGTGTACCTATGGACATCTTTTTGTGAGTGTACAAAACTGAGCCGGTTAGTGTCGAACAATTAAAACAGCGCATATTGGACGCTTTTGACGAAGTAAAAAGACAGAAGCGTACTCCTCTCGTTAAAAAACAATTTAATAAATCGTGCCCGTCTGTGTATTGACAATGGTGGTGGACATTTCGAAGGACAATGGAAATACTTGTAAGTTTAGTAAATAATACCTACTTAAGTAAATAATAATTTGATGCGGGCGGCTCAAAATCGGTCTTGAGAACCTTGAGGGAGGCCTACGAGTATGTCCAGCAGTGGACGTCTCTAGGCTGACATGATGATGACAAAATAATATTTGTAAATAGCAGATGATTCTTACTTCATAAATACGCCAAAATTACTCTTTTCTTTTATTACAGAATACCTTCTTTTATTTTGATATTTGTTTGCTTTCTAATTACATACCTCCGTATTTAATTACTTGTAAAACGGTAAATTTTGCCGGCCCGGATGAAGTATGAAGGAGAGGGTAGAATTTAGAAAATTAAAAAGTAACTACCTACACTTATTATTTTGCTTCATTTTATAGTCTAAGGCTACCTACATTATAAGTGCGACGGAGAGAATGCGTATGAGTAGGACGGAAAGTAAATACTATCAATGAAGTATCGAATGGATGGTAATATGTCTATGATTTAGGTGAAATTTTCTACAAAAAACAAATGATTATAAGAATAAGAATAAGAATCACTTTATTTGCTGAACAAAGGTAATCATAGTGGTTTTACAATCATATTGGAACTCTTTGCTCTGCCATATAGACATGCAAATATTATATTATGTAACATTTCAGGCATTTGTTCATTGCATAAATAGTAAAAAAATCAGTTTAATTTTTATGAGCCTGATCACATGCATTAATTAAAATATATTTTCAATCCAAACATGGCATAGTAACAATAACAAGTCATAATTAATAGTAAATCATGTCAGTAAGTTGTATATAAAATGTCAAAAAATCATATAAAAAGTATTCATCATCATTAAAAAGTTACAATAGTAATTGTACATAGAATAATAAGGTAATGTCACAAGTTCTTATCTGATAGAAATTCGGTGATAGATAATAACATTTGTTGATCAAATGAAACTTATTTAGATGGCTTTTAAACATATTTATGTTCAGATTTGTAATAGTATTTGGCAGTTTGTTGTATACTACAGGCGCCATACAAAAGATACTTTCGTGCATTAGGGTCGTACAAGCTTTTCGTATACGAAGCCTATTACATGTATTGTTACTCCTATTTCTTATAACTTTATCACCTAGCTTTTCAAATAGGTCAGGATTAGACTTTACAAAAACAGCTGTTTCATAAATGTACAAGCAGGGTAGTGTTAAAATATTGTATCTTTTAAAATATGGTTGACAACTGTCTGTACGTTTTAGGTTAAACATTGCTCTAATACATCGTTTTTGTGCCTTAAATACAATGTCTTTATTAGTTGAGTTACCCCAGAATATTATGGCATATCTCAGTTTTGAGGCACCTGTACCATGATATGCCATGAGCAATGCATCATGGTTCAGAGTAGGCGCAAGTTTATAGAGGGCATATGCAGTACTACTAATTTTTTTACAGAGATCCTCTGTATGAGATTTCCAGATCATTTTGCTGTCAATAATAAGTCCTAAAAATTTTGCAGTGTCAACTTCATTAATTTTAATAGAATTATAGTTTATGTCAAGGTTTATAACAGATGGTCTTTGTGAAAATTGCATTATGTTAGTTTTAGAAATATTTATCTTTAAATTATTATTGTCCATCCATTGTATGATTTTTGATAATGTATAATTAATGTCATATTCATATGAGCTCTTATTTTTGCAATAAATAGCAACTGTGCTGTCATCCGCAAATAATGTTACTGGATTGGGAGTTGTTTTAGGTAAATCATTTATAAATAGATTGAATAATAATGGTGCTAGAACACTACCTTGTCCCACACCATAATTAACATTTTGGATGTCAGATATGTAAGATTCAAGTTTCTTGTTCTTGTGATTTATATTTTTAAGCTCAGTATACTGTTTTCTATTGTCCAGGTACGATATAGCTTTGCTATTTATAGATATTAGGAAATTCTTACGTCACATATATGATAATAATGTCTTCGCTACTATGTCCTTATAGTTTTTGTACTAATTAAAAAATAGTGGTTAATAGCGCCTACTTCTTTTCTTTCTGCACCACTCAAAGGTAGACTGGGAGATAATGCCCATGGAATTAAGTCCGCCTGCATACGCTGCTTATATGTATAAAGATTTTAAATAAAAAAAAAAACTTATTTAACATGCGATACTGACTGACTGACTGATAACGTGCAGCGAAAACTATTTAGCACAAGAAGCAGATTTTTGGGATGTAAGTTCCTTAGGGGCCATAGGAGTGCACTCAGAATGGATTTCCTGAAATTCCCACGGGATTGAGATGAAACGGTTAAATCAAAGGTGTGAACTGCAGGCATTATCTAGCTCTCTATAATCTATACACATAAATAGAATTGGAGTGTCTGTTTGTTATATTAAAATAACCGCTTTTTACTTAATGCATATGGATGTATACAAGGCAAATTTACCGATTTTGTCTGTCTGTTTATTCTCGCTAATCTCTGGAACGGCTGGACCTATTTTGACGGGACTTTGACTGGCGGATAGCTGATGTACCAAGGAGTAACTTAAGCTATAAATTAACACATACGGATACAGCTAGTAAATAATATAATAATCATTTTGCTTGTATTTATCAGTTGTTTCGTTGCCATAGTAGAAGCTATGCTTAGTTTGAGATCCTAGGATATTATAATTATTGTAATCGCTGTATCGATGGCGTATATGTATGCACACATATACGCGATCTGAATATCAAATTGAAATGTATTTATGTTTGATAATAGTACTGGCAGTGGAAAAATAGCCACGTTAAGGCAGCGAACGTTATGTTATTTTTATAATTAAAATGTTTATATCTTATCTATACTAATATAATAAAGCGGAAGAGTTTGTTTGTTTGTTTGTTTGAACGCGCTAATCTCAGGAACTACCGGTCGGATCTGAAAAATTCTTTTTGTATACGATAGCCCACTTATTCCGGAAGGCTATAGGCTATATAACATAACGTTTCGACCCTTTGGGGCCGGGCAAAAGGCTAAAAAGGCTAAAACATAATGTCGGCTAATCTCAGGAACTAGCAGTCGGATTTTAAAAACTGTTATTGCCTATGATAGCCCAATTATTCCGAAAGGCTACAGGCTATATAAAATTACGCCACAACTTTTAAGGGCCAGACAAAATGGTCAAACGAGAAGGGGGGTTGGGTCAAAGGCAAAAAAAGGCTAAACGAATAGGTTACCATCTATATGGGTATCGTTTTCGAGATTTTCGGGATGCTGATTAATAATATGAAATTTATTTAGTGATCCAAGATGGCGGATGGGAAATCAAAGATGGCGGATGAGAAAATTTGAAATATCAATATGGGTATCGCCTTCGATATTTTAAGGGGTGAAGAATCGAAATACAACATCTATTTCGTGATCAAAGATGGCGGATGGGCAATCAAAGATGGCAGATGGGAAAATTTAAAAAAATCAATATTGGTATCGTCTCCGATGTTTAAAGGGATGGGGAATCCAAATACAACATCTATTTCGTGATTCAAGATGGCGGATGGAAAATCAAAAATGGCGGATGGGAAAATTTAAAAATAAATATGGGTATCGTCTCTGATGATTTAAGGGATGGTGAATCCAAATACAACATCTATTTCGTGATCAAAGATGGCGGATAGGAAATCAAAGATGGTGGACGGGATTTTTTTTATAGTCGATATGGGTATCGTCGCCGATATTAAAAGGGATGGGGAATCCAAATCCGACATCTATTTCGTGATCAAAGATGGCGGATGAGAAATCAAAGATGGCGCATGAGAAAATTTTAAAAAATCAATATGGTTATCGTCTCCGATGTTTTAAGGGATGGCGAATCTAAATACAGCGTCTATTTCGTGATCAAAGATGGCAGATAGGAAATCAAAGATGGCAGACGGGATTTTTTTTTTAAATCAATATGGGTATCGTCTCCGATGTTTGAAGGGATGGGGAATCCAAATACAACATCTATTTCGTGATTCAAGATGGCGGATGGGAAATCAAAGATGGCGGATGGGAAATCAAAGATGGCGGATGGGAAAATTTTTAAAAATCAATATGGGTATCGTCTCTGATGATTTGAGGGATGGTGAATCCAAATACAACATCTATTTCGTGATCAAAGATGGTGGATAGGAAATCAAAGATGGCGGACGGGATTTTTTTCTAACTCGATATGGGTATCGTCTCCGATATTTTAAGGAATGGGAAATTCAACATTATATAAAAATCTATGTTGGTTTGTTCATCATTTCGCACACCTAGCGGTATAATGACACATCTACTTTTTTCTTATTTTACAGAAATTAGGGTCAAAGATTTTACAAATGTTTGAAACGAAGTTATGACTTCATTTTACGTTATATAATGAATTTTATGGTTTTAGCAACTAGTACTAATATATAAAGCTGAAGAGTTTGTTTCTTTGATTGGTTGAACGCGCTAAGCTCAGGAACTACTGATCCGATTTGAAAAATTTTTACAGTGTTAGATAGCCCATTTATCGAGGAAGGCTATAGGCTATATAATATTACGCTATGAACGACAGGAGCAGAGCAATAGCCTTCAATAACGCGGTTGTAACCGCAGGCATCCTTTAGTGACTTTATAATTTGAATATCAATCCGTTCGTATATGTGAGATAACAAAAGGTGAATCTATTAAAGTGGATGGCGACCGATGGCTACCCTTGTCCTAGAGCAGCACATACGTATGCATGAGTCAGTCGCGTGTTATCTATATTCTGACAACTGTTGACATTCAGATAGTTCCTGAAAGGTGCGGTCGAGTCGTATCATTTGTATGCATGTGACGTGTGTTATTCGTCTAGTCCATTTTGTAACAGTGAGAAAAATTACGCATCTGACAACGCTATCGTGACCATGGATTAAGTATCACAAAAGATTTATACATAGTGCGAGAGGTGTAAAAAAAAATTGCAAGACCAAATTTTGCAGTCATTATCCACGGCGTGTGATACCGATCACATCTGAGCCGCATTACATTAAGCATGGTTCACTATAAATAAAAAATGCAAGCTAAATACAAAAAAAACACGATTACAGTAATAAATAGTTGTCAATACCGAAGTATAAATCTAAAAAAATATCCTAAATGATTTATATGTATATTTGTATAAAAAAAATCAAAATTCTCAAAATCAGTCTGTGTGGAGAACCTTGCCTGAAGCCTATGTCCAGAAGTGGACGTCTCTAGGCTGACATGATGATGATGATGATATTTGTGTACTTCTTCTATATTTGGTTTTCTGCTTTGATTGACTGGGTTTTTTTTTTAAATAAAATTGAAATATTTACGACATGATAAAAAAATCGGCAGGCTGATTCAGAATGTAACGAGTTCAAATCGTACGATATGTCAAATTATTGTCCTCGTCTTTTAGCCGCCTATTAGAGATATTTTGAACAAATATTCATTGAATTCGGTTTATTTATTAATTTACTTCATACTGAATGCATAAAATTGATAGGCAATGCGATAGTTTTGACAAAAAATGAGGTAGCCCGTTTGACAATTAACGGAATCGAATGACAAATGAGATATCGAAAGATTCTGAATCGCTTCCCAGATCCGATTAATCAAAAAACTCAAAATTATAGTCCATTTTCTATTGTGGTTTTGTTCGAATTTCAAACAAATTTTGAATTCGTTTTTTAAATTTCCTGCATTCGATGCTTTGATTAAAAATGTGAATACGTTTCTAGAAAAATCTTTTGTCTCCAATATCGAATAGGAAATTGAATTGTAAAATGTATATTTTTAAACTTTGGTATAGGTTACACGTGTTTGTTTGTAAAGCAAGTTAATTTAAAATACATCACAACCTTTCCATAGGTATGAATGTATTCCGTAAGCAATAAATTTTGAATTTGAATTGATCAATATAAATCGAGCCGAGACTCAACTGTAAAATTGTGAAACGTACGGAAACGAGGCAGAACTTAAATTGAAAGATACTCACTACAACCTAAATCCAACTACACTAAAGCCAATTAATGGCTCTCTCATGTCTATATAATTAGCGTTCCAGTTCGTTTCTAAATGCGCAGTGACAAATTGCTGGGAAGTATTGAATGGCAGTAAATAAAACAACAAATGATTAGAGATGGAAGTACTGAGGTAAGTATTGAATGGCAGTAAATAAAAGTAAAAAGGTTTAGAGAGCCTATAATTGTATACAAACTTATGAATGCTGTGACTGAACACGAGCCGAGTGTTGTATGTCGCCTCGTGAAGGGTTAGAACTACACAAGTCGGCATTAGCTCAACATCTCCTAGACTCGGGTACGAACCATTGGATTGAGTTACATAACCCTCAGGTGCTTTCGACAGAACGCCACTATATACCTAGAATGGTTAAAGAAGCTATTGAAATTAAAAAGTATAAAAACTTCAATAGAGAAGATGGGTTTCAACTGTCGAACACCTGGCATCCAGTGGTACGTCTATGCAAAACGTGAACCGTGAACCGCAAAAACTTAAATTACGAGCCGACGTAGTGAGTACAGTGTGTCGCGATCGCGTACAGTGCGAGAGTGAAAACGGTGGTAGTGTTGTGCGCGCAATAAACGAGTAAGAAAGCGGGTAGACCGGTTCACTTGTAAGACAACTCCTGCACCAGGACTAAATCCTCTGTCGCGGGGGAACTTACAAAAATACAACTAACGAGCACAATGAACACCCAGACTCGAAATAACAATTTATGAATCACAAAAATTGTTGTCTCGTGTGGGGATCGAACCCACAACACTCGGCACAGTGTCAAGCGGCGAGGCGGCCGCTTAAACCTTCTACGCCAATACTCATACCGCTACGCCGTGCGGCCTACGTTGTTTAACTACCTTGGTATCGTGATGGAAATAACGAAATAGAAGAGGCCTATGTCCAGCTGGGGACTGCGAAAGTTGTATGATGGAGTTAATAAAATATGAAAGCTATTTTTCAAATAAATGATTTGCTTAAATATATATAGGAGCTAAGATATACTAATATATTTAAAGTCTGTATATCACCATGAATGTTATTACGCACAATCTGTAGAAGTCAGTGCGTTCAATTTGCCTGGGTGTAATATCATCGCGTATGCAATAATATTAGGTCTGCGACGTAAAAAGACTGGGTATATTTGATGGAGTAATTTTAAACTGCTGCCTTGCAGTTAAGTGTTGGATCACTAAAGGCTAAGTGGGCACTCCTGATAAGAGCGCCAAACATGTAAGGCTACCGTGAGCCCTGAAAACTAAATAACTTCAAAAAGAACGGGAGCAAATATTGGGGTAATATTTGCTACTATCAATACCCCAAAAGCACATGAATGTCGGAATTAAATACGAAACTACCCCAGGAGGGTACCGCTGATAGCGGAGAATCCCTCTCTGCGCAAGGCTGTTCTCAACAGCTGAGCCCAGACTGTCCCATGGTATCTGGGGGGGACAAATTTCGATTAAATGAACTGAGCACGAGAAACCCAGATATAAACCAAACTAAAACATTCCATCAACAGGTATTTCACAGGGGACTATTTCTGACCCGCGCTAGGTCTAACTCTTTTAGTGGTCAATCAACAAGTAAATATGCTGAACGGATATCAATAGACGACAATGACAATCAAGCGCAGGAGCAAGATTGGACTGTAGTCCAGAATAGAAAGCGAAGAGGCAGCCCGGATGCAATCCTAAAATTGCCAAAACAAACTAAACTTGATTATTGGCTTGCAGCACTCACCCCAACAACAAATAGCTTTTCTGAGCTCTCTAAAGACATAGATGCAGCTGAAGCAACAGTACCTAAACCGCAAAAACCACCACCTATATTTGTGGATAAGGTCAGTAACATCCAACCACTAACTAAAATGTTAACTGAGGTAACGCAAGGAGACTTCGAAATTAAGATACTGCAGTCAGAACGAGTTAAAATATAACTTAAATCTGCTGAAGTCTACTCGACTGTATACAAGGAGTTGAAGAAAAGGAATACAGAATTTTACACTTACCAACCGAAATTAGAAAGGAGCTTCAGAGTTGTCCTGAAAAACATACACCCCTCGACTGATCAGCAGGAAATTAAATCGGCGTTAGAAGAACTGCAACATAGAGTCAGAAATATTTGGAATATCAAACACAGATCAACAAAACAACCACTTAATATGTTCTATGTTGATCTCGAACAACAATCAAACAACAAGGAGATTTACAATGTAAAAATCTTAGTCAACTGTAGCGTTAAATTTGAAGCACCCAGACCCAAACGTGAAATCCCACAATGTGCAAACTGCCAACAGTACGGACACACAAAAAAATTCTGTCATAGGCATCCAAACTGTGTAAAGTGTGCAGGACCCCATCGCACTGCCGATTGTCCTAGGAAAGAACGCTCTGTCAAAGTTAAATGCATTCTATGTGAAGGTAACCACCCAGCGAACTACAAAGGCTGTAATGTATATAAAGAGTTACAGAAAATCAACTACCCTACATCTCACCCCAGAACTCGAACTCAAAGAAAACTTAGCCCACCGCCAAACAAACCACCCTTACATACCAATAGTGTTCATTCGTATGCTGAAGTACTCCAAAATGGTGGAGCTCTTAGTAATTCCAACCAAACTCAAAACGCACATATTACGGAAATCTCGCTGCACAAATTGAACGAAACCATACAAGCCATCACTAACCAAATATTATCTCTCTCCAAACTACTCAATGAGCTCATGTCAAAATTGGCATTACATTCGGGGCACTAAAAATCTGTGTTTGGAATGCAAATGGCTTGTCAAACCACTCCGAGGAGTTAAAAACGTTCTTGAAAATTCATACAATTGATGTAATGCTGATCTCAGAGACACACTTTACCATTAAAAGTTACCTGAACATCCCAGGATATATATTGCACCACACAATGCACCCAGATAACAAAGCTCACGGAGGGTCAGCAATCTTAATGAAGCAAAATATTAAACACCACCAAATACAATCTCTCTGTCTGGAATACATACAGGCTACTACTGTTGTTGTGACTGATAATACCAGCGAATTAACCATCTCAGCACTATACTGCCCTCCAAGACATAAAGTCAAACAAGCTGACTTTGAGCGCTTCTTCCAGTTGCTAGGTCCCCGATTCATAGCCGGTGGTGACTATAATGCTAAACACACTTACTGGGGATCTAGGTTCACTCTGCCAAGAGGCCGCGAACTCCTAAGATGTGTCCAAGACAATAATATGGACATTTTCTCAACAGGACACCCCACTTACTGGCCTACAGACAGAAATAAAACACCAGATCTCATTGATTTCTGTGTAATCAAGGGAATTTCCAAAAACTACTTCACCTGCGAGAGTTGCCTGGACCTATCTTCTGACCACTTACCAATCATCGTCAACTTTTCCACCACATTAGTTGAAAAGGAAACTAAGTGCGTCTTGCACAACAACAGAACTAATTGGATCTTATTTCGGCACCTCGTAGATGCTGCTTTTGAGAAACCAGTCAAACTCAAATCCGAACATGAGGTCACTGACGCTGTCGAACAGTTTACAAGAACCCTACAGGATGCCGCCTGGAATTCTACGCCAATAATAAAAAAGAGCACCACAGTGAACTACGTACCTACCCACATACAAAACTTAATATCTAATAAAAGAAAAGTTAGAAAGCAATGGCAAATTACTAAGTGCCCCCTGGTAAAAACACGGTTAAACCACATCAGCCGCCTGCTCAAGAACGCACTCGATCGAGATCGGAACAACAGCTTTCATAGTTATTTGACTAGTCTTGACGCCACTGCTTCCTCAGACTACTCTTTATGGAAAGCAGCAAGGAAACTTAAGCATCCCACAACTGCATCTCCACCCTTAAGAACAGCTGAAGGCACATGGGCCCGTACCGATTCTGAGAAAGCCAACACGTTTGCAAGTCACCTGATGTCTGTTTTTACACCTCATCCGAATGACAGCACACCTCAACACGATCAAGAGGGCCGAAATTTTCTTGCTGAGGTCTCGCATATAGAACTGGGTACTGATACAACTTTGTTCACAATAAAAGAGGTTGTCGAGGTTATAAAAAAATTCATCCAAAAAAAGCTCCAGGATATGATCTTATTACGAGCCGACTGCTAGCTGAGCTACCACAATCCGGACTTAAGCGTCTCACGTCCATCTAAAATGCTATGGCTAGACTCAAATTCTTTCCCCCGCAATGGAAAGTGGCAAAGATTATAATGATCCTGAAACCAGACAAACAACCAGATGATCCAAAGTCCTACAGGCCTATCAGCTTGCTACCCATTGCCTCCAAAATATACGAGTCTCTCTTACTGAGTCGCATACTTCCAGTCATCAAAGAAAAACACCTTATACCGGATCACCAGTTCGGCTTTCGGCAGAAACACGCTACCACTGACCAAGTCCATAGACTCACAGACCTAATAGTGAAGTCCTTTGAAGACAAGAAATATTGTGTGGCCGCCTTCTTAGACATATCGCAGGCCTTCGATCGACTATGGCACGAAGGATTGCTGTATAAGATCAAAGCAGTGATGCCTGACTATCTGTTTTTAACCATCAAGTCTTTCTTGACCAGCCGTTACTTTATGGTACGGAATGGGGATTCAGTGACCAATCTCTGCCCAATACGAGCTGGAGTACCGCAGGGCAGCGTGATGGGCCCTATCCTTTATCTTCTTTACATCTCAGATATACCCACAGACTCATCTACTACTATAAGCACCTTCGCGGATGTCACCGCCATATTGGCAACACATACTCAGCCAGAAGCAGCAGCAAAGATACTGCAAAACTCTCTCGACGAAATATCTGACTGGATTAAGAAATGGCGCATCAAGGCAAACGAGACGAAATCTGTAAACATTACATTTACTCTGAGAAGAGGAGCATGCCCTCCAGTTCGACTGAACAATGTGGAGATCCCTCGTGCAGATTGCGTGCGCTATCTTGGCATTCATTTAGATAAACGCCTGACATGGCAGAAACACATCTTCACTAAAAGGAAACAGCTAGGCCTCCAACTTAGAAAACTCTACTGGCTTGTGGGAAGAAAATCCCAGTTGTCTCTCGAGAACAAACTCCTACTCTATAAGGCTACTCTCAAACCAATATGGACCTACGGTATTCAACTGTGGGGGACAGCTTCACAGTCCAATCTAGAAATAATGCAAAGATTTCAAAACAAGATTCTCCGCATAGTAACTAATGCCCCATGGTTTATAACCAACGAACAATTGCATAAAGATTTAAAGATACCTACAATAAATGAGGAGATAATCAGACACACCAGATCATATAAACATAGAATTATGAACCACCCTAACGCATTAGCCCAAGGTTTGATGAATAACAGAACGTCTATACGTAGACTGAAACGAAAAATCCCCCAAGATGTGGTACGATGATCATTGATCACCTCGCATCACATTTGAACAGGATGTGACAGAGGTCACACTCCTATGCAAGTCCTAGCACACTCAGACACACATACTGCCAAATGTCCCATCAAGGAGACAGATCGCCGTAGATAACGAAATTAAAAAAAAAAAATTTAAACATACAGATCTTAACAATTTATGAAGTTCAAAAGATCATATGTACTTCTTTAAGTTATTTATAAACTAACGTCACCCACGGCTTCGGCCTCGTCACCCTATGTCACTCTCCAGTCTCTTTACAATCATCCCACATCAAAGTCATACCATAACATCTCTCAACTGCAATGTGAAAGAAGGACAAACAAACTTTCGTTAATTCGTTAATAATATTGTTGCTAGTGTGTATTCTCACCCTATGAATAAATCATGTATCCTACAGGAATTTACTAAACGTCAATCAACGGAAATAAAAACACCCAGGTTTTGAAAATCACATATCGTAGTGGGCCCAGAAAGAGATGAAGAAATACACCAATATAGGTACACATACCTAAAACAATTAAGCGTTGTACAATCATCGCATAGCACTTCAGTTCGCAGTCATATTTATGTGCGACCACGAATCCATCCAAACAAGTAGGTCGTTAGGTACACAATTATTGTCGCTACGGCACTATGTATAAGTGATTCTATGTGTATACATTTAGACCACGATAGTTTATTTGTTTGCCACCTAAGAAGTATTTCACAAAGACTCAAGGATATTATTTTTATTATATTATTTATTATTAAGCTCAAGGAAAATGCTTTACACGATATGTGAACTTGTTTGCAGGTACATATATATCAAATTGTTTTATCCTGTCCCGCTGTACTCCGAGAGATTACTCAGCAGGATAAAAGGTGGAATTGGTGTGGCCTTGAGTGACATTTCTTTGGGTAGAACAGAGACAGGCAATGGTTTTGATTGAGTACGGCTATATTGTGAAATAGGTGTGGGTGTTATAAGTAACACTCGGGAATGTAATATTCGGATTTTATTAGTCTACACACGTCGAGCTAGGCTGGTTCGTTTAGAAGGCCAAATGCTAGTGCATGTTTGGCGTATTGGTTTAAGCGGCTCCCACACCGCCTGATACAGGGTTCGATTCCCACACATGACAACACTTTGTGTGATCCATAAATTGTTCTTCGAGTCTGGGTCTTCATTGAGTCCGTTGATAGTATGTTTTTAAATCCCCCGCGTCACAGGATTTATAAATAAGGCGAGAAATGTGTTTTACAAAAGAATGCTACTGTCACGCAAATTATGAGAGACCTATGCGTAGCAGTGGATTGCGAAAGGCTGCATGATGATGAGGTTAAATAGCTGTTAGAACGTAATCGCGTACAATTAACTTATTTAAGGTATAAATACCTATTTGTTTCCGACGTTTCGCTCGTCTTGCACCGAGCTTGGTCGCGGAGAGACTGATGAGAGCTCAGCGCCGTCTTGTGGAAGTGCGGGTTTCGGCACCTACAGACGAGCGAAACGTCGGAAACAAATAGGTATTTATACCATAAATAAGTTAATTGTACGCGATTAAGACACGCTATTTTATTTTGTATGATGTATCCCAATCGCGAAAGTTTAAAATTGGATATGTAATTGTTTCTTTCCATGAGCAAATCGAACTGCGGTGTGAATAGCACAGGTACCGTGTTTGAAAGGGTCATTCGGTGTGAATGGTTCTAGGTATCTTTTGGCACGAGTTCTTGTCTTTGACATTACATTGAAATCGAATGATCTTAAAACAACATTTCCTTTTACTATCCGTAGTTTCAATTACTTTACATGAATCGTGGTCACAGAAGACTATGGTGACATTTGTATTGAGTGTAGAAGTTATCTCAAAGTACTCGAACATTGTTCAACTATTGGGTTTACTATTAACGCAGAATGAGCTCACATTATTGCATTGTTATCTATTTGTTCAACAGATGGACACTTTGAACTATCTGCTATACTCATTGTTAAACACGCTATCACTAAGTAGTACTTATGATTATCAGACACATTACAATGCAATTAATATCTATGTCAATAAATATGGACTGTATAAACCGATTCTATTTTGTCGCACGATCACAATAAAGCATCTTACTTAGATTAGTGTGTATAAAATAAATAAAGTAGTAATAAATAAATAAAGCATCTTAATTAGATTAGTGTGACCTCATCCATAGGGAATTTGAGGACACCGTGCTAGTTTTAGTGCGTAAAACGAAGATGTTTCGGGATTCGCACATACTTCCTATACCATACTTGAATCTCAACTTTGACTGGTGAAGGGAGAGGAGACCCGCAGAACGAGATTTCCTACGCGTAAAAAAAGCACGCCTTATATTGCCAAAAATAAAGATAGGCCTCCAGTAAACACACATGCCCAAAACGTCACCTCACATAACTTCGAAATGTCATATTTGAAATCGTAGGTTCGTACCCGACATCCTCTGCATTGCTGATCGTATCCCCACTAGGCTGTTGCTATGTCAAGCACAATTAGTCATACGATACATACTTCCCAATAAAGCTCTTCAGTTCAGAGAATAAACGTAGAAGTATTGAATGTCGTACTTCGTTATTTATTAATTGGCAACATTCTCGCCTTAATTTCTCTGAATGTAACTTGAGTAGGGTGATGTAACGGGTTCCAGGAGATAATCTGCATCACTTAGATAAAGTGTGTATGTTTCGAATTCGGGCGTGTTTATTGAAAAACGGCGTGTTAAACGAAAAGGTCGAGCTTGTATGAATTATAATAAATCGAATATTTAAGGCTTATGCCTTAAATATTAGATTTATCGAGAAAAACCGAGGTATTTATATACCTCGGTTTTTTGCCAAGGTTTCGGCTGACTTGCTTCAGCCGTGGTCGCGGCGGGACTCAGCCGAAACGTTGGCAAAAAACCGAGGTATTTATGCCTTAAATATAAGGTTTATCGCGAGTAAGACCCGCTATATAACCTTGTATAATGTATACTAATCGCGAAAGTTTAAAATCGTTTATAGCATGTATGAATGTAAAAAAAGAAAAAGAAAGACAAGTATTAATTTTTGGCATAGAAAATGGAGAAGCAGCGCTTTTTGTTTGTGAGGATACAAGAAAGTGGCATGCAATTGCCTCTGCCTACCGAAAAGGCGTAAATATGTATGTTAGTTACACTGAAATGTTTATTTAATATCAAAATGTGATCAGTGAAGTAGCTAAGAATTTAAGATACTCAATCAAAATACTTTCGTTTTTAGATACAAATAAAAAAAAGTCCGAGACTGATAGATACATTGAAAATCACTTAAGAAAAACGACTTTTTCTAAGTTATGTCACGAAAATGGTCGCTAACATTTTTTCCCACACTATTGTGGCTGTCGATGATTTTGCTAATAATATTAGCTAAATCATCAACAAAAAACTATGTACTCATACATGAATCAAAATGCCTTTCTCTTAATTACTGAGAGTATGTTCACGTTTATTTACAAACATTAACCAGTTTTGTATCTTTCAAATTAGCATTAACCCGTAATAAACATTTTAATTATACAACCAGTCGAGCAATTCGTACACTTTATTCTAATTAGTTTTAAAATTAATGTTCGTTCCAAGTCTCTTCCTAGTATGATAAATACTGAAAATAGATTTTCTAAATAACTCTAGCCTTGGAGAGCACATTCAGCCGTCGGTCCCGGCTTCCATAAACATCTTCGACAGTCGTTTTAGGGGGTCAGTACCTCTGAATAAACTGACACCAAACCGAATATCTCTATCTCTTTCGGTTGGGAAGGTCAGACAGACAGTCGCTATGTGGAAAAGCTTAGCATTTAGGCAAATCTGGTTAGACTATTAAGCGGATCCCGGGTTGCATCTGAGATAACGCTAGAAGGATGATCTTGTTTTAGGGTAAATTTTGATATCGACAGTAACCATACTAACATGCAAACAACTGACGGAAAAACCACTCAGACCCTGTTAGCAACTTATGGATCAGATGGATCAAAAAAACTGTGCCCTTTTGTGTAAACGAACCCTTACTTTACTACACCCTGGCAGTGTCAAGCGGGCCATTTTAACCCGGCACGTGCAGCAAAATGAACCATTAATTCAAGCCTTCGTACCTCAATTTATATTTACAACCATGCGCGTCACCGAGACGTTACGTAACATTGTTTATTATACCAAATTCTATAGTTTTTGTTGAGATAGACATCTGTAACAGACGGAGGGACAGAGGTATCTTATTCAGCTATATTTAGCTACGTTTTCCCTTTAGAGGTACGGAATTGTTGAGACGTCTTCTTGTGAATTGACAGCCCGAGTGTACGGGTTTGTATCGTATCTGCCTCAACGATATTTTTATTTTATTTTAGTGATGATAAGATAGATGGAAAGAATAGGTTTTACAATTATTCATCACGGCTTTATTTAATTTTGTTTCATTGCAATCTATTAGGTCAAATAACATCCCTATTTCCCGTTAAATGTTACTAATACAAAAGTGTGTATGTATCCATGTATGTTCCGTGAAATATGTATATATATATTTTTATATTTTGATTAAATATGTATTAATTTGTATACGCATAACGCGGGCCAAATGCTAGTTTAAAATATAAAACTCTGTTGTAAATACCTTGCACCTTGTACATATTTATATTGTATGGTTCAATTAAAATAAAAGTTATTTGTTGACAAAAACTAACCCTTCTTTCTTTCTTTTTTCAGGTAAATTAAAATTAAGAATGCAAGATACTGCAGCTGATTATGGGTAAAACTCTCTTCTCATCTTTCAGAAACAAAGGTAAATTTGGGTATTATTTCCTAACCTAGTTGTTCTAATTGGTTGGTTTGTATCTTGGGCCCTTTTTCAACTGACACCAACAAAGGAGTCAGCACAAAGCAAAATGTAACAGACATTTTGCTATAAGCTGAGACTCGAGTAATACAATACTTGAAACGATGCGATGTGATGTAGTCACGAAATTATAACGACCACCTCGACTTTTGTTTGTTTAAGTGTATTCTTAGTACTTCCTCGGAAATCACACCGTCTATTGGTGAAATGTATAGATAATATTAATGCTTTTCAATTTATGTCGTCTCTAATGCCATCTATAGGTAGTTGACAGACACTTGCCGACCCGACTGGCATCTACGACACTTGCCAAGCTGATTTGGCATGTATCATTATCTATCGTGAGCAACATATTGTCTGCAGGTCATATTAATTTATTATCATCAAATAAGTACTTACTATATTTCAACTTTTATCTGGACACAAGTTTAACATTATTTTTGAATATTGTTGGTCTAGATGTGCTAGGCAGCTTTGTGTCGAATGTGATCATAAACATATATTATGTCACGTTCGTTCTGTTGCATATTTAAGGTTAATTTTTATTAGACGCTTTTCTTTATTGAGTAGTTAATGATTAGTATAGGTCGGTTCACGAAAGTTGACCAGAAATGGCGGCCGTCGCGTATATGTACCTTCGTGCACTAATGCCGTGGCTCCATTCTTGACGTATTTAGGGAATGCGTCAAGAACGGAGCCACACCATTGGCATTCCACCCGCGCCTCACCCCGCACCTCCACGGAGACCTAAAAAATGATTTCTGCGCAGTGGTCATCTTTCGTGAACCGACCTATATCTAATGTTAGAAACAAAATTTCCAATACGCGCTAATATTTGTGAATCCATTGTTTAGTCGAAACAAACTCGTTCAGAATCAACACCCAGGTGTCTTTTCAAACCGAAATGAATATGCAGCAAAAATGTTATTAAAAAGACAATACGCCGAGCAATTTCGGACAAACAGACGCTCTGAAACCGCATGAATTAAACATCTCCGATTGCAGTGTTGGCGTAGAAACAATAAAACCAAATTGGCTGCACGTGTACCTACCTGTGTCTATATCTGAAATATTAAATTTCCCGGTAATAAGGACCTCCGAGGTTAAAGCGACCACGTGTATTTAAAGGCCTCCTCAAACTACAGAATTGCCGACGGCTGATAATTTTTCTTCCTAACGGTGGATATTACTGACCCACTGCTGGGCACGGGCGTCTTCTACTATGAGAAGGGTGATGGTAGGGCTGATATTTTAGTTTCCTATAAAGATATGAGTGGTAGAGCAAATATAAGAAAGTTATAATTATGGAACAAAGTATATGGATACATGTACAGAGATATTGAAATGTTTCAAATTAAGCTGAATTAGGCTTATTTTTAGTGTCTGTGTGGCGTTCTTTATGACAAAGAAGTAAATATATTTACGATGATGTTGAAACGTCAATGCCTTATGATAGACATAATTATCATTAATCTTTGCAAAAAAATTGAAGTTTCTACTTTAAACTGTTGACAAACTCCCGTGTCATTATTATACACCGCTTTTCGCTCGCACGCGAGCACGCACCGGAAGGTCAATCCGATGAAACTGTCGGCAGACCGAAAATCTGTAGTGTGCGAAGAGAAGAGAAGGGGCAGTAACTACGTGCAGATGAAGCTATAATTTATAATATTAATTAATCGAATCTAATGTCCGACGTAGTTTCTATCACGTGGATTAATGAGGATCTCTGTACAGATGACTGTGGAGATAAAGCGTGGGTGAGTTATCTGAAGGTATGTGTACACCCACACATACTCCATTATATGTTTACCGATTAAAGAAAAATATTTCCTAAAAAAATGGCAGTGCGAGTCCGACTCTGGCACCCAGGAAAAAATTTCTCCTTCTTCAAGGTTTTATTTTGATACAGAAACATGCTTTAAATAGTTACTTGCAGTAAAACAGATGTTCTAAATGGTGTCAGCTAGAATTTTAACATGGTCCTATGAGATTAGATTCCGTTCTACATTTACAGGTACGAAATCATAAAAATGTGTCAACAATGGTAAGTTCTGTCCAAGCAGGAGGTGTGTCTATAGAATCTTTGCGATTTAAGTTTTCATAGGACATTCTTAGTAGGTTACCTGACAGACAAGGCACAGCCGAAACTACTGGGTGCACAAAGGTTAAATTTGGTAAGCATCTATGTTCCTTGGGGTGCGTAGGACTGTACCTACTAAGTACACATTTTTCGAAATTTATATGGATTTGGACTGAAACGGGTAAATCTAAATAAAGAATCTGTGCATCCTCTAGTAAAACATATAAAGCTTTTCGTAACAAATACACGTTTAATTTCTTTCTGAACTCAAGTCACTTTTACAAGATTATTGTCGAGCGAAGTGCATTTAAATTACGATCGTACTTACCATAAGCCATACCGAGAAGATACCTTTCTGTGGATGGCAAAACAGAAGTGCAACGCATGTACATAGGTACATGTGCACGTACGAGTATGTATGACCGCTTTCCAGGTAATATGGGGTCAGCCTTAACTGTTCTGGGAAACAGGCGCAACACTCGCAACATGCAACTACTGAGAATTTCTGTACAGAAAATCACTTCAGCTATCAGTTTATTGCAAACATTTTATAGTCAAAATAATTATGCGGTACTCGAGGCCAATAATATTTTGTGCTTGCGAAATTTGATGTGACATGTATCAAGTATTGCTTAGTTTAATGTAGTGAAGGTCTAGTAGATCGCAGTTTAAAATACACAAAATCGGTTTTAAATTTCGTTTTACTATGTATCTATATATGGCTTTACTATGGAACTAGAGGATGTCCGTAGCAACGCCAGCATATTAAATTTAAATTTAATAGTTTCTTTCCGATTCTGTAGAAATTTTCAAAATCCTCATATTCCCAAGGAACATTTCCTTTTTCAGCATCTTGCTGCTGCCTAGTAGTTGCTCGTCTGTCAGTCAGTAACTCAAGAATTGCATGTAGATATAGATTGTATTTTAACGTTATATTTGAATCCGAATACTCCAAAGCTACGAAACCACAGATAATAAAATTGATAAAGTAGCATACCATTATTAACATTTAAAGTCGAAAAGGAAAAGAGTACAATCAGTAGGTACTTTTTTATCGATCGATGGCAATTAAGAATTGAACTGAGCAATTGCTCATACAATTTTTTTATTGTTTCATGCCTCGGTGAGCACTTTAAGCCATCAGTCCTGGTTATAATGAAGATCTTTGAATACTGTTACAGACAGTCAGTGCCATTAATTATCTTGATATAATAGGTTGAATCAAAGAGTAGGTATAGCCATTCCTTCCTATGGAAAGGGTCAGACGGAAGGCGCTCTGAAGAAAGGATAAGTTTAAAAACAATCTGTTTATTTTGTGAAAGCGGGCTCTGATTTCGAAGAAGCTGCGATAATGATGATGATATAGTCAGACGTTTAAATAATTAGTAGTAACTTTAATGTAGTCGCAGTAAAATATTTTAATGTAGGTACTTATGAGTGTGGCTAAATGTATTGATGTTTGAGAATAAAGCAAAATTTATCCAATCAAGACCTGTGTATTCTGTATCAAGTGTACCTTTAGGTTATTTTAATAAAAAATCTGTTATATCCCTGGCTTAATAATACCACCGCTATTTTTCACTAAGTAGACAGAAAAGGGTACTTAAATAAAAGCATAACTGTGTTTTATCAAAGCAAATATGACTGTCTTTCTAAGTCACAATAACAAGCGACAACGTAAATATTTTATACAGAAGCGTTTAAAAGCACGCGACCACATTGTGTCTCGAAGAAAAACTAACATCGTAAGAAAGACAATAAAGGCCACTAACTTTTTTAAGGCTTCTTAAACTGCAATTTTATTACAGCCCGTTCTATCACGATAACAATGTTAACTGACAATATCGTTGTAATATTATCTATTATATTTATCGTTTCACCTAAAAAACGTGTACTGAAGGAAATGTCCTTCATAGTGTTTTCACTTTTCTAAGGGTAGACATTTGTAGTTGTCTTCTCGTTGGTATCCCTGACGTCTTAGAACTGCTCACCGCTAGCCGCAGTCCTAGCTCAGCTCATTTGCCATATTAAACAAAAGCAGTGTATTCATTAATTGATTTAATGAGTTTTCAAAGATTAAAATGCCATAAATAATGGCAGCGATAGCCTGGTGGAGAGACCGACAGACTGCCACGCAGAGGGTCCGAGTTCGAATCCACGGCGTGCACCAATGACTTTTCGGAGTTATGTGCGTATTAAATTGTTAATTATCGCTTGCGAAACGGTGAAGGAGAACATCGTGAGGAAACCTGCATGTCTGAGAGGTTCATAATGTTCTCGAAAGACATGTGAAGTCTGCCAACCCGCACAGGTCAGCGTGGTAGCCTTACCCTTCTCATAGTGAGAAGAGGCCCGTGCCCAGCAGTGGGACAGTTTATATACAGGGCTGATGATGTAAATAATTCATATCCCTAGATGAATTATTTATGTATAATTGTCTGCAGAGTTCAGAATTCCCTACAACTCTGAAATCATCCAATGAAATGTTTGTAGATTGAACTGATCAGAAAACATACACATTATCGACTCAATTACGTTTACGAGAATATCTTCGCTTGTTTTCGCAATCTTCAGAATGCTGATACTACCATCATATCAGTCAAAGGCTTCTTCTTCTTTCCGTAAAGGCTATAGTACCATAGACCACATACATACGCTGCGGCAGGTTATAGAGAAGTCCGAGGAGTATAACCAGCCCCTATGCTTGGCGTTTGTGGACTATGAGTAAGCCTTCGATTCGATCGAAACCTGGGCGGTGCTACAGTCTCTCCAACGGTGCCGGATTGACTACCAATATATCGAAGTGCTGAAGTGTTTGTATGAAAACGCCACTATGTCAGTCCGCCTCCAGGACCAGAGTTCGAAACCTATTCAACTCCAGCGAGGAGTGAGACAGGGGGATGTCATATCCCCGAAACTGTTTACCACTGCGCTGAGGATGTTTTCAAGCTTCTGGACTGGAATGGACTCGGCATCAACATCAACGGCGAGTACATCACTCACACACGATGTCGTAGTCATGGCTGAGACCATGGAAGACCTAGGCACAATGCTCGATGGCGTCCGTAGAATCTCCCAACAAGTAGGTCTTAAGATGAACATGGACAAGACGAAAATCATGTCGAACGTCCATGTTGTACCTGTTCCTATTCAGGTGGGGAACTCTACGCTCGAAGTTGTCGATAAGTATATCTACCTGGGACAAGTAGTCCAATTAGGTAGGTCCAATTTCGAGAAGGAGGTCAATCGTCGAATCCAACTCGGTGGGCAGCGTTCGGGAAGCTACGACATATCTTCTCGTCCGATATCCCGCAGTGTCTCAAGACGAAAGTCTTTGACCAGTGTGTGTTGCCAGTAATGACGTACGGATCAGAGACGTGGTCGCTCACTATAGGCCTTATCAGAAGGCTCAAGGTCACTCAGAGGGCGATGGAGAGAGCTATGCTTGGAGTTTCCCTGCGAGATCGAATCAGAAATGAGGAGATCCGCAGTAGAACCAAAGTCGCCAACATAGCTCTCCAGATAGCCAAGCTGAAGTGGCAGTGGGCAGGGCACATAGCTCGAAGAACCGATGGCCGTTGGGGCAGAAAGGTTCTGGAGTGGCGGCCACGTACCGGACGACGCAGCAGAGGTAGGCAAGGTGGACCGACGATCTCGTCAAAATCGCGGGAGGCGGTTGGATGCGGGCGGCTCAAGACCGGTCTGTGTGGAGAACCTTGGGGGAGGCCTATGTCCAGCAGTGGACGTCGTTTGGCTGATACTACAAATATAGACAAATAGCCGGTCATCATTACATTCTTAAGTAGCTAGGTGCGTTAAGATTACTAGTGATGTGATTTTGCAATCCGAGATTTCGATGAGCTTCCTTTGCCAAGACAATTAGCACAATATTTGGCAGAGATTTCCCACAGAAGTGGCAATTTACGTAAGGCACTTCATGATTTATTACTGCAGACTTTATTGTGTAAAATGAAGGGCAGACTGCTTTTATAATGAGAAGAAAAGGGCAAAGACAACTGTGCGAAGTTGTGGTTTCCGACGTCGCAATGTTATGGTGTTTATAAAGTAACACTAAAATGCTAGGAGAGCTTTTGTTACCACTGTTGAGAGTTGCAGAATATTATACTGCTTTGTCTTTTTAGTTGTTCCCCTTAATTATATTACTGCAATAATATTCCAAATATTTTGATGATCAAGGCAATGCAATGTTTGGTATGATCGTTATACAACGTGTACAAGATACATACATACTTAGCTATAGAACGTTATGTGATTGATTAAGTATACATAATATTTTGTATAAACTAATTCTATAAAAGAATCGCTTACATCGTATTGAAATTTCATGAAGTTTCGCCATCCCAGAATTACATTTTTCGCCTATACTTATGGAAGGAATCCTAAAGAGGGCATGATTGAAAAGAATCTCACTGGCCGATATACTTAACCAGCAAAATTAAAAAATATATTGATGTTTTTGCCTTTTTTTCTGCGCTTTTATTGCTCAAGTTATAACGAAAGCCAGTCAAGTATTCGATATTGAATAAAATGAAAGCGAACGATTTTAATCTTAACTAGAGGAAGGACTTCAGTAACGCAAGGATTTTATATATTAAGAAGATAATATTAAATCTTTACGTTACTTACTGACTGCCAGACACGCTACAGCCAAAACTATTGAGCGCAGGAAGCTGAAATTTGGCATGTATGTTCCTTGGGGACCGTAGGGGTGCACTAAGAAGGGATTGCCCGAAATTCTCACGGGATCAGCCATAACGGGTAAATTGAAAAAAATATGTAGGCGTAGCTGCTGGCGTCCTCTAGTTGAACATAAGAATGAAATCATTGGGATGTTTTTTTCTATTGCGGTGTGAAACATTGTCTGGCAGAAATCAAAGGTACTGCACGGTTTGCGTAATGGTTTAACCCCTTGTATGCCGGAACGCAGATCTACGCGAGACACAATAGCTTTTTAATTGTGTCTGGTATTCCGGCATACAAGAGGTTAAGCGGCCGCCTCGCCGCTTGACAATGCGTCGAGTGTTGTCGGTTCGATTCCCACACGAGGTAACACTTTGTGTAATTCACAAATTGTTGTTTCGAGTCTGGGTGTTCATTGTGTCCGTTAGTTGTATGTTTGTAAAGTCTCCCGTGACACAGGATTTAGTCCTAATGCGGGAGTAGTCTTTTTTTAAACAAAACAAAATAGGTTATATTTTTACTTTCTTATAATTACTTTACAAGACTTCATTTAAGATTTCTGTAACTTCTACTGCTGATAAACAAGTTAACACGTAGTACCTACCTACTTACTTATTTGATAAGAGTGGCGCTCAACCATCACGCTGATATAGATTGCCGTTCGTAATACATACATACAAAACATACATAGACTCACGCCTGTTTCCCGGAGGGTAGGAAGAGATTACGGAACGCCATTTGCAACGATCCTGACATATCCCTCTTACTTCATTCACTTCCATCAGATTCCTCATGCATGCTCTTCTGTTCAGGGTACTTCTAACCTGTCCTGTTTTTAGGATGTCTCCAATCTGGTTAGAGAACGTCCGCCTAGGTCTTCCACTTCGTCCTGTACCGTTCACATTTGCCTCATATCTGCTTGGTCAATCTTTCGTTCGTAACAGATCGGCAAAGTTAGGTAACGTTAGCAACGGTCACTACTGCGGTGGGTGCTCTTTTATTTAACGTCTAATTTACTTTTTGAGGTTTGCTCCCATATCTAACTCAAACTAACCTTGTATAAAAAGTTCGGTAAGAGTAATGCTATATCATTTATAAATAGTAGTTACTGATTATTAAAATTCGTTAAAACTTGTTGCGAGCTTCTAAACTCTGAAATGTTAGAGTGGCACTAATAGAACACATCGCTAAGTGCCAAGCTGTCAGTTTATTGTGATATCGCTTTACGTTACCGTCAACGGAGGTGTCAAAACACTCTGCAACAGCGCGAACTATCTATTCATCTCAGTACATAGAGTGAAGTTTCAACATCTCTAATTGAATTCCTCATATTATAAACATTTTTTATAATAGGTGTTAGCTATATAAAGCGGTGAGGCTATAGTGATAAAAATTTTGCAAATTACTCGCAATGCCCAGCTACTGATTTGATCCTATGGACGTGTGATCACAAATTAATTGATGATTAATTCAAGATCTTGTACTTTAGTAAAGCAAACCTTGAACTCCACCAGTCTTTGATCGTAGCCGGAATAACGCTAAGATGATGATCATTCATCCTCCTAGCGTTATCTCACCCGCTTTTTAGTCGCGAAAATTCGAAAATATCGTGAGCGCGATTATTCTTTTTTGATGGGAGCTGGCTTTTCGGTCTGTTTATGGTGAAGCTGTGCAACAGAATGCACACTTTGTTTGGAACACCGAGTTTATCTTGAACTTCTCAATTCTAATATAATAATATCAATTTACTTTCATTTGTAACTTCGCACCAAATCGAGTACGCGGTTTCGCGAGATGTTAAAGGGCTTTTTTCCATTAGCCGGCCCCGCACCGGCACCGACGTCGGCGCAAGCATCGTGCCGGTGTAGGGGATGCAAAAATGTATAAAATGTATAGCTCGCTTTTGTACTTACCGGCACCGGTGCCGGCCCGGCGTTGAGTCCCGCCGGCGCTGTCAGCGGGATAGCAAGCTTCCTTGTCGGTGATAGCCCGGTAAGTCTGCATTTGTATTGTATATGAATTGTAGGCGTGTGCATGCAGGAGTGAGTGTGTGGGTAGGAGGACGCGTCGCTGGTAGGAGTAGAGTTCTTTTTTCGTTGTCGCGGCATCGACGCGACGACGAAAAACGAAGCCCCAGCGCCTTTGCCGGTGCACGGTCACGCCGGTGCCGGGCCGGCTTATGGAAAAGCGCCCAAATAAATTGGCACTGTGTGCCTCGCGGTTTATTTTTTAGCTCGCGATTTCAACCATCAACGACTCTGCGAAGCTCTTCAAACTACCATGATGCTGCAAATACAGCACTACAGAGCACAGATCCAATTCATTTTGCGGCCATTACCAACGATCAGATAAATATTCACACGGTTTACCGTAAACACTATTTCAATACGTTAGTATATAATAAATCTATGATTTCAATATCTTAGTTCTTGCGATTAATATAATATAGTCAAATCGCAAAAGTTTAAAAGCGTTCACTATTTTATTTGACATGCATATACAGTATCTAAAAAAAATAGGTGACCCTACACAATATCGTACTATTGCAGATGAACAAACCCTCGGGGCGCTACTACTGAGGTACTTCTGCATACCAATGTACGATTTGCATGGAAATCACCTGTAATTCAGACGTAGGTGGGTCTCAGGTCAGGATTATTGTGGCAACTGGATTCTAGCGTGTTAGGCTGAAGTTTTGTTAGCTGAAAGTTTGCTTTGACGACGAGAAATTATATCGCACTAAATTATTTAACCTGTCTTATTGGTCTACATTACGTTATTTAGGGTATACGTTCTACGTTAACCGACTAGCCAAGACCGTTGCTAGTCCGTTGTATGACCCGTTAAATAATTTTGTATTATGAATGCAAATCGCAAAAGTTCAAAAGACATGAAAATATATAGGAATTTAAACTTTCGTGGTTTCTACGGAATATATTGAGTAAACTGTACCAGTACATCCGTGAACATGGCGCTTGCAACAGTGCTGAAATATCGGTTACTCAAAACAAAGGTACGTGGTATATATTCCGTAGAAACAGTAAAAAGTATTGACATGAAACTAGTTAAGAGTTAGGTAAGTATTAATTTGACGGTAGCTTAGCTTCTAAAAGAGCTAAATAATTGACTGTAATTGTTTTATAATATTTAAACTATTATAAAATTCGGTAGAAGACAATAAAGTATTTCACGCGTAGATTTGTATACAGAACAGATATACAAATCTACGCGTAATACTAAATAAAAAACAAATGAGTGAACCTGATACACTTGAGCATTCACCTGTAATGGCATTCGTGCAAATGTCACAAAACAGAAAAACAAACGAGTTTGTTTTAGCGAGCATTCTAACAAATATTCTGGCGGGCCTTAAATTATAGAAAATACATAGAAACCGCGCTATAATGGCGGTTAAACCCAATATACTTCTTCATTTTGAATTATGATTTTTATCCAATTTAAGAGAAAGATAAATAATCTACAAACTATTTTGAATCTTCATAGCTTGTCACTAATTTTAACTTGACTTTATAATAAAATACAGTACTTATATGTTTGCAATAAATCCTCAGATTTAGTTTCATCATCATCGGCTTTTAACAGTCCACTGCTGGACTAGGCCACTCCTTTGAAAGGAGGAATTGGCCTACTATATCACGCTGGCTAAACGGGTTGGTATAGGGTTTGTATCAAGTTTTCCTTCTCTTACAGTGTTGTTCTGTGCATAATATGCTCACTCTGTTGGCTCTTGCCGAGAGATGGAGCATATTATGACGCCACCCATGGGATGATATGGGGTGGTGACATTTCGTATTCTTAATCCGTCATCACACGAACACGGATTGGTTTACTCAGAATTAATTTCAATAGAATGTCTATAAATCCTCGATATCGATAAATAAATTTGAATGTAGGAACAGATACTTGTGTGATTTATTAATTGATTTAAAAAATGCAGATTTTAATTTGATCAAAATTAAAATCTGCATTTTATTATTTAGAAACGACACTTTTTATGTACCTTACTCTTACTCTAGACAGAATTCACAAGTAAAACTGCAATGAATATATTGGGTAAAACTGCTGTTGTAGTGCGGTTTCTATATTTTTTTATATTCTAAGGATTAGAATGTTTACTAGAAAGATCGTGAAAATGTTCGTGGCAATGTTTGGCTCTGTTCGTCGTTTGTTTCGACAAAACAAAAACCGGTGAATTCTCGCTGTTATGATACAAATGAATGCTCAGGTGTATCAGCGCCATAAAGTGACTAAGACCTAACCGAATCTACATTTTATTGCACGCTAATTTTGTTATACGCTGACTGATACCACAGTTTGAGTTCTTTATGGCAACTACGAGAGCTCTGGAAGAGTTAGTCAAATAAATAATGTGCTAAAAATAAATTTGATATCTTTGCGTGACGTTAAAAACATATGGTGTTAGAATAGAAAACAGAATTAGAATAGTGTGGTATATTTTTAAAATATAAGTTACCATAGTTTAGAGCTATCCACGAAGTACATTAATATACCGCTGAATTCAATATTTTTGATCTATCAATTCTTTTGAGATTTACATCTCGAATCTCCAAATCCATGGGATCGAATATTGAAACCAGCAGATAGTTTATCATACAAAATCCAGGGAGATCACACAGACCCATCGACTCTTAAAGAAAGAACACTTCACATTTACATAAACGAGGTAGACTTGACATAATGACACTGATGATGACTAACTTATTTTTACGCAAATGTTACTCATTATATGTACTACACTTTATTTTATACAATTATTGGTTAACAGTTATCAAATTTAAACTAAAAGTTCTAGAATTATATTATTTGCCACGACTTTCACGTCACGGTCAGAATAAATTGATAAAACCAAAATTAACCGCAAATAAATTCGTAAATAAAACATAGTTTAATTTGAACCAAACCATTTTCTACCGTTTTATTTAACAACTTTATCGCCTACAAAGTTGTAGTGTACAAACATGCCGAATTACAGTATTTCATTTTCAAACGAAGCTAGGGTCTAGTAATAAACCCTAAAAAGATAACATTTCGGTGTCAGTTCCATTCATCATTGAATGACGAGTGGGACCGAGACCGAAATTTTATATCAAACATGACACCAATCTTACAAGCATTTCACAAATATTCAAAAATCCTATATCTTTTTGTCGTACACATACAATGCTGGTTGTGTTTGTTTACATGCCAACCCATTCATTCATCATTGTGTTTATTTCATTCGAAGGACTGAACAATTGCATAATACATGGGCCTTACCAACACCGTTCAAATAATAAAAATGGACGACTTTTTAAAAAAGCATTCTTACAAAGACCATAGAAAATACTGAGTAGTTTAAACACAATAAACTTACAAACAAGCTTTTTATTCGTCTGTTTATGTGTCTTTTGGTGCTTGGTACATCAAAAATTTATATAGTAACCAGAGATCGACCATAGTAATACAAAAAAATTGTATAAACAAGATAAAATCGCTTGTCATTTTGGAAATTTATTTTATAGAAATGAGAATCCATAACAAAATAAAACAATTTATTATTGTATAACGTAAAAATGCCATAGCATCAGTATTTCACAAATGGTTACAGCTCGTGCAATAGCAGATTTTACAATAAAGTGAGATGTATAATTATTTTACACCCAGTTTGACGACCTGACTGAAATCTTACATCTGGCATAAAAGAACGAATTCTTTTATGACATCCGAAACGATTTAATTAGGTCGTTCCTACTATGGTGAAATATATTAATTATCAAAACCCTATTATTACTTTATTTATTTGTTCTCTTGCAAATCTCGAAGCATAGGTACATACATTCAAAACAACGTTTTACCACAAAAACGGAAAGAAAAAGAAACTTATTCTATTAATTAATTTATATGAAATTTAACAAGGAGAAAGGTGACTGCTGTACTAGTATTGGTTGTGTTTCAGTCACCCGCTATAAGTTACATGAATCGCTGGAACGATGTCAATTTCCCGTGAAAATGGAAGATACTATTTTGAATTTCTTTTTCATATAATAACGCGAACATTGCATTACCCATTATTTTCTCTAAAATTTGCGATCTTTGATGCAAGTGGTTTTTGCGAGTAAATCTCAAAAATATCTGACGTTGGAATTTACAAGACTATTAACTTTATTTATTATTTACAATTTGGTTAGAGTAAATGGCTACATAAAATTTGGCACGTTTTCCCGATGTGCTAAGCATCAACATCAAACGTATCAGAATACAAGAAAATTTGCATTTGTAGGTACTGTCATTGTCGACACGATGCGATGGATGGAATTTCAGCTCTGTGGTAAAGGAAAACTCTACAATCAATCTTGAGTGGGTGTTCCACCTTAATAAAATATGCTAAGCTATGCTATAAAATTAATGAACACCACCTTCAAGTACACGACAAAAAGTATATGCTATATAGATTTTTCTACCAGTCAACCATAGGGCGATGCAAATATGGAAGGGTTATTTTAGGTACGAGTAGGTGTGTGAACTTCCCCCCCGTGGGATCTCCACCTTGTCGTGGTGGGGGGGCTCAGTAACCGTGGATTGGTCACCCGCGGTGAAGCTAAGAGGGATCCAGGAGGGGACGCTCCGCGTGGGCTTGGAGGGGCCTGCGCAGGATGCGTCCAACGGTGCGGGTGCGGGGGACAGTTCTGTCTGTCCCTCGCAGTCGGGCGCGGTTGCGGGGGGAGAGGCGTGTCGGTGTTGCGTTGCCGCGCGCCTTATCTCCCGCGACCAAATGGGGCGCACCATTCGATGCGTCGCGGTGGGGCCGCAGAGGAAGAGGAGATGCGGTGTTGCGTTGCCGTCTTCCCTATCCTCTGCAGCCGCTGGGTGTTTTGGCGTCGGAGTCCAACACCTTAATCCGCCGCCAAGAGGGTTTTGTTCGGGGCCCGCCTGACCATCTGGCGGGCCAATACCCGTCGGAGGGTAGCGACGAGTGCTTCGGCGATGCCCTACCCTCCGACACACGGGTACATGGAGAAAGTTGAGGTGGTTTTTAGTGGAAACACCACATAGGCTCTTATTTCCCCCGAGAGTCGGAGATCCGAAGGGATTTTCCACCTCGTAAAACACAAAGGAAAAAGGTGTGTGAACTTATTTAAAACTAATTCGCAAAAATGTACTAAAAGCCACGAAACACACACTTGTACGGTAATAGCATGTGTATTTTTGGCAACAGTATTTTATAAAAGAGCTATAGTATCGATTCGTCAAACAAAAATATGTCTTTGTTTGACGAAACGATACTATAGCTCAATATGCCTTTCAACTTGTCAAAACAAGAGTGTTTATTTGCTGCACTTGATTGTTAGTCTGAAGTGATATTATTATTTTAATAGTGTATTTAGCAAAAGCACTAAATGCGTCAGTAACCTGAATTCCTACACAATTGTTAGTGATCTACTTTTTAAGAGGACATTGCTTCGACTCTATTATAACCGAATGGATATCTGTTTATTTTTGCCTTGTTTGCTGAATTAATAAATTCAAAGTTTAATTACATTATTTCTTCAAAAGTCTTCCTCAAAACATTATTATTTTATCGAAACCGCTTCGCTTCAAATGGAGAACAAAATAAATAAAATCGAAAACAGTGAGCTCGCAATCAGTCAACGACGGAGACAAGATGTTTGGAAGCATTGGTCTTGCTTAAAATTAAACTTTGTTCACATTTGAGATAGCAAACCTGTAGTATCTTAGAAGATTATAGTCCTTTTTGATGATTTCGACGTCCTTGAAGAGATTTTATATACTGTCTTTCTTAGGTATGCGGCCCTGTGGCGTAGTGTAACCGACTGCAACGGTATATGAGTATTTTTATCCATTGTCTAGTACCTACCCATAGTACAAGCTCTGCTTCGTTTGCGTCTAAATGATATTGCGTGGTAGAAGTGGTAGCTCTGTTGATAATTATCTTCGAGTAGTAGTGGAGGCTGCGGTTGCTTGACAATTGCGAGATCCATGACCAGTCTTTCGTCCATCTTTGGATTTATAGATAAGACGCTACGAAACGTAGGTGTTTGTCATATTCATCCTTTGAGCCGATTTTACGCCTAGATATGATTATTTACAGTTATACTCGTACTTGTCATGTAATATAATATGTAGATTAACACAGCGGTACCTAAATGAATGACAAGACGATGTGTTACCGACTCAAAACAGTAAATAGGTTTGATTGAATTTCAAACTCAGGTAAATTAAATATACGTATTTATAATTCTCCAGGCCCTTCTCTTATATTACCGTGCCTACTCTAAGGCGTTTCGGGTACACCGATAAAACGTTAGATTGGTGATGAATATTTATTATTGACTGCGTGAATTGAAAGTGGATTATCTATTCATTTTCCAACTCCTCCAAAATAATTTACTAGTCATCGGCCGCAGTTCCGCCCGCGTGAATTACAAACTTCCGTGGTCCAGTGGATAGCGTATGTGACTGCTGATCGCAGGTCCCGGGTTCGATTCCCGGGTCGGGCCAAAGTGTTACTGGGTTTTTCCGAATACTCAGTAGCAGCCCGGATTCTGGTGGGACCTAAAAATTCATGGCGATATGTGGGTGGAGATACAGGCGTGAGACTATAAAAAAAAGAAAAATAATTACAAACCTTATCCTTCCTCAGGCATCACCCTACCTATTGGTGAAAATCGCACAAAAATCCGTTTATAAGTTTTGAGTTTATCGCGTTTATCCAGATACGACTAAAAATATTGATAGATAGTTATTGATGCACAATCTAAATAATTATCGACCTTGGACTAAATTTAACTATCTATCAATTACGAGTTTACTTAATCGTTTAGTCTAGATTACCAGTTTAATTTATCATTTAGTTTAGCCAGTGATGATACACGTTAAACGTACACTTTTGAATTGTTTTGTAAAAATACACGAATAGCGGTAAAATTACCTTGATGGTTTAGATCATGTATAGCATGTAGGCATATAAAATTTTATATGCCAACTAGAGGATGGCCGCGACTACGCCCGCAGATTTTATTTTTATTCAACCGTTTTCTCTCGATCTGCCAAATGTCAGCTTCAATAATTTTGGCTGTGGCTTGTCTGTCAGTCAGTCAGTAACGCTTGCATTTTATATGTATAAACAAACATGTATTGGCCTCTTCGTCGCAAATTATAATTACAAATGTATAGAGTTGCTTAGCTACTAAATCCATTTTCTGTCACTTAAATCTTTCCGATAGCTACGAGCAACATAATATATTAGCTGTATGTTGGAATAGTACAAAAATCCAAGTATCGAAACTCTTTGATGTCACTGGCAATATATCAATTTGAATTTCGAATATTTTGTTTTTCTCTGAATGCTTATTGATGTTTTTCATTAGGTACAATTATATTGATTTATCATTCAGTGAACTTACGTTTTACTCCTCTCCCTGTGTCCTCTTCCAATACTGTAAAACAACCTTACTTGTAGGTACTGTATTTGACAGCACGTAAACGGTCGCTTCGCCGTTTATCACCACGTTTGTGGGTTCGATTCCCACACGAGACAACGATCTACAATTTGTGTGATTAACAATCTGTTGTTGCGAGTCTTCGTGTACTTTGTTTCCATTGATTTTAAATGTTTGTAAAGTCCGCTGCGACACAGCATTTATTCGTCTTGGTGGGTGTAGTCTTTTCCAATGCTTCAATAATAAAAAAATATCTAACATATTTTCTAATCAAAACCGTACTAATATTTATGCTGTACAAGACTTTTACAGACAACTGAACAACAAAGTAAAAAAAGTATTGTCTGTGTGGTGACGGATTAAGAATACGGATTGTCACCACCCCATATCATCCCATGGGTGTCGTAAGAGCCGACAGAGGGAGCATATTATTATGCATAAAACAACACAGTAAGAGAAGAAAAACTTGATACAACTCCTATTCCAACCCATTTGGCCAGCGTGGTAGGCCTATAGTAGGCCAATTCCTCCTTTCAAAGGAGAGGCCTAGTCAAGCAGTGGACTGTTAAAGGCTGATGATGATGAATAACAAAGTCAAACACCATTCATATCCATAATCGAGCACTTTATACCCAAACTTTATTTCATAGATAACATTTCACAACAGTTGAAAAAAATTAAAACTTGAGAACCTTCATCTGGGCACAAAATATTTCGCGAGGGAGTTGTAAATAATTGTCTTCAGTTGTGAATTCCAACTTTATTTTATAACAAGTAAAGTTGAAGTTTGTTTGACAAGATACCGGCAAAGAATGGAAATTTTGAAGCACACTTATCATAACCATGAGCTTGCTTCAAGTTGAGAAACGCTCGTTAAAATATGCCATTACTTCAATTTAAACGCTGCGTGGTTATATTCTAAATATTTTTTATGAGAGTAAGTGCCAGGGGTGTAATTGTTACAATTGTTTAGATAACTGATACAAAAAACCGTCTTGGTTAGATACCATAAATATTTAGCTAAAAATTTATTTCGCTTTCGGTTTCACACACATCTCTGCTGAACCTCAGACAAAATAAAAGCTCCTTAAAATATTTGATTCGCTACATGGTAGAAATAGTTTTCCAAAGCCGCGACCGCACTAGCAATAAATAAATCCTGTGTCGTGGGAGACTTAAGAAACAAATCTTATATTATACTTATCCGCCCACAGACTGTTTATTCAGTTAAAGGAACACGGTATGACGAGATCGTTATTGACCCCTTTAAAAGGTTGTTTTTCTACACAAAGAGCAGAAGATATTGACTGACGCTTTATGTTTCAGCATCCGAACATCATCTCATTATATTATAAAAACAGTAGTGGTCGCGTTAAGAATGAAATTCGACGTCATTGTTCGTAGCATGTCTCTTTAAGTTTCTTTCACAATGATATCTGCAGGCCATTATATCTATTATCGTTCTCCTTCGTATTAACTTCAACTGCATCTACTTCTCGAGCGGCGTTTACTCTGTACTATAAAGTGTATAGTTTGGTATAAAATGTGAGGGAAGCCTTCCGTAATTTGGGTAAAAGGGTAAGCAAGTTTGTGCTTTACGTATTAATGACATTATTAGACCTCGAATGTAAGATATATTTCTATATCATAGACAAATCTGTAAAGAGTCATATGGATTGAATTATTTCTCTTGCAGCAATGACAGAATTTTATTAAAGTAGATCTTACTGAGTTACTGAGATTTTCTCGACAGTAATTGCCAATAAAACTGCCCAAGCCAAGAACTTTAACACGCGTAATAAATTTTATGTCTTAGTGGCAGTTAATGGAATAGGTAACCGAATATTAGAAATAGTCAATTCTGCAGTTAGTGATTATTAGATATAGATTTTAAGCTCGCTTACCTCGTAGCGAATGATAAATGAAAATGGTGCGCAACACTAAATTGAACGCATAATTTATTTTTATGCCTGCGAAATGTTGATTATAATGTCGCACTAGGAACACAAAAATTAAAATGCTAATCGTCGTAAGAGAAGGGGGGAGGTTAGAGCAAAATTTAAATGATTTTATGTGAATTGCAAACTATAACAGTTTGCATTCAAAATGCGATGCGCTCATGTAGCAGTTAATTAAGAGTCTCTTTGCCGTAGCAACTTTATGCTAAATAAAACATTATTTTACGAAAATCTGGAAACAATTCACGAAACAGGGATTTACACTAATGCGGGCTTTATTTAATTTAAGTGATCTTAGATGAGGAATTGTCTTTGGTATGAAAAAGTGCCGTGGCTTCACTCTAGGCACCGCCTTTCCTTTAAAGAATACCAGTATTTATACTACATACATACATACATAGACTCACGCCTGTTTCGCCGAAGGGGTAGGCAGAGGCATATTAAACGCCCACTTTTCGCCAGTGTTTTGATCCCACGTAATAGGTGGCGAGCCTATTGCCGCTTATCGGGATATTTTGTTTGCCAGAGCCTCGTCCGTTGATCGGCAGGTACACCACTTGCAGGTGAGGTTGGCTTGGGACCCTATGTTCTTGGTGGGAACCCTATACACCACCGCAATTATAATATCCTTAGGAACTTTATTTCTGTCCAAATATGAAATAGTTAGGTACTAGGAAACAGCATCAGAATATAACACTTTGTAATTGGTGATTATTGCCAAATATTTCGCGAACAAATCCCTTATTAAAAAAAGCGGTTAAGGCAAACCTTTAAGGTATTTAAAAGGCGCTTCTGACGATACTCTACTCGACTCAAAAGAGCTAGCCTTAATGTACAGATTTGTCGGTGTTACAATGTAAATCCCTGCCAAATTTTAGCACTGTAGTGCTTAAAGTTTCCTCGTAAAACGCTGACGGACAGACGTACATGACAAAACTACCAGGGTTCCTTGTACTTTAAAAAGATTTAAAAATGATCCAGCACTTTCAGGCAATTTGCAAAATCTTTCTTGTGCTAACAATGTCACCTGTGCAATGTCCAAGCCAGACCGTCAGTGCTGCCAACTTCACCGTCGGACATCTTGGATCAGCCAATTAAGTGGGTGACTGACTAACAATGTGGTTGCTCGTTACCCACGACGGCTCTGTTCTTGTTCTACATTACTGGCAGCCACTGCCCACGGATTTAATGAATTCTTTTAAAAAAATCTATTGCGCTTTCAGTAATTGGATCGTTTGAAATTATCTTTGCCTGGAGTGCAAGATTCAATAAATAAATTGATTTTTCATTCTTTTGTTGAGAGTTGATTTGTAATTCGTTTAGGTTGTGGGTTTCTCTATCGCCTGATCTATACATAATTATATATACATAATTATATATACATAATTATTTTCCTTTCGTTTTCTTCTTTTTTCTTTTTTTAGAAGACAACTTCCGCACTAGAAATAAATCCTGTGTCGCGGGGGACCTTACAAACATACAACCAACGGACAAAATGAACACCCAGACTCGATACAACAATTGATGGATCACACAAAGTGTTGTCTCGTGTGGGAATCGAACCCACAACACTCGGCGCTGTCTCAAGCGGCGAGGCGGCCGCTTAAACCACTACGTCAACCGTGCAGTCATTATAAATACATAATAATATAGTAAAAAAAAATCTGTACATTGAATATATTTAGAATCTAAAACAAATTCTGACTTTTTGTCTGTTTATCTGTTTGTCTAATTGTAAACGCTTATCTTCTCATATACTGGACGGATTTGAATGAAACTTGTTTTAGTGTATTGCTATTGAGTCTGGGCAACATATAGCCTACTAGAGGACGCCAGCAGCTACGCCTGCATTTTTTTTAATTCATCCGTTTTGGCCGATCCCATGGGAATTTCGGGAAATCACTTCTTAGAGCACCCCTACGGTCCCCTAGGAACATACATGCCAAATTTCAGCTTCCTGCGCCCAATAGTTTCGGCTGTAGCGTGTCTGTCAGTCAGTCAGTAACGCAAGGATTTTATATATTAAGATAATTGATTTTGGAAAATTGAAGACCTGTTGCAGAACCACAAAAGCCCAAATAAACAAATTTTTTTTTATAGACTCACGCCTTTATCCCCGAGGGTGTAGGCAGAGGTGTAATATTACACCCACATTTCGCCATGAATTTTTAGGTCCCACGTAATAGGGGGCGAGCCTATTGCCTTTACCGGGCACATCACCAGACTCCGTGCTACTACTGAGAATTCGGAAAAAACCCAGTAACACTTTTGCCCGACCCGAGAATCAAACCCGGGACCTCCGACCAGCAGTCGCATACCTACACTATCCACTGGACCATACATTGACATTTAATCGATGTAACAAAATACAGTTTGTAACATAACAAAAATCATTACGCCTGATGAGCATTTTCTGTTAAGAGATTAAAATTTGAAGATTTCGAAAATCTGATGTGGAACTCTAAGAGCCCAGCTACACTATAACATATACAGACTTGACGTCTTAGCAAAAGTTGTTCAATCTGATGAGCATTTTCTGTAGACTTAATAAAATCGAAGATCTGAAATATCTGATAAGAAAATATAAGAGCCCATTGGCACTATACCATATAAAGACTGCTTAGCAGTACTTGACTTGTATGATGTCTGTTGAGGGATCAATATTTATTATTTCAAAGACCCGAGGAAGGACATAGGATAGTTTTATCCCGATAACCAACATCCACGCGGGCGGAACCGCAGGCGACAGCCATAACCAGTATAAAATAATAGTGAAAAACTAATGATTTACACGGTGACAAGGACTATATATAAACATTCGTGGTCGTTAAAGTTAGGGTTAGTGTTGCAAAATAAATAAGAACGAATTTCCGGTACGATACCGGCTCTGAATATGTATTCCCAAACAATTGGTTCAATAACATAGACCTGTTCAAAGCTTATATAGGAACCTAAACTAAAGTAAATTAAAAATGTTTACGTTGGGCCTTATATTTTTTTAATGCTATAAATTCCAACATCTCAATTTGGATGAACAACTCGTAAACAAAGTAGACATCATAAGTGATAGTGCCTGACATGTGATTGACTATGTACAACGATATTTTCTAAACACTGTTTAAAGTTTGTTGGATGAAAAATTCTGCGGGTTATTTCCGATAGTATGTCCCAATAGGTCGTCTCACGTCGTAGAAAAGTGTTTCCTGTGTTATATTTCGTTATTCTCTTTTCACTCTCTGTTTCATGTGAGTGTGTGACCAACTTTGGTGTCGGAGACTTCCGACCGCCCGATGGCCTGCTATTCTTGCCCCGAGATAAGAACCGGGCCCTACAGCTTTATGAAGCACGGTAGCGTTTTGATGTAAATTCCAAACGCGGTCACCCATCCAAGTTGTGACCAATACGAGCTTGCGTAACCTTGCTGATCTATTACGAACGGCAAACCAAGGCACGCTATGAGTGCTACATAATTAATACTTTTACATTTTCCTAAGGGATATATACCACGTACCTTTGTTTCGCGTTATTGCTGTATGGATTCGATCCAAAAAGTTACTTGAAACAGGTTTATATGTTCGAAGTATAGGTTTCTCGTCAAGCATTTATCTTATAATTTATGATGCTTCCACTACATTAATAAAACATGTTTCTTTTATAATATGACTGAACAACATGATTGATTGATTCTTAATTGATGAAAATCTATTCAGAGTAGGCTTTCATCAATATCAAGATCCATTTTCTGAATAAATAAGGAATTCATTTCAAACGTCAGAAGCTTTTAAATTTAATAGTTCTGAGTGCTTTACTATATTTATTATAGGTATAAAAATAAAGGCGTTCCGTAGTCTCTGCCTACCCCTCCGGGAAACAGGCGTGAGTCTATGCATGTATGTATAAAAATTAAATATCTTTACAAATTTCCTGTCGCTGAAATGAAAACCTATCATTTAATCGGCAGAACGATTTCCGTATCAGCGAGCAAACCAATACGATTGAGTTGTACCTACGAGACCCAAAAGCGAACAATTATCAGCTCCAAAGTTGTTTACGTTCCAGTCTATTGCTTCTAAAATCGTGCTGATTAAATATGCCTCGTGCATGACGTCAAATATATCCAGTGTTCGTGGTTTTCTTTCTGAGCACACGATTGTGCTGTGAACAAAGCGACCAAAACAATTTTCCCGGTATTATTGTTAGCGAGCAAACCATTGACCATGACACCGAATTGTGGTTCGGATGGTTGGAGTACTCGATCTGATATTCTATTGAGAAATATTGTGCAACGCTGTGTGGAGTGTATAGTTTCATAGAAAATATTTCTCTATTAAATTTTATAAATATACAAGAGGTTTATATGAACAAAGGACTTAGTATAACACCAACTGTATAACAGCCGTCATTTTTTACGTTTCTTAAGTTTTTAGGGTTCCGTAGTCCACAAGGAACCCTTATAGTTTCGTCATGTCCGTCCGTCTGTCCGTCCGCAGCCTAGCTCAAAGACGCCTGGTGCTAGAAAGCTGATATTTGACATTAATACAGTTTTTTTTTTTTTTTTGGTGTCGGGTTGGAAAATCCTCATGGAGTCCCTCCGCCCCGGGGGAAGGGCGAAGGGGACTGTCAGACTCTTACTGACTAAAAACCAACCCGTATTCCTCACGTACCCGTATGTCGGAGAGTCGGGTATCGCTGAAGCATTCCTCGCTACCCCCCGACGGGTATTGGCCCGCCAGATGGTCAGGCGGGCCCCGAACAAAACCCCCTTGGCGGCGGATGAAGGTGTTGGGCTCCGCCGCCAAAACACTCAGCGGCCGCAGAGGATAGGGAGGGACGGCAACGCAACACCGCATCTCCTCTTCCTCTGCGGCTCCACCGCGACGCAACGATGGTGCGCCTCCATTTGGTCGCGGGAGATAGGGCGCGCGGCAACGCAACACCGACACGCCTCTCCTCCCGCGACCACACCCGACTGCGAAGGACAGAAGAACTGTCCCCGCACCCGCCCCTTTGGACTCATCCTGCGCAGGCCTCCGTCAAGCCCACGAGGAGCGTCCCCTCCTGGATCCCTCTTAGCTTCACCGCGGGTGACTAATCCACGGTTACTAAGCCCCCCGGGGGGGATGAATATAGACATAAGATATTGCAACAAAACTGTAGAATAAAATTTAGGAACATATTTTGTAAGGGTATCTCCCCTACATATACACCACTATTTTTTAATTAGTACAAAAAAATTAACGTGGCACTAAGTATCTTTAACTATGCTGTAACTGATCATATTTATGTAGTTAAAAAATAAAATCACTAAGTCCCAAAACTGTCTCAAAACTGTCCACAAAAATACGTAATAATTGGTTAATGCATTTGGTTTTGGATTTGGGGGTAGGTGCCAAAAAGTGGACACGTTCTTGCAATTTTGATAACCATAATTTAATTTAAATAATTGTTTTTTCTTAATTCTATCGCACTAAAATTGATAAAAGTTTTTAATTAACACCAGTACTTACTAGGATTGTGTTTATTACACTGAATAATTAAGTGATAGTACTTTACCACCTGCCAGCACATCACCTGCACAATTATCACTATGTCACAATTGAACGACATCGAACCAGCACAGAAATGCCTGGAAGAAAGCTTTGTGAAACGGATGGCAGAACTTGAGGCGCAGTTGCATTGTGGTAACTCTGCTAAGGATACTGTGGCGCGGGTTGCTGAGGAGTTTCGCACGTTCCGCGAGTTGGTGTTCAATATGTTGGGTTTGCTCCGGCAGCAAATTCAAGAATGTCACAGACAGCTGAATGTAGTAGAAACCAGGCACAGGCGAAAGTCCCTCCTTTTCTTAGGGGTACCTGAAGCGGATAAAGAGGATTGTGCTGCAACTATCCAGGGCATTATCCAGTCCAAGCTTGGCCTTAAGAACATCTCCACTTCAGAAGTAAGCAGCTGCCACAGACTCGGTGTGCCCAAAAATGACAGCAAGCGGCCGATACTTGTTCGCTTCACCACACTTGATGCCAGATCTGCAGTGTGGCGAGCAAAAACTGCTCTTAAGGGTTCCTCCATAGCAGTTAGGGAATTTCTTACGAAAACGCGACAAGGAGTATTTAGTAAAGCCAGGTTACACTTTGGGATCCGAACTTGCTGGACCCAGGACGGCTGCATGGTAATAAAAGCACCGGATGGAAGCCGTCATAAAGTAGTTGCCGAGGATGAACTCAATGGGCTGATTAAGAAATATCCCAAAGCGTCGAGCAGCTCTTCAGTAGAGGCCAGGAGCGGAGTCGGGAATGCCGGTTCTACGGGCGCATCCGGGATTGGCAAGAATGGGCAACGTAAATAGTTTTGTTTCACGTTTTCTATCTCCTTTATTTCTATGTAACATTTATTTGTTTGTGTTACGCTATTATCTTGTTCATTAATTTACTTTTATCACACCCTGTCACCCTCTTTGTTAAAAGTTTTGTTTACTAATTTACTTTGTTTGACATATGAATTGACAGTTCTACAAATAACATATAATGTCATCGTCATGTTATGACACAAAGTGTCGTAAACAAACACTTTTTCTTTTAAATTGTGATAATGCGTTTAGTTTCCTGTCCTTTCTTTTTTTTAGTTTTTATTTCGTTTTGTTGCATAGTCTGTTATGTTTTCGTGTATAGCTACATAATTATGTAATCTGTGATTGTGTATGTGTGTGTCTGCTGGCGGGTGGTGCAGTGATAAAGCATTGCATCAGTTTCGTGTGCAGTTTTTATTACAAGATAATGATTATTAATATATTTTAAATACTTTATTTATACATATATATTTATTTATATAATATATATTGCATATTTATAATTATTTATATTCTTCAGTTATTTTATGTTATCGGATGATGAAGATAATTCTTTTCTCTCTGCATGCGATTCCGCAAATTCATCTCATAATGACAGCTTCTGCTCTGTAACTGAGTCGGCTGGTGACTTTGTCAAGCGAACGTTCAACTAACCCACAAAGAATTTGTTAAACGTATGTCACATCAACGCGCAAAGTGTGCCCTGTCATTACAGTGATCTCTACGATACTTTCTGTGATGCAAACGTTCATGCCATTCTGATTTCAGAGAGTTGGCTGAAACCTCATTTACTTTCTACTACCTACCCTCTCCCTGGCTTAATTCTTATCCGCAATGATAGGGTGGACAGAAGAGGGCGTGGGGTAGCTATTTATCTCCGTAGCGCACTTCCCTACAAAATTCTTTTATGTTCCCCACCTATTTATTCTGCTTCAGCGGAGTACCTCTTCCTTGAGGTTTCAGTCAACGGAGCCAAAGCCGTTCTTGGAGTTGTTTATTGTCCCCCCACTATAAATTACTTCTCCAGTATCGAATCGATTCTGGAATCTATAGGGTCGGAATACTCATCTGCTCATCATATCATCATAGGAGATTTCAACACAACACTTTCCATTGATTCCTCTCATCCCCAAAAACTCCTAAAACTGATTGAGTCTGCCAGTCTTTACAACCTCCCTCTAGCACCCACTCACCACAATATCGATGGTGTTGATACCTGGTTAGACCTAATCATTACTTCTGCTCCATCCCTGGTCCATTCCCACGGCCAATTCCCTGCTCCTGGTTTCTCCAATCATGATCTTATTTTCCTCTTCTACAACCTCAAACCATCTAAATCCCGTCCTAAGGTTCTGCACTTGCGTAGTTTTGGAAAAATGGATGTTGAGAAACTTCAAGAAGAGGCTTCCGTGCTTGATTGGAACCCACTGACAGCAGCCTCTACAGTTGACGAAAAAGTTTCTGTTTTTAACAACATTGTGCTTAATCTCTATGACAAACATGCACCCGTCAGGAAAGTTAAATTAAGACGTCCTGCTCCTTGGCTTACCAAAGGTGTTCAAATGGCCATGAGGCGTCGCGACAGAGCTTTTCGGAGGTTTAAAAAAGAGCGTACTGACGAAAACTGGAGCCTGTACAAGACTGCAAGAAATCGGTGTAATCAGATGATTCCCAACGCTAAACGCCACCATATTTTCGACAGTATAAACTCCTCTTCTCCAGCCAATATCTGGAAGTTTCTTGGAACTCTAGGTATTGGCAAACAGCAACTTACTGATCGCCGTTTGATGGTTGGTTTGGAAGATTTAAATATTCATTTCTCAACTACCTCTCAATTAGATAACCAAACCAGGTGTCAAACGGTGGCCTTTGTTGCTGCCCTCCCCTGTCCCAACATAGACCCATTTAATTTTTCTCCAGTTACTTCGGGTGAGGTCAAAAAGATAATACTCTCCATTCAATCCAATGCAGTGGGCTACGACTCTCTTAGCCGCCGCATGATCATTCCGATCCTTGATCATCTCATCCTTCCCATTACCCACATTGTCAATTTCTCGTTGGACAGTGGTTCCTTCCCGTCCCTCTGGCGTAAAGCCTTTGTAATCCCTCTTCCTAAGATCTCGAATCCTACACTATCCAATCATTTCCGTCCTATCTCTATCCTTCCTTTCCTATCCAAAGTGGTGGAAGCTTGTGTACATAAGCAATTGTCTCGATTTGTTTACCTTAACAACTTACTTAGTCCATTCCAATCTGGACTTAGACCTGGTCATAGCACGACTTTCGCCCTCCTTAAAGTGACTGGCGATATAAGAGCTGGCATTGAGGACACTAAGGTCACCGTGCTGACCTTGGTCGACTTCTCGAACGCGTTCAATACCGTCAGTCACGATACCCTTCTATCTATCCTTTCCCATCTCTTGGTCTCACCTGTTGTACTGGACTGGTTCTCAAATTATCTTCAGGAACGTCAGCAGTCAGTTCGCGTTGACGAGACTACGTCAAGTTGGCGTGACATCGGCTCTGGTGTTCCTCAAGGTGGCATTCTCTCTCCTTTACTCTTTTCAATTTTTATTAACTTCTTAACTCCTAATCTTCGGTGTGCGTATCATCTCTATGCTGATGACTTGCAGCTGTACTCCCAAGCGAGAGTGGAAGATATATCAATAGCCATTGCTGACTTGAACAGAGATCTTGAGACGATGATGGATTGGTGCAATCGATTTGGTCTAGACGTAAACCCAGCAAAATGCCAGGCCATTATTGTAGGCAGTCGCTGTTTAGTGCCTAAATTAGATTTAAAAACTCTGCCACCTGTAAAGTTCAACGGTCTAATCATCCCTTTCAACTCAGTCGTCAAAGACCTTGGAATGTATATAGATTCCACTCTCGATTGGCAAGCCCAGGTGTCTAATGTTAGTCAGAAAGTAACCGGAACACTTAGAGCACTATATCGTCTAAAGAATTTCCTTCCCTCCAGGACTAAAACTATGCTTGTGCAGGCCTTAATATATCCCTTAATCGATTATGGTGATATTTGCTATTATGACCTGAATCCAGAATATCTCAATAAATATGACCGACTTCTCAATAACTGCATTCGATTCATTTTTAATCTTCGTAAGTATGACCATGTCTCTACTTATCGTTCAGAACTTAATTGGTTGCCTATTCGTCAACGCCGGTGCTTGCGTGCTCTTACTACTCTCTTCATGATTCTTAAGTCTCCCTCTCCTCCTTCTTATCTTTCCGAGTATTTCCAATACCTATCATCTACACATGAGAGAGACCTTCGTTCTTCGCAGAAGCTTCTTCTTTCGTGCCCCAGTCATTCTTCTGGGTTTGTCGACTCTTCCTTTGTTGTACAGTCTATCCTACTCTGGAATGCGCTCCCTCTTGAAATCAGAATGTCCACTGACCGTTTTGCATTTAAATTGAAAGTACGGGATCTCCTATTTAAAAGATTAAAGGAATCTGCACATCACTCTCATCCTTTATTATAAGTATGTATGTAGTTATGTATTTATGTATTTATAAGTATGTACCCTTATATTAACTTTTTTGTATTATATTTATGTATAGATATATCTATAATATGTATGATATTTATGTTTATGTATATTTATTTGTTATAATATTTATAATATATGCATTTAATTGTATATATATGTATATATATTTCAGATTTAAGTATTAAATTTACATTTTAGGTCGTTTTATGTTGATATTTGTTTAATTTACATTATATTTAAGAATATGACATCCTTTTAATATGCGTTAATACACCTACCACATTTATCTCTACACCACCTGTAGGTTGACAGGTAGAGAATGCCTCATAGCATTATGTCCACCTATGTACACCTTGTTTGTGTATAAAGTCTTAAATAAATAAATAACTAAGACTATGACCGACTTGCGTACTATTGTAGTAAACTATACCATTGATAAATTCCCCCCTGTCGCACTGCGCGCGCGCCGCGCTCGGATGCTACAAACAGTGCTAAATTGCTAGCGGACGTGAACGTACCTATCGATTTTTCGCTGCAATTTGTTTGTCTACGTTTTCCCGACGCGATGGCTTATCAGTTCATAATATCAGGGGAGTATGTAGCTATGCTTCGTGCGTACTTTTTGAGTGGAGGAATCGCGAGTGCAGCTGTGTACCCATGGATATCATTTTGAGAGTGTACAAAAGTAAGCCGGTTAGTGTCGAACAGCGCATATTGGACGCTTTTGACAAAGTGCAAAGACTGTGATCTGTGTATTTACAATGGTGGTGGACATTTTGAAGGACAATGGAAATACTTGTAAGTTTAGTAAATAATACCTACTGAAGTAAATAATAATTTGAGGCGGGCTGCTCCAAATCGGTCTGTGTGGAGAACCTTGAGGGAAGCCTATGTCCAGCAGTGGTCGTATATAGCCTGACATGAAGATGATAAAATAACTTGTAAATAGCAGATGATTCTAACTTCATAAATACGCCAAAGTTACTGTTTTCTTTTATTACAGAATACCTTCTTTTATTTTGATATGTGTTTGCTTTCTAATTACAAACCTTCGTATTTATTACCTTTACTTGTAAAACGGTAAATTTTGCCGGTCCTAAGCCCGGATAAACTGAATGAGAGGGTAGAATAATTAAGAAAATTAAAAAGCATCTACCTACACTGATTATTTTGCTTCATTTTATTGTCTAAGGCTACCTACATTATAAGTGCGACGGAAAGAATGCGTAAGAAAAGGACGGAAAGTAAATACTATCAATGAAGTAGTGAATGGATTGTAAAATATGTCTATGATTTTGGTGAGATTTTCTACAAAAAACAAAGGATTATAACTTGGCTATTTATAGATATTATGAAATTCTTATATCACATATATGATAATAATGTCTTAGCTAATATGTCCTTAAAGTTTTTGTACTAATTAGAAAATAGTGGAGTATAGTGGGGTTTAATTTTGTTTTGGTTGAGTACCCCATCATGTGGGGTATCATTGGATATGTTTTAAAAAAATATTATTAGTTTGCTCAAATCATTTTTCGATCAAGTGATTGTTTTGTCAAATATCAAGCTTTGAAGTGAAAAAAATTGTTAGACTCAAGTGTCCTCACCCTCTGCCGGCTAAACTATTAGGAAGAGGTGAAAAAAATAAAATGATATAATATGAAAATATAAAATGTAGTACATATAACGAATTTAAAAGGAAAACTATCACGGCTAAGTAGATATCACTAGTTTACGAGTAATCGTCGGTTAACTTATAAATACCTATTTCTGTGAGTTTACATTGGACGCGCTGGCTTAATCTTAAAGATATACGTACTTTGGTATGTAATGTACTACGGTACTACGTATGTATAGTAGTAGTATATCTTGGAAACCACATTTTATGTTTACAATACATAACTGGATACATATGTACCTAGTATTTTTCTAAACAAAACTTAGGTTCTTATAATAGTGTTATTAAAATTATTTTTTCAGCAAAATAAACAGTCGGATTTTTTGTACATTAATATCCTTTGCAGCACGTCATTATGGGCAACTACGGAACCCTATATTGCGCGTGGCCCGACACGCACTTGGCCGGTTTTTTTTAAAGATCATAGCTTCACTTACCTTTAACCCGTATGTCGGAAGGATCACTGAACCCAGACACGAAAAAATTGTTGTGGATTAAGTACACCAAGTGTATCTCGTGTGTGATTTGTGGTAGATTCCGGGTACGAATCTTGTCTCAGGCAAAAGTGTTACTGAGTTTTGCCGGATTTTCAGTAGTAGCACGGAGTGCTAGGGAGTCTGGCAAAGTGCCTAGTAACAGCAATAGGCCCGCCCTCTGTTACGTGGGACCTAAAAAATCATAACGTGGTGAAAAGTGGGTGTAATATTACACCTCTGCATACCACTTCGGTGATACAAGCGTGAATCTATAAAATAAATAATGAATACCTGTTACCATTTACCATCAGGTAGGTCAGCAATAAGTTAGCCACTAAAGGTGATAAAACATACCAAAATAATGCTTCCTACATAATTATATGATCCAGTAAAGGTCGGGTAAGATTTTGATCATTATTCGTGTTAATTCACCAATCAGTCCATAAAATGCAATTACACGTGCAAAATAAATACCGATATCGCCGAAAGTTATTTTGACCTTACGTTTATTCCGAGAATCGAAATCTTGTGTTTAATTAATACTTTTTATCTTTGACTTGTCCTATTATATCATTCACAAAAACCATGCAATGGGGTCAAACTATAAATATAAACAAATTACTGACTGCACACGTGAAAAACATTTTAATTGCACAGTGTCTTACTGATTGGTCTCAGAGATAACTGGACTATCTAGGTTAAAAGGAAAGAGTAAGTTGTGTATAATTAATAAGATTTTTATCGACACGGCATTTAACTTTTAAGAGTTACTACTCTGCTTCCTACTGGAAGCAGTGTAGGTATGTCGAAGCAACGGAAGAGGTGTGTTTGATCCGAAACATTCGGCGTTCTATAGTTTCTGCCTACCCCAATAGCAGACAGGCGTGTCCTTTAGATGGATAGATAGTAGCAGACGTCAAGAACTCTAATATACACCATCATCCTCTTAGCGTTATTCCAGTTTCAACCCGGGGTCCGCTAACTAGTCTAACCGGATTTGGCTAAATATTAGCTTTTCCACAGAGCGACTGCCTGTCTGACCTCCGCAACCCGAAGGGATAGCGATATTCCATGGTTTAGACTAGTGTCCGTTTATTAGAAGGTACTGACGCCCTGTAGCGCTTGTCAAAGATCTTCATGACAACCGGGACCGACGGCTTAACGTGCTCTCCGAGGCACGGGTCAAGCGATAATTAACAATTTAATACGCACATAACTCCGAAAAGTCATTGGTGCGCGCCGTGGATTCGAACCCGATACCCTCTGCATGGGTTTACTAATGTTTGCCATAATTTAAAATGCCATAATTGCATATGCCATACTGGTATTTGCCATAATTTCATTAGAAATAACGCTTCAGTTGTCATAATCGTGAAATGACATAAAATGACTTTCACTAATTCCATTGGTCATAATCGATCAAGTGTCATAATAATTTAAATCCATAAATGTGTTTGCTATAATTTTCGTTTTCAATAATCTAAGAAGAAAATAGACAATAAACTGAAGTTGAACAACTTCAGTTTATTAAAGTAGTGTGACGAATGTGGACTAAGTTGACGGAGCCCTGCTTCGCAGGGCTCCTATTTTTGGGTTAAGGGTCAAAAGAGAACCCTAACCTAATCGGATTGCACTGAGTCGGGGTGTTAACGATAATTAATTCAACTTCAGTTTATTAAACTAGTATGACGAATGTGGACCAAGTTGACGGAGCCCTGCTTCGCAGGGCTCCTATTTTTGGGTTAAGGGTCGAAAGAGAACCCTAACCTAACCTAACCTATTCGAGTCGGATTGCACTGAGTCGGGGGGTTAACGATAATTAATTTCGACCTAACAATATTATGTATTATTTTCATAATTAAGTATATCAAATTTTGATTATGTCAAGAATCGATTATGAGATGTGTTACTTATGGAAACTAATTATTGTGATATAAGTTGTTATAGAAAGTCATTTTATGGCAAATAAAAGTTATCGCTGTTGAGTTGTTAAGGCAAACGTTATTAGTATAAATGATAATAGTGCAAGTAAATATTATGATCGGAGATGATTATGGCAAACAATATAAGTGCAAATGAATTTATGGAAAACGAGAGAATACCCTCTGCATGGCAGTCTGTTGGTATCTCCACTAGGCTATCGCTGCCTTAAGGACTCTAATATTAAATGCAGTTTATTTCTTTAGAACTTCACTAGTCTAGTCTTCATAGTCTTTAATAGTCATCGTTGTTAAATCACTCACCTTGGAGTTCAGGGTCTGCAGCAATTCGATCCATACACAGATTTTGAGATTCGAGATTCGTGTTTGACATATTTTGTATGGAGCTTATGTCAAAACGAATCTAAAATCGACTGATCTATTTATGATCGAATATTGAATTCCGTAGTAAGACAAAGGTCATCTGTCGATCTCGGGCATTGATAGGCAATCAATACGGAGCTCTGAGTACACAACTGTGTGAACGAATCTACGAAAACAAATTTATTATCCTTCTTTATGTTGAAATCATTTCATTTTTATTTATAAAAAATCCATTCTCTTTGTGTACAGGAATTCCCTCCTACGATGATTATTAATATTCATTCCAAATGTATATATAAAAAATATTTTGTGTATGGATTCGCGAATGGATTATGGGTCTGATTTTCAGAATGTTGGTTTTGTATGTTTTAATATCGTCTGAAATAAATATAGGCTTCATAAATAAAACAAGGAGTAAATATTATAACAGGCGTTAATTTATTATATACTTTAATGCATCAATCAAAGGAGGATTTATTGATATTTTGTTCCAAAAGATTTAGATACAGACGCTGCACAAAAAATTGCTTAAGTCTAGTTTTATAGAATGGCGAAATCGTTGATTTATATTTATTCCACGTTTGATAATTATGTTACGTTAGATTTTAATAAATTTAGTCTATTTTACAGCAAATCTTTACACCTGGTTTAAGATATAATAGTCTACTATAATTTGGCTGATATACTTGCCAATTACGTATATAACAACTTGCACGTTATGACATTTGGTATACATATTTTTATTATTATATTTATTTAATTATATATATATTACAAAGCTTGCATTTTGACTGGTGTATTACATCCTCTCACAGAAGAAAACAATCAATCAAGCTTAATAGCCAATGAGATACTGATGTCATATTATAGTGATAAAAACATCATTGACTGCCTTGATCATCAAGACTGCCTCCGTGGTCCAGTGGATAGCGTATGCGACTGCTGATCGGAGGTCCCGGGTTCGATTCCCGGTTCGGCCAAAAGTGTTACTGAGTTTTTCTGAATTCTCAGTAGCAGCACGGAGTCTGGCGATGTGCTCGGTAACGGCAATAGGATCGCCCCCTATTACGTGGGACCTAAAAAAATAATGGCGTAATGTAGGTGTAATATTACACCTCTGCCTACCCTTTCGGGGATAAAGGCGTGAGTATATATAAAATAAAATATCATTGTAATAATCTTTGTACACACAGCTACACGTCAACCGAGACACTTTGACCTTCGTAGCGTTCTTATGGTGTAGGGAATAAGTATTAAAATCGGTTTGCAATTGTTTAGTTCGACATGCCGCGGTTTTTACCAAACAGGTTAAGGCAATCGTCATGCCTATAATATATTATTTTAAAAAAGAGTTTCTTTTTAAATATAGGTTAAAGAACTATACAAGAAAGATCTTATTCTGTTTTAAGCATTTTTAACTCATGTATCAAAGATAATATGTCTTGAAATTCGCAACAAATGCCAAATAACACGGTGACAAGAATCAGATACGAAATGCATTTTCCTTTCGTTAATTAAAAATAATATATCGGTGACAACAATCGTTGAAACTGGCTAATTAGTGACTATTTAAAATAATATAATTAATATAAATGATCAGTCGTGCCTTTAATGGCGTCTGAAGAAAGGAAAGAATAATAAGTTTTCTCGACTGCCAAATAAACTTTGCAAACTGACTCCAAGTACGTTGGCTATTGGCATTTTAACCGACCAATTTCCGTTACATGTTTTTTATATATACCTACAATTTGTCCACGATGTAATACAAAACCGTTAACCACCACAACTACTTTAATATTAAGAAATATATTTTTATATTTTTCTTGCATTTTGTACAAAATTGTTGTGATTTCGCTCCTGAGATAGACAAGTTTTTTTTATATACGCCTACTTAATGACGCCTGCATATCCCCGATGATGGTGGTGAAATATTACACCTACATTTCGCCATGTAATTAGGTCTCACGTAATAGGGGCCGGCCTATCGCCGCTACCGAGCACATTGTCGGACTCTGTGCTGCTACTGAGTATCCGTAAACACTCAGTAACACCTTTGCACAACCTGTGAATCAAACCCGCCCCGATCAGCAGACGCAAACGCTATCCATAGTATCCATCATCATCATGTCCATCCAGAGATAAATAATCTATACACATAAATAAAATTGGAGTGCCTGTTTGTAATATTACAATAACCGCTTTTTACTTAATGCATATGTATACACGATACATGTACTGAAATGACATTTTTTAACATTTTTGTCTGTCTGTTTGTTCCCGCTAATCTCTGGAACGGCTAGACCGATTTTGACGGGACTTTCACTGGCGGGTAGCTCAGGACGCAGCTGAAACCGCGGGAAACAGCTAGAAATAATTAAATTCTGTATCGGCTAGTCATTGTTTTTGTGCACAACTGCATGCGTATCTATTTGTTTGAATGATTACGTTGTTTCAGCTGCAGCTGTGGTGCGCAGCTCCGGATTCCGAACATACTATTTATTTGCTTTATAAATATTTTAATTTTAGTAGTAGGGTTATACGTTCAGTTTTAAAGAATTTAAGATCAATAATTATGTAAAGAAGTAAATAAAATGTTACGTAAATAAATAAATAACTATTTATTGACCTTACGTTATTTTTAAAACACTCTGTATAGAGTTATGCGGTAGCGTAACCAGCTAAATTCAAAGAACACGCACTAGAAGTTCAAATAACACGAACTGAAGACATAGCACGTGTGCAATATTGTAGGTAAGACTCTACGTACGGCGCGCGGCGTAGTAGTTTAAGCTGTTACTTCGCTACTTTGCACTACGACGCGTTATGGGTTTGATTTCCACTGGAGATAGTACTTGGGTAATCTAAAAATAGTTGTTTCGGGTCTGTGTATACATTCTGTCCGTTAATTGAATGATTTAAAATGTTTTCCTCTGTATACAAAATAAATCTAATAACGGAAATTCTTGAATCAATCAATAAAGTAATAATAAAGGTAAGTATTAAGGTAGCTAATTACAGATTTGTTTCCTAATATATCGCAGTAGCATCACGCCCCATCTTTGAAGAAGTGTTTTATAAACTATGCCCTTACGCGAAAATTTGCCAAGTCAAATCTGAATTACCTATTTAAGTTAGCAAAATCTTTGGATTTTCTACACAACTAACTGTTTTGTCGTCGAGGTTAACAAAGATGCATATTCTTATTTTGAACTTGGCTCTCGAGTGGCTTGGCTTGGCTCACGAGTGGTGTATGCCATTTTTCTTTTCTATATTTTGCTTTTTCAGCATTACTTCTGTATATCCGACTTCAAATAGCATTTACTATAGAAGCGTAAAATATGTAATACCACAGACAATATAATAATACTACAATGTCACAAAACATTATTTCGTAATTATGGACACTACATTGGCCAAATCGGCGTTATTTTTAAAATGATGCTCATTTAAGCACGTCATTTAAAGCCTGTAGGTATAAACACTTTTCCAATAAATAAGCTTAATTCAGTTTTAAATTGTATGACAGGTTTACAATGAACACAAAGACCACTTACCACACTGCGAATGCTTTAATAAATATTTAGCTCCATTAGTGAAATTGTCGCAATATAAGTACTTACTGATGGGTGGAGAAGATATTCTCTTCCCCACCCATCAGTAGTTTATGTGGGTCGCTTTCAAAGAGAAATCTTGGAATTTTTTTAACGTTTTTTTAGCATGAACTTGTTCTGCCCTCGTTGGTTCCGTGCATCTTGAATTATTGACGTTTCAAAAAAGTGTGTCATAAAATTTGTCACTGCGTTTGGTAATAGGACCGTTTCGACGTTCGACGGAGTCTCACTGTAGTAGACCCGCATTACTGTACCATGCACTAAGGGTAGGCAGACACTGCGATGGTTTAAATAAGTACACCCGAAGGTCTTGTGAAACACACAGTTTCCAATGTTTCCATCAAGCTTATTGAACTACAAAGAGTCTTACACCGATCATACATCCTATAACATTAAATATACATAACCCTCATAAGGAAAACCTACCACAAAAGTTGGCAAGACAACCGCGAGTACACAATATAAACATAAGCTTAATGGTTCGGAGAAATGATATCGAGAATTCTCGCATCTTTCTGATAAAAAATATTTATACACAATAAAACATATTTCTGGATAACGCAATTGTTCTTCGTGGCCTTGACTTTCTCCACTCCAGAGCATCGACTGTTACGTTCGATGAAATCTTGGTAATTTGATAATTCGTTGTCAATTTATGTCTTCATTGCGCTCTGAGAGTTATGAATTTAAAGTCTTTACGTCTATAATATATATGTAGAGAGCATATTTGCCGACGTAAATATGTACGTTTGTAATGAAGATTTTAAGTATATTTACCAACGTAATCAAACTATAAGCATGACATGCCTAGCATGTGTATAGTTGTCACCATAGTTGGAGAGAATACTTGTTTTGCATAAATATCATTATCATCCTGGTTGCATTGCATCCAAGACTTTCGCTTTGGAGCCTGGGATCAGCTTTCTAGTTTAACCAAATCAAACAGGATACTTGCTTTTCTACAGAGCAACTGTCTCCGTTTGACCTCCGCAACGCAAAGGGAAAGCAATATGCTATATTGCCGTGTATTATTGTTGTGGCTTTTTAGATATAGACGTAAACAACTTACTATAAATAGGTATGACAGGTAGCAAAGAATACTAGTCATCCATAAATGTAACTTTTTTTATAGACTCACGCCTGTATTCCCGAAGTGGGAGGCAGAGGTGTAATATTACACCCACATTTCGCCATGAATTTTTAGGTTCCACGTAATAGGGGGCGAGCCTATTACCGTTAGCGAGCACATCACCAGACTCCGTCCTGGTATTGAGAATTCGGCAAACCCAGTAACAATTTTGCCCGACCCGGGAATCGAACCCGGGACCACCGATCAACAGTCGCTGGACCACGGAGGCAGGCTATGTAACTACCTAGGTATAACTAAAATAAAAAAATATAATTCTAAACGGTTCGGATGAAAATTAAATTCACTCGCAATATTTTGATAACGAAGTAAACTAAAACGAATACAACTGAAAGCTAAACAACGATGTCCAAATATACTCAAACTAAAAAAATAGTACTTATCCGGTCAAGCGCCATTCGTTTTTAAGCTCCTACCCACTAGACCGTATCGTACTTTATTCGAATTTTATACCAAAAGCAATGAGATTCAAGTTATTCATAGACATTATTTAATATTATGGATTATATCGGGTTACAGCTATTTGCACACTTTTTTGTATCCGGGATCCATCTACCAAACAGTGACGCTATATTATGATTAAATCGTACCACTATGATTCTTGGAATGGAATTAGACTTGGTTCGCACTTAAAAGAATAACAAGACCGTTTTCTTGCGAATAATATTGGAGACGATAGACTGACAAAGAAGATATATCAGGCTAGTGTGAATGGGACAGGACAAAGGGGAAGACCTAGGAGAACGTTCTCTGACCAGATTGGAGACATCCTGAAAAAAGGACAAGTCAGAAGTACCCTTAACAGAAGAGCATGCATGAGAAACTTGATGGGAGTGAGTGAAGCAAGTGAGGTATGTCAGGATCGTTGCAAATGGCGTTCCGTAGTCTCTGCCTACCCCTCCGGGAAACAGGCGTGAGTCTATGTATGTATGTATGTAATAATGGAGTAGCACGAGACGTAACATGGCCAACGAACATTTCATGACTGGAAATACGTACTAAAGTCACAGTTTGAAGGCTAGTATGCTTTGATTGATTGATTGATTGATTGAAAACTCTTTATTGTACACCAGAAAAACAAAAATATACAAGAATACAGTGATCAAATTATAAACAACTTAAAACTAGGTACAAGGGCGGTCTTATCGCAAAATGCGATTTCTTCCAGACAACCAAATGGAATACATAATTGAGTGACTGATAGAATGGGTAGGTATGTACTTAGAGGAATAGTGTATCCTAAAGAGCTCAACAAAACTAAACTAATAAGAATACTATGTACTTACATACTAATATTACAACATACATAAATATATACTTTATAAAATATATAAATAGATACTATAAATAAATACAATAGATATAAATACATATATAAATAGATACCATAAAAAATACAATATCAGTGCAAGTTTAAAAGAGTAGTCACGGAAAATCTGCTAAGTAGTGTTTGGTGACAAGTTTCTTAAATAATGTCAACGATTGAGCCTGTCTTATTGTCTCAGGCAACAAATTCCACAATCGGACAGCCTGGACAGTAAAAGATTTGTCGTAGAAAACCGAAGAATGTGCAGGAACTTTCAACCTAAGATTCTCCGATGATCTTAAGCACTTTGTATGTGTATCATGGAGGTATTCAAAGCGAGTTTTCAGATACATGGGAAAAGAAGGGTTGTATAGAATATTATAGAGAAGGCAGAGAATGTGAGTATTCCGGCGAAGGCGGATTGGCAGCCACTTGAGCTTCGTGCGAAATTCAAAGATATGATCATATTTGCGTAAACCAAATATGAATCTTATACAGAAATTTTGGAGCCGCTCAAGTTTATCAAGCTGATCATTATTGAGATCGAGATAGCTGGCATCGGCATAGTCAAGAATGGGAAGAAGAATAGATTGCACAAGTGCAATTTTAGTGGCAGTTGGAAGGAAATTACGCAGTCTTTTCAATGATGCTATGGCAGCAAAAAGACGTCGGCTGATGTATTGCAGCTGGACGGCCCACGAAAATGTTGTGTCTATGTATATCCCCAGATTCTTAACATATTTACTAAATGGAATAGAAACACCTGCAAAAGACACCTGGGGAAACATTGACCAGTTAATCCTTGAAATCAGTCTAGAGCTGCCAATAATTATAGCCTGGGTTTTAATAGGATTAACCTTAAGACCATACGTTTTAGTCCATTCTGATATGGCAACTAGATCCTGATTAATACTGACGATCCCTAAAGACAAATTTTCAAGCTTCGCTTGTGAGTAGATTTGCAGATCATCTGCATAACGGTGGTAGGAACTTGAAATAGAATTAGATATTGAATTGATAAAAATTGAGAAGAGCAGAGGAGAGAGAACGCCGCGCTGAGGTACACCTGCAGAATTGTCGCACCAGGACGAATAATTTTCATCCAGATGAACACGCTGCCGGCGGCCAAACAGGTAACTACGAAACCAGTCAATCACGGATGGAGATATGCTAATAGAGCTTAAAATGGCAAGGAGAACATCAAAGTCAACGGTGTTAAAAGCATTGCTGAAACCCAGCAAACAGAGAATTGTGAGCTTGCCGTCCTCCATACCTGACCTGATATCATCCGTAATATTGACAAGGGCTGTAGTGGTGCTATGACCAGAACGGAAACCTGATTGAAAAGGATTGAGGATGTCATTTTTTATAAGGAATGAGTTAAGTTGGTTATAGATGAGACGTTCAAGGACTTTGGATAGGAAGGGTAGTATGGATATGGGTCGGAATACAGGATTTGAATTTTCTTTATAAATAGTGAACTTTAAAATCTCTTTAAAGCACTCTGCAAAGTTATGTATTCTTATTAGTAGCAACAGAGGCTACCATAGTAAATATTAAGTTTAATTTTGTGCATAAAGCGCGTAGACAAATTAGGTATAGTATAACACAGTATTGACAGTTTGTACACAGAAAGAATATCATTAAAAAAACACATTTCTTTGCACTTTATTTGCATTTATCACATCACCATGTGATTCGCCACAATGAATCGCAAACCTTATTCCACAAATAAAATTTAATTTTTAGTTTCAATGACCTCAAACAAAATGGTAACCCCAATAAATGTAATAAATTAGTCCATTTTAGCTTACAACATAAGGTGCAAATAGAAAATGCCGTATAAAAGTTATTGTCTATGAAATTGAGATTACGTATCAAGCTACAAAGATTGTTTTTTTATTTTTAACTTAAGAACATTTATCACTTGGAAAATTTATGCATTAGCATAAATCACTAGTTTTATCTATGTATCGAAATTAATGTCTGAGTTGGATATCTCTCATAGTCAATAAATAGGTGTATAAGAGTGCGACTAGTATTTTCAATAAACAACGCCATTTAACGAGACTTCGAAACGTCGATTAGCCGCATGGGGGCACACAACCCCTACTACAAAATGGCGCTTAGTTTTATCACACTTGGCTAGATAATTATATAGTAAAATCTAAACAATTTATGCAATTATTGTACCTGTATGTCATTATTTCGCGATAAGTATTTCTTATAATATAATAATAATTATATTTAAATCGCCCACAGGTCGTCGGGAATATAGAAGTATCTTAAATAGGTTAGTTAATGCTTTTAGCTCCCCTTAAATAAAGTTATAAGTGAGCAAACTACTGATAAAATGCGTATCATGTTATAAAACAAATTATCTGATAGGAAAATAATATTTTGAAAACATTGTTATTTATTAGACAACAAAATCTGTTGATAAGGTTTTTAAGCAAGCGGGCTTGGAGCTTTCTCAAACATTGCATAACGATCACTGATATTATATTCTCTAAAATTCCGAAAAAAGCGTTCTTGAGTTTTTCGTTTCTTTCATAAACTTACTTTTTGTGCGTAAGCAAATTTTGGAAAATATCTTAAGAGGAAGTTAGGTCGCTGAAACTTATTTTGTCAGTACGGTAAAATGAGTAAGTCGGTTATTATGATAAGTAAGTAAAGTGTTCGCCATGCCATGTTTACTAAGCTATGATATAATGAGATTTTTTTCTACTGATGTATAGATATTACTCGGTAAGTCGGTAACTATCGGATTTCGATAAACTTTTGCGCTTGAAATCTGACCGTATAAGAAAGAGATCTAAGTTTACAACTTGTTTATTGTTTTATCTAAAACTTTAATTTCATTCGCCACATTCACATAGGCGTAAGATGAAAAATTAATTCACTGTTCATTACTTTTCTGTTTTCCAATAGACTAAGGTGTAGAGTTTTTAAAGTTATGCCTTGTAGAGTTAGGGCATGTAGATTTCCCCCCCGTAGGATCTCCACCTTGTCGTGGTGGGGGGGCTCAGTAACCGTGGGCTTGAGGTACTCCCACGGTTAAGCTAAGCGGGATCCCGGAAGGGGACGCGCCACGTGGGCTTGCGTGAGGCCTGCGTAGGATGCGTCCCAAGGTGCGGGTGCAGGGGACAGTTCTGTCTGTCCCTCGCAGTCGGGTGCGGTCGCGGGAGAAAGGGGTGTCGGAGCTGCGTTGCCGCGCGACCTATCTCTCGCGACCAAATGGGGACGCACCATCGTTGCGTTGCGGTGGGGCCGCAGAGGAAGAGGAGATGCGGTGTTGCGTTACCGTCCTCCCTATCCTCTGCGGCCGCTGGGTGTTTTGGCGGCGGAGCCCAACACCTTCATCCGCCACCAAAGGGAGCCCGCCTGACCATCTGGCGGGCCAATACCCGTCGGGGGATAGCAAGGAATGCTTCGGTGAAACCCTAACCTCCGACACATGAGGAGCACGGGTTGGTTTTTAGTAAGTAAAAGTCTGACAGTCCCCTTCGGCCTTCCCCCCCAGGGCGAAGGGACTCCATGAGGATTTTCCAACACGACACCAAAAAAAAAGGCCGTGTAGATTTAAAAGCTTGGCTCTCATGATCTGATAACTTTTTGATAGTGCGAGTCATATGGTCTAGTCTTGGCAACATTTTAAATGAAAATGTTATTGGTGGGATTCGTTTATCTATGAATTACGGAATATGGAGAACTAGATGAGCCCGCGGTTGCACCCGCGTTTTATGGCTATTGCTCCACTCCCGTGGCTCATAGCGTGATGTTGTATAGCCTATAGCCTTCCGCAATAGATGGCCTATCTAGGACTGAAAGAATTTTCAAATCGGCGCAGTAGTTCCTGAGATTAGCGGGTTCTAGCGCTCAAATCGTCAGCTTTATAGTATAAAAGATGAAGTGTAACATTTTTGATAATAGTTACTAGCTGTGGCTTGTATTTTTGTAATGCCTATGTTGTAAAAGGAATACACTGACAAAATTTTATGTTTCTTTCTTCAGTCAGAATATCTCTTTATATACAATACAGATGCAATGATCACACTAGACTTGCAAGACGGGATAAATAAGCTCAAAATTAGTAGTTCAATAGGCCCAGATAGTATGCCACCCACACTTCTCAAAAAAGAAACCTCATTTACTTCTCCTCTATGCCATATATTTAATTTGTCGTTGAAAACAGGTCAGTGTCCTCTTCAATGGAAAATATCACGTAGAGCACCTACATAGGCTGCACTAAAAGTATCGGGAATGGAATATTTCCACTGTTCCTGTCATATTAAAATCTTTTTAATTGTCAACAACAAGTCTATCAGCATTTGTGGAACTTTCCATGTGCTGAAGGAATTCATCGATTGAAATATAATGTTGATAGTATAAAACAACCCTTATGGCGGGAATCCAGCCGCATTATCGTAATGTTAAAGCACGGATATTATTATAATCTATATGTTGTTTTAGTTTTTATTATGTAACTGCGTCGTATTTCTGACACTTGCTTTTGTTTATCGATTATGTAACGAAATCGTATTGGTGATTGGTGACATAATGACATTACTGTAGCTTAAGTGTCAATGTCAGAAATAAATCATTTTAATGTGCATTTACAAATGTTGCTATGTACTGAAAAAAAAAGTGTAATCTTGGGTTTTATGCTGTATAAATTATTTTTTATAAATATTATTTGTGCATTTACTAACGTTGTTATGTACTGGAAAAAAAATGTGTGTAATCTTTTGCTAGTTGTATAAATCATTATTATTTCTTTTAATTTTATTGTTATCTATGTCAAATATTGTATAGTTTGTTATAGTTATACTGCTCATTGGTTTGACGTCCGCGTCAATTTGAGGAGCCAGTTGAAAACCAGTGCCGGGCACATGTGTCCGGCAATATGCTGAACTGGCCTCCTATTTTTATGCAGGCGACAGGCGTGCACAGATTTGTACAGTTATACTGTAATGTTTTTGTTTTTCAACATTGTCGTTATTGTTCATGTCTTTCGTCTGATAGAAATAAACGCATTTTTCTTTCTTTCATATAATCCTTTCCAATATGGCGCTACAATATTCATCCGTTCCAGTAAACCTTTGTATCCGGGATGATCGGTTTATCCCGGATGACTGTATCTAAATAAAATTTGAATGAAATTTCTACAATGGCTTCCACATATATATCGTTAACGTTTCCTTTCCTTCTTTAAGTATTTTAAATATATATAGCTATATACAACCTTAAATTATTTTTGATGTAAGGTTTAAGCAATATTTATAGGGACGCGTGGCTTCTAACTTTCTGCTCGGTCTAAAGTTGGCAAAAATTTCAGTGAACACATTTCTTTACAAACATAGGCACAGTAATTACGTAATTGCATACCCACAACCTCCTTAATGATAACTAGCGACCGATTTTTAATAGGTGTCTTTAATTCGTTAAGAAGAAGAAATGTCTTGGTTGTAAAAGGTGACTGTATGGCAAATACAGTACACAAGCAAATAGTATCTTAAAAAGAGACGGATAACTCGACATGAAACGCTAAACTAACCCGACAGGCTAGCGTGGTATAGTAGAGCAAATGCTCCTATTGACTCACAATGCTATTGTGACACAAATTTGGGAGCTACGCGAGACTGTATGACTTTGGTAGTAAATTGTATTCCAGTTGTACCTCAGAAATTACACAGATTGAATGCCCGAACTTCCTACAATGGTAAGACAGACGTGATAAGAATAGGTACGCAGGCTTCTTCCAACAGCTTGTACGAATAGGTATCAAACCAACAATGCAAAAACTCTGTCTGGATACTAGCCTATCATAAGATTTGTTATTTTATTATTTATTTATTGTGTATTAACCGAACGTCAAAAAGACAAAGCAATTTACATTTAAACCAATTACATTAACATTATACAAACACTATACACATTACTATGATATATAAAAAAACAAAGGAGCAGTATATTACAGAATAAAACACAAACAAGGCAAACAAGAATAAAAAAGTAACAAAAATGTAACTATTTAAACTTTCACAATAATTTAAACATACTCGTACTATCTTAACAGTATTAAAATCGTCTGCAAATAGATCACAGTTTGGTAGGCTTCCATGAGGCTATTGAACTTGGACATGGCGCGAGGTATTGGAGATGATGCGCGAGCCACAGTACGACACACAGGCACAGATAGTAGGTGATGCTTTCGAGCGCGAAGGTAGTTATTTGGAACATATAACCGCATCCTATTGGAGATCCGGATCCTATATATGGAGATCAGGATCATCAGTTATCCCTCTGCATATATTAAGCATAATACAAAGTTGATCAAATGCTCTTCTGGTATCTTATATCCTAAACACCCTGTCAAATACTTGGTTGGATACGAATATGGATAATAACCAAAAGTGGCTTTATAGAGGAACCTCAGGAATCTTTTTTGAACCTTTTCAAGTAAAAGAGCATAAGAAACCTCGTGAGGATTCCAGATGCATGAGCTCGCCTCCAACTTGCTTCTGACAAGCGTATTGTTTATAAGTTTTACGACATGCTCGTTCTGAAATTCTCGTGAGTTCCTTAGAGCAAACCCCAACCTTTTGAAGGACTCTTTAGCAACGGTGTTAATATGATCATGAAATGTCAACTAAAGTCCTTCCTTGTTAAAGATCTAGTTACAGTGCAGCCATTTATTTTGTACTAGCTTTTGCCCGCAGCTTCGCGCGCGTAAAATTCGGGGTAACACATATCTACTTCCAGTCTCAAGTTGTGTGAAGACACTCCTGATTATTCTGAAGCAATGAATACAAATTTAACATAATAGAAGCGTATTTCTTAAGGATGTCGTGTGCCGATTAAAGTTGGCGTATTGACGGTTGTCAGTGTAGTTACTACACTGACAACCGTCAATATCCCAACATCATCCTTAACCCGGCGAGGATGTGGAGGGGTCATTCTGACCCTGTAAATTTTTAATCGTGTGTAGTTTTTTATTCTGCGATCGAAGAGTTTTGAACGTCACAATAGCTGTTGCTAAAGGACTGGCGCGCGCGCCCCGCGCCCTTGTTCAGTCGGCCGTCGCCTGTGACGGGAGCAACATATGTGTGCAGTCAGAAAGGGTAAATATGACCCCGCGACAACCGCGATGTAACATTTTTATATAAGGTTTCAATTATATTTTTACTTAATATTATTATAATTTTAGGTTTTTTCGTACACAATGAATAGCCAGGAGCTTGAGGATGAGCGCGTACGTCTTGTTTTAATGCAGTCTGACAGTGAAGATGACTTGTTATCCGACGGTAGCGAAAAGGAAGATCATTTGACAGCTAAGCAAGAGAATCAGAGAATTCATCGGAGAACCTGAACAAGAAGCACCTGTTAGGGTTCCAGGTGTACGAAAAAGGTGCCAAGTATGTCCTTATGCCCGCCATCGCAAGACAACTAATGTTTGTGAAGATTGCCATAAGTATATTTGTCCAGAACACACTATTTTATTCTGCCAGGACTGTGCTGTGCTGCAACACAGACAATAATGATTTGTAGTTCATAATTGATGATAAGATTGTGACTTAAACTAATTGATCTCTACATATGTACCAAATTAAAAGTTAATCGTCAAGAAGTTAGTTACATTTTGTTGTTTTGAGTGTAAGTTTAGAAAGTTCATGCAAAAGTTGATTATTTTGTAGTACTTTGCTCAAAGTGATTTAATTATAATATTTTGTACTCTTATCTGCGTTTTATTTCGATAGAACCGTAAATATAACATGTAATATACATAATATTAATTAATATTTGGTACATTAATATAAATTTAGATATTTTAAACCAAATTATATACAGGGTCAATATGACCCTCCACAACCTCCACGTTACTATTTTCACCGCATCTTCGCCGGGTTAAGAAATACGCTTCTTATGTAAATCTGTATTCATTGTCTAAAGAGTCAGAAGCTCTATAGGGTACAAAGTAACTCGGTCAGTATCCATGACAAATGTCAAAGCCATGTTTCAATACATTTCCAATATACATATTATACCTATAAACACTTTTGAATTTATAATTTTAGTAGGTAGATAAAATTGTTTCAGCCGTTTGAGCGTAGTATATAATTATTAGTTTAGATATGCAAACAATGTAATCAGAATCACCGAGCACAATATGACAATATGTATGATGTGACAGTACTGACAGATAGCACATGCGCAGCACTCAATTATTCGCGCATGCGGTCCTACTTCCAAGAGGAAAATTTCTGCGGTACAAACTTCTATCCTCCCTACAATCCCTCCCAGTTTAATTTTTGCAACTTATGGTAGCCTATGTCCGCCTCCATGGTACAATATATCTCTATATTAAATTTCAACAAAATCGGTTCAGCCGTTTTCGCGTGAAAACGGAACCTACATACATACATACATACATACATACATACATACATACACACTTTCGAATTTATAATATTATAGTAGGGATTCAACATTGATTGGAAGCTGCTTTCGAGCAAAGTCATGACAAAACACTTTCAAAACACTAGATGATTTTAATTCCATTTTATTGGTAACTCCCCAATTATAAACTAGATCTATGTCTCTCTGAATGGCTTCACAATCCGATACAGTAGTAACAGAAGCATAGAGTTTCAGATCATCAGAATACAAAAGACATTTTGCATGTTGAGTAACAGTGGGCAGATCGTTGATCATCAACAGGACAATGGTTTATCCACACACATCCGGGCCGTGGACGGGACGTGGACGTGACGGGGACGGGCCGTCACCGTGCTTCCGGGTCCCGGCCGGGATATTTCGTTCACACACGTCAGGGGTGCAACCGGAGCGTGGACGGGCTGTCACTAGAGCTTGCATTTTAATATTTGAATTATTCGAATTATGATTTGTGTCAAATATTTCAAAGGAAATTGCAATATCCGATTCAAGTTCAAACAGTGTTCTCAAAGTTGTCCTAAATACATGCACCAATAAGCACATTTAGTTTTTTTGCGTATGAAGCCCTAAAAGGAGGAGTTCTAATAATAATAAGAAGAATTGCCGAGAAAAAAGAATCATAATAATAATAAACATCTCTGGGGGCAGTCATTATCTCAACATGAGACTAACGCAATCGGAGGGCAGAGTGACAGCTTTCAAACATCACCTTCATCTTATGATAAACAAAAACAGTATCACAGGATAAAAAGAAAGGTTACAAATCACAGGGCAGCTTTGCGGCGAGCTGTCAGTGCTCAAGTCAGGGCCTCGTCTTCGGCTTGCCGTTATTGGATGGTTGGAGTGGATTTCTAAAAGCGCCCGCAACTTCACACCACTTTAATATGCGTCTCATCGCACCGATTGTTGGGCCCAGCAAGACCATGTCGTCAGTACCTATAGCTGATGTTGTTCATAACAACTCCGTCATCATGACAGTCGACACCAGCCTTGCTGAGTAGGTAAAACAATTAGCTGATTTATAAATAATAAAAAAAATATATATAAAGGCGTGGCGAGGTGATTTCCTCTTGCGTCACGCCAGATTTCAGCCCATATTCCTCATGCAGAGCTGTACGCGCCTTCCTGACAGTGTTTATTGGATTTGCATACCAATATAATTATAGCATTCACGTACCTACCTCATAGTTCATACCAGTATCTACCTCACTCTCAGTTTTTAAATTACCCCATACAGATCGGCAAAGTTAAGCAACGCTTGCACATGGCGCCACTTTGATGGGTGACCACGTGTGGCATTTACATCTGAGCACTATCTTGCTTCGGAGGGCACGTAAAGCTGTCGGTCCCGGTCCTTGTCTCAGGATTGGCATCGTTAGGCTATGAAGAAAACTCCGACACTAGAGTTGGCCACAAACTCTCACGAAAAACAACAACTAAACAACAAGAGGTTTAAGGTCCAATGCCTTATAAAGGTCTAAGAAAACCGGATTTACATGTGTTTCTAACTATATAGTACCGGACGGTCTGTGTTAAAAACAAATCTAAACTAATTAAACTACGCGACGTGCAGACAAATTTTAGGGGCCATATATATCCAGCAAACTATCGAGCACCTTAGTTGTAATGGTTGCCAGGAATATAGGCCTATAGTTATGAAGTTGCCTCGTTGGTTTCGCGACATAAATGTGCGCGTGGCATTGGGAGGTCTCGGGTTCGATCCCCGGGTTGGGCAAAGTGTTATTGGGTTTTTCCGTTAGGAAATTCTCATCCTCTTCGGGGATATAGGCGTGAGACTATGAATGAATGAATGAGTTATGAAGTTCAATAAAAAAAAAATTTTGAATATAAAAATATCAAATAAGCATTCGTATAAAATTTTTTAGAATATTTGCAAGCCCTAGCCGGGACCTTTCATCTGTCACTATTTGCACTTGGGCAAGTCCAATACAAAACACCGATCTGGGAATAACATGGATTGGACATACCTACCTACGAAATTAGCGTGCATACATACGATTTTGTAAAAAAATAAAATTTAATTGTGTAAAAATATGTAAATTTATATTTCCTCTAAGTTACTTTAGTTCCAAATCTGTTTAAATGCTTTTCCAGATTAGTTTATTCCATTATAAAGTTTAGGTTTTGCTTTAGCAAATAACGTCCCTTGACATAAAGACAAACTAAACATGAAACAAAATATTCTCTGGTAGCCAATATCGATACAGTGTCGCTGAGAAAGAAACGGACATGAATGGCGCCATTCATACCGCAATGAAACACACTGCCACACTGAAATACCATAAGGGAATAAGAAAATCAAAATTGTTTGATTAATTTTATTTATAAATAATATTATTTTATTCAACGTTTCATTTCTAGGAATTCTCGCATACAGTTGCTGTTCATGTTATCTTTTGGCAAAAATAATAATTTTCCATAATTATGTACTATTTGCCCTCTCCATATATTCTTTACTCAAAGAATACAAACAAAAATGGGCGAGTCCATTGCGATCTGTCAAACTTATTATGTCAGGTTTGGGTCATAGATTAATAAGAAAGATAAGTTAATTTGCAGTTATTATGAACTAGATAAATTCTAATGCAAATCAGGAAAGCAAAATAATAAATACTACAAGATTTATTACCAGTTTATAAGTAAGCGTTTTCTTGGTAGACTTATGTCCTGCAGTGGACGTTTATTTGCCAATATGCTGATAAAGTTAAATAGCATGAAATTGAACTTGCATACATTTTATAGTATTTCTTAACGCTACAGTACCGTCGCACGTCTCGCTGTATGATGAAATACTTCGAAGAATATAAATAAAGTTTCAGGAAGTTAATTTCTACCAGTTATCCTTTTTCTATTTTGTTTGTAAGTACTACCTACGTTTCTATGTCCCAATAATTCATTTCGTATGGAATGAATATAAAGGGTTAGGTTAGATGCCTTTCATAATTAGTAATTGCGGCAATTTATTTCACACTACCACTTCACAATTTTTTTTTACCTCATATATGTTATCCCTATAATGTTTATCTGCAGAACTTCAAGAAGACAACAATATTCACAAGTCTCAAAATCAAACCCGAGTCTCATAGCAATTTTATAGCAGTCTAAAACTACAATCAACCATGTTTACAAACATAAATTAAAATTTTGCCAAATTTTTGTGAGTACTTAATACATGTCAACAAATCTTCGTCACATCTGTTTTATTTCAGTATTAATCTATGGCCAAATTATTCACTAGTTATATGTGTCATAGCGTGTCTATGGATATATGATATCCTAGAAGTGACAAATATTTGAATCGAGTAATTTATATCGGTTAAAACGGAATTATCTCATATATAAATTTAGTGTCATCGCTTATGTATACAGGGTGTCACAAGACCCATCACCAAGCCGAAGTCTACTCGTTTTGCACATCATACCAAGTCATACTACGCGAAAAGAATACCTGGGAAACGAAATATTTTTTTAAGCTTAAAGAAATAGACACATTTTATAAGCCGCAATGTGTTGCGAGCACTTGCAGGAAAAATTGGCGCCAGGAATGCACTGTACCTACACCGGCCGTATCTACGCGACGACGGCAGTTTATGATCACGTGGTCGCGCGGCCGAGGGGGTAATGCACTTGTCCACAGCTCAACTGATAACTTGTATCGCGTCCGTTGCGTTTAGAGAAGTTTAAAGCTGCTTATTTTAGAGAAATATTGAAAATTTGTTTATGTTTATTTGGAAGAAAGTTTACATTTATCATTCAAGACACGATTTTGGAATTATTAGAAAAACAAAACCTCATACTCATACGTACCTGCATGTGCCTGTTGTAACTGGGAAATTCCTGGTTCAGGAGATATTGAGGCTCAAAGTCACGACTTTTTTTTCTAATTATTCCACTCGTACGAGCGTCGATGCACATCTAAGCTCGTCTAAGCTTGAGCCGTCAGAGTCTATGTTGACACTGACACGATGTCACTACCACTTCGAACGAACATGCCGAAATATGCCCGTTTACGCGGGTTCGCTGTTTTTACTTTATTTGACTCGTTACCTTAAAATGTAATTATGTTGCGATTTTCTTAATTATGATTGACCATTATATGAAGTTTGTTGATTAAACGATTTGTTATCATAGATCTGACCAATGCAAATCATGAAATTACCAAGCACCATAGTGCCACCATAGTGTGAGCACCATAGTAATACAAATTTTATAGCGCAACTTGCTGTCATCTATTGTCAATACGACGTAGTTGTGAATAATTGGCCATAGACTTACATTGAAATAAGAATAGATTATGATTCCTTTATGGTATACGACACCTCACCCTACCTCACGCCACCCCACGCATGTTGAGACTAATCAATCCCATATATTTAGTATGGTGAGGTGCAGATATACAACACTCCACCCAACGCCACTCCACGCGTCGCCATCCATTTAATCCAGATCGGCGCGGTGACGGTGGAGGGGAAATACACGCCATCCGACGCTTGACAAGCAATGTGTTTATAGTTAACACACAACGCCATGCGTCAGTTGAAAACATTTCAGTCATGATGATACTTTTTTAGTGTTGGTTTAAAATCACAACATTAGCTACTTGAATTATTAAAATGTAAGCCCGCATTATACGATTTGATTTCAGGCTAATGCCGTTATCATTATAATAGAAATAATGCCTCACTATAAATGAGAATCTTCCTCAAAATCACTATTTAGGAAATTAGGTCATAGTTTCGTAAATAGTGATTTTGAACGAAGCTTGTTGTAGCGTGGGGTGTTGTATATGTGCACCGTTCGCATAGGGTGTCGACACGTGGGGTGGGGTGGGGTGCGGTAAGTTTATCTGTTTCAACCTTTATTTATTTAAAATATTAATATAAAAAACAGGCATTATAAAGTGTAATAATATTGTGATCACAACTGGGTTACAGGGTAACCCATGGTAAAGATACAACTTTCATTAAAAATACATAATCTTTCCAATCTTTGTCACGTCTGTCCTAGAAGTGACAAAATAAATATTATAGTGAAGAATATACAACGGGAGTTTTAAATATTAATTGTAAGTATTTTTTTTTCATGCTTCATTTCACTCGCGTTTGAAAGTGATAGTTTGCATAATAGTTAACAGACTCGTCCTTTTTTATTCATAATAGACTGGCCCAGAACAAAAAAAATATTATACATACATACATACATAGACTCACGCCTGTTTCCCCGAAGGGGTAGGCAGAGGCATATTAAACGCCCACTATTCGCCAGTATTTTGATCCCACGTAATAGGTGAAAAAATATTTTTTAGATATATTTTCTAGTAAACGCGTTTATAACATTTTATTAGAACAAGTAGTTACTTACCTACTTGCAAAATAATATAAAATAACAATTTAAGCTTCGATTGTTTTTCAGAAAAATCGATTATCTTTTTTCGTTTTTTTCTCTCTCAAGTTTGTGAACTAAGGAAGCTAAGGACTAAGTAAAGCGTCATTGTGCCCTAACTACAATCCACTGCCATGTGGTCCTTCTGAAGATTACACCGAACACTGCGCATCCAGTGCTTAATATATGTATTTTTAATATTGTTCTTCTGGATGTCAAGTCGCACTTAGCGCATCTAGTGCTAAATATATTATATCTATGGCGCCCGTCGCCGGCCCGTGCACGTCATGGCCCCGGTCGAGGCACTGACAGCGCACTGACACGGCACGGAAGCTCCGTCCCCGGCCCGTCCACTGACGTGTGTGAACGAGTCCATATAAAATGTATGCAATGATTCTTTTCTGCGCTCCGTCCCGTCCACGTCCCGTCCCCGTCCCGTCCACGGCCCGGTTGTGTGAGGATAGACCTTAGGGGAGCAAGAATTGAGTCTAAAAACTGTTTTGTTCTGCGCGGTGTGAGAACTCGCATTGTCGTGATGGAGGATGATGCGGCGGTTGCAGTTCTCTTTACGGAGTTCAGAAACGACCTGTGGCAAACAAACGCTGGCATACCATTCTGCATTAACCGTTCTTTGTCCCTCAAGAGAAATAGTCTTACATGGCCGGTGTTGGAGACAAACGTGGCCACAATTTTTTTTTGCAACACTCCGTGAACGAAAAATGTTTGTTGGCTTTAACTAATTTTCGAACACCCAAACTCGTGACTGGTTTTTTGTTTCGGGTTCGTACGCGTATGTCCAGGATTCGTCACCTGATACGATGTTGTATACAACATTTGAGGATCCTGCGTGGAATCTTTCGAGAGTTCTGACGCACCAAGTAACGCGAGCCGCTTTTTGCTCTTCACAGAGCGAATGCGGTATCCATCGGGGAAACAACTTTTTTACATCTAATTGTTCATGCAAGATTATTTGTATTTGACTCATGCCAATGTCTAAAGTTGCCTGAATTTCGCGGTATGTCACATGTCGATCTTCCTCAATCAGCTTACGCACAGCATCAACGTTTTCTTGGGTGACTGCAGTTTTTGGACGACCTTCACGGGGATCATAACTGAGCTTGACACGTCCACGTTGAAATTCAGCAAACCAGCGATAAATTGTGATTTTGGATGGGGCTTCATCACCAAATGCAGAAATCATCCGGTCAACACACTGCTTTTGTGTTAAACCACTTCGAAAGTCATAATAAATCATCGCTCTTGAATTTTGTCGAGTCAATTCCATTTTCTCAACGACTAAACAAGTTTGACAAAACCTTGTGACAAGACCGAGAACCTTTTTATAAATAAATAAATGGAATTCGATTTTTAAAACCAAGGAGTTTTCAATTAAAAAGATTTTAATATGACAGGAACAGTGGAAATATTCCATTCCCGATACTTTTAGTGCAGCCTATGTAGGTGCTCTACGTGATATTTTCCATTGAAGAGGACACTGACCTGTTTTCAACGATAAATTAAATATATGGCATAGAGGAGAAGTAAATGAGTTTTCTTTTTTTAGAAGTGTGGGTGGCATACTATCTGGGCCTATTGAACTACAAATTTTGAGCTTATTTATCCCGTCTTGCAAGTCTAGTGTGATTGTTGCATCTGTATTGTATATAAAGAGATATTCTGACTGAAGAAAGAAACATAAAATTTTGTCAGTGTATTCCTTTTACAACATAGGCATTACAAAAATACAGGCAACAGCTAGTAACTATTATCAAAAATGTTACACTTCATCTTTTAAACTATAAAGCTGAAGATTTGAGTGCTAGAACCCGCTAATCTCAGGAACGAGAGATGAAGATGGATAACTGACTTAGCTGAAAATTTACAGATGACCTAGGCTCTGTGGAGTTATGCCAACGAAGTGTCGACATCTAGTCTAGTGTTATAAGCTTTGTTTGTGGGTTTTATGAATACGTTTACGTAATTTTGTCGTGATTCCAAAAACTGTGATACGTTGTGACGAAAATCTTGTAAAAATTGATCACCAATTGCGTTTCAAGGCTATTACTTCGGATGTATCTTCGCCACATTATAATAAAATCATTGTCTTAATTATATTTTAATCATGTTTATAAAATAAAATTCGTCTCATACAAATTCCAAATATTTTGACCCTATCCTGCGCTGAACGTGTTATTGGTACGTCCACACTCATCATCGTCCTAGCGTTATCCCAGTTGCAGCCAAGACATTCAAGAGTAAAATTTTGGTCTTCAATCAGCAGACTTTTCTAAATCATTCATCTGAATAAATTCTTGGAACTAGAAGTATGTGGGTCATATTTCATGCCAAATATGACATACTACCAATAAATAATATTTACTGGCACTAAAACTATTCTGTTCAAGATCGTTACTATTAGTCTCGTATATAATTATAACCTGGCTTGTAATCGTATTTAAACAGAATAATGGACTTTATATTTCGTCTCTTAAACCTGTATAAGACCGAATGGGAAGTAGGTAAATAATATGTCCTTTAAAACAAAAATAAACATAGCATAGAGATAGCGAACCCAAAAAAATAAAACCGAATTGAGACTACATGGGAAAACACACTGACCGTATTGTTTCGATTCGCGGTGTATTTTGTGCCTATTGGTTCGAAAATTTGTAAAGTTCCTCGCGGTATACCAGTAGTTCTATTATGGTCTTTATTAATAAAAATTCGCTCATACTTGCAACGTTCAGATATACAACCATTTTCATTCGTCGTTGTATATAAGTTTAAACATCGTGTAGGTTATAGGTTTACCGAAAGGATCTGAGAAACTCGATCATCCGCAATCTTGCCAATGTTTTATTATATAAAAATCAATCAGAACGTTTTAGTGAATATTCTATCAAGCGTTCTGGCGAGTATTCTAGCGAAAGGACAGCTTTTTGCCAACTAGACCGTTTACTAGAAAGAGCATGAAAATGTTCGTAGCGATGTTTGGCTTTTGGCTTGACTCTGTTCCTTATTCAGTTTGACAAATTTAAAATATGTTCTCTTACAAGTGAACGACACAACGAACGACAAAGTTTCAAAATTATAATGGCAATACGAATTTAATGTTTTAAGGGACCGCCTATAGCTCGCTTACGCGTGCGGCACCCTTGAAGTTACACCGCGAGTCAAGTAACCTCTAAGCTGCCGCGTGTGTCCCTCTGCAAAACCACACACCGTAGGAAGCCGGTTTATCATTGTAACACGAAGTGTTTGTGGTTCGAGTTTGAGTTTGGTTGTAATATTTTTAAGTTTGAGTGTTATTTGTTTGTTATTGAATGCTTGTAAAGTCCCTTACGATATTGGTTTAGTGAGCATTGGTTGATAAATTTCCTTATTAAAAATCACGCATGCATTAGAAACATTGTAATGACCTTAAATAAAATAATCTTTAAACAAGGTATTCGGCTTAGCTTGATCTCTCTTGATTTTTACACGCAAAAGCTTACTACAAAATGCGATAAACTTTTACTCGGATCATGCAATACTGCTGAGTTGTTATATAAACTTTTATGTAACTCATTTCCAGAATGTTAATTTTTGGGCTCACAACTTTAAATAGATAGAGACGAGATTGTACTAGCATGGCTTCCTATATCATAGCTTAGTTTCTTCTGTATATCCCGACTATCGTCCCTTCAGTAGTGATTGGTAGCGCTTGCGCCCTTAGCTTGACTTGGCTTGCCGTTTGTAATAGATCGACAAAGTTCAGCAACACTTGCACTGGTCGCCACTTGGATGGGTGACCGCGCGTTATATTATATCACAGTGCTACAGTGCTTGGGAGGCCACGTAAAGCTGTCGCATCCCGTTTTGTCTTAGAATAAGACGGTTGTCTACACACTCAAAAGAAAGAAAATAAATAAAGTATGGTGATCATTCACTACCATAGCATGATGTGGCACGCGCGATCCAGCCAGGATTCGATCCATCGAGGCCAAACTGTTTCTATTAGCAACGTTACATGAATAACTCATTGATCATAAAACCCGCGTCTATGAAATCCTCTGTCGTTATTTATCTATTTTTAAACACTTTAATAACCCATTATGTAAATTATTACTGTAATTTCCAAAACGGTTTCCTTAATTAATGCTTTTTGAATGTCGTTTAAGAATTTTAGCGCGACTGGCAAGATTCCAACGTGCGGCCAACGCAAGCCAGAATTTTGCCAGTAACAATAATTTTACGCACATGATCGGTTGTTAATTTTGCGTTGAAAGACATGTAAACAACTGTCTTATGTAATAATGTATTCCCTTGACATTTATTGTTTTAATGTTGTTGTGGTAAATCATTAATACATTAAGTTTTATAAATGGGTGCCTGTATTTATTTACTTTTGTCGCCGTTCAGAGCATAATGACAGCTGGGGTGATCGAACGACCGGTCAGTCCAAGTATCCATGTGAAAGATCAATATTTAAACGCACGTACACAATTTGCTGTACTCGTAAAAGTGGGTCTCAATCGCGGAATCACTAAAGAAACTTGCTGAAATACTTACTGAAGTGCCTTGTAGTTTCTGCATGGCTTACACCAGCTGCGGTTATGGGATGACTCAGTCATTGTGTTTCTTCTTCCTTTTAAAAATGGACCTATAACAGCATCATCGTCGTCCTAGGGTCATCTTAATTGTATCCAACACTTCTGCTTGGAGCCCGGGGTTCGGTTACTAGTCTAACCAGATTTGACAGAATATCAACTTTTACACAGAGCAATTGCCGTCTGACTTCCGCAACCCCAAGGGATAGCCATACACCGTGGTTTAGACTAGTATCAGTTTATCATGGCAGCCGAGACTGACAGTTCAACGTGGTCTCCGAGGCGCAGGGCAAGCGATAATTAACAATTAAGTATGCACATAACTTCAAAAAGAAAAATTGACCTGTAGCATAAATATCCGTAAACACGATCGCGTTGAATCCCATTTGGAGGATACTAAAAAGGCGAAAATCCGTTGACGGTACATGCCCCATGTCCTCCGAATTCGGCTTTTACTATCAATTATTCATATCAAAAGATAGAGAGGCATAAAAGTTGCGATGAGATATGTCGCGTACTATTAGCCAACCTTTTTCAAAGCTCTGAATACGTTTAGCTGGGACTGAAAGTCAAATCTTGTTTGTCCATCAATCGACAGACCTTAGACAGACCTTATCGCATGATCAAGGAAATATAGATAAAAATAGACTTCTATTATTTATTTATATTGCGTGTCTTCTACTCACTCAAATTGCTACGAAAATAACCCTACAGTGCCGGCCTTATGCTCTTATTACTCAATGTTATAGTGCCTTTTATATTGATATTATAATTAATTTTAATGCTTAAATTAAAGAAACGTGTTCTGTGTAATTTTATTCATGTCATAAAGGTTACATGGTCATACTACATATTATGTACTCACTAATGAAGTTTAATTCTGAATGAAAATATGACGTTATATGTCTTTATACACTTCTTTGGTTTTTCACTGACCTGTTCATTTTGCTGCTATAAAGGCCCTAATAACAAGACAATTTTTAAAAGCAATATCCAAATGACTACAGAGTATATTCAACCGCTCAAAGTTCAAAGCCTTCGTATGCTCTCGTAAGCTTTAGTAAGATGTGTGTTTTGCGCCCGTCAGTTGTCAGCTCGCATTGAAACGGGCTTTGAGATCATAGCGTCGTAATACCAAGAGCAGAGGCGTTTTTTCAATGCGTTTAGAGGTGCTTTATGTCGGGATATCTTTTTATGTAGAGTAACTCATGAACATAATTGAATAACATACATTGCTCTATTTAAGATACAGAAAGTAGCAACTTTTAATATACGACTTTAAGGAAATATTGTATTAAGGAAATTTTGCGATGGACGATAGTAACGAATAAAAAGTCCATATTCGAGACATAAAGATATTAAACTGAACTTCGTGCTACATTTACGTATGTTTGTTTAGTTCTCATCTGGACATACCCGAATAAAACTTTTATGGTAGTTTATGTGAAAGTCAAAATCCGGATGTCATTCGTATACCCCTGAGTGTCTGTATAATGGTCTTTCCGCTAGATTATCGCAAAGTCTAGCTATCTACAACATAGTCTATTCGTTTAATCGCGAATAGTGAACAGAAACGACGAACAGAACTATGAAGCTTCCTTACGATGGAACCCTAGCAATACTTAATTAAAAACGGGCTTACCTACCGGCAATAATGGTCGTAAAAAGTACTTGTTGAGTTTTTAATTTCAAGTTTCGCCTGTGTTTGAGGTCCGATGCTCGAAAACTTTCCTCAAAGATGTCGAGTTTACCACATATATTTTCATCTTAGGTAATTTTTAAAAGTTTTAACAGAATAATTTTTTGACAGTTCAAGGTTATGCCGTATTACTCAGATAATAATATATGCATGGTTGGACCGGTTCATCATATCAGCCAAACGACGTCCACTGCTGGACATAGGCCTCCCCCAAGGTTCTCCACACAGACCGGTCTTGAGCCGCCCGCATCCAACCTCCTCCCGCGATCTTGACAAGATCGTCGGTCCACCTTGCGGGGGGCCTACCTCTGCTGCGTCGTCCGGTACGTGGCCGCCACTCCAGAACCTTTCTGCCCCAACGGCCATCGGTTCTTCGAGCTATGTGCCCTGCCCACTGCCACTTCAGCTTGGCTATCCGGAGAGTTATGTCGGCGACTTTGGTTCTACTGCGGATCTCCTCATTTCTGATTCGATCTCGCAGGGAAACTCCAAGCATAGCTCTCTCCATCGCCCTCTGAGTGACCTTGAGCCTTCTGATAAGGCCCATAGTGAGCGACCACGTCTCTGATCCGTAAGTCATCACTGGCAACACACACTGGTCAAAGACTTTCGTCTTGAGACACTGCGGGATATCGGACGAGAAGATATGTCGTAGCTTCCCGAACGCTGCCCAACCGAGTTGGATTCGACGATTGACCTCCTTCTCGAAGTTGGACCTACCTAATTGGACTACTTGTCCCAGGTAGATATACTTGTCGACAACTTCGAGCGTAGAGTTCCCAACCTGAATAGGAGCAGGTACAACATGGACGTTCGACATGATTTTCGTCTTGTCCATGTTCATCTTAAGACCTGCTTGTTGGGAGACTCTACAGAGGCCATCGAGCATTGTGCCTTGGTCTTCCATGGTCTCAGCCATGACTACGATATCGTCTGCGAATCGAAGGTGAGTGATGTACTCACCGTTGATGTTGATGCCGAGTCCATTCCAGTCCAGAAGCTTGAAAACATCCTCCAGCGCAGTGGTAAACAGTTTCGGGGATATGACATCCCCCTGTCTCACCCCTCGCTGGAGTTGAATAGGTTTCGAACTCTGGTCCTGGAGGCGGACTGACATAGTGGCGTTTTCATACAAACACTAGCACTTCGATATATCGGTAGTCAATCCGGCACCGTTGGAGAGACTGTAGCACCGCCCAGGTTTCGATCGAATCGAAGGCTTTCTCATAGTCCACAAACGCCAAGCATAGGGGCTGGTTATACTCCTCGGACTTCTGTATAACCTGCCGCAGCGTATGTATGTGGTCTATGGTACAATAGCCTTTACGGAACCCGGCTTGTTCGGCAGGCTGGAAGTCGTCTAGCTTGCTCTCGAGACGATTCGTGATGACCCTCGAAAACAGCTTGTAGACGTGGCTCAGAAGTGTGATGGGTCTGTAGTTCTTCAAGAGGGTTTTATCCCCTTTCTTAAAGAAAAGCACCACCACACCTCTGTGCCACGCCTGTGGCGTTTTACCCTCGAGAATGACGGAATTAAATAGCTTCCGGAGGGCTTCTCTAGCGGGTGCACCGCCAGCCTTCAGAAGCTCGCTCGTAATTCCGTCATCTCCCGGCGCCTTGTTGTTTTTAAGCTGTTTGAGAGCCACACTAATCTCGTGCATGCTAACGTCCGAGATATCTTCGGTATAGTGTCGGGTCAATCCAGCTCTAGGGTCTGACGCTGGAGTGCTTGCGGGTTGTTGCGTTGTCGTGTATAGCTGTCCATAGAACCTTTCGATCTCCTCCAAGAGCTCAGGCTTGGACGATACGATTCTGCCATCCTCCGTCTTCAGCTTTGTCAGCTGACTCTGCCCAACAGACAGATCCCTCTGGAACAGTTAGACTGGTTGGATGTTAACAAAGAAAATATCCATAAATAGTGGCCTTTTTTATATTGCTGATTGCTGTCTTTACGGACACTTAATGAGAGAAAAGGCAAGATGATATTTTGCTTTGTAAGTGATGGTTGAGGCGCGTTAACATAAAAACGTGTTAACTAAAACTAGGTAGAAAATTAAGTGCAACAAAATTTGATAGTCATTCCCACCTCTTTCTGGTCTTATCAGATGGATAAAGAAAGCAACAGATTAGATTTATTTAGTCAGATACACCAGGATTGCCAACATTATACTCAAGCTGAGCGATTCTATCCAAGTAATGCGATCCTGTTAGGAAATCATTTTCTCTTTCAACTTAGTTTCTTATCACATCTCTAGAGGATACACCAACTAACTGTTTATAAACTATGATTCCAATCTGCCTTAGAGGTTAGAACATGATGTACATGTAATAACGATACTAGAAACTTGATTTTTGGGGTATTATACGCGCTATACATCAGCGGTTTTAATGCTACTTTTCCGCATCTGTGGCTCATATCGTGAAGTATAACCTGTAGCCTTCCTCGATAAATAGGCTGGCTATCATCCTCCTAGCGCTATCCCAGTTAAAACCCGGGTCCTCTTTCTAGTCTTACCGGATTTGACTTAATACATATTAGCTTTTCCACAGAGCGACTGCCTGTCTGACCTTCGCAACCCAAAGGGATAGCTATATTCCATGGTTTAGACTTGTGTCAGTTTTATTCAAGGTACTGACTCCTTATAACAACAGTCAAAGATCTTCATGACAGCCGGGACCGATGGCTTAACGTGCTCTCAGAGGCATGGGGTAAGTGATAATTTACAATTTAATACGCACATAACTCCGTAAATTTATTGGTGCGCGCCGTGGATTCGAATCCAATGCCCTCTGCACAGCAGTTCGTTGGTATCTCCACTGAGCTATCGCTACCTGGGTTATAAAGCTAAATAGGCTGGCTATCCAACACAAAAATAATTATTTAAATCGAAACAGTAATTCCTGAATTCCTGAGATTGGCGCGTTCAACCACACAAACAAACTCTTCAGCTTTATAATATTAATATATGATGAACTAAAATCCTTAAGCCTGAAAAGGTTATATAGTGGCTGAAATTTTGTCGAAATGCCAACGTTTTCTAAACTACTGACTACCTTAACATTTTTCACAGCAACAAAGACTTCGCAGTATAATATCTGTGCCATGTAGAGTGCCATTATCAATATTGACAGTAAAAATGGAAAATATACTATTAACTTTAATTGATGAAGCCATTATTTTGGCATGTTTAAACAGAAGAAACGTATATCATTTATTTTACTTACAAGAAGCATCTCTATTGGTTCCAACAAAACACGCAGCTTAAGAATGTCGGTTTCCAATTTCTGGTTGAATTATCACGACGAGTTCAGATCAATCGTGATACGGAAAACTCATTGAATGTTTGAAGCACACACGCCTCACGCATGGAGTAACCTCCTCCGTTTGAAATGGGATGATTGCTTATATCCTTTTATAAATAAAAAGTTAAATCGGTCGTGCTTGTTACTTGTTAAGATATTTAACAGGACTTTTCTGCTTGTATAACAGTTTACCTAATATATTATCTGTGGTTTCTATTTTGTTTTGAAATGGTGCGTGTCATTTGCAATTCTTTTGTTAGCCGTTCAGAAACATTTGGTATTTTTTTTAGACTCACGCCTGTATACTTGAAGGGGTAGGCAAAGGCGTTATAATACACCCACATTTCGCCATGATTTTTTAGGTCCCACGGTATAGGGGGCGAGCCTATTGCCGTTACCGGGCACATCACCAGACCCCGTGCTGCTATTGAGAATTTGGAAAACCCAGTAACACTTTTGCTTGACCCGGGCATCGAACCCGGGACCTCCGATCAGCAGTCGCATACGCTATCACCTGGACAATATTTAATATCATTTTAACAACTACCTATGAAATGTGCTCTTAAATTCATAGTCAAATGTTGTTAAACAAAACGTTACTACGGTGTGAATACACCTTATCAGATTTAAAAAAAAAATATCACAAATATTTTAGTTTTGGGGGTAACTTTATGGCATAGGAGATATAGTCGCCCCAGAGGAGTCACAAGTACGGTGCATAACCTGGATGGGAATGGGATGGGGCCGCAATAAACCCAACAGTAACACAGATATTGTTACTTTTCGTCGGTATCCTGTGAGAGAGTAGTACTTCCTCGGTCGAGTCGTTCCATTGACGCTGAAGTTAGTGAAGCAAGGCCAGGCCAAATAATCTAAAAATCATCTAACCATTACATAGGTATTATAAATATTCATTCATTATCAGCCTTCAACAGTCCACTGCTGGACTAGGTCTCTAAGGAGGAATTGGCCTACTATACCATGCTGGCCAAACGGGTTGTTATAGGGTTTGTATCAAGTTTTCCTTCTCTTACAGGGCTGTTCCCTGCATAATATGCTCCTTTTGTCGGCTCTTACGACACCCATGGGATGATATGGGGTGGTGTCATTCCGTATTCTTAATCCGTCACCACAGAGACGATAAAATATGCATAAATATGCATTATCATTTACAATTTTGTCAAAACACTTCTGCAGAAAATGGCTATCTCGAGTGAATAAAGTTAATAACTCATATGCCGTATTGAAGGAAATTAGAAATATGAAAACTTTTATAACATTTAAAATTATATTGTAAATGTTATAAAAGTTTTCATATTTAAGCTTCACATCTCTTAAATAGACTAGGTAACATTATAACAACACTGATTCACACAAAACCGTGATAGAATATATCTATATTCACAGGTCTAGTACGGTTTGCAACAGACTGATAAATATGCATTCGTCAATACACCGAACGATAGGCCGCGGGCCAAGGCTAATGATGTTGATGTTGTACACTGCATTATTTGCTCTTCATAGCTAATTAACGCTGACATCATCACCTAATTTGCTATGACGTGTTCACTATAAAATGGAGCTTAATTATCAGATACTGCAACTTTTGTTTACCACAACAGAATTTAGTTTATACCTACTACAATTAATTCATTGCAGCGCAATAATATATTGGCAACAATTCGGCTACGAATTAATCCTGTTCTAGTAATGTATTCTCTTTAACTGGGATTTGGATGATCTAATGTGGTATTGGCAGCGAAGTACCTTTACGTGTTTGTTTACGTATAGCGGTAAGAAAAGTTTTTTATAAACTCAATCACTGCTGAATACTCGTAGAATTTGCTTTTCACAAAATATTGTGAATTGGGAAGAATACTTAAACGTAAAGCTTTTGTGTAAATCATACGTATATTATAATATCGAAAGCAGAGACGGACTGCTAATACAAACATAAAAGATTCTTGACAGTACAGTTCATTCTAAAGAACCTTGAATGTAACCACAGGAAGACAACACGAGGTCGAATGCCTTTAATCTTCAGTACGATATTCACTTTGAACAGAATTACGGGCTCAGAATCAGAAACCATTATGACTACCTAAATTGCAGGAAAATATGGCGACGTTTTCATTATTTTTCCTTAAGGATAAAAAAAAGATATTTCAGATATAAAAGGTCATATGAAATCCGAAAATGTTACCCGTTACGAGTAATGGGATTTATTACTGGTTATTTAATATCCGTATATTATAAAATTCTTGTGATAGTTACTGACTGAGAGAAAACGCACATATATGTAAACTGTGTTAGCCGAAATATAGAAACGTAAAATCCAAAGCATTCTTTCTAAAATATAAAACTTTCGTTTGAAAGCTTTGGTAACGTTTTACTAAACGACCAAAAGGGCCTATGATTTAAACCAGTGTCAAAATATGGCCAAGATCTTCACGACAGCGAAAACTGTTTGGTTTTATATTCGGTCGGTCTATTTGCAGAGCTTTGGGGGAGCACAAGTGTAGCAAACGACGTATATTCGCTCAGGTGATACTGATGATGGTGACGTCTATAAAAATACGGGTGTGTAAAATGATAAAAAATGTATCTATAGGAACAAAGAAAAAATATCTACGTGACAAAGTAATCACATCGTCCAGTTGCCCTTCTCAGAGTACGACCTTTCTATTACTTTCTCATTTCGTTATTGTGTTTGTCACCTAGTATAATAAAAATAAATACCTAACATTCACAGCTCTAACAGAAGAGAAATTTTCTCGTAACATCTGAAACAATTTATCCACGTAAAATACCGTAGAATTACGTAATGCGCGTAATTTTAGGTAACAATGTGTGAACTTCCAAACAAAACATAATAAAAATGGCGTTATATTGATTTTACTCAAAGATATGAGAATTAATGAAGAGATTAAACTAAATACGTAGGTAACCTACCTAATGCTTGTTTGCAAGGAAAGCAATCTACATATATGATGAAAATTGCGCTGGCAAAGAAATTTTATTAGAATATACTTAGGCCAATCTACAAAGCCACATTTTTTAGTATTCTGTACCCAAATGGCAAAAAGTCGGAATCCTTATAAATTCGCTATGTCTGTCTGTTTGTCTGTCCGTCCATATGTCACAGCCATTTTATTTCGCTTATATAGCCATGTAGAAATCTGAATTGTAACTTGTTTATTACACCCAAATACACAACAATCGTCATTTACATAACACAAAGATAAATATCCCACGTAGAATTGAATCCACAGCCAGGTTCGGCAGCCAGAGCCATTAACCGCTAGACCAATACAATCAAATATAACGGACATGTTAATTTTCTGAACACAATAGTTAATTTATTAGCGAATTACATGACTCGGTGCACTTTGCCGCGAAGCCTTAATAGTCGTACAAATTGACGAGAACGATAAACCTTTTTAGATATGTCGCATTAATGTTGTTTATTGAGGTGAAAACCAAAACCAGGGGAATCGCATGAATTCTTTGACTTACAGATTTTTAAACGCTAGTTAGTAGCCCTATATGTATATCTAATCATTGGAATTCTAACTTTTAAAGGAAGATGTATGATTGAAAAATATGACGTCTCGCTTAAAACAGGAGCTGACAGTTGCTGTACCTAATTTATATACATATTTTAGAAATAGCGAGAAAATACTCAGCGCTGCGACAAAGCAGTAATTTAATAAACCACTACACCCTCAATGCAATCAAATTAATTCGTAATATGGAATTAATTTGATTATTATTGAGAACTGCCTCGTTGGTCTCGCGGCATAAATGTGCGCGTGGGATTGGGAGGCCTCGGGTTCGATTCCCGGGTCGGTAAAGTGTTATTGGGTTTTTCCGTTAGGAAATTCTCATTAGCAGCACGGAGTCTGGTAATGTGCCCGGTACGGCAATAGGCTCGCCCTCTATTACGTGGGGCCTAAAAATTCATGGCGAAATGTGGGTGTAATATAACACCTCTGCCTACCCCTTCGGGGATACAGGCGTGAGTCTATAAATAAAAAAAAATATTGAGAACGACCGAAAACGTTTGTGAACGAATACATTTTAGCAAAACTCAGAAGATTGAAAATCGCAGAATCCGGTATATTAATACGTACTTGCTATTTTGTATTCATCTTATTCTCCGAGAGAAACACTGTGGAGCAGTTTGTTTACGTAAACATCGTGGAAATAAGATCAGTGTACGTCTGTTATGAGATAATCGAGATAAGTCGGATATAGTGGAATTTTCATAATAGTATTTGTAATAGAATTAAGAAACAGAGCTTGATATTTTTATTGGGCTGCATATCTAAGCAACATTGAAAACGGACGAGAAGATAAATATACGGGTTAGCAAATACTAATATGTCCTTGCCTAATGATTGTCAGGAAAAAAGGGTTATTTCTAATCAATCTGCTTCTGGAAAACCTTGGATACATGTCTGGTGTTCTCCAAGCTTATACTGGACGTAAGATGGCTTAAATTATGATCTCCTTGCGGTTCGCATGTTTCTACTGGAAAGCGCCATAACACTTGCACACTCCGGTAATAAAACCCCAAATCTAATCTTCAAACTCACACGTTCATTATATTTTCAACCAACTAGACTGAAGGTATTTTAAAATTCATATAAACAGAAGCAGGGTTATAAAACCTTCATTTTGAACGTGACGTCTACGTGTATGAGTAAACAGGATTTTAGTAATTAAAACAATATTTTATAGTTACCTGCCTGTCTCTGATGCTGTTATGGCGAACGGGTCGTTACGCGTAATTATTTTCCTCTGTAAGTCGTAAAACATTTTCATGGTGCACTACAGATTAAAAAGATACATAGAGCAAGCTAGATTGGTATCATTGGATGTGCTTTAATATAATTTCGGAGGTCAGACCCCAGTTGCTCTGTGCATAAACAAGTATTCTGTCAAATCTGATTATACTTGAAAGCGGACCTCGAGGTCGTAACTGAAAATCTAAAATGCAAAAGGGATAATCGTCAGGATGTTGTTTTTTTTTCTATCTAGAGTGTATTACAGTGTCGTTAATTTAGTTCTTGTATATATTCTGTGGTGTCGCGTAGGACTTCACAAACATGATAAAACACGGGCACAATCAATTTGAGGACAACAAAGAGTGTTTTGTCATAATAACACCTTGTGTGGTCATTATTATAATGTGTACAATAACACTCGGCGCGGTAGGTACTAAATGATAACTTAGGTTAATTGACTCTCTTGCAATAAAAAATACGATCTACAATTACTTATTTGAAATAAGTTAAGGGCTTAATAGTAATCAGTACAATAGGTACCTACAATAGTAATAATTTATTTCTACCGTTCCTTAATAGAGAGTAATAGGTATTTAATATGCCTAGTTCTTATTTAATAATAGTAGTTCATATCGTTCTACGACTATGGCTATAATATTTCAACGGTTTTATCCTTGTAGGTCAGGTGAAAACCTTCAATATAGGGCAACTTGAAACATAGTATGAGTAGACTGACGCCTGTGTCATACAATTCAATGTATAAATATCTACTTATCCACACATAGACACACGCAAATGTCATAAGTGTAGTGTGTTGAAGTACCGACAGTTCGGATAAAAACAAGTGAGGGTAGCTGCCGAAACCTGCGCTTAACAAGGACGGCGCTGAGATGACATCAGTCACGCCGCGACCACGGCTGTTGTCAGTCGTTTTGGTGTTAAGAGCGTATACGCCTCGAGCGGCGGCTCGAGTATAGGTTTTTGTAGTACCGCGGTCGCCCGCGCACCGCGCATGCGAGACTCGGCGCACTGTGACGGTATCGCGTGGAACAATAATCTTGATCCTTCTTGCCGTACATGAACAGTATTCGTCTATGTAATACGTCGATTATGATATGATAGTATTCAAATTAATTATTTTCAATGCACATGAATTTAAAGGTGTCAAATAAAGCTAGATATTATTTGTTTAGTAGGATGAAGTTTCTCAGGATAATTACGACTCTTTATAATAATTTGGCGCAGTTTTATTATATGAGAGAAATAATTTATAATTGTCATCTACATAATTGTCACATTTCAAATATACATCTATTGCGTTATTGATGCATGAAAACCCACGAATAACACTAAATACATAACCAACAGAGTTAGCTAAAAGAAAATAGTTAATTAATTAAAAGTATGAAAATATATACAATATGTTAATTTGCATTTGCAATATATTTTAATTATACAATATATATTCAGTGTGCGATGATATAAATCCGTCTTTTTATTAAATGTTACTTAGATAGTAAATAAGAAGACCAATTCTTCGTATTTTATATGACATTGAAATTATATTTTGAACGAAATGAGATTAAATTTTCAAATTGACTCAGAATTGGTATTCTTCTAATTTAAATGTAATTATCATCTAATTTGACTTCTATTGTTCGACGTTGACACATTGTTTAAATAACAACAGGCAGCGATAACTTACTGGAGCTACCAACAGACTGCTATGCAGAGGGAATCGGGTTCGAATCCACGAAATGCTAGAACGATGATGATGATGATGATGACATTGTTCAATTAAAGATCTAGTCACGATAACATTCCAATATCTGTTTATTTAGGAGAATACCATTTGTGACATGATTATGACACTGACATTAGATCAAAACTGCATTTTGAACAAATATAATTAGAAGAATTGGGTCTCAAAATAAACTGTTAACTGGTGCAGAATAAGACTGCATGGTATGTACGTGTGCTTGTGTGTGTTAGGTACCTGCAATGCGCGCACGTGGTTTTATTTGTTGTTCTAAAACCAACTTCACGTTATAGCCTTTTTAATTAAATACTTAGGTTGGATGGTAGCAAATATATACAGATATAATATGTAGGACTTTGTTGTGTTTTATGCTTATACTAGCTGTCGCCCGCGGCTCCGCCCCCGTGGATGTCGGTTATCACGACAAAAACTATTCTATGTCTTTCCTCGGATCTTTGATTGATCGAAGAATTTGTTATAATAATTGATCTCCTAACAGAAAACCTCATCATATTGGACAACTACTGCTTAACCGCCAAGGATGTATATGGTATAGTGCAGATGGGCTCTTATAGTTCCTCATCAGATGTTTCAGATCTTCGATTTTTATAAGACGACAGAAAATGCTCATCAGACTGAACAACTTTTGCTAAAACGTCAAGTCTGTGTGATATAGTTATAGCACAGAATATGTAATTAGTACCTACGGTACAGAAATTTCACTTCCAAGTTTAGGTATGATAAACGCAAGCGTCCGGTCACGGGACTAGTCTCAATAGGCTGGCACTCGCTCGACTTGTCGCACACGCATCGCACGCATCCCCGAAACAAAAGTAAACAAAAAACTCGCCGCCCGGCCCCCGCCGCTAGCCGACAGCCCTACCAGATTGAAGCGAGAGTGCAGACAGTTCTTGTACTATGAACGGTATACGCAATGCAAAAGGTTGAAAAACAACCTTTTCCATAATAGTAGGTAAATATCTCGGGGATTTTGCGTCTTTTGTATGGAAGTAAGACAGGCCTAGACCTAATAGCAATATAACAAAGATTTTATATATTTATTTTAAATACGTCCAGTAACTTCTGTAAGGTTAATTATGAGAATAGTGTAATAATTCATGTCTATGTATACCTTTAAACATTATTTTAACAATTAGTAATTAGTGATACGAATTACGATTTCATATCGATATTATCGTTATACCGATTTAGAATTATATTCTGGCAACACTACTTTCAAATGTCATGTGTAACGGTTGTGATTTGACGCATTATACTGTGACAGCTTGAACCGAGAGGTCGTTTTATTTTCATACAATCCATCTAAATCCAAGTAATCATTGGCAATTATTCGAGATAGAGAGCTGATTCTTTATCTCAGAAGTGGGATATATCAAATTCGCCCACGATTTTGAAGAAATAACTACGTAATTTTCGACGACAAGGAAAATTGTAACCACGTGTTTTCGACAAAAAATTTTTCTACGGAACACAAACTTCTACGCTATGGTTGCAACTAGCGACGAGGAAAATGAAGGCAGGAGTCGCAGTCGTGTGCGACCCTCCCGTCAGAGGCGCGACAAGAAAAAACGAAAGCGTGATGGGAGCAGGAGCAAATCGAGCAGGCGCAGGCAGCGAACATCCTCAATCTCAGTGGAGTCTCGGAGAAGCCACCGTCGTTCTCGTGCGAAGCGCAAGCATCGTCGGGGAAGGAGCCGTAGCTGTGAACGCGGATCGAACGGTAGCACGGAGAGGTGTAGCAGTAGAAAACGTAGCAGGCGGCGTGACGGAGCGAAGTCGGTAGCCAGCAGCGATCGTTATACACCGCCAGGGCGCGTGAGTACACCTAGCATTTTTAACAGTGACACACAGGCATTTTTGTCGTCTTTAGTAGAAGCTATTTCGAATAACCGGCCTCAGGGCAATAAATTTCCTATGCTAGGGAATGTGATACCCGAGTTTGACCCCATGGTTAAGGGGCAAACCATTCACATGTGGATAAATAAAGTTGATGAGTGCGCGAAGCTTTATGGTTGGGGTGACGATCAGATAATCCACTATGCGTTACCTAAATTGTCGGGCGTCGCGAAAACATGGTACCAAGCTCTCCCAACCATGTCGTTCTCGTGGCACGAGTGGAAAATTAAGTTGCAGGAATCATTTCCGAGTAGTGACGATTATGCTGAATTGCTCACCGAAATGCTGTCCAAACGTGTAAAATATAACGATTCCCTGGAACATTATTACTATGAAAAGATTAATTTGCTTAATCGTTGTGAAATACAAGGTAAGCGTGCTGTTGATTGTTTGTTATATGGGGTAGACGATCGGTCCCTGAGATTAGGTGCTAAAGCAGCGAATTGTCAGGAACCCGAGCAAGTTTTAAAGTATTTTCAATCGATTAAGCAACAGGCTCGTGAACCAGACAAATTGAGAGTAAATTATGACAAACGTAACAGCTCAGTGCCGTTACCCACTAATAGTTCGAAGCAGACTCCAAGTACTAATGAAATAAAGGGCTCAAAATTTCGGAATAACGGACCACTCGTGTGCTTTAACTGCAACGAACCCGGACATCTTAGTTTTAAGTGTACAAAACAGATATTGAAGTGTAACATTTGTGGTAGGTTAGGTCATATAACTGTTAATTGTCCTAGATTACCAGGTGATGCGGGTTGTAACAAGACCGATAATTCGAAAGACAAGAATGTCATGCGTGTTGAAACCAATGAATCGAGTGATTCAAAATATTTATTGAATTTTAAATTAAACGGTGAGGCTATTCAGGGCTATATTGATTTAGGTAGTCAGTGCACTCTAATAAGGTATAGCGAAGCTATAAATAGAGGCATCAGTTGGACAGATAACCAGTTGCCTACCATGAGAGGTATTGGAAATAATACAGTAGTACCGATCGGTGTTACTCAGGTTAAAATCGAAATACAAAATATCGAAGAAGAACTTCTTGCATACATTGTAGATGACAGTGTTATTAAATATCCGGTATTGATTGGTCATAGTTTCACTGAAAAACCGGGAATAGTTATTATGAAGACTTCTGATTCCTTGGTCTTTGCTCGTGACAATTCTATTAAAGTACAGTTAAGAATTTATGACGACGTGAATGTACCCCCTAAGGAAATGTTTCCATTGTTAGTTACTACGAGTAACAGTTACTCAGGCGCGGTAAATGTCAACGGTTCCTTACGTGGCGATCCACAAAAATTGTTTTATCTAATGCCAGGCGAATATGAAATAGAAAATGGCAGAGGTGTTGTTTTGGTGCAAAATTTCAGTAATAGATCGATATTATTGAGACGAAATTCACTTATTACGCGCGCTATTATCACCAAAGACTCGATCAGTGTAAATTTATTAGATTTTGACAATGCCGATACAGTTGCTGCTTTGAATTATGGCCAGCAACTAAGCAATAGCGATGTTAACAGATTGAAAACTTTACTTAAGAAATTCGAATCTTGTTTTTCGGATAATTTGAAGGATCTAGGGTTAACTAACGTAGTTCAAATGCAAATAGAGCTGAATGACACACAACCCGTGGTTTATCGACCGTATAGGCTTTCATTTCCAGAAAGGGCTCAGGTTCGAACTATGGTCAATGAAATGATTGAGGCAGGCATAGTATGTGAGTCGAGTTCGTCGTATGCTAGTCCAGTATTACTGGTGAAAAAGAAAACCGGTGAGAGTAGGTTATGCGTTGATTATAGAGCCTTAAATAATAAAACTAAGAAAGAGCATTATCCGTTGCCCATAATTGATGATCAACTCGATAGATTGGCTGGTAATGCTGTATTTATGAGCCTAGATCTTGCCTCTGGGTATTATCAGATACCCGTGGAGGTTAACTCACAGGATAAGACTGCGTTTGTTACACCAGATGGGCAGTTCCAATTTAAGAGAATGCCCTTTGGACTTGCAAACGCACCATCTGTCTTTCAAAGGGCAATGAATAAAGTATTAGCTAAGGTGACCTACACTATTGTTTATATGGATGATGTGTTGATTCCGGCAAAATCTGTCGATGAGGGATTGATTCGTTTAGAGGAGGTACTTCAACTTATACAGGAGGCTGGACTCACACTAAAACTCAAAAAGTGTAACTTCTTTTATACTGAGCTTGACTTTTTAGGATTCCACGTAAGTGGTAACGGTATCCGCCCCGGTACACGAAAGACTGTAGCCATACGAGACTTTCCGACACCGCAGAACGTACACGATGTAAGGCGATTTCTCGGTTTAGCTAGCTTTTTTCGTAGGTTTGTGAAGGGTTTCGCTTTGATAGCTCGACCATTAACGGATCTATTGCGTACAAAATTCAATTGGAAATGGTCTAAAGAGGAAGAGGATGCTTTCAAGGACCTAAAGGAAAAATTAATTGAACGTCCTATTCTAGCTCTTTATGACCCCAAATTAGATACAGAATTGCACACAGATGCCTCTAAAGTTGGTATTGCAGGCATTCTTATGCAAAGAGGAACAGATGGCTTGATTAGACCGGTAGCATATTATAGTCGCAAGACCACGGTGGATGAGCAAAAGTTTCACTCGTTCGAGTTGGAGACCCTTGCGGTCGTTGCATCACTTAATCGTTTTCGAGTATATTTACTAGGATTGAGATTTAAAATAGTCACGGATTGTAATGCACTACGTACCACTCTTACAAAGAGAGACCTTATTCCCAGAATTTCCCGCTGGTGGGTTCAATTTCAGGAGTACGACTGCGAAATCGAGTATAGGCCAGGAACGCGTATGGCTCATGTAGATGCTCTCAGTCGTGGCCCTGTCGCGGGGTCTGCTGTAGAGGAAAGAGAGCATGTGCTCGATGTATTACATGTAAACATTCGTGATTGGATAGCGACGGTTCAGAGTGATGATAGTGAAGTTAAGCGCATAAGAGATATTTTAGAAGATGATGAGACCAAATTTATAGCAGACGTACGCAAAAATTACCAATTAAAGGGAAATCATGTTTATAAAATATTAGATGAGGGATTACGGTGGGTAGTTCCGAGGGCTTGTAGGTGGCAGGTATTGCGCATGAACCATGACGATATAGGACATTTTGGCTATGAGAAAACACTGAATCGGTTAAAAGGGGCATTTTGGTTTCCGAAAATGCGTAAGTTTACCAGGAAGTACGTTGGTGCCTGTCTGGAATGCGCACATCATAAGGCTCCTGGTGGGCCTAGAGAAGGAATGCTCCATCCCATACCAAAGATAGAGAAACCATTTCATACACTACATGCTGACCATTTAGGCCCGTTCATTCGCTCGAAACGGGGAAATATGTATTTATTAGTAATTATAGATGCTTTTACTAAATTTATAAATATCCGTGCCGTCAAAGATACTAAATCGACAACAGCAATCAAGGTGTTTAATGAACATTTTAGTTATTTTGGCGTGCCGTCTCGTCTTATTACAGATCGTGGTTCTTGCTTCACGAGTACCAAATTTAAGGATTATATAGGCAAACTAAAAATTAAGCATATCCTAAATGCAGTAGCTACCCCGAGAGCGAATGGACAGGTCGAGCGGTTCAATCGCACCATACTTGATGCCTTGAGTACTAGTTGTCATGGTGAAAGGGATAATTTATGGGACGAACATATCGGAGAAATACAATTAGGTATTAATACCACCATTAATAAAACCACGGGGAAAAGCCCCTCAGAGCTGTTGTTTGGGTGCAAATTAATAAATGCCTCCGAAAATGTTTTGACTGATGTAATTGCTGAAACATCCGACCGCCTTGATGATGATGATTTAATGCGATTAAGGTCGACTGCTAGTGAACGTATTGAAAAACAACAAGAATATAATAAAAGACAATTTGATAAGCATAGGAAACCTCGGACTAATTATAAAGTAGGCGATCTAATTAGAATCGAGAGAACTGTGATTGATAAAGATCACATAGGTAAATCAAAAAAACTTATCCCTAAGTTTCAGGGCCCTTATCGAATCCTCAAAATATTACCTAACGACAGATTTCTCGTTGAAGACACCCCTTTAACGAAAAAAGGTAACAAACGGTACGAAAATGTAGTCGCGTTGGATAAAATACACCCGTGGACAAGTTTTGGTGGATACACTAGTGATGATAGCACTGAGGGTGAGATAGATCCCTGTACGGGCGCCGTGGAGGAGTGACTCTCCGGGCAGCCGCTCTTCTATTGTGATAGGTATACAACTGCTCATGATCAGTTGTGTGGATCGAGATAATTTAAAGTGACTGTTGCAATTGACTCACTGCCGTTCTTTGTGTGTGTCATTGTTGAAAATGTTAATTAATTTGATTTGAGCAATCAGTGCAGACAACAACCAAGACATTGGTGTGCACAGATGATTGCAGGATAGAGACTAACCTTTTTTTTTATGATGCGAGCACAGTTATCTTCAGCGGTCAGTGCAGAAAGCGAATGACATCAATTTAAGGATGTCGCACAGATGACCGTGGAGATTAGCTGGGCAGGATTTACAGGATGAAATGATTGAGAATGAGCACAGTCGCTCTCAGAGGTCAGTGCAGACAATGAATGGCATCACGTTAGTGAGGTCGCACCGATGACCGAGGAGAGTAACTGGGCGGGAATAGAGATAAGATTGTGATATATTATTACGAGAATTACGATACGATGTAATAAGAGTTCCGATTGAGATGTAACTGTAAATTGATAATGATTAGATATTGATTTAAGACAAAGTTATTGTATTCATATATATTTTATCTTATTATAATTATTAATATTTTTTTTATTGTGAATTGTGTTATATAATATAAGTGAGAGGACTCACTTAAGTGAGGATGGCCGAACTGTAAGGTTAATTATGAGAATAGTGTAATAATTCATGTCTATGTATACCTTTAAACATTATTTTAACAATTAGTAATTAGTGATACGAATTACGATTTCATATCGATATTATCGTTATACCGATTTAGAATTATATTCTGGCAACACTACTTTCAAATGTCATGTGTAACGGTTGTGATTTGACGCATTATACTGTGACAGCTTGAACCGAGAGGTCGTTTTATTTTCATACAATCCATCTAAATCCAAGTAATCATTGGCAATTATTCGAGATAGAGAGCTGATTCTTTACTTCGGAGATTAGCGTGTAACCAGATAGGGCAGAATATCAACACCGAACGACTGCCATCTCCCCTCTGCAACCCAGCAGGAAAGTGATATTCTATGGCTTATTCTAGTATCAGTTCATTTGAGGGTAAGTACTGACTCTGTAGCGAGTTAGCGACTGACAAGAATCTTTATGAAAGCGGAGACCATGACTTAACGTGACCTCCGAGGCACGGGGCAATTGATAATATAATTAACTATTTAATAAGCACATAACTTTGAATAGTCAGTAGTGCGCCCTGTGGATTCGAACCCGATACCCTCTGTATGGCAGTCCGTTGGTATCTCTACTAGCCTAATGCTGCTTTATTGAGGACTAGCTTTCGCCCGCGGCTTCGCCCGCATGAAATTTTAATAAAGAGTAGCCTTTGTACTTCCCCAGGTTTCAGACTATCCATATCAAATTTCATTACAAACGGATCTGCACATTAGCCGTGTAGCATACATTATTATAAACTCATAATAAGTACTTAAAATTACTTTTGTTATAATAGTCGTCAAACTTCAGGTAAAGATTAGTATGTAGTGTATATTATTAAAGTTGTTGAAGAGCTTATATACCTACTGAATAGAATTGCAGCAAAAATAAAAACTGAAAGCATTACCAGAAAGTACAAAATCAGACCGCCCCTCCTCCCCACTGCGCTTCAGCGCACCAACTCATACTCTCGCGCTTGTAACGCTGCGCTTAGGTCCATTATATCGTAAGCTCTATTCTGCCAATCAAGCCCTTTCATTTGATACCCATATTGCGGTATTTGTGGAAAATATGTCATCCGCCATTTTATGGCGACAGCCATCTTAGATTTTTCATAGTGAGCCCTATTCTACCAATCATGCCCTTTCATTCGATACCCATTTTGAGTTATTTGTGGGAAAATGTAATACGCCATTTTGCGGCGACAGCCATCTTCAATTTTTCATAGTGAGCTCTATTCTACGAATCAAGCCCTTTAATTAAATACCCGTATTGAGGTATTTGTGGAAAATAAGTTATTCACCTTTTTGTGGTGGCGGCCATCTTGGATTTTTCATAGTGAGCTCCATTCTACCAATCAAACCCTTTCATTAGATACCCATATTGAGGTATATGTGGAAATATGTAATCCGCCAGTGTGTGGCGGCAGCCATCTTGGATTTTATATAGTGAGCCCTATTCTACCAATCAAGTCCTTTTATTCGATATCCATATTATGAGCTCTATTCTACGAATCAAGCTCTTTCATTTGATACCCATATCGAGGTATTTGTGGAAAATAAATAAGACGCCATTTTGTGTCAGCGGCCATCTTAGATTTTTCATAGTGAGCTCCATTCTATCAATCAAACCCTTTCATTTGATACCCATATTGAGGTTGTTGTGAAGTAATATGTGATTCGCCATTTTGTATCGGTGGCCATCTTGGATTTACAATCATTTAAATATTATCTTTTAATCTCGATGACAATATGAGTGTATACCAAATATCAGATCAATCATCAGGAAGGGGGTAAAATTCCAATTACTAAATTTGACCCAAGCAAACAAATAAAGATAATACAGGATTTTCGCCGACTTAGTTGATACTTTTCCTTATAGTATGGCAACACTACATTTTTTTTTATAAATTGTAGCCTATGTGTTATTCTGATGTATAAACTATATTACTGTAAAGTTTCATCCAAATCCGTTCAGTAGTTTTTGCGTGAAAGAGTAACAAACATCCATTCATCCATCCATCTTCACAAACTTTCACATTTATAATATTAGTAGGATAATGAGTCATCATGTCAGGTTTGAATTATCGATGATGCCGGCACATTTGAGTTGCGCGACACATCATTAATAGGTTCAGTTGCTAAGCAGCTGTATGTAGCAGTAGCGTGTACATCGTACAGTCATGCGACTTCGGACAAATATTTACGAATAAAAAGGGCAGGTATTACATACCTATGTCTGTGGGTCAAATTCGCCTATAATCATAATTAAGACCGTAACTACGTCGTAATGAAACAAAAATAACGTTTGTATATGAAAAAAATATAAATTATTTTAACTTCTGGCCCAATTTGGCAGAAGATAGGGACGCTTGGAGGAGTGTAAGGGAGACCTTTGCCCAGCAGTGGGACAATATAGGTTAAATAAAAAAAAAAAAAAAAAAACTTCATGTTAACTTTTAACCTTTGCAAATGACATCAGTTTAGCAAGTTTCATAAAATATTTTATTGTAAGCTCCGGTTACTATGCATGAAAAAATACAATACATTTTCTATCGGAGTGTAGCCACTGGTCTATTTTCCGAGGGGAATGCTGTATTAGCTCTGTAAATACGATGGGCAGGATGTTGGACGTTCCAATCGACCGATTGACGTGAAATTGGGATTTGAGAGGCTTCGATGGGCATGGCGCGAGGTTGCAATTAGTAGAGTAGAATATATCATATTTTATATTAATACAAGAGACAAAAATTTTACTCTTTTTTCAGAAAATTACATACGCCAACGGACAAATTTTCAATAAAAGTTTTATGGAGAAAGAGTGTCAGGCACTTTATTTAGTAATATACTAGCTGCTGCCCGCGACGTCGTCTGCGTGAACGCTATACAGCACCAAAAATACCTACGATTATACCTTTTAAAATAACATTCATATACCCATTTCTTCTTTACATTTCATATCTACAGAAAGTGCAGTAACAGAGGGAGACTGTCTTTTGCAAAATTGACCTTCAAAAAGTGCTGTCTTTCAGCCTGCTTTGAATAAATGACTTTATAGTGATTCTGCTAAATTAAGTCATAAGTTGTCACTAAAGCAGACGAAGAAAATAATGAATAAGGAATACCGAATAGGGTAAAAGTACATAATTACAGGACTTCTCGATCTTCTCGCCAAAATGTAGTAATAATAAAGGCAGCGATAGCTGCGTGGAGAGACCGACAGACTGTTACGCAGAAGGGTCTCGGGTTCGAATCCACGGCACGCACCAATGACTTTTCGGAGTTAAGTGCGTATTAAATTGTTAATTATTGCTTCCTAAACGGTGAAGGAAAACATCGTGAGGAAACCTGCATGTCTGAGAGTTCTCTATAATGTTTTCGAAAGACACGTGAAGTCTGCCAACCCGCACTTGGCCAGCGTGGTGGACTATGGCCTTATCCTTCTCATAGTGAGAAGAGGCTCGTGCCCAGCAGTGTGACAGTATAAAGGGCTGATGACCCAGAATGTAAAAAGAGTCAGAACTGGTGACGCGGGAGCAAGCGACGTACAGCTGCCCGTGTGAGAAGCAGCTTGTCCTGAGGTCGACACGCGCTGCCCTCAGTATCTGCCCCTGCGACTTATTGATGGTCATCGCGAAGCAAACACTCACGGGGAACTGTAAGCGCTTGAACTGGAACGGGAAGTTATAAGGTATGAGGGGAATGCGTGGTGTAAATACTGCCTTGCCGCGCTACAACCCGTAATAATTTCCGCCTCAATGGTGTGACAGTGGAGCGAGATGACTTTAAGGTGGGTCCTGTTACACAATTTCGGAGGAGATAGGTTCCAAAGAAGCATTATCGGGACACCGACCTTCAGCTTGATGGTATGCGCTGGAAGTCAGCTTGCTGACTGGGAGTTCAGAAATTCCACGGGATAATGTGTGGCGTCATCTTGCTCGACGAAAGTGTTTGTAGAGATGTAGACCACTTCATTCCCCTCAATTTCCAAGAGAATGCATTCGTTAATTGCTGCAGCCTGATCATTTTTGGGCGTCAAAATGGCCCGTTCACACCCCAAAAATTCTGCTGGTGCCGTATACGACTGATGTCCCCGTACACACAGCGAATGAGTTCATCTAAGTTGGATACAACTCTACCGAGAGACTCTGGAAGCACCACCTGTCCACCTCTCTCCTCTGTTAGAGTGCCTTCGCCAAGACTTAGAAGGACATCGGAGAAGTCTTGAACACGTGCATTGCCGCCAAGCCAAGCTCTCATATTAATGGTCAAGCGCAGCGTACGAAGTCGTGACCACAACTAATATCGTTTCAACGAAGCATTCACCTCGTCAGCCCTCAATCCCCGCGTCACCACGGGAAGCGTTTGGAGGAAATCGCCACTAAACAGAACTGTGACACCACGCATCAAATGTTCGTTCCTGTGGATGTCCTGCAGGGTTCTGTCCACGGCCTCACTCACTGCCTTCCTATTGGCCATCGTACACTCATCCCATACGATCAGAGAGCAATCCTTGAGCACGTGTCCCTTATCACTGTTACGTATGTCTTATGTTTAAGATATGGCATGCTTAAGTTTTAAACGACTTAAAAAAAGGAGGTTCTCAGTTTGACCTGTATGTATGTTTGTCCGCGATTTGTCCACTTTCTTCGTTATTTAGCTCAAATTGCTTACAGCAAAGGCGTGCCGTTGTCGAGTATAAATTTTGTTATAAATCGATGCAGTTATTTTTGAGTTCTGTTTGTTATATACAGACAAACTCTACGAATTTTATAAGATATAGATGAAGCAGCTTAAAACTTATATACCTAAACACATTTTTTTATTGTTTTGCTCATCTCAAACGAATTAACGATACAAGTTTTAAAAAGAAAATGCACAACTCCATCTATGACTTTTAAAAACAACTATTAACCTCGCCAACGTGATCAAATTTAAATTATTTATATCCAAAAAGGGTTTACACAGTCATGTAATTCGACTCGATGGTTTTCAAATCTCATAGATGGCGCTGCTTTAAAATTGTCTTGATACTACTTATATTTATTTAATTATGTTTATCGGCCTAAGTTACTTACATTGCGTGATTCTTATAGTGTGAAGCTAGCTTATAGCATGGTTAACATAATAACAACATTCAAATATGCGTCGTTAGATTACACGTTGTTACAGAATGCGTTGAAGAAATAAAGGTTCACTGCTCTTTCCCCGTAGGTCATAGCGTGATAATATGTAGCCTATATGTTGACCCAACCTTTTAATAATATTCGTGCCAAATTTAAAGTAAATCCATGCAGTACTTTTTGAGTTTATCCCGCATATAAGAACAAACAGACAAACAGACAAAAATTCTAAAAACTATATTTTTGGCTTCGGTATCGATTGTAGATCACACCCCAAGTATTATTTAAAATAATATATTCAATGTACAGTTTTGACTTGCCTACCATTTTATTATATGTATAGATTAACAGTACCTACATGTAAGTACATGCATAAAGTAAGATTACTGAACTATAAAGACTACCAGGCTCCATTGAAGAATATAAATTAAAGAACTTTTCAATGAATAAGATAGTCCAAGTTGGCCTTAGTACAATCCTGTGCGTTTAATTAAATTGACTCTGACTTAACAAAAATACAACATTCTAACGATCATCAAATAATGTTTCAATTTATATTATGACGAAAGAAATAGTAGCTTATGTAACAACGTGTAATGTTGGAATATTCTAGTAGAATGAACCTATTTAAAGACTTTCTAGAAAGGACCAAGTAAGTCTTTTTATACATTTTGTCCTCTGATGTAGATAGTAGTATTATCTTCAGGGAATCAAGTACTTATATTTCCATAATGTGACTTGAAAGGAAGTTTGTACATGAACTATGATATATTTATCACTATATCATATCTGGCATTTTCTCGGGGGGTTTGGTAAAAGCATTCCTCTCTCTATATTTCTCTAGGGGACCTCGACTATGTGCGACTACGAATAGTTCGTAGTCGCACATAGTCGAGTCGATGTGGCTTGTTTATGGTTTGCTCTTAAGGTTTATAAAGTATAGATAGAAGGCTTTTAAGCTTATGCTAGTTATACTGTATATTTGATAATCAGATTCAGGTTTGATTTAGATCGTAGGGGCTAAAATATGTTCGTCGATCATGAAAACAATTGAGAATAGGCTTGTGTCCACTAAGAATAAATCGTTTTGATTGTAGTATCTATAGATTCATTATGATTTTAAGATGTCAATAAAGTTTATTATTTACTAGAGGACGCCAGCAGCTACGCCTGCAATTTTTTTCTTGTCATGTCTTGACATAAAGTACCTACACATGTGTAATAATAGTACCGCGTTTAATTAAATGACAAGCGTTTACCGGTGAAAATGCAACAGTCATATCAAGCCCTAAAACCGTTTAATCAGCTTACAACATTGCAGCAGCCTAACGGCTCCCCTTTTTCATAATAATTGATTATAATGCGTCATAAATAACCATTATCGCAAAGTCAAGAAGATTAGATATTTTTATATTAAAACTTATTAAGTAGCACTCACTGCCTGACCGAAATTCGAGAACTTTCTATAGGTACCTATAGGTATAATGTGCTTTTGAGTAGAATTCTAACAACTTCGAAAATAAATGTATAATACAGTCGGAGTGTGTTATTGGTTCCTAAAGCAAGATATGCTTTAGGAACCAATAACACACTCCGACTGTATTATACATTTATTTTCGAAGTTGTCTCATTAAAGATCTCAGATTCACAACAACCCGATCTTTGGATGGATAATGTAAATAAACTGTATCCATGTACCGTACGCGAGTTCGGTTTTTTAATGTGCGCGTAACGTGTAAGCAAACGCTCGTATGCCAAAACGACCCCAACCGTATTTGCCCAAAATACGCTGGATTGAATTCGCTCTAAGCAATCCTAGTACTACTAAGCAAAATTAAAGATCACACAGAACCTAAATGTACAAGAATACATTGTTCACAAGTATCTCTCAAGTATTAAATTCCACCAATATAAAAACGAAAATAACAACGCTAACAGGATACCAGGAAAACTATATTTACGACATAAAATTTCGTTTCTTTCACACAATAGTTTCTCTTGTGTAACTCAATACGGATCATTACAAAAATAATCTCGGATCTCGATAAAATAACTGTTGAACATCGCTGAGTTTAATTATAGTATTTCCTTTATAGATTCACGTATTTTTTCCCGAAGGGTTAGGCAGAGGTGTATCTAATATCAAAGGCACATTTCGCCATGTACTATTAGGTTCCATATAATAGGGGGCGAGCCTATTGCCATTACCGGGCACATCACCAGACTCCGTGCTGCTACTGAGAATTCGGAAAAAACCCAGTAACACTTTTGCCTGACCCGGGAACCGAACCTGGGATCTCCGATCAGCAGTCGCATAAGTTTTCCACTAGAACACGGAAGCAGTAAATGTAGTAAGTAATGATACTATTGACAGTCGTGTATTAATAATTAAATGTCAGGTAAACATTGAAACTGTTTTGTTTTTAGGCTACATGTTTTAATTTTAATTTAGATTTAATTAGACTTAATTTTGGAGTTGCAGCGGTAACTTCATATTATGCCATAAATGAAAGTAGACAATTGTTTTTGTATTTAAATGCTTGAGAAATAAGATATCTAATCTAGTACTAAGCTGAACAGTTTGTTTGTTTGTTTACTTGAACGCGCTAACCACAGGAGCTACTGGTCCGATTTGAAAAAATCTTTCTGTCTTAGATATCCCATTTATCGAGGAAGGCTATTGCCACGGGAGCGGAGCAATAGCCTTAAATAACGCGACGAGTATAATCACGTACTCATCTAGTATGTTGTAAAATGATGATGATGTTCCCGCAGCGTCCTATCTGTCTGTATGAACGCGATAAACCAAAAAACTACCGAATAGATTTTTGTATTGGAATTCCTAAGAAAGGTTTACATTATGTGTATAATTCACGTGGGCGGAGACACGAGTGAAATCTATTGCAAAATAAAATTGTATTAAATTAGACATTTTGCGGAAAATGCTTGTATTACAAATAGAGGTACTGCGTTACAAATATACTTGAATCGTGACAAAGAAAGCTGCTTACCGTAAAATCTAGAAATACAGAGCCTCTTGTCTGTATATTTACTAACCGGGTGCACACGGTTGTAGAACATCCACAAAATACATCTGTTTGTTGATTTTTATGTAATATTAAAGCGAGCCCAATGCAGCATTAGACCATACCTTTGCCTTACTTCGTAATGCTACTAAAATATATGTATATACAAAGAAAAAACAACGAAAATTATATCCAAAATAATTTTCAAACGACTACCATTTATTTTCTATACGTTATAACTTTCTACGCTAATTATTTTGAAATCCTAACACCACAAGCCAAACCGCTAAAGCATAAAGAAAATTATTCAAAGGCACAGCATTTAATTAAATCCTATCTAGTTTACGAATTTTATATATTATTTTTTAATTAGAAAATGAAATGTGTATGACCTCTGACACGCAGGTGACAGGGTTGGTTTGGTCATGTGTAGTTAGTTGATTAGTAAGCTGCTTTATTTGTAACTTTAATTTACATCTTTTGAGTATATGAAACGCAGTTTTTTTAAATTTAATAAGACATCTCGCAAAAAGGATAAATCCCATATTGTCAGGGACGTTAAAAAATTATACATTTGATAGCCTGGATTTTGAATAAGAATTCTAATTTTGTGATACAGAGGCCCGCCAATTGCCCAATCAAAAATGTAAGTACATGCACATATGTCGATAATACTTTGGAAACTGCACGGCATTGCCTTTCGTTGCGCTGTCAACATGAGGCAAGGCGATAACATGCCAATACTGCTAAGTGACGCTACAAGAGGGAATGCATACAAAGAATATGGAACGACTCGAGAGACAACGCCGGCCCGTTTCCGCCTCGGTATGTGTGCGAAGCACGTGTATACTTGCCGAGGGCACTTTATTTCAATATTTTTAATTAGAAGATGCAGGACGCCCACACAGTTTATTTTTATACAACCGTTACTTCCCTATCCCGTGGGAATTTCGAGAAATTCCTTCTTAGTCACCCTCTAGTCCCCTACGGTCCTCAAGAAACATACATGCCATTTCAGCTACCTGCGCCCCGTATATATGGCTGTAAGTTGTCTGTCAGTCAGTCAGTTACGCAAGAATTTTAAACAGATTTGATTCAACCCGCGGCTCGCGTGGCGTCAGTTATCGCGATGCGGCATGCGAGATTCTGATGTATAAGCTATATTCGTTCTGCGTGGAGGGTCTTGAGATGGCACTTACTGCAAAGTTTTATCAAATTATTTTTTCTAGTTCTTACATGTAAGATTAACATACATTCAACTGACCTTGCAAATAGAAAATTTCGCGTCTATGATAGAAGTAGAATAGGATATCATCACAGTTTGCCTGACTATAATAATAATATATTATGCTAACATAATGTGACTTGCGTAACAAGAGCACTTAATATACATGAAAATAGGGACAGCGCAACTAAAACATAACTCAAATTAATAGTTATTTGAATATTTTATTAGCCTCTCAGTTTCGTCTGCAGATAAAGTAGGTAAAGGTAAGCTCAATGTGGAATTGCCTGTGTAGATAGATAGATAGGTAATTCTTTATTGTGCAAATGTTGGTACAAATTCGGTGTAAATGACTTAAGTGTACTACATACATATCAAATGCACAAGGGCGGCCTTATCGCAAAGTGCGATCTCTTCCAGGCAACCTTAGGATAGACAGACTGAAAAGACAAAAAGCTTTGATGTGTAGTGACTAAAAGTATCTGATTACTATAAATTGTTTTTATTTATTATACATACATACGCAGGCATATATACAATAGATATAATAGGTGCTAAATGTATTATAAATAAATAAATACATAATATGATACATATATATATAAACATATATATAATATTAAACATAAATATAATACATATACATAAATATAAAGCACATACATACATATAATAATATGAATACAAAATACAGTGATAAAATTTGTTTACAATGACAAATAGTGTTTCTTTAGTGCATTTTTAAAAATGTTCAATGATTTAGCTTGCCTTATTTCGACCGGGAGCATTCCACAAACGGACAGCTTGAACAGCGAAGGATTTATCGTAGAAGTTTGTGGAATGTGTTGGCATCTGCAGTCTCAGATCCACCGACGACCTCAAGGTCTTTACATGTGTGTCATGAAGGAACTTAAAACGTTCTTTGAGATACGTAGGGGTATTAGGATTAAACAACACGTTGTACAGTAACATAAGAATATGAGTATTCCGGCGAAGTCGAATTGGGAGCCACTTGAGCCTGGATCGAAATTCAGATACATGATCATATTTGCGTAAACCAAAAATGAATCTAATACAGAAGTTTTGGAGACGCTCAAGTTTATCAAGTTGGTCCTAATAAAGATCAAGATAGCTGACATCGGCATAATCGAGTATTGGGAGAAGCAAGGATTGTGCAAGCGCAATCTTGGTGTTGGTGGAAGGAAAGTTCCTCAGCCTACGCAATGACCCAGCTGAAGCAGACAATTTACGGCTGGTCTCCTGTAATTGACTTCCCCATGAAAAATTTTTTTTCCAGATAAATACCAAGGTGTTTCACGTTATCTGAGATTAGTAAGATGTTACCATCGAACTCAATCTGCGGCAGCTGTGGCCAATTTATCTTGGAAATCATCCTGGAACTGCCAATTAGAATGACCTGTGTTTTTGTCGAATTCACCTTGAGGCCATAATTTTTACTCCACGTACGGATACGCGCCAAATCTAAGTTAATATTAGAAACCGCCGTTGAAATTGACTCGAGTGGTGCTTGTGAATATATCTGCAAATCATCTGCATAAAGGTGGTAAGATGAAAGTAACTGTTTGGAGATAGAATTTATGAAAATTTCGAAAAGTAACGGAGATAGCACGCCACCGGTACCCCGACAGTTGTATTACACCATGAGGAGTACGACTCATCGACACGTATACGCTGTCGGCGTCCAAACAGGTAACTATGAAACCAGTCAATTACCGTTGGAGATATGTTAATAGAGCGGAATATGGCAAGCAGGATGTGGAAATCCACGGTGTTAAATGCGTTGCTAAAATGCTTTTGGTGCAGTTTTATCTATGCATATACATAAATGAAATATAATGAATTGCTTTTGTCTACAAGAAGTTCGTAGGTGGATTAAATATATCTTTTCTATAGTTTTACTAGTATAACTATAGAAAACATATATTATATAGAAAACTATAAAAGCAGCGATAGCCCAGTGTGTACGTAACGGACTGCCGAGACGATGGTATCGAGTTCGATCCCCAGTTACCCCGGGCACACACCTCTGACTTTTCGAAGTTATGTGTGTATTAAAAAAATTTAATTATCGCTCGCTTAACAATGTGCCCGGTAGATGGGAATAGGCTCGCCCCCTATTACATTGGGACCGAAACATAACTGGCGAAGTGTGGGTGTGTAAAGTGTAATACACCTCTGCCTACCCCTTCGGGGATAAAAGGCGTGAAGTTATGTGTTTATGTTATGTTATGTCGCCGTGTGGTTGACGGCATAGAATACAAGTCTCACCACCCCCTATCTTCCCGTGGGTGTCGTAAGAGGCGACAAAGGGATAATACGATGCAAATACCGTCTTTGCACGTGGAGACGGAAAACTCGACATCAAACCCTATACCAACCCGTCTGGCCAGCGTGGTATAGTAGGCCAAACCCTCCTAACTTGCTCACAATACTATTGTGACGCAAATTACGAGAGGCCTATGTCCAGCAGTGGACGTGAGTAGGAAGTGAAAGGCTGCAATGATGATGTGTTATACTAGTTTTACTTATTTTAAATTATACTAATTTATGGTAGAGTAGTTCAACTTTTGGTGTATTTATAAATAAGCAGTCTGCACTTTAGTATGGCGACTATAAACTAGCTCTGTAGTTGATGATTTTTTAATTATGATGACGCACTGCGGCGTCAACTGTCATACTAACACAGAAAGTACGATGGCTTTTCAGCTTAACTTGGTATTTTAAATAGTGGCTTCCACAATATTATTTAGCCAAACAGGTTAAACTTGCACTTAATATATACGAGTTCGAGTTGGGCCAGTTCCATTATCGTTGGGTTAACTCGCTAGAGAGACGAAAGTGTCTTATAGCCGTTCTTGGAAGAAACGCTTAATACAATTATTGTAGATAGTAGAGTTTTGCTGATTTCAGCATGAATGTACCTACTCGACCGCGGAAGTACTACGCTCTCACAGAAAATCAATAAAATTTTACTACACATAACTAGAGAATATCTGCAGCTACGCACACACATTATTTCTTTAACTCCGATACTGGAATAATAATACGGTAAATCTCTTCTGAGCGCACCCCGAACGGTCTGCAATGAAAATACATGCCAAATTTTAGCTTCTTGCGGCAAATATTTTTTTATACACAGATTAAAATGCGATCAATTACTTACTCACAGAAAATTTAATTTGAGAATGTACTTTCTTTATCTAGAGTAAATATAAGTCTTATTTTTGCCTTATCGAATGACATTAACGATCTTAAAACTGTAAAGTGTTAACAATTCATATAAACTTCCATCATTGCATATTAAGTAGCTTAAATGTATGATAATATATGGGCGCCTGATACAAAATTATTAATTAGTATAGCTTCAGTAATTAACAAATTCTGAATTAAGGCCGGCTATAGGTATGTGACCTTTAGCGAAGCGCAACGCAGCGCATTTTTCACTGCCAAACAATTTTCGATATCTGTATTACCGACAGTGAATATTCATCTAAACGTACACAAACATTTCTGTATCTCTCTGGCTGTATTTTTGCTTTGAATCCTCGGTTTATTTGCTCCGGTTATAAAGGTAGGTATACATTTATGTAAAATTTCAACAACCCAAAACCTCGGAAATTCCTAGGAAATTCCTATCACATAGATGCCTGGAGGGTTTTATTCGTAAAGCTTCGCGGCGAGTTTTTGCTGCCGAAAGTAAACAAAGTTCAGCACATGTTTGCATACCTTACTTTAAATATTTGCATACCTTACTATCTAATATACGGTGTATTTCTATATCTGCTTCACATTAATTATTGAATTTGCTCGCGTGGATTACACAGTCATGTAAAAATTTATTAGGAAACACCCTATCCATTGTTGAAAATCGTACAAAAATCTGATTGGCAGTTTTTGAGTTTATTGCGTTCATACGGGCAGACAAAAAGATAGAGACTTAATTTTATAATATGTAATACAAAGTTTAGCATTGCCATACAACGTGGCAATGCTGCCAGAGTTCTGGGCACGCTCCCGGTCGACGGCGATGTGGAGGACTTTTATGACGCCCTCTAAATTATTTTCTTTTTCTGATTTGTTTGTTTTGTATATATTTCGTAGGACAATATTTTAAAATTTAAGTTAAGTTTATTTAAATACCTTAATAATATTATGTAATACATATTACTCAATTGGAGCGTTATAGTGCAAGTGACATAAACTAACGCGATCAAAAATATTGCCACTTTCAATTGTCCTTTGGCTTTAGACATATCTTGAGCGTGTGAAATACCCGCCAATTCTGAAAATACAAGTCTTTGACTTTTTTAGGGCCAGCCTCGTCTTGCTGAATATTTAAATACTCTACAATATAGTTTCGTGTAGATACGTTGCGGCTAAAATACACTAGTCGAAATCTAAACTTCTTTAGGCTGATCGAGTCGGACTGGTACTTACCTCCTGGGGCATTGCTAAAATACCTAGGTATATCCTAGATTTGTTTTTTAACTCTAAAAATATCTTGCTCCTGTGTATTTATCACTCAACCATAAAGGGTAGTAAATTTAAAACTACTCATAACGTCTTTATCGAAGGTTCTACTTTCAATACAATCTATACACATAAATAAAATTGGAGTGTCTGTTTGTAATAATAAAATAACCGCTTTTTACTACGTGCATATGGATGTATACACTATACACGGTACATATACCGAAATGACATTTTTTACAATATTTGTCTGTCTGTCTGTCTATTTGTTCTCGCTAATCTCTGGAACGGCTGGACCGATTTTGACGGGACTTTCACTGGCGGATAGCTGACATACTAAGGAGTAACTTAGGCTATAAATTAACCGAGTACGCGAAGTAGTTCCCTCAGGACGCGAGTGAAACTGCGGGAAGCAGCTAGTTTCATATAACATTGTTATCAGAACCACGTAAGTTCTTCTTTATGAGGCATGGCACACCAAAAGAATGCATTTTTACTGCCTTTTTAAATTTAGTAAAAACTACGCGTTATGTTCCAATGTCTGTATTATTGAGATAAGCAGGCAATCTTAGGCAATACACGAACAATATTAACAATCTTCGTCGTCATAGCGCTAGCCCACTTGCATTCAAGACTTACACGACTCAGAGTCCGGAGTCCGCTCACTGGTCAAACCAAATTTGACGGAATATCAACTTTTCCACGGAGCGACTGCCATGTGACCTACGCAACCGAAAGTGATAGCGATAGTCTATGGTTTAGACCAGTATCAGTTAATTTGATGTTATTGACTCCCTGTAACGACTGGCAAAGATATTCAAGACAGCCGGGACCAACAGTTTAAAGTGCTCTCCGAGGCACGCATTAACGATATTCTATTCAGTTATATAAAGAATTAAAGCCTGACGCATAATACAGAAATTTTTATGCAACACTATTATACATCTACCAAATAGGTTTAGTAATAGGTTCAAATAAAGTTACTACGCTTTTGAAAATCGGAAATATATTTTAAATAGTTTTACCACATATACAGCATAGATTTTGTAGTAATTATAACTTACATACATACAGTTATATGCCCAAGTGTTAGTAGTCCTGTATGTGACACTTGAGAACACTGCATAAACACCACCTGCCAACTGATCAACAGTTTCAGCACATCTTACAATTGAAATTCTGTAAGTTACACTCAAATATGTCACAATACGCAGATATAGTGGAGGCACAGAGGAGCCTTGAAGAAAGCGTAACAAAGAAAATGGACGAGCTTCAGGCACAGCTACAATGTGGATCGGCCAAGGATACTGTAGCTAAGGTCGCCGAGGAGTTCCGTACGTTTCGAGAGCTGACCTTCTCTATGCTCGGATTGTTGCGGAAGCAGATTGCTGCATGTGCACAAGTTATTGATAACATGGATGCAAGACATCGGAGGAAGAACTTGATATTTTCCGGCATTCCTGAACACAACAAGGAAGATTGTGCAGCCATTATTCTAGATGTTCTTCGTTCTAAATTGGCCATGAAGGATGTCTCTGATACATCTATAGAGACATGCCATCGACTGGGGAGCAATGGCAAGGAACATCACCGGCCCATCGTGGTGAAGTTTACCAGCTTGGTGGTGAAGGCCGCAGCTTGGAGAGCAAAGACCAAGTTAAAAGGCTCATCTATCTCTGTCAGGGAGTTCTTGACCAAGGCACGGCAGGCTGTTTTTAGTAAGGCGAGGCTGCATTTCGGCATGCGAGGATGCTGGACTCAAGACGGCATTGTGAACATCAAGTGCCCTGATGGAAGTCGTGTCAAAGTAACATCCTTAGACGAGTTGACGCCATTACTTCAGAAGTATCCAAAGGTATCTTCATCGGGTTCTTCCAACTGATCTATGTATTGCTAATAATGCTTCATTTCTAGTCTTTGCGCATCCGGGAGCGTCTTGCGTTTTCTATTTACAATGTCATGTTACATATTCGGTATGTTTACTGTGGTATTTGTTATTCTATTTATTGAGCCACCATTATATTTTCATAACATTACGCATTGCATGTATTTGATCACCCACTTTTTGCTATCACAATTACTTAATCAGTGCAAATGTTTATATAAAATGTAGGTGTTTTGCTGTAGTTTTAACAATTTCAATATTTACAATGTTGCTGTCAAACTTCAAAGTGACATATGATGCTTGACACTTGCGGTGCGTTCAAAAACTATCTACAGATTATTTTGAAAAATTATTATGTAAACTATCTTGTGAGTTATTAGTTTTTATTTTGTGATGTTATATTTGAATCTTAATTTTTGTGTAACTGTTATATTGAAATAACACAATTTATTATTGTTTAGTGCTGTCAGTTGGCGGGTGGTGCAGAGGTAAGCATTTAATTGACACGCTGTGCATAATTATATTATTTTTATTTATTTATTATTAGTACGTTTATTTTTGTATATTTTATTTATTTATTATTATTTATGTCTATTTCTGATGACAATTCTTTTTTTTCTGCAAATGATTCAGTTATTTTATCTGCCGACGACAGTTTTTGCTCAATTGATGACAGTCAATCTCTAAGGCTGATTTTAGTCTCACGCTCACCGTCAGCGCTCATAGCTCAGCGCGTCGTTTGTCAGCGCTGAGGCTCAGCGTGGCTCGTTTTAGTATCGTACTGACCGCCTTACTGTACAGTCGACGATCAAAATGCGGAGTTTATTAATTATTGCTGCTTTGTACTATCTATCCCAAAAAAATAAAAATCGGCGACATCGAAGACTCCATGTTCATCCATTGATTGAGCAGAGAGCCGTTGTAGGAGAATTTGTCTTGTTATATGGCACTTTGAGGGCTGACAAAAGTAAATTCTTTAATTACTTTTGAATTTTAAATAGAACTTTTGACGAATTACTGGCAAAGATACAGGATAAACTGGTCCATTGCAGCCTACGAATCGTGCCTATACCACCGATTGAACGACTCATCGATTACTCGACCTGTATCAACTTCGCGATTCGCCATGACTGTACGCGCTGATGACATTCGCTCCGCTCGACACTAAAACGCTCACTGAAAGCAGAGGCGCTCGAGCGATCGTCAGCGCTGACAGCTACGCGGGGCTGACGCGCGACGCGTACGTCTGCGTAGCTATCAGCGCTGACCACCGTGAGCGCTGATAGCTACGCGTCATTCAAAAACGCTTCCTAGAAGTTCATACATCTCGGCCATCAGCGCTGACGGTGCGCGTGCCGTCAGCGTAAGACTAAAACCAGCCTAAATAATATACTACATGAGCAGTTTAATTTGAGAACAAATAATTTTCTAAACGTGTGTCATATAAATGCACAAAGCGTGCCGAGCCATTATAACGAACTTGTAGAAACATTTACCGACACCAACGTTCATGCCATCCTGATCTCTGAGAGCTGGCTCAAACCTCACCTGCTTTCTACCTCATACCCTCTTTCTGACTTCGTCTTAATCCGGAACGACCGGCTTGACAGACGCGGCGGAGGCGTTGCTATTTATCTCCGTAGCAATTTACCTTATAAAATGTTATCTTCCTCTTCCCAACAGTCTATTTCTGCGGAGTATCTTTTCCTTGAGGTTTGGGTCAGGGGAACCAAATTGGTTCTTGGAGTGGTATACTGTCCTCCTTCGGTCAACTACTTCACTGATTTGGAATCGGTTTTAGAATCGTTGGGTTCTGAGTATGCACACCATATCATCATGGGCGATTTTAACACCGATCTTTTATCCCTTCATTCACCTCGCTCCCTTAAACTTATCCACATCATCGAGTCTGCCAGCCTCCACGTTTTGCCTCTTAATGCCACTCACCACAACCTTAACGGGGAGGATACCTGGTTAGACTTAATCCTCACCTCTACAACATCCTGCTCCTGGCTTCTCCCGTCATGACCTTGTCTTCCTCTCGTATTTCCTGAAGCCTCCTAAGCCGTGTCCTAAAGTACTGTACTTGCGTTGTTATGGGCGAACAGACTTTGAAAAGTTGAGGACGGATGCTGCAAATATCGAGTGGAAACCGCTGATGTCAGCTATCGATGACAAAGTGGATATTTTTAACAAGACGGTTACGAGGTTGTTCGATGTGCATGCTCCCATTAGAAAGATCAAATTAAGACGTCCACCTGCACCTTGGATGACCGAGGGCATTCGGATGGCGATGCGACGTAGGGACCGGGCTTTCCGAAAATATAAAAAGGATCGGTGCGACGACAATTGGTCTCTTTTTAAAACAGCTAGGAACAGGTGCAACCAGATGGTACGCAACGCTAAACGCCGACATCTCTGAAAATGTTACTAACTCATCCCCTGCTAATATACGGAAGTTTTTAAGGACACTAGGCATTGGGAAACCTCAAGGCCAAGTAGTTCTACCGGCGACTATTAGTTTGGATAACATTAATCGTCATTTTTTTACTACTCCCACTATGGACGACCAAACTAAAAGTCAAACTATAGCCTACTTGTCTAGCTTACCTCGTCTGAACATTAATTCCTTCTCTTTTTCTCCTTTACCATCAGGTGAGATCAAAAAGATTATCCTATCAATTAAGTCCAAAGCCGTGGGATGCGATGACATTAGTCGTCGCATGATCATGGCTATCCTTGAACAAATTTTACCTGTAATTACCCACATCCTAACATTTTCCCTTGACTCTGGTCAATTTCCCGATATATGGCGTAAAGCCTATGTGCGTCCTCTGCCCAAAATAGCGAATCCCACTCTCCTGACACATTACCGTCCCATATCCATTCTTCCCTTTCTATCCAAGGTACTTGAGTCATGCGTTCAGAGGCAGATGTCCAGATTAGTTTACCAAAACAACATCCTGTCACCTTTTCAATCCGGATTCAGACCTGGACATAGTACTGTCACCGCATTGCTCAAGGTGACTGGCGATGTGAGGGTGGGGGTGGAGGACACCAGACTTACACTTTTGGTCTTGGTGGACTTCTCAAACGCCTTTAACAACGTCAGTCACGACCTTCTCCTTTCAGTCCTATCCTATCTAATGATCTCACCTATGGCACTGGAATGGTTCTCCTCTTATCTTCGAGGGCGCCAGCAGTCGGTACGTGTTGATGAATCTTCATCGACATGGCGTAATTTGACCTCTGGTGTTCCTCAAGGCGGAATACTTTCTCCTCTTCTGTTTGCATTATTTATTAATCTCCTTACTCTCGAACTTCATTGTGCGTATCATCTGTATGCTGATGATCTACAGCTTTATACACAGTCCAACTTAGAAAATCTAGATTCAGCCATAGCAGCGATAAACCAAGATCTGAACGCAATCAGGGTCTGGTCTGAGCGGTTTGGACTTGCTGTGAACCCTGCTAAATGTCAGGCCATACTCGTTGGCAGTTCCCGTATTTTAAACAGGGTTGACTTGCAATCTCTACCAGCTGTCATTTTTGATGGATCTATTATTCCGTTCAGTTCAAGTGTTAAGGATCTTGGCTTATATATTGATGCGAACCTTAATTGGCGGACCCAGGTTGTGAATGTAAGTCGTAAAGTCACTGGTGCCTTGCGTTCGCTTTATCGCCTGAAGAACTTTTTGCCATTTAGGACTAAAACAATGCTAGTACAGACTTTAATATTTCCCATCATCGACTATGGTGACGTGTGCTATCTCGACCTTAATGCAGATCTTCTCAATAAGCTCGATCGCCTTCTCAATAATTGCATTAGATTCGTTTTTAATCTCCGCAAATTTGACCACATTTCTGAGTACCGATTAAAGTTACGGTGGTTACCCATTCGTCAACGGCGTAGCTTGCGTACTTTGAGTACTCTTCATTCTTTACTACACTCTCCTTGTGCGCCCGCCTATTTAACTTCCCATTTTCAGTTTCTCTGTAATACTCATGAGAAAAATCTTCGTTCCTCTAATAATCTTCTGCTTCTTTGTCCTTCTCACAGTTCTAGCCTAGTCCATTCATCCTTTAATATACAATCTATCCTTCTCTGGAATGCCCTCCCTCTTGATATCAGGATGTCCACTAACCGTTTCACGTTTAAAACCAGAGTTCGGCAGAATTATTTAGATGCACTAACTGAATCGTCATAGGTATTTTATAGTTTATTTATTTTATATTATATGTACATATTTATTAGAATTATAAAATATATATTATTGTGTTTATTAATATATATATATATATATAGTATATATTTATGGTATGTATAAGTATGTATATTAGGTATATATTATTTCATAATAATAAGTAGGTTTTTGTTTTCATTCTTCTTGCTTTTTAATTTAAGAAATACACCTATTACATGTTTCTCTGCATCACCCAAAGGTTGACTGGGAGATAATGCCTTCGGCATTAAGTCCGCCTCTGTACAAATTGTGTGCATAAAGTTATAAAATAAAAAAAAATAAAAAAATAATAGCTTCACGTAGAGAGGCGTTAAACAAAACATAGGCACAAATAACAAGTCAATTGTTATTAGTAAATATTTATCAGCGCAATTACCTGCTGTAAGGCTTCCTGTATACGACGCCGGAACCGCACCGGTGCCGCACCTCAATACTGTGTATTTACATCAAAATCGCATCGCCACCGCGTCGCAGCCGCACCGACGCCGCATAAATATTTGTCACCACGCTAAATTATAAAGCAGCGATCACAGTTCAGTATAGTATTGTCGGTGTAACTGTACAGACTTCACTGTTTTAGTTATATTCGCATCTATTGGTAATATTAACATTAAGCATAAAAAAGAAAGTATTAAGGACTTAGTTATTTTAATCTACAAGCAGCGGTGGAAATAATTTATAATAAATGTAGAAGAAGATTTTACACCGACAATACTATACTGAACTGTGATCGCTGCCTTAGCGTGGTGACAATGCGGTATGTATGCGGCGTCGGTGCGGCTGCGGCGCGGCGGCGCGATGGCGATGCGATTTTGATCTGAATACACAGTATTGCGGTGCGACACCGGTGCTGTTTCGGCGTCGTATACAGGAAGCCTTATTGTTCAAACTGTTGTTTTATTTGATCGATTGTTTCAATTGTACCGTGACTCTATTGATAAGTAAGCTCTTGTTTTGTGTTATAATAAACATGAAAGAATAAATAATGTGAAACTGTTTGGTGTTAGTAAAATATCAACTGAATTATTTGTTTGCATATTTCAGTTGATAATTTGTTATCTGCTGCTCATTGTCACAATAATACTAAAACTTTTATTGAAAGCATACCGCTTGTGACAGCTTCGTTGATTTTGAGACAGTTTGTTTTTTTGGTATTTATATTGGTGGTCTATCTCGGTTTGCCACTGAGCTTGTATCGTAGAAAAGCGATTGCCTTGCGGTGACTTTGAGGCAAACAACAGACAGCCACGTAGAGGCAGCGAGCATATTCTTGTACTATGACTAACTAGGACCGAGAGAGTTATGTATAATATATCTATGAAGACTTTGTTTGGTAGGATGAATATTTTAATGTCAGGAACTAATGATCGGATTTGAATAATTATTTTTTATTGGTTAGGCTATATTTGTTGAGGAAGGCTATAAGCTATATAACATCACGCTATGAGCCACGGAAGCCGACCAGTAGCCCTGAATAATGCGGGAGTTACCTCGGGCTTAGCTAGTGAATTATATGTCAGTGACAAACCTACTAAAAATATGTTTGCGTAGCTTATACGATCTAAACATACTGACTGACAGATAGAGAGTAGAGAATATAAGAGATAGAGAGTCAGACAGACGCAAAAAGTGACTCATCATGTAACGATAACGATAATATCCAGTTCACAAAACCTAAAAAATTGGACAAGTGCGAGTCGGACTCGCGCACGAAGGGTTCCGTACCATCATCTATAAAAGAAAATCACGTTCGTTGTATGTATACTTAAATACTTTTTAAGTTTCTACCTGTTTATTAAGATCGAGTAACAAAATTACTTAAAAATTACGTTTGTTGTATGGGAGCCCCCCTTTATTATTAACTTTTTTTTATTTAATGATTTATTTTGAAAGATTATATACAACTGAATATTCTGTGAAAATTTAAAGCGTCTACCTGTTACAGTTAGTAATTTTGAGCAAAAAATACGAAAAAAAGCACGTTTTTTGTATGAGACCCCCCTTAATATTTTATTTTTTCATTTTTAGTATTTGTTGTTATAGCGGCAAGCGAAATACATAATTTGTGAAAATTTCAGTTTTCTAGCTATCACGGTTTATGAGATACAGCCATTTTTTTTCTTTTTTTGATGTCGGTTTGGAAAATCCTCATGGAGTCCCTCCGCCCTGGGGGGGGACGGGCGAAGACTGTCAGACTCTTACTGACTAAAAACCAACCCGTGTGCCTCATGTAACCGTGTGTCGGAGGGTCGGGTATCACTGAAGCATTCCTCGCTATCCCCCGACGCGTATTGGCCCGCCAGATGGTCAGGCGGGCCCCGAACAAAACCCCCTTGGCGGCGGATGAAGGTGTTGGGCTCCACCGCCAAAACACCCAGCGGCCGCAGAGGATAGGGAGGACGGCAACGCAACACAGCATCTCCTCATCCTCTGCGGCCCTACCGCGACGCAACGATGGTGCGCCCCCATTTGGTCGCGGGAGATAGGGCGCGCGGCAACGCAACACCGACACGCCTCTCCTCCCGCGACCACGCCTGACTGCGAGGGACAGAAGAACTGTCCCTCGCACCCGCACCATTGGACGCATCCTGCGTAGTGTTGCCCAAATGCAAGAACAAGACGAGACTTAGCCAGTCTTGGTCTTGGTCTTGCGCCAATACACCTGGTCTTGGTCTTGGTCTTGCAGCAAGAGTCTTGCAAGTCTTGCAATTACCTATCAGTCTATTACTATTTATTAAAGTTTTTAAATCTTAGAAAAACGTATTAGAATTGGAACATTGTGAGCTTGAATTAACACAGCCACAGTAAAGATCAAGCAGATTAATAAATAACTGAAGATTTGATAAGAAATTCGAAAAATCAACTGACCTATATGTCGTTTTCCATGGAAGTAACTGTTTCTTAATAAACATTTATGATTTATAAGCTTACATTTGCTAAAACATGTAAAAAAAACAAATTAATTACAATAACTTGACTGTATTTTAAAGAACAATATCTGTCTAGAAAGAGATTGAACCCTCAACTTATATGAAATTTAATAAAAGAGTTTTACGATTTATCATTTATTTCAATAAAAAATAAAATACAACACAAATCAAACATAACAGTACTGCTTGCGTGATCAGTATAATGTATTCATTTTCATTCTAAGCACTCTGAAACTTATTTATTCTTTGGAACACCTGTAAGTACTCTTAAAATTCGAAATTATTTTGCATGAGTCTACCTACGCCCTGTGGCGGCAATCAAATAGTGTCAAATGTTGTGATTTCGACGTGGCGGCAACGATTGTTGTATATGATTTCAAAAGAAGCCGCCGGCGCGTGTATCATAACCATGTACTTCCGAAAAGCGGCAAATTTCTTTGAGAAGTAAGTACAAAACCTTTGATGCCGCATTATCAAAGTGCCGATGGTTAAAACATAACTATGCATGCACTCAGTTTGATTTTAATGGATATTTTTTTATTCGCTATGTAGGTATGTTTATGGTACCTATTAGTCGTAATGCGCATAGGTCCAGTTTTTCATATTCTTTGATACAGTTTTTTGCGTCTCATAGAATTCCTAAGCGTACCTATACACCGAACTGTTACACCTAACTACTCCGTGAAATAGCGCTAAGTCCTAGCTGCAAGACGCAAGAGTCTTGCAGGCTTAGTCTTGTTCTTGCTCAAGTCTTGCACGATCAGTCTTGGTCTTGGTCTTGCTAAAAATACGCGGTCTTGTTCTTGGTCTTGGTCTTGCAAAAACGCAAGAACAAGACCAAGACTGCAAGACCAAGACTGAATTTGGGCAACACTAATCCTGCGCAGGCCTCCGTCAAGCCCACGCGGAGCATCCACTCCTGGGATCCCGCTTAGCTTCACCGTGGGTGACCTAACCACGGTTACTGAGCACCACGACAAGGTGGAGATCCAACGGGGGGGATGAGATACAGCCTGGTGACAGACAGACAGACGGACAGACAGACAGACAGACAGCGGAGGCTTAGTAATAGGGTTCAGTTTTTTACCTTGTAGGTACGGAACCCTAAAAAAGGGCTAGCTGCTCACCCCTTGTTCCAAAACTTTTTAATACCTTGTTCTAAAATTTAATAATACCTGCCTGAATTTAGCTCTTTGAAATAATTTTCAATGATTGCCACGAAAATGAATGATTTTAGGCATTTCGAATAATGTTGTCTAATATAATTTATCTGCGTGTAGGTGGGACACAGACTATACATAATTATAGTAAAGTTGGTATGTGTCAAATGCTATAGAAAATAGTAGAGGGTGATAATTTTCTTTGAATTGGAAGTCAGGATAAGAAATGATTCCGTTGAATCATTATACGAAGCCAAGAGCTAGAATTCCTCCAAATCATAGCTCAGGCCTGCCATGAGCCACAATTTGGAGGCATTCTGGAGGAATTAAAGAATTTTGATAGTTTCTACAACGGAAATATAGTCCTGAATTGATTAAATCCCTGGTTTCCTTACAACACAATATTATCCACTTTTCAACCGCTTTATTTCATAATTTCAGCCAAGAGACGTCCACTGTTAGACATGGACCTCACCCATTCATTACAGGTCCATTTTATTGATCCTAAGCAAAACTCAATTTGAATGTGATTTCTTCAAAGAGTCTTGCAAACAAGTTCATAAAGTCAAGAGCCTGACCTCGAAAGGTCTTACAAGGAAAGATTTCTGCGTAATGTACAGGGTGTCACAAGACCCATTACCAAGCCGAAGTCTACTCGTTGTGAACGTTATGCCAAGTCATATTAACCAAAAATAATACCTGGGAAACGAACTTATTTTTAAGTTTTCACATTTTTCATACCGTATTTTAAAGTGCGCGCGTGCAATGTTCGAAATACATACTTATCCATGGGGTTATAGGGCATGTAAAGAACACATTGGTGGGGTAAATGCATCGATTTTGTACCTAATTAAAAAAAATCCATACTAACTTTGAGCCTCAATATCTCCTGAACCAGTAATTTCCCAGGTATGGTGCCGAAGTAAAAAATATTCATAGTGATTGGTACAACATGGGATTTCAGTTTTCGTTAAGGGTCTTGTTACACCCTGTATTTTATTTGTAACAAGTTTGAGATGTTCGATCAGGTTAAAGTTATTGGAGGTCAAGCAGTCGGCGTTTTGTTCGATAAGATAGTTTACTACTCATTTAGGGTAACGATGACTTGAGCAGATGTTTCGAAATTTTATTGAAGTTTTGTTACGTTTGAAGGAAAGGAATAGTTATGGCTGTTGTGAAAGTTTTGAAATTTGTTATGCGCTCTATACACGCTATTAACTAAAACTTAAAACTGTCTTGTGTTCGAGAAAGAGTTTTATGTATATATACGTAATTGTATAATGTGTGTCATTTCACCTGAAACGGACACTGAAAAAAGGTAAGGTTCTGAAATTCGTTTATATTAGGTATATTTTTACCCTTTGGAAATACAAACGAGGATACACCATTTTTTTTTTAAGGAAGCTTTTGAAACGCTGTTTCTTCTTTATTATTTGAAGAACATGCAGGCAGTTTGAATATTTAATTTTTTATCACAGGTCATTTAGTTTTACCTCAAAACTAAAGGTAATTAAGACATTCTATATTAAAATATTTTAAGAAGTTATTTATGTCAGCTTTATGAACCTTATATACGAACGTTTTTCCGACCTCTATATTTTTATAAATTTTATTTTATTGATTCACACCTGTATCCCAGGTCCCTATTCGGGATACAGGTGTGAGTAGAGCAGAGTAGTAATATTACGCTCAAATTTCGCCATGTTATGAATTTGTAGGTCCCACATAGTAGAGGTCAGCATATTGCCGTTACCGCGAGTGAAAATTTGGACAAAAAACAAAACTCGGTACTAGCCGACCATGACACGCATACGCTCTCAACTGGACCACGGAGGCAGTCACTCTGATCTTTAAAATGATAAAAACCAATTCCATATGCTAGATCTAACCGACCCATTTTTTAAAATTATTTAACTAGCTATGTGGTTTTGATCATACGAACTGGAGATCATAGCATATTTTCGTAAATATTAACTAATATTATTAAATTATAGTGTGTTTGTTCATTTACCCACCACATGAAAGACACAGAAATTATCTGAAAGTGACAAGTTGGTTAATCTGATATAAAATATATACCTAGCTAATGAATAAATATCAGTGTGTTATGCTATGAAACGATAGGTGAAATATCTAGCTATATGAATGCGTGAACGAATTTGGTCACAAGTGCCTTGCCGCCCCATGGGGTTGGGAAAAGGGATAGGATGAGGGGTGGGATGAGGGAGAAGGAATAGGGGATAGGGCCTCCGGCACTCTCACTCACCGAACGAATCGCAACAATTTAGGTACTGTTACTTTACGTCGATTTTCTGTGAGAGGGTAGTGCTAAGATTTCTTAAAAAAATCAAACCAAAAATTTGTGGTTTAATTTTAAACATTCATGAGCAGGAAAGAATCCCAATAAATATAAAACATCAGAACAAACCTCAGTTAATTCAGTTTTAGTAAAAACAACGAAAACCACAAAATAAGTAATAACTTGCTTAAATATTCTTATTCTTATAAATATAATAGCTTCATCGCAGCACAACGATTCGTGAACTAACATCGAGCACGTACAACTCGTAAGAGTTATTGACGTGATGAAATATCGCGCGGTCGACCCACAAATGGAGGTAGACATTTTAATAGGTCCTTTAAATTTAACTTTAAATTTCACTTGCTGATATGCACTTCTTGCCCGAGCACCTGCACTGTGTCTGAGCTCTGGGAGGCCACTCCTAACGCAATAAGAGTGGCTGAATATTATGCGGGTCTCATATAGCTGAAACCATTGATACGAAGAAGAAGAAGAAGAATTTTCAACGGAAATAAGGTTACATTTTGTGTTCATTTCATGGACTTGGCGTGCTCTTATTCCGAAATGCAGTTGAGAGAAAATGAAGATTGAAGTAAGTTTTAAATTAAGTTTCATGAATTCGTGTACTACACAAGATAAGGAGTTTTCTTATTATAAATATACCTACTTTTAACCTTTTGCGGCTTGTACTTATATATATGCAACGTAAAGGTGTCTTATTTGAAAAATAAAGGTGCTATAGCTGCCCCTTGTTCCACCATTTCATAGCGGGATGACTCTGATTCTATTTTCCTCATTATTCTGAGTATTTTGAATAAAACATCTGTTTTAACTAGACTCCTAAAGGTGCGAGGGCCGTGAAGTAGCACATGTACTGTTATCTAATTACATACTTAATATATAAAGCTGAAGAGTTTGTTTGTTTGTTTGTTTGGTTGAACGCGCTAATCACAGCATCTACTAATCCGATTTGAAAAATTATTTCAGTGTTAGATAGCCCATTTATCGAGGAAGGCTATAGGCTATATAACTTCACGCTATGAGCCACGGGAGCGGAGCAGTAACCTTAAAAAACGCGGGTGTAACCGCAAGTCGAATATATACATACCGTATAGGTAAACATCTGTCTACTGCAAATTTTCTTCTGCGATACAACATTTCGATTCGAAAAATCAGGTATTTACTTTTCCTTCTACTCGTAACGTCAGGACAAACAAACATAAAAAGAAAAATAAATTCAATCCCGACAAAATTGGATTCTCTCCTTCATATATGAGAGTCGATACTTCTAATTTATTACGTAAGTAGTAATAACGGGGGATATAAAAACGGCTATCTATCTTCTGTATTGTGTATGAGTTAAGTTTTGTTACTTCGATCGGCAAAGTTCGAGAACTCGTTTGAAAATCAATAATGAGTCGAATATCTTTACTTTTGTCCATTTGGCATAGAATACCATATTACAAAACAATGATTTAATATTATACATATCACATAGCGTTAGAAGATAGACGAAAAGATTCCTTTTCATCTATCTTTCTATCTATATCGTCACGCCTGTCTCCCATTGGGGTAGGCAGAGACTATAGAACGCCACATACTTCGGTTCAAACATACCTCTTTCGCTTCCTCGACATTAATTAACCTCATCATGCATGCGCGTCGGTTATGGGTACTTTTAATTTGGCCCTTTTTCAGTACGTCACCTATTTGGTCGGCGTACGTCCGCCTAGGGCGTCCCCTACCGACATTTCCATTCATTCTCGCACGATACACTCCTTTCGTATTTCTTCTTTCATCCATCCGTTCCAAATGTCCAAACCAACGCAACTTTCCTTTTTCAATCTTTGTCACTACATCTTTCATTACATTACATTACATTCCTTTTCATTATCAGTTCCCCTCTACGATCTTCTCCCTAATTCTATCCCTAGACCCGTAAACATAGCTTTTCTTTTATCTCTGGCTCACACTCCCCTTGTCAAAGTTCTGTACAAATTTATTTCCTTAAATAAAATTAGAATCTAGTATGCACATCCCTTGCCTTTTCACCCAGCTTCTACATAACCACTTCAATTACCAATATCTAATACCCTCAAATATGTTCACTACTATGTTTATGTTCTTTGTTTTTCTAAAAGTCAGCCTCAAAGAGAAACCACTGCTAATCCAACCGATCAATAGGCTGTTCTTACTTAAAATATAATATACCTATCTGATCACTTCCTCCACCTTGACATTGGCAAAATCATCGATAACTACACGATGGGGCCATAATAATAATAAAAAAAAATCCTTTTCATTACAATCAAAAAGTTGTTTTATAGAATTTAAAAAGACAGATACTTCTTAAAACATATTGCCTTATTAGTTATTACGCATAAATAAGGATTCCACAGGTGAGGTAGGTACCACTTGCATAATATTCGTGTGTAATCGCAGCTGTAATACATTTCTCGTTAGATTAACAAAATAATGGGGTTACTCAAAAGATACTATCAGTTACAATAACCTTCTTACTTGGACATTCAATAGTTTCAATACTTGCATTTTTTAACCCTTTTGAAGTACTTGCCTAAATTTGTTGACCCTGAACTGCCTTACTCGGAGATGAGCTTATTAAAATTTTACATTAGCGACGAAGCGTAGACATTTAATATTCAAGAGTAAAGCTTTTGTTCAAGGTCCAATTTTGCAACCTACAAGTCGGGACAATCAGCTTTGTTCTTAAGTGAGGTATTATTTACGAAGATGATAGGTAACTAAGTACCTTCAAATAATAATAATAATAATATTCTACCACATACACACATCACCATCTAGTCCCAAGCTAAGCAGAGCTTGTATTATGGGTACTAGATAATGGATAAACATACCTACATATACATACTTTGGTACTTTCAAATGCTGGACAAGTTGAAATCATAGTGAATAACTTAATTCACTATGATTTCAACTGTTCCATAAAAAATAGCGCGATTTTATTACCAAAGTCAGATGTAATAATTCATTAATAGTTGTGAATGTCATTTATGTTGCCTATACTTTTTATATTTAGGAGAAATACATTAAAGATTAAAGATTTCCTCATAGATATGATGTTACATGGCAAATGTAATTTAGGTACTAGAATATTTATACGATTCCCGGATCGGGCAAAGTGTTATTGGGTTTTCCGTTAGGAAATTCTCAGTGGCAGCACGGAGTCTAGTAATGTGCCCGGTACGGCAATAGGCTCGCCCCCTATTACGTGGGACCTAAAAATTCATGGCAAAATGTGGGTCTAATATTACACCTCTGCCTCCCCCTTCGGGGATACAGGCGTGAGTCTATAAAAAAAACTTACTGTGTATACCGCAAGGTCCTTCATTGGGATCCGACTTGGTTATGCTTGTTGTATCCAAGTTGTCTTTTTAATCGGTCCGACAAATCGGAAGACGCATCGGTTCGTGCATAGAGGCCTTCAGTGAAGCCAGGTGTTGCCTATGAATAATCAATGCTTTATGACACTGTTCTACCGCCGTGTGGACTTTATCCTTCTAATGTCTTGTTTTCACAACAAAGCGGTGGAAATAATGGCTTTGAGCGCTATAATTTTTTATCCTTAAAGCGATAAGGATGAAAAATTGTAGCGACTGGTTTCCAACGTGTATAAAGGATGTGCTCTTGTGTTAATATTGTGGTATGATACAAAACTACATTGAAAATAATATGTTTGTGGTTGTATCAAACTTTTGTATTTTATTGTCGTCTTTTACGTGCCTACTAAATTTGTATCACAAACAATTTTCTTTTGAAATGACGTGTTTCGAATTTTCATCTACTTAAAAATTATTCGCATCGTGCCATAAAACCTGAGTTTCTCCGCTAGTCAGTTTACTCTGGCTGCATATATATGAAACATGCTGAATCAGCATGTTCAAAATAGTAATTAATTTAATCAGAATTGAATGTATTCGAATAGTTCTATACGCTTGCTGTTTCAATTATAGTCTATTATTAATCAGACTGTGTCAAACAGCGAAACAGTCATGGAAACAGTACACCCAAGTATTATGTCATCCGTCGACATTCAATTGCTAATTGTTTGCTACATTCTACGCATACACAATTACGATTTATTACCGTACGATTCAACGTAAAATCAACTTTATCGTTTTAATTTTAAGCTCAATTTTGTACGGTTGTTATTTGTCATGGTTGCCGGTGGCATGTCCTATGCAAATATGATTCCAAAATCGTCAATTTAATTATGATAAGCAGATAAAATTTATGCATCGTGTTTGTGTTAGTATTGTTCAACTGCATTGAGACGATAGTCTCCCTATACCACCCAGTGATTTTGGTAGAAGTGAATTCTAGTGTTGTGAGATAATTATACGACTAAACTATGTAGCACAGTGTTCTTTTGGTGATAGTGTTGGAAAATGAAGCATTCAAGGTTGGCGTGAGTATGAATCAATCTAATTCTTTTTTGCTTCGAGGCGCTGAAGCGTAACTATTGTAGTTTCCAAGCCAGTACTCTATTGTAAAGTTCCTTTCTTTTCAATAAATGATTGCATTATACCTATTCAAAGGAAAACTCTTTGAGTTCCATTCTTTCTTATTAAAAAGGCAACTTCCACACTAAGAATAAATCTTGGATCGCGGGGAACTTCACACACTGGTTTGATTCCTGGGTCAGGAATTAAACTCCTATTACGTGGAACCTGAACATTCATAACATGGTGAAATATGGGTGTAGTATTACACCTGTGCCTATCCCTTCGGGGATACAGGCGTAAAGCCTATAAAAAAAAGAAAATATTTATTACTCAAAAGAACATTATAGTTCACATAGTACATACTTCCATCCTTCTTTTTTAAATAATTCAGAAACAACAGACTCACGATGTAAATGTTAGAATATTAATAATAAATTGGTCCCTTCCACTTCATTCAAGTTTTAATATTTATAAAGTGAGTCATAATTGTATAAATATATTGGTAATATACTTTAAATACATTTTGATTCGCCCAACGTTTCAGCTGGCTTACGTTTCACAGAATGACTGACAGTGCCAGTCGTGGATAACATTGAGAAAACACTTGCTGAGTTGAAAACACGTTGATTGACTTTTCACTCAAAACATGCAGCCAGCCACTAATATCAATCAATCAATCAGCCTATCGCAGTCCACTGCTGGACATAGGCGTCTCCCAACACGCGCCACAGTACACAGCATCCAGTCTGTCCCAGCCACCTTTTTCAGGTCACTAATATACTGAAATAAAATTATTTTACACAATTTTTTTAATTGTATCTATTTTACCTGAGCTGTAAATAAAAAAATGCTACTTGGAATTATATAATTTTGAACTTGATAAGATTAATCTGCTGAATCAAATTTGATATTGTTATCAACTAGTTTGAATATTTTAGAAATACAGCGTTCATACGTTCGAGAAGTTTTAGAGATACGAGCAAGTTTAGACGATGACATAATATTAGACAATTTTAATTAAATGGTGTCATTGATGACGTATGTTTTTTTAATTAAATAGAGAAGTAATAAAAAAATAATAGGTAATAAAACTAGTTACTGTATTGATGCATACATAACTGTACTGTCACAAAACACGATTGTTTGGTTTTTGAATAACTCGCTCGCTATACGATCTGAATATCTGATGTAACACTCCTATATGTATGTATAATACTTATTGCTAGGTACGCTAATATTCCGTGTCATGCGAGAGAATGTCGTATAAAAGTTATAATGATACCATATTTGGTCTTTACCAATGTAAAGGCTTGCTCGACCGAGGAAGTACTACCATGTCACAGAAAATCAACGTAGAGTAACGGTATCTATACTGTCATAATAAAAATATTTTTACGTACGGAGCCCTCAGTGCGCGAGTCCGACTCTCACTTGGCCGGTTTTTATTTAAGCAAGATGGCCGTTATACAAATTAATTTTAAAGCTTTTACAGTGGCCTTATATTACGCTTAAAAGGACTTGGTTGACGGAAAAAAGAAATGCGTATTTGCCATTGACCAATATAAAAAGGCTTTTCATAATGTCGCACGAGTGATTGATTTCCACGGGGTAGCCGGGATCGATCACTCGCCGAGCAATTAAAGAGAGATAATTAGGTTGACTTACGGGAAATAAATAAAAAATATCACCAGGAAAGTTTAAACTCGCGTTATAATTCCAGTTATACATATACAACAGAAGAGACAATTATCCAGGGCGTGAGTACGTTGTTGGCACTTCACAGGTCTTCAGATCAGGTACTCAGCTTTGTGGTGTTGGCCGGGGCAAAGGAGCGAAAAAGCGAAAAACTATTCCCTTTTCATCAACGAACTTATTTTTAAGAGCACGATTCGTCTACAGTATAAAATATTTCAATTTCGAAATTGAATATTTATTGAAATATTAATATCGAAATTTAATCACCATAAGGCTGCCCAGGTATCTCCATTTAGTTAATTTTCGAAGGCAATACGTTCATGTAATAATTGTATTTTTTTGTTTTCAGATTACGATCCGGCACGGCCATGACGACGGACAACGCACTCAACTCACAACGGTAAGTGTAATTAGGGGTAGTGCTTGGTCTACTGCAGCTTACAGCAGTATAAGCAGGTACTGCTGCCTAAATTAAGCTATAAAATGCCTATATGAATGTCAACGAGCGACTGGCATGTGTCAAATTGTGCAATCTAAGATATGCAAGCATTATTCACATCACGGACACGCGTATCAGTCGAATATGCTATATCTAATTCATATTATGTTATCTATGATTGAAACAATAAACTGTATATAGTAAATTTTATGATAGCTTAGTGCAGAGACTTGGGTTTAACTCACAGAGTGCACCACGGACTTTTTTAGGTTATGTGTACGCCTTAAATTTCTAAATGTTGAACGAAATTTGTAACTAACATTCATAGCTTATGCCTTTTAAAACTGAATTTGAAAACCACTTCCAACCGCAAGCTATTTAAAGAATCGACGGACGCTGCAAAAAATATACGGTGCGTTGCATTCTACCGTGAAATGCAATTGTGCATTCTAACGTTTGCTCGATGCTGCACCACGTTTCAGGAACTATCTAGCAATAGATTTGAAAAAACTCGTCTGTGCAATGTATTTGCGCTAAAAGAAATATCTGTTAGTAGAATGAAGAAGCCAAAGCGTTGATGCTATCGTAACACGTCACATATTATATCGAACGTAATCATTCGATATGTGTGACGATTTTATCATTATCATGATGATAAAAAAAAGATTTTTTTATTGCCCGTTAAATTGAAATCCTGAGCTAAAATTCTCATTTATTAACCTAACAGTTCAATATCTTTAATAAATTCTAAAAGTGTAATTGTAGCTGTTTATTTTTTTAATATTTTAAAGGGGTAAAAAGCTTTCCATTTTCATAGATATTTTGACTAGGTACTCGTAATGGCAGGTAAGAACACCGTGGCGGCTTGTAGTGTGTGGGCAGAAATTTTAAGGTAAATCCCACGTACTCCTTTCACCAGGCTCCAAATGAATCCAGAAGTGAAATCAACTTTGGGTGACCAGAAATTAAAAGACACACTACTTCAGTATTTTTTTACGCGAGGTAAAAAATCATAAACAAGCCAACGGTGCATACTTTACTGATATATTTTCAACAGTACACACATAAATACCTCGATCACCGACCGTTGCATTACAAGTCCTCAGTGTTTTCCGACCTTTCGACCGACTTGCGCAAAGGTCGTGGTCGAGGTATTTATACTTAAATATCTTATATATTGCGATAAAGAACCGCTAAATAAACTTGAAACATGTACATAAATCGTTTATATTTATTTAGCAGGTTGGCGAAACTAGTTTCAATAAGTACATACAGCTGATGATATAATTCGACGTTATTCGCACCGTGACCTTATAAATTAGTTGATATACCAGTTAATACGCCTGGATCAGCACTGGTTGCGGACCATGCGTCGTATGACTCAAGCTCGTCACAATTGGCAAAGCAATTGACCTCATCAGCACTTGAGTACTCGGCTAATTTATGTGGAGCTCTCAAGACTGACGTAGTAAACGTGGCTAATTTATGTGAAGCTCTCAAGAATTTGATGTAGTACAAAACACATCTATTATTCGGTTCTTTGTTGCTGAGGTAGAGAGGAGCAAGGTAAATATGAATTCTTTTATCAGTTCTAGTATAGGCTCCGGAAAAATCTAGTTTTCCAAAATCAGGACGGCACAGTGCTTTGACGAAACGTATCACTTATATACAGCAAAAGATATTTATGAGATATACACCAGAAATAAATTCTGTAACGTGGGGGATATTACAAATCCAATCCAATTAACGATTTGGGTATATTTACCAGTAAGATTTACCAGTAAATCCTAAGATTTACAAAAACACAAAGTTGACGGAGCCCTGCTTAGCAGGGCTCCTATTTTTGGATTAAGGGTCACAAGAGAACCTAACATAACCTATTTACTCGAGTTACAGTCACACCTAACCTGCATTTCATTTGTTTTATTATTTTGCCCAAAACGTATTTGCCCTTATTCATCTTTAAGTGCGTATTTGCCCTTATTCATCTTTAAGTGCGTATTTGCCCTTATTATCACTTTTCCGGGACAGTTCCCGGAAGAGTGATTAGGCGTGCAATTTAAATCAAATTGGCCATCTGACATGGGCATTATGTAAACACTATTCAAAGGGACCAAACTTCTCAAGTTGCCCGTAACATAAATACCTCTGTATATTATCTGTATGTATGATCCAATCAACTTACACAAAGAAATCCCCCTTGAAACGCCCGCCGCCGTCAAGTGTCGCACCCTTGTTTCGTAGGCCGAAGTACATGTTTCACCTGGCTTGGCACCAGTGCTTGGTGTAAAAATGTTCCCTTTTTTTACCAAGAAAGTTATTATTCATATTATAAAGGTTTGCTTCACGGTTGCACCCGCCAATCCATTCTCAATTTTCCTCAGCTTTAAAGGATTGTATCATGATTTTACAGTGTATAACTTTATTAAAAACAACTTTTAAACTATTATTTGCTGTTTCTGATATTAGCGCCTTGAAAGATTTTTTTTTTGCCTTTAAACAAATACTACAGCTTGTATTGGTAACTAAATTATATTGAAAATTAAGCACCCAAAGTTAAAAAGTTAATCTTCATTACCCTCTTTCTACTGAAAATTCCTAAATAGATTACTCGGTAAGCGGTGTCAAACTTTGTTTACCTAAAGCAAATCCACTTTCTCTCACCATCGGACTTCGTCAATTTCATCCATCAGCGCAGGTAAAAAGTTAATAGCTTTATCTTTTGATAAACTTCTCCAAATGAGAACGGTGCTCAAGTTTTACCGAAACCGATTCGTTCATAATATTTTCTTTTAATAATGCCATAGAGTACTTCTAACTCAGTTCGAAGAACAATGTACTATTAACAGGAGAATCCCTAGTTTTACACACGACGCGAAACATACATTTTTGGAAGTTATGTACGCATCAAATTGTTAATTAATCAAAGTGTAGCTTGCTCCATGCCTCACAAAGTAAGTTTTGCCATCGCGCGTCGGTTCCAGCTGTCATGACGATCCTCGCAGTCTATCAGACTTTCAAATAGTCAGAAATTATAATTACGAAGGGTAGTTATCATTTTAGATTTAAGTTTTGCGGCTGCCGTCTGACGTCATTCGCTCTGAAGAAATTCTTTATTCTACTAAATCAAAGGTGAATAAGTTAGTTATTGGTTGTTGCACGTAACCAGGAACACACTAAGAAATTGATGATAATTTTGTAATAACTGCGTTAGTATAAGTCAAATCATATTTTCTTCGGAAAATTTAAACCTTATTGAAATTAATTATAAAAACTTTAAATGGCCTTCTGTATGCTTGTATGCGCCAAATTCGTAACTTCATTGTGAGTTTAAAATCTCGTGTATAAATCTAAAAGCTTTCTACGCTGCCATTATGAAAAAACCTGCAATGTCACGAACCACCGAGCGTAAATTAAGTTAAATAAATTTGACGTTTATTATGACCTCCCAGAAAGAACTGCTCTGAATTCTTCATCTGTCGGCAAAACAGTTTCAAAATATAACTTATAATATTTCCTAGGACAAATAATATTTTTAACTTACATATTACAGGCAAATTTTCTGTTATTTGAGTTCATTTTGCTTTATTTGTATTCGTTCACTTCATGATAAAAGGTTTTTATTCCTTTGTGAACTAGCCAGTTTTTGTTGCAATTTAAAGAAAATAAGGTTTATATAGAAGAGAGCGCAACGTGCAGCCTTTTCAGTAAGCGGTTAAAAGGGTTAAGAGCCACTGTTAATTTTTTTGTCTTTTCGTAGCAAATTAGGTAAATCACTGACCTTAATGGATATCTTTGCTGTCTGTATATTTGTTTAGATACACACGGCAGATGCCTATTAGACCCGTTTTTAAAAACGTATTAGGAGTCATGTTTTTGTATAGAATGAATTAGTTTATGATCATAAAGGTAGTCTTCAACGATACATTTATCATGGTCTTTTAACTCAAAAGAGCAACGTTTCGTAAATTTCTTCGCCATGAAGGAAATATCTATTTACAAATTGGTACGAGCTTTGCGCGAAAAATAAATTAATAATCTTAATCTTAATATATAAAATCCTTGCGTTACTGACTGTCTGACAGACACGCTACAGCCGAAACTATTGGGCGCAGGTAGCTGAAATTTGGCATGTATGTTCCTTGGGGACCTTGGGGGTGCACTAAGAAGGGATTTCCCGAAACTCCCACGGGATCGGCCAAAACGAGTAAATTAAAAAAAATGCGGCGTAGCTGCTGGCTTCCTCTAGTCTTAATATATAAAATCCTTGCGTTACTGACTGACTGACAGACACGCTACAGGCGAAACTATTGGGCGCAGGAAGCTGAAATTTGGCATGTATGTTTCTTGGGGACTGTAGCGGTGCACTAAGAAGGGATTTTCCGAAATTCCAACGGGATCGGCCAAATTAAAAAAAAAATGCAGGCGTAGCTGCAGGCGTCCTCTAGTTAGAAAATAAAAACTAAACATGTACCTAAATATTAGCTACCTACGTGAACTTTAGATTTATAATTGTGTGTTGATTCGTGCAGGATGCTGGATTCCTGTCTAATAAAGCATAACATAACTTCACGCCGTGATCCCCGAAGGGGTAGGCAGAGGTGTATTACACCACACTTCGCCATTTATGTTTCAGTACCAATGTAATAGGGGGCGAGCATATTGCCATCTACCGGTCACATTAATACAGTCTCATTATTTTATTAAACACGAATCAAGTATCTCATGTACCTTCGCGGAATACGCTCAAAATCTATTTAATCATTAATAACTTGCACTTTGAGTTACCTATTAGGGCGACCTCACATTGGGCGTGCGCTCGGTGTTCACTCTTTAGTATAAAATAAACGCCGGCGCCGGGCGTAAGTCAGACGCCCGTCAGGCGAACGCTCGAGAAACACACACGCTCAATGTGAGAGAAGCCTTAATCTTTCTAGTAAAAGCTTGAATCATTACTCAACTGAACATCTTTGCACCTAACACAGTATTTACCAGCAATAGGACACAGAAAGAGGCATCTTCATCGTAGGACCATATCGTTTATTAGGTGTTATCTAAGCTGCATCCAAGACTTGTTTGACCAGTTGTAACAAAATATTAGTATGATTGTAGTCTTTTTTGTAAATTTGTGTATTTCTTGTCATTTAATATTTTTTGCGAAGTACACTCTTTAATTAGATGTTAATAAAATATATTTTTTTGTCTCAGGGTTTTCAAGAAATCATCACCCAACAACAAGTTGACGCTTTACCTAGCGTCTCGGGACCTGGTGGTGGAAAATGGCTCCATCGACAGAATCCAGGGTGTGCTTCACGTTGAACCAGAATACTTGGAGAACAAGAAATTATATGGACAAGTTACCCTCACTTTCAGGTAAGTAGTTTTATTTAGATAAAAATATTTACCAGATCTCTCCTCTCTTCTTGGGTTCACTAAATGGGTGTTGCTGTCTTTTAAGAACTCACTTGTCTTTTAATCAAAATCTAATATAACGTGTATACAAGAAAGACATTAAACTATGTTTATTTTTAAGAAATATTATCAAGGTATTTCATTTTATAATCTATATGTAGCTTAATCTAATCTTAATGTCTAAGTAGTATATGTAAAAAAAACCGTAAAAACAAATAAAAAATTTAAAATATTTACAAGGTTTAGGCGTCGTAAAATGCCTCCGCATCAATGTCATCGGGTAACGTGCCCAGAAAGCTGGCAGCATTGCCACACTGGATGGCAATGCTGATTCTCTGAGCAAAGAATAAACCAGCCTTCTGGTCACGTGAGACGTCAATTAAACGTTAAGAAATTTCCCGGAATAGTGAACGAGCGCTTGGACCCCATGAGCCTAGCGTTTCTACCCCAAACGGCTTAAACACGTAATTACTCACTAAATTACTGTATTTGCGCCGTTTGAGGGTTTCCGCAGTTGCAGCAGCAGCGCCAGCATGGCCTCCCGTGCTTGGAACATGTGATGGCGCGAGGGTGTCTACGCAGGTTGCGTCCCACACCAAGGGCCTACCCATTTTCCAAGGCAACAATGACATACCATCAGGTTTCTTACCGTCGTCGCGTACCAAACCATTTGGTTCAAGTACAGCTGGTACGCCAGACGCGACAAGAGCACGACGAATTATGTCATTCAGATGGACGTGACGAGGAATTCTACCAGCGCTTCTGCTGCAAGATAGCCCATGGTGTCCGAGGCTATCGACGTCTTCTCCACAATGACATCGATGCGGAGAAACACACGGAGCACCTAAACGAAGACAAGTGGCGATACGGAACGTCTCATCGTCCAACATGGTTCCAGTGTTGGACGATGGTAGTGCCTGAAGCCACAGACCCGATTCCCATTCTCCCACAGCCAGCAAGCGAGCACGCTCTGCAACGTTAAAAGATACATGTAAAAGACTTTTCCTTACAATGTCACAAAGTGGCGCATCCCACTGTCTTTGGGAGAATAGGTTGGTAGGCAAATCAGTGCTTGAAAGACATTAATTGACATAGCCATACAGTTTCTTCAAAAGAAACGCTTTTTCTAGTTTTACTCGAATTTCTTAACAAAAAACACATAGACGCAAGTTGAAAACGCGTGTCTGCGGCCGAAAAATAAAGCGTGCATTCAGTCCACCAATCCAACTGAATCCAAGATCTAACACAAATCTTTTACTAAGTACATAAAAGTAAAAAAATATTTTTCAAAAGCTATCATACATATACCGCAAAACATATAGGATCAAACTACGCCAATACGATTCAAACGATCCCAAACTCGATGGGGTTGTGCCGGCTTATTGCGTAGTTCCTAAGGCTCCCTTCCAGCTGCGTCATCAGGTCAGCTCCATAATATTGGATTGTTACGCGATATACTCATGCTTGTAAAATACCAGCTCAATAGAAAACCGGGGATTGGGTCAAATTTATCTTTAAGATTTCATTACAGACACCGGAACAGGTGCAAGTAATATAAAAGCTTGTAATAAAAATAACCGCAAGTCTATGTGCACTAAGGGAAGGCCGACACTTCTTTTCCCCATCCGTGGTTGCCATTCTGTTACGGCCTTACTCCACCTGTTATCACTCCGTCTAGCCAGATGTCCTGCCTAATTCCATTTTGACGTTATTATTTGAGTTCCCACGTCGCGCACCTTTGTGCGTTTTCGAATTTCAATGTTGGGAACTCGGTCAATCTGTCGGATACCAAGCATGGAGCGCTCCATGGCTCTTTGTGCAACTCTCACTCGGTATATCGCCTCTTGTGTGAGCGTCCATGTCTCGGCACCGTAGGTCATTGTGGGCAAAACACACTGGTTAAAGAGGCGGGTCTTCAAACATTGAGGAACTTTTACCGACTTTAAGATGTCATCTAGTTTTGAAAATGCGGCCCATCCGAGCTGAATCCTCCTTGTTATCTCCGTTTTCTGATTATCTTTATCAAAGGAAAGATTATGGCCAAGGTAAGTATATCGGCTAACTAGTTCTAATTTTTCACCGTCAATAGAAACTGGTGAGTTTTTGCAGCATATACCATTTGCCATAACCTTCGTCTTGGTCATATTCATTTTAAGACCTACTTTTAATGAGACATCGTTAAGATCTTGGAGCATAGTCTGGAGGTTTTTGAGATTATCCGCAAATACTATTAGGTCATCTGCAAACCTTAAGTGGGACAGAAACGCACCATTAATGTTAATCCCGCAGTGGTCCCATTCTAAGCTTTTCATAGTGTCTTCCAGGACAGCAGTGAAAAGCTTCGGTGAGATGGTGTCTCCCTGCCTCACACCTCGCTTTAGCGGAACTGGTTTGGTAAAATCATGTACACGGACCTGCAGTGTGGCTGAGGTGTAAAGCTCCCGGAGCAGATTCACGTAACGAGAATCTATGTGACAACGATGAAGGGCATGGAATACGGCCCAGTGCCCAACGCTATCAAACGCCTTTTCATAGTCTACGAAGGCCATGCATAAGGGTTGATTAAATTCGTGGCACTTCTCCATTAGCTGCTTCACTGTGTGTATGTGGTCGATGGTTGAGTATCCACTCCGGAAGCTCGCCTGTTCTACGGGTTGGGCTTCATCAAGCTCACGCGTAAGCCGATTTGTGAGGATCTTACTTACGACGATATCGTTGCAATCGCGGGCCGAACCTGGACGAGATTACCACAAGATCGAGGGAAATGGCAAGAACAAAGAGAAGCCTATGTTCAACAGTGGACACAGTCGGGCTGTGGATGGATGGATGGATGCTATTTAGATTCATTTATTCATAAAGAAATAAGCTTACAGTCTAAACAACCAAATCGCTTATATCTATACTAAACATTTAACACACAATATACATATACATAAAATCAATCTAGATGAAATATTAAATATACACTAAAATTATAATTATTACACAAATTAATAGGTATTTACTGAAATTAAATGAAAGGCATGGTTCTGAACCATAGAACATATTATGCTAAACGCTATTATTATATTGAAATACATTATTTGATTATTGTAGGCCTAACTTAATATTTTATTCAAAAAAAGTGACACGTTTTGATATATTATACAAGGTTTGTCAAAAAATATATCTGCTTCTGGATTGGCCTTCTGAAAACTGTTTATTAGTGTAATGGCTCTGGAAGTGGGGCTGTGAGCCCCTTGTGGGGAGCGCCACTCAGGCGGACAGGCGAGGAGTTTGTGCCGTCGTCTACTAATGCCTCTCAGGTATTGATTTGGTACGTAGAGATGTATGGTCTCACGAACTGCAGGGTTATCTATTTTGTCCGTCATCAATAAATAATAATGTACAATGTGTGCAAGTTGCCGCCTGTACTGTAGGGTATCTAGACCAACCATGCCTAATACAAACATTGATGGGTACAAAAATGGGTAGAATCCATATTGACGCTTGTACAAATATCTAGCAAACCTACGTTGGATCTTTTCTACCATCATTGAGTACAAAGTTTCTCGAGGGTTCCATACTATAGAATTATATTCCAGCTTACTACGCACATGTACGCATTGTACAACAGTTTTATAACATGTACATTTTTAAACTGAGACGAAGTTCTTATTATGAAACCTAGACTTTTACTCGCTTCTTTACACGTTTTGACTATATGGTCATGAAAGTTTAAAGAGCTATCCATAATTAAACCTAGATCCCGAATTACAGAAACGCATTCAAGTGGAGTACCCGCGAGATGGTATGCCACTGTGATTGGTGTGCGTGACCGAGAAAAAGTTATTGTCTTACACTTTGAATTATTAAAGAACAATTTGTTTTTAACACTCCATGCGACCACTGAGTCAATGTACAGCGTGACATTACATTAGTACTACACAATCTTCGACCCGGCTTACTGTATGGAAAAGTTTTAAATCATCAGCGAACATTAAGCAATTTGCCGTTGAGATAATATCGGGTAGATCGTTAATCATTATCAAAAATAAAGTAGGACCGAGCGTGCTACCTTGGCTCACACCAGATTGTGTGTAATATTCTTTGGATCTATAACCTCCTAGTTTTACAAATTGCCTACGGTCTCTAAGATAATCTGCCATAAATTTTAAAAGTTTAGTAGAGAATCCAAGTAAGGCGAATTTCCTTAAAATTACATCGTTGTCAACAAGGTCAAACGCCTTCTTAAAATCAAAGCAGGCTGCGTCGACCTGACAACCAGACTTAACCCGTGTGCTTACATAGTCCACAAACTGAATATGATTCGTTAAAGTAGAGCGATCCGGACGGAATCCATGTTGACAGTTATCAAGCAACCTGCCAATTTGTGTATATATGGATTTATTTATAATAGATTCAAACAGCTTGGCAAATACTGACAATACTGCGATAGGCCTGAAGTTTTTTATTTCAACGGATGAACTACCTTTCGGTACAGGAGTTACCCTGGAGAGCTTCCATGCATTGGGATATATACATAGCCGAAGTGAGAGATTGTAAATATACAGTAATGGATCCTCTAAGACTGACATACAGTCCTTTATTAGAAACGCAGGTATGTTATCCGGGCCATAAGCTGACGATGTCTTAAGACGACGCATTGCCCATCGCAGATCTGAGGGCTCAATAATATTAATACTGACATTCGTTGGAATCTCTGCGTACAATGCATCACGCTCCGCGCTCTTAGCATTCAGTATAGGAGTATCAGGTTGAAAAACTGAGCTGAAATACTGGGCAAACGCATCAGTAGCATCTTGTCCTTCTATAGCTTTATTATTATACACATATTGCTTAGTATGTTGTCTATTTTTTCTTTTATCTTTAACGTATTTCCAAAAATTTGAAGGTTCTCGTGCTATATTATTTTCAACTATTGCAATGTAATTTTTATATGCTATATTTATAAGTTCTTTTACTTTGGTTCGGTAATATTTAAATAATTCCTTATTAAATTCTAAGCCACGAGCTTTAAACATTTTTAAATTAAAATATTTTAATTTTATGTAGCTTATGATTTCATTAGTATACCATTTCGGATATATATACTTATGATTCGTAGTTAAAGTTTTAAAGGGGACTCGTCTACTGATCACTTCGTTAAGCTTATTATACAATATCTCAACAGCTACATTTACGTCTTGTTGATGCATTAGGTCCGTCCAGTCCAAGTCACGTATATCTGTGTATAATCCGCAGAGATCTGCTTTGCGGAAATTCCACTCTGTGCGTAGGTTCTGGCCTGGAGGAGTAGGTATGTTTATTTCAGCTTTTGTGGGTATTTTAACAACGATCTCTAATCACGGGTGATAGGCATCAATAGGTACCAATGTCTCTACTTCGGATGACACAGTACAACTTCCGTAGTCCAGATTAGTTAATACCAGATCCAAGATGCATCCATATTTATTACAAACATTATTACATTGCTGTAATTTGCAGTAATTTAGGAAATCATGAAATTGAGTTTGAACTGATTTGTTACATGACTTTAAGTTGAAATCGCCATCTATCAATACTTTACAATTAGAATACGTGGTCATAGCATTTTATATACAGCTTAACACATCAAGATATTGCTTCTCATTGTAGTTGGGTGGTAAATACGCAACACAAATTAAAAAAATAATATTTTTTCGACGTTAACATGACAAACAACAACTCTTTATCATCAGTTAAACCATCTATATTTTTAATACTTTTAACATTAAAACTATTTTTTACAGCAAGAAGAACACCACCCCAACCTACATTACCTACACGATCCTTTCTAATTACAATATACTCGGGAGGGAACAGTTCAGAGTCATATATAGAATCATTCAGAAAAGTTTCAGTAAGGATGATAAGATCGCTTGATATTGAAGAGACATTATTATGGAAAGTTACAGTTTTTGTGCGTAGACCTCGAACATTTTGGTAGTACAATAGTAATCTTTTTGATCGAACTTTATTCTTAAATTTATTATTTTTTTTGTGACTTATTCTGGTCGAGAAAAAACTTAGTACAATTAAGTTCTGAATTACTCATTCGAGGGGTGAATAATGGGTGACCATAGAAGTAATAATCCATTTTAATATGTTTATAAATATGCTGGATGCCCTTTTTATTAATTTTTCCAGTTATAAAAGAGAACATGTCAAATGAAGTCAAGAGATTGGAATCATAAAAGTGTGCATAATTATTGTTTTGTAATTCTAAATACAGAAGATTATTAAACTACCTTGTATTTCATAGTATCAATAGCGTTGAAATACGACGTGTTTCGAAATAATAAATAGAAAGCGACATGTATAAGCTACTTGAAATCATTGTGAGTCCATTTACGAGTTTCTGCTAAAGCTTCTTTTAAACCTACTTACCTGGAACAGCTCCCTGTTATAACTTGTCTGCATTGAGAGAGCTTACATGTGATATAATAAATGGGTTTCATGAGTGCACATCGATACTTACTGATATTATAAATGCGTAAGTATTTTTGTCTTTTGGTTTGTACTCTTATTGTGACAAAACGGATTAAAGTTATTTTTGGTTATTAGTGGAGTTATCGGAGAGCCATAGGATATACGTATAAATTTAGGGCGGGCGGAGCCGCAGCGGTAGCTAGTATGATATATAATATGTATGTACTACATCGAGGCCCAATTCTTCTAAATAAATTTGTTCAAAATACAGTTTCGATAATATATATTTTCAGTTTCATACTTACGTCATAAATGGTTTGGGTATTCTCCTAAATTACTTGATATTTTAATGATATTGTAACTAGATAATACATTGAAACAAGTATCAATATATGTGTCAACGACGAACTGTTTATTTCAAATTAAACGATAATGACATAAGATTAGCTGAAAGCCGATTCTGAGTCAATTCAAAATATAATCTCATTTGGTTCAAAATTGTCATATAAAATACGAGAATTGGCCCTCAGTAGTAAGTTGCGTATATATGGAAATATAAAGAGAATTCTTTGTAATTTCTAAAGAGTGCTCGCTAACACTCTCTCGTTTGATTTCCTGTTATGTAACATTTGTAAGAATGCTTTTTACAAGTGACTGCTTAAGTGTATATAGTGTGTAGCATCGTAATATTTATTTTGGAAATTGAATTGCGTAAAGATATAACGATGCTCACATTTTGCAGTAATTGTTTAACACACATAAATTTCCATAGAATGCTCTTGCGCAAAATCTGAAATGAAAATTTTATAATAAAAAAAATTTAATTGGGGTTTCTTAAAATTTATTTAGGAGTACTAAATAAATTTTAAGAAATTTATTTAGTACTCCTAAATAAATTTTATATTGACTTCAATCTCAGTACTGAGATTGAAATCAGTAATTGGTTTCATATTGGCTGACTTTCATCGAATTACATCGAAGTATCCCAAAGACAAGGCACTTAGTTAAGGGTAGTATTTAACTCTTCCTCAATATATCTCTGATGTCTGCTAAACAATATTCCTTTATTTCACCAAAAATACTAATTGCACACCAAAATATATCACTAAAATATTTCATAAAGAACACCTGTTTATTGACCGTTGCAAATCTCTAATTATAAAAGTAATCCTTTCAATGAATAAGAAGCAATTCATATTTTAGTATTACTCAACAACCAAATACTTCAATAATCTGAGTTGACGGCGCCCTGCTTCGCAGGGCTTCTATTTTGGGTGCAGGGTCACAAGAGAACCTAACATAACCTATTAAGTTTTCTGAGTGGATAAGTTTCCTAAGTGGACGAGACTTTTCATATTAAATGATATTTTTAGAACGATCGGCATATTTGGTGTGCAATTAGTATTTTAGTGAAAGAATAGTTTTTTAGCGTAACGCACTTCAGTGTGTGTTACTTAAGATTTTTTATGCACTGTTAAAAATATCCCCTTAGTGAATATTTCACTGCCCTTTCTCTCTCAATGAACATATAAAATATGAAGTATATTTAGCACTAGTGAACACAGTTCATTGGTCTGGAGTTTGAGAGAGAGTCTTTCACCTTTGTACTTATTATTATATGTCTCTAGGGCTTCTGCGGGTCTCGGGATTGTCAGTTATCTAAACAATAAACAATGTTTCTCTCGCTTCATTTATTCCTCATACTGTCCCATTATAAAATGTCTAAATATAGTTCCAAAAATAGCCTTAGACTTGCATATCTGTGTGAAATGTATTAAAGGTATAATAATAATAATAATATTCTACGACATTCACACAACACCATCTAGTCCCAAACTAAGCAGAGCTTGTAGTATGGGTACTAGATAATGGACAAAAATACATAATACATACTTTTTTGTAAATACATACATATTATATAAAATACATAGAAACACCCTGACCAAGACAAATTTCCATGTTCGAGCATACAAATGTTTGAGTTGGGCGGGAATCGAACCCGCGGTCGTCAAAGATAGATACATAATATATATCTTATTAGATACTAGATTACAGATATTTATTTATTTGGTATCCAATACGATAGAACCAATACATTATAGAAACTTACTAACTAGGCATACATAATTTAGTGTAACAATCAATTACAGGTTAACTACTCATGCTTTAAATACGGCTATGCTAACTTAATTACATTATTAATTCAATTCTGAGAGTACGGCGATCGCTCAGTGGTGTACGTAACGGACTGCCGAGACGATGGTCTCGGGTTCGATACCTAGGAACCCCGGGCACACATCTCTGAATTTTGAAGTTATGTGTGTATTAAAAATGTTAATTATCGCTCGCTTAATAATTTGCGCGGTAGATGGTAATAGGCTCGCCCCCTATTACATTGGGACCGAAAAATAACCGTGCGAAGTGTGAGTGTATAATACACCTCTGCGTAGTCCTTCGTAGAAAAAGGCGTGAATTTATTTGATGGTCTGAGAGGATCAACGTGAAAGTTTGTCAGGATGTACCAATATCCTTTGAATGTTTCTTGATCTTTCAGTCTGTGATAATGCGCTGTAACAAAGCGATGCAAATAGTCGGGTTTTATATGTTTGACGCTTCTGTCTATATGACTTTCAAACGTATGGACCGTTTATGACGCTGTTTTTTTTTTCAGGATTAAAAACTTTTTTATTCATATTAGTGATAGTGATGGTTTGTTCTCTCATTTTATCAATTATCGTAATAAAGAAATTGTTAGCTTTTAGCAGAAAGAGATGCCTGAAAATCACGCTAATGTCTGCCCATGCAAAGATTTACATAGAAAATTCAGTTCATGCAACTTGAAACCGTGATTTCATGTTGATCGTTTATTCATATGTATGTCATAATATTGTAAAGGTACTGATAGTATTAAGCTTACCCTTATAATAGAAAATCAAGCATTTGTGATTTATAAGTTAGTCGAAATGAACAATAAACATCGCTATAGTCATTTTCATAACCTTTCTAACAAATACTCAAGTCGGCAAAAAGCTCGTAGGAAGTTTATAATAGTCAGAGTACCTACTCGCCAGAACGCGCTATAGAATGCTGGCATTTATTGTTTAGTAATTTAACAGTCGCAAAAGATCTTATTTCAAGTAAATGCTCAGGTTCATCACCACCTTTATAACGCGGCGATAACGTCTCGGAAAGACTAACAGACTACCACGCAATCAGAATTGAGATTAACAGGTAGTAGATTTACGGCTCGACCGGGGAAATACTAATCTCACAGAAAGTCGACGTAAAGTAACAGTACTTAGACTGTTGCGTTTCGTTCGGTGAGTGAGAGTGCCGGAGGTCCTATCCCCTATTCCTTCTCCCTCATCCCAATCCTCATCCTATCCCTGGGGTGGCAACGAGCTTGTAACGCCTGTGGTGTTGCTTGTGTCTATGGGCTTCGGTAATTGCTTACCATCAGGCGATCCATTTTAAACTTTCGCGATTTGTATACATCATAGAAATTAATTTAGCGGGTCTTAATCGCGTTAACTTAACTTATTTAAGGTATAAATACCTATTTGTTACCGACGTTTCGCTCGTCTTGCACCGTATTACAAATAGGTATTTATACCTTAAATAAGTTAAGTTAACGCGATTAAGACCCGCTAAATTAATTTCTATGATCAGGCGATCCGTCTGCTCGTTTGCCGCCTATAACTATAAAAAAAATAAGAAAAAAAGTAAATTCTACACAATGAAGTTTCGAAGCTATGTCCGTATGAAATTGTTAATTTAATGCCTGCTAAACAATGAAGGCACGGCAGCGATAGCCTAGTGGAGAGACGGACGGACTGCTACGCAGAGGGTCCCGGGTCTGAATCCACGGCGCACACCAATGACTTTTGAAGCTAAGTGTGTATTAAATTGTTAATTATCGCTTGCTTAACGGTGAAGTCTGCCAACCCGCACTTGGCCAGCGTGTATATATATACGGGGCTGATGATAATGAAACAATTAAGGAAAAATATCTCATAAGAACCTGCTGTATCTGAGAGTCCTTCATATTGTTCTCGAAGGCATTTGTCTACCAACTGGTATTAAGTCAGCGTGGTGTGGCCTAAACATTTTCATAGTGAGAAGAGGACCGTGCTCAACGAACGCATAGCTTATAACGGCTGATAATATCAAAATTATAGTTGTTAACTCTGCGCCAAGTGTTGTGGCCTCGATCCGCACACGAGGTAAGACTTTGTGTCCCCCACGGCACAGAACTCATACCTATTGCAGTAGCCAGTAAGTGTATCATCATGTCGTTGAGACGTTCATTGCTGGTCATAGGCCTCTCCCAAGGTTCTCCACACAGACCGGTCTTGAGCCCGCATCCAACCGCTTGCCGCGTAAGAAGAGTCAACAAATCTATTCCTTAAACCTCTAAAACGTTGTCCACTACATGTAAAGGCGTGCACTTAGCAGCTACACTAAGTACTTGCTCTATAGTCTACAGTCATAAATCCTTTACTTGTGTCTTAACGATGCCCCTGAGAGCAGATAATATTAACTACTTTGAACAAACGGCCGATGTGACTTACGATAGCACCCGACGTAGCCAGTGGTTGTGTTTACAGCTTACAAACGAATGTAAATATATGCTTGTGTAAAGGTGTTAATGCACTTGATCATTCACATGTAATGAGCGTTCCTGCGAATAACAGAAAAACATACAAAAGCGTTTTAGCCAGTATTCTATTCAGCGTTCTGGCGAGCATTCTAGCGAAACGATAGTAATTTTTCTTCGAGCTTTCTGCAGATTAAAGCGTTTTCTAAAATATCATGAAATTGTACGTAGCGATGTTTTGCTATGTTTGTTGATCAACTAATTAAAACTGGCGAATAATCGATGTTCTGTTTCAAGTGAATGCTCAAGTCGAACAGCACCTTAAGATTGAGTGATTTACAATCGCATTTTGCGTAATTCTCTCGTAAACTATGTGGCCTAGCGAATTGTAAATTTGTATGAGTAAAAATTTGTGCAACATTTAGATTTTAGAAACTTTTGTTGCACAATAAACCTACTTAAACCTAGATAAACTTGAAAGTTAGAAATATCATTAATACTTGTATAACACATAACTTTAGGCCTTCATCCCCGAAGGGGTAGGCAGACGTGTATTACACACCCACACTTCGCCAGTTATGTTTCGGTTCTAATGTAATAGGGGGTGAGCCTTTCAGTCTGCCATCTCGGTACCGGGCACATTATTAAGCCAGATATAAATAACATTTTATTACTTGTATAACGAACAATATACGACTATTTATATACCCAACACTGACTACTACTTTGTAGAAAAAGAAATCCCTCACGGTCTCGTAGTTATATTCAACTCCTTTAATATATTTTTTTTCAAAGCTGAATATTGCCTGTACTATACAAATTAAGAAAAAAATTACAGCTTGGAGACAATAGGGAATATGCACGATTTTTTTTTATGACGTAAAATAATCATTTTCATCACTATAACACAGAAAAAAATATAAATAGGTTTAAAAGTATTCAAATTATTTAGCAAAGTGAAATTGAAAACATTGAATAAAATCGAGCCGCTCAAACGCCGCCATTTAACGCGCGCTTTCGATTACGTCACATGGCAGGTCACGTGGTGTGAACTCTAAGCGTTTCAGTTACTTTAGACGTATTTTAAGTTCTAATTGCTTTACAAATCATGGAAAAAGCTAAAAAACGTTCTTACTAGTATTGTATGGTACCGACGTGCTAAAACACTAGTAAAAGTACAACCGATAAAGTGTTTTTTTCCTATTCCAAGCGATGTGAATATTCGAAACCTTTAGTGTTGAGAAGGGATAATGTACCTCAATTATAGTGTTTATGTATATTTTTGTCTACTGCCTCGTTGGTATCGCGGCATAAATGTGCGCGTGGGATTGGGAGGTCTCGGGTTCGATTCCCGGGTCGGGCAAAGTGTTATTGGGTTTTTCCATTAGGAAATTCTCAGTAGCAGCACGGAGTCTGGTTATGTGCCCGGTACAGCAATAGGCTCGCCCCCTATTACGAGGGACGTAAAAATTCCTGGCGAAATGTGGGTGTAATATTACACCTCTGCCTACCCCTTCGGGGATAGAGGCGTGAGTCTATAAATAAATAAATAAAATATATTTTTGTGAAGGTCATTTAGCATTCCTATTATGCTATGTTTATATACAACGAAGCGTGAATTAGTAGTATGTAAGTTTTAATTCAGTACAAAATTCGGTTTAAAACAAACCAAGCCTAGTTCCAAAAAGTTGAATTAAACTTTCTCTACCGACCTTCCTAAACTTATTCCTAATATATTATCACACATCATATCATTTTCTGTGCAGCTGGCTAGTCTCATAAAAAGATAAACCGCCGTGGCCGGATTCGTTCGTAGGACAATATTATTATTATAGCGCGGCCACACATTGGATTCAACTTTGCGTCCAAACTGGACTCAAATTTCAAATGACCAGTATTGAACCCAACTACTGCACCACACATTGGCTTCAATATGTACTTTGTAGCCAAATACTGGAAATAGACCAAACATTGGACATGTTTCAGTTGTAGTCGCAGAGCGACACGACGATGGACGAAAACTTATTTGCACTAGCCGCTTATGCATATGGTTTAGGTACATATGCCTATTAAAAAAAGGTGGTGGGTGATTAAATTGCTCCCTTACGGAATAAAGTTATATAATATTATTATTACTAGACAAATAAATGGAAATGTCTATTCCTACCCAGAGAAATACATTTTAACTGTTTTTTTTTAATAGATACGGAAATAATTTACTGGCGGAGATGCTTCATGAACCTTCAGGACATTTTGAGAATTTCTGCAGAATGTCATCATCTGATTTTGAATATCTGCTAGAAAAAATCGGCCCTGATTTAATCGATCTCTTTCTTTTATTCCAATGATATCTATATGCTGTCATTAACGACTCCTTTATTCTTTTAATTTCTGCAATGGTGACACCACTTTAACTAAACGACGAGCGTATTCTTTCCCATGCAGCTGCTAAAACATTTCTGTTTTTATGGAATTTATTGGTTGAATCCCATAACGCTGGTTCCCCTTAGTATAATTCAATAAACTCCAAAACATGTTCATTTGACCAGTCAATCGACGGCGTTGTCATTTCGAAAATAATTACGTACCTACACAACCAAGTAACACGTACGAACAACAGCGCTGCTCGCGACGAATGAACAAACCAATGTGTGGCGCGCGAGCGGCATTTTGTCCAAGATGCCCGCGCGCACTCCCCCTTCATACCCCTCGCCTTTGAACTTACTTCAAAAACCGACTCGACACGGGTCGGTGTTGGACATTCGATTGTGATTGGACGCAATATTCACATTGTATCCAAGACTGATCCACACATTGGTGTGTTGGACCCAATACGTAACATTGGTGCAAATATACCCAATGTGTGGCCGCGCTATTAGGTACATAAAGTCATTAAGTATTTATCTACTTAATATGTGCTAAAAGTAAGAAAACTTATCGTACTTGTGTGTATAATCGTACGTGTGAACATTAATAATATCACGTACCAATTATTATGATATACCTGTTAAATAGGAGTTCTGCAGTGATGTTAATGACGAATGTTATGTATTGGTTATGTTTTAATATTTTTCTAACGCGCTGTGTTCAATTTATGTATAAAAATCAATGTGACGGACTAAAATATATAAAAAATAACATAATAATAGGTACCTTGCATGTTAAGATTTGATACAAAATATGCTGTCATCATAAATGTATCCATTTTCGGTAGATTTTCGGATTGAGCTTTGACTTAATCAGATTCAGTCATAGTCCTAGATTTACTACAAACTCAGATTCACTAGAAATCACCACAGAAACACAGGTTTAAAGTATTTTTCTCGCAAATACCACTAAGGCCCACTTGCACAACGATTCTTCGAAATTGAATTAAGATGTATTTAACGAGAAAAAAAATATTAAACACCACTAGCGTCTTGCACAACGAAAAATTTGTCGAGTAATATGATTTAAGAACTGTCAAAATTAATCACCGAAAATCGGCTGTTTAGTGGCTAATTTTATTTAAGAACTGTCACACTGATGTTGGCATCTTGTCATTAGCGACGAAAATTATCAATAATTATATAACTGGACCGGACGACGCAGCAGGGGGAAGCCTATGTCCAGCAGTGGACGTCCCTAGGCTGACATGATGATGATGATGATGTTATATCATCATCGTACCAACGTACCTACTTGTGTTATTGTTAACCCTAGAATTCTACACTATTTGGGGCACATGTTATTCCTACACTGGGGTGCTGGAACACCCCATACTAAAATGACTGTAATCCTTAAAATAAAAAAAACAATTCATGAAAATACGTTTTACTAAACAGAATCGGTAACTTGAGATCACAAATCAGCCTTATTACACAAAGTTAAATGTAGTTTGAGCAACAGCGCTTGTAGGATTTGGTCCTTTTTTGAGGATCACTGCAATGGACTAAGTTGGCATCCGGTGTCGGTCCTCCAAATGTTCATGTATCAGTTCCAAACCTAATTTCAAAACTGTCTGCTGAAACTTTATATTTGGCTTATTATTTGATCTTGAACACTTGTAAAGAACCCAGGAATTACAACTGGCCCCAACTTCTATTTCTTCCTCGCCAGCTTTGTGGTCTAGAATAGAGCTTATTTCTTCGTAATTCAAACCTCTGACAGCCATCCGAAACAAAATAAATAAACTTCATTGAATTTTACCTTCATAATATCTAAAAATATCTGTATTTAATTCATATAAGACTATTGTTTTAATAAATAATCAAATTTAATAACTTATTACATATAAATGCACCAATCGTAATAAATAAATAATCTTACAATTTTACTACACTGGGGTACTGGCGTACCCACGTTGTGTGGTCGCCTGTATAAGTGCTATACAGGCGACCACACAACGCGGTCCCTCGTCACGGTATTGACATAACGCGAGCGGTTGACATCAAACTAAAATACTCCGACGCGCGAATTCGTGGATATTAAAGAAATTGAGATATTTAGAAAACACATCGGTGTGGAGTGCACCTGCACCCCATGTAGGGTTCTACGGTTAATGCTTAAAAGTTTCTAGTTATTATTTGTCAATTGTCATTGCGTTGCTAGGCGACGACAATGCGTTTTGTTTTATGCTCAAAGTATATATAGTCTAAGGTTTTATGCGAAACCATACGCATAACATCGTTAAAATCGTAACAAAAAAGCTTCATGCCATGAAACAAAACGTAGAAACTACTTTACCGACCTCATAAAATGTTTAACTAAATCTAAGCGTTGTTGTCGTTGTGCAAGAGGACGCTAAATACTTTTAAGTTAAATTATTTTAAGCTGTTAATTCTGTTCAAAAAATTTAAATTAAGGAGTGACTTAAATGAAACGTTACGCAAGTGGGCCTAAAACAGTATGAATATCGACGCGGATAAACAGCATGGCGTGCCAGCTGACGTCACTTTTCGTTTCGACCAATGGTGACGCGTTTTGTAAGTTTGAATTGCCCGCCTTTATTTTCCACTTTTAAAACAATATTTTATGGGTTTAAATAATAATTAAATGAAAAAAATACGTTTTGATTATAATCTGACGGTAATAAAGATTCGAAAAAAAAATATAGGAGACGAATTTAAATTTTATGCATATTCCCTATTCAAGCTCCTTATTTATATGCAAACGTTTCAAATTCAGTTCAGGATTTTCGACGTGAGATAGCACATAGATATATTCGTACATACTTATGCATTTGAATGTTTAAGAAGTCGTGTTTTATGTACTTTACTACGTTAGCTTTTGATTTTTAACACCTCTAGCTAAAACTAATTGCACAAATCATAAATACCTACTTCGGTGCCTAAAGCTGGACCAAATGCAAGCCCACATGCAGTTCACACAAAAAGCATTCGCAACCTAGCTACATAAAAGAAACAGACCGAGTTAGAAGGTTTATTCGAAGCTTTACTTACTGTTTTGTGTTACGTGCACGAATCTCGTTTATTTCTGCTTTATGTAACGCTCTGGGCTCCACATAAGTTAAACCATTCTCGCCACTATCCCCCCGTGTGTATTTATGTCAAAACTCGCATGCACAAATGTCAAACTCCTGTTGTTGCATTAATATTAGCTCTATGAGACTTTCATGCTTGTTTTAAAGCCAAATCCTGTTTTATTTGTTACAAAGATAATGCTTTAATTCTGTGTATTTTGGTGACGAATCAAAAGAAGTTGGCATTGTCTATTTGTGGAGAAAAAGTGTCTAGTAAGATGCTCAAACCAGTGGTTGCCAAAGTTCTATGAGTTGCTACCCACCAAACAAAAGTTCTTATATTGTGATCCTCATCTTAGCAGTCTTAGAAGCTTTAGCTCTCCACTTAACGCTGTGCTATATATCCAAATTAGAATCGTAATCGCCGTATACAGAATCCACTCAATATTCGCTCGTGCCCTACCCATAGTTTTGGAAATGCTGCTCTAAACGGTTGTGCTTTAAAGTTCATAGTTAAGAAAAAACACGGAAATGGTGACAGCTTACAATTACTTACGATATTTTGAGTTAATTCTGATATTTTAAACATTATAATTATCATCATCATCATGTCAGCCTGGAGAAGTCCACTGCTGGACATAGGCCTCCCCCAAGGTTCGCAACACAGATCGATTTTGAGCCACATAATATGTGGCTAATATACTCTCTTAAATATCTATAGAGGAGGACTTCAACATCATCAGACCTTTATACTGTCCCACTGCTGGGCACGGACCTCTTCTCACTATGAGAAGGGTAAGGCCAAGTCCACCACGCTGGCCAAGTGCGGGTTGGCAGACTTCACATGTCTTTCGAGAACATTATGGAGAACTTTTAGACATGTAGGTTTCCTCACGATGTTTTCCTTCACCGTTTAGCAAGCGATAATTAACTATTTAATACGCACTTAACTCCGAAAAGTCATTGGTGCGTGCCGTGGATTCGAACCCGAGACCCTCTGCGTAGCAGTCTGTCGGTCTCTCCACTCTGCTATCGCTCCTACAGCGAGAGGAGGACTTAGCAGATTTTAATTCAAACAATGATGCTGCACCTACATAATATATTTCATTTGTTTACAAGTTTATGATATTCAATTGGATGACAAGGCGTAGGTACAATGTGAATTTAGTTTTAGTAGAACAATAAAAAGTATTGTTTTGATTAAATTTTATTTTGATTAATGATCACGGCTGGATACGAGTCATTCATCTTGTTACGAGGGCCTATATCATCATGTCAGACTAGAGACGTCCACTGTTGAACATAGGCCTTAGCGTCTAGTATCACAGACATCCGCCACTGCGATCGCCAATCCGTCTACCAAGCGTGGCGATCAAGACAAAATCCCTCCAAAAAATGAGCCACACTCGAGGGCCGCTATAACACAAACTATTTTTTTTATTAAAATTTAATAAAGCCTAGATCTTAAAACAAGTAATAAAAGATCACACCTCTGAAATAGATATTATTTTATTCATATTATCCATGTAATGAAACATGAAGTGGTGTTCTCGTTTCTCACGTAATATTATGCTAAATATCCCATATACGTAACTTATCCGCGAATAATCTCAGGTATCGAAGGCGCCGTAACCGTAAATCTTACTTTATGAATATTGCTGCCTCCGTGTTGGAGAGGAATCTATAAATTAATGTACTGTAACTACTTTGTATAGCGAAAGGTGTCTGCGAAATCAGTGCCCACTTACGTCTAGTATTATTCATGTACTTACACTTAGCATAGTTTTACTTTGTCTACTTTAAGTATTGAGAATGAAATCTGCATGTATTTGTAACCAACTTTAGAATAGGAGGTCGTTCTCAATTCGGTTGTATTTTTCTAATGTTTGTTACCTTATAAGTACGTCATATTTTAAACGACTTCAGGAACTAAAATAGGTAGAAGTCTAAATCCTCCTATTGGTTCATAGTAGTAATATTTCTACCACATAAACAGAGATTATATATAATTATATTATTAGTTACCCATTTAGTTAATATACACTCACAGGCACAATTAACCGCCCACCTATATCATTCCTCACCCTTTTTGTTTTCGGTTACTATGGCTTATAAACTGTTTAGTAATATTTCAACTCGTTGCCCAAATTTGTGTCACTGAAGGGTTTTAGAGATTTTGTCGTTATTTGACATTGATGCAGTTATGTTACTGTGTTAACATTTTGATTTTGTAGTGCTGTATTATTGTTTGCGACTGTAAAAAATGGTACTGAATGCGACTAGAGCAGCTAGGGTAGTGGCTTTAGCTGATGCTGGGTACAGCCAACGTCGCACCGCTCGTACTCTTGGTGTACCTCGAACTACGGTACGGGATGCCATCAGATGATTTCGAGAGACAGTCTTATACACCCGCAGGCCAGGTCCAGGCCAATGTCGATGCACTTCAGCTCGAGATGACAGCTTTGTGGTCAGCAACGTGTTAAGAAATCGTTTTTGTACCGCAACTGAAGCTTCTACAAGTCTTTTTGAGATCAGAAATGTCAGTGTTATTGAACGACCGATTAGAAGAAGTCTGGCAGAAAGAAATCAAACTGCTCCCACAACATCGTAGAGCTAGACTTGCCTTTGCGCGATAATATGCTGACTGAGCCGTGCAAGACTGGAAGGTCGTACTTTTCTCAGACGAAAGCTGATTAGGCTTAAGAGGTCCAGATGGAAGTCAACGCGTATACAGACGCCAAAATGAAAGGTTTGCTTTGTGCGCTATAACTAAAACAGTCAAAGATACGTGGAAGAGGTTCTTCAAGACCATGTGAAAGCTTTCGCCCCATTCATTGGTGACAACATTAGATTAATATAATATAATTTTCTAGGTAGTAGAGCCTTGCTGATTTCAGTATGAATGGGCCGGCTCGACCGGGGAAGTACTACCCGTTCACAGAAAATTGACGTAAAGTAACAGTACCTAAACTGTTGCGTTTCGTTTGGTTAGTGAGAGTGCCGGAGGCCCTATCCCCTATCACTTCTCCCTCATCCCACTCCTCATCCTATCCCTTTTCCCAACCCAAAGGGGCGGCAACGCACTTGTGACTCCTATGGTGTTGCAATCAATCAATCCGTCTGATCGTTTGCCGCCTTATACCATAAAAAAAAAATATGCACGTTGCCATACCGCAAGATCCGTCACTCAGTACCTCAATGAGGTTGGTAATCAAGTTTTACGGTCGTGCTGGAGTCCTCACCTTAATCCAATAGAGAACATGATATGGAACAACTTTAAAAGAAGCTATCACTGCAAAGTTACATCAGAATCCTTCGAGTGAAAATTTACATACCACCATCCGACTAACTTCAGAAATTTTCTCGTTTCTATGTTTTTTTCTTTTTTTTTATAGGCTCACGCCTGTATCCCTGAAGGGGTAGGCAGAGGTGTTATATTACACCCACATTTCGCCATGAATTCATAGGTCCCACGTAATAGGGGGCGAGCCTATTGCCGTTATCGGGCACATCACCAGACTCCGTGCTGCTACTGAGAATTCGAAAAAACCCAGTAACATTTTTGCCCGACCCGGGAATCGAACCCGGGATCTCCAATTGACAGTCGCATACACCATCCACTGAACCACGAAGGCAGTCTTTATGTATTGATACAAAAACAGTTATGTTTTCCAATTATAGTTTTTCCTGATAGAATATCTAATGTACGTATTTGCTAGGCACAAACACTTCATTGAAATCGAAGCCAATATTTTTATTTCCATGTACAACAGACTACAAACGGTTTTCTATTTCTATCGGGAAATCTGTCAGAACAAGGGGTAAAGGGTACAGAAATAGAACTTAAGACGACGGAACAGAACATGGATTTATTAAATCTAAAAGGCTGCAGATTAAAAACTGCTCTACAATGTAGTAAGTATTGAATCGTTTTATCAGTACTTTGAATGAATGGTAGTGTTTTATGCGCGCGTGAACCCTTTGAATTCAGGAAAGCTTTCTAATAGGAAAGCTTTATAATGTTATACGGTTCTCTCGTACTAATTTTGTGTCTGGAGACCGTATGAGAGAGAGACGGAGAGAGCTTTGTGGGACACATTCGATCTGTTTTGATGTGAATTTCTGAACAAGGTTTCAGTGTGTCGTAGCGAAATTAGTTTTAGTGTTCAAATTTCAAAGGTATTTACGAGTACATACTCTGCTGTCAATAGATGGAAAGCAAGCCTCTGCATGTTAACAGGATTATTTGAGCTCGGGTTACTGGTGAAATGTTGGCTTGATTCAATAGTCGACGCGTGATGAGGCTGGACAAGTATGTCCAGTTGGCAAAACTCAAAATTGGTACTTAATATTATTTTGGTGTCGTGATACGCCAAGATTTTTATGCGTGTTTACATGAAAGTTATTTTTATATTTTTGCCGTCCTGACACACTCAGTATTCTCTGCAAAAGGTAGGTAACTATGGAAAATACCAGACAAGTCACAAGATCTTAATTTAGAAAATACTATTACGCGATGATCTTATCCATCAGAATCTGTAAACAAATGTAAACAAAATCATATTGTTTACAATCAATACGTCAAGGTCATATCAATCAACGCAGCGTCTGGAATAGAGATATCTTCACGTAAATCTCAAGATGAAGGCAAAAATAGCCGAACAATACATTACCGTAGAACGACGAGTCAGAATTATCACTAGTTCGTTTTTTGACATCTCTCGAGGACGATCAATCCATCAATTGAGGCATAACGAGCTTTAGACAAGCTATCTGTTAGTAATACGGATTGGCTCATAAAAAAATTGAGACAAACTATGACAGAGTGCCATCTAATGTCCAATTCAATATGGCGTGAGATTGTCTTAATAGAATAATTTAATTAAATAATTTGAATAAAAATGCCTGAAGCAATATGGTCGCTAAGTAACAAAGGCTAATAACAAATAAAAAAATAATAAACGCCTGCTACCTATGTAGTTCATAAAAGTATTCATATAACAAAATATATCTAATAATTTAGTACCTATAGATTATATTTTCAAAGATCTTAATGAAATAGGGGGTTGAATTATGCTAAAGTAGAAGAAGAAAAATCGTAGCATAATGCAACGAAAGAAACTCATAATGAGTATACTGCATCGTCATGTGGTTCATTAACCATTTTTCGTTGACTACTCAAACTTTTCAAGAGGGCGCTGTCCTTTGTCTTTAAAAGGTTGCCAAAGTTACATAGTTCGCTGCATATTCTTCAACGCTGTTTATGTGCTGATTGGCTGATATCACACACCTATGAAACTCTCATGGATGAAGTCGTTTAAAGTCGTTAGGTTTACAAGGTATACATATATGGCTCTATACAATGATTTTATTCACACTCTACTCGCCCAAAACGAAAAAGTCATTAGTGCGTTCCATCTGATGAACTTCGAACCTACTGAGTAGCAGTACAACAGTCTCCTCACTAGGCCTGTTAATTCTACTTCTTTATTCCACAGATCAGTCCCTCTGAAAAAGAAAAGCCTGTCTTAGCTTAACCTTGGCCTCCTAATTAGGACCGATTTTACTTCCATTTATAATAATTTGGTCGTCTAAAAGCGTTTTTTGTCGACTAAAAGGTCGTATTGTAATCGCGTTTACCGATTTGGAAGAACCGCGTTGTCTAAATGAAGATTAAAAACAATTTTATAGCTACAAATGTTCTAAAAGTTATTTTACGGAGTCCAACGAGTACGTTGGACTCCGTAAAATCTGATTAATGAATTACATCCGGGTGAATTTAATTCCTTGAAATGTTTACGTAAATTTTAATATTTGTATCATTATAAAATGGGGAAAGTTACCTTTTTCGAGGAGGAGGAGGAGAAGGAGACATTAACAGGAGACACGTTTAATATCTCGTCACTTTCATTGAGTTGGCGTGACTAGCGTAGCAATCTACAATCCTGTTTGTAGTATATTTTTGCTATCATTTTAGGTGGTATGGTGTTATGGCCGCTCGTCAGTAATTGATTTAGATTTTCAGTGCCTTTTTTGAACGACGGTGCGAATAATCCTTAAATCGAACCTTAAGCTGTAGCGGTGTGGGCGTAGACTAACACCTATATTTAATTAATGGAATGATGTGTGGGTTGTCTTGATTGTACAAAAATATTTTATTTAATAACAAAGGCAGCGATAGCCTAGTGGAGATACCAACAGATTGCCATGCAGAGGGTATCGGATCTGAAACCACGGCGCGCACCAATGACTTTTCGGAGTTATGTGCGTATTGAATTGTTAATTATCGCTTGCCCGGTGCCTCCAAGAGCACGTTAAGCCATCGGTCCCGGCTGTCATGAAGATGTTTAACAGTCGTTATAGGGAGTCAATAGGTACCTACCCATGAATAAACTGACACTAGTCTAAGACATGGAATATATCTATCCCTTTGGGTTGCGGAGGTCAGACAGGCAGTCGCTATGTGGTTTACCACATAGCGACTTTAGTTAATATTCACTCAAATCCGGTTAAACTAGAAAGCGGACCCCGGGTTCTAAATAGGATAACGCTAGGAGGATAATGATGACCATTCAAATAACTTGATATAAGCTTTTATTTAAATACTAGACTTCCCCACGGCTACATCCTTCTGGTAATTGGTCATTGAGGTAAAAAGTTGCCTATATCTGTCACTCCTCAACCTCCTAACTAACTCCAAGTACAACAAACCATACCATAACATCGCTTCGTTGCTACTTGAATGAAGGACAAAAAAACACACTTTCGCATTATAATAATGTTATACTGCTTCCGTGGTCCAGTGGATAGCGTATGCGAATCCTGGGTTCGATTTCCGGGTCGGGCAAACGTGTTACTGGATTTTTCCAAATTCTCAGTAGCAGCATGGAGTCTGGTGATATGCCCGGTAACGGCAATAGGCTCGCCCCCTGTTACGTGGTACCTAAAAAAATCATGGCGAAATGTAGGTGTAATATTACGCCTCTGCCTACCCCTTCGAGGATATAGGGGTGAGTCTATAAAAAAAGGTATAAATAGTATTGATACTTATTACCTTTGTTTTCCACAGGTACGGCCGCGAAGATGAAGAAGTGATGGGTCTGAAGTTCTGCAACGAGGCCATCATGAGCCTCGCACAAATATGGCCTCTGCATTGCAACCATGAAAGAGAACCTAACACACCACTGCAGGTAAATATTACATGTTAAGGTAGCGTGTAACTTTATGCTTGGTATCTGTATATATAAAATTCTTTCGTTACTAACTGACAGACAACCTACAATCAAATCTATTGGGTGCAAGATGCTGAAATTTGGCATGTATGTTCCTTTGGTACTGTGTGGATGCAATAAGAAGCGATCTCCCGAAATTTCTACGGGATCGAGCAGTAACAGATTGAAAAACAAAATGTGCGGGTGTAGCTGCGTGTAGCTGTGCTGGGTGTAGTCCTGTAGATTTTAAATAAAAATTGACCGTTTCTTCCCAATCCTGAGGAAAATTCGGCGAATCCCTTATTAATCTTCCTACGGTCCCAAAGGAACATACATACATGCTAAATGTCAGCTTCTTGCCCCCAGTAGTTGCTGTGCGTTGTCTATAAATACAATTAATTAAAAGATAGAATATTGATGTAACGTAAATATAAAAAATATCGTGAGTTGTATTCGAGCGAAAATGTTAAAATTACAAATATGTATCACGTTCAGCCAGATATCATAACAATTTTTGTATAAATGAAACCCGTATTCGAAATAGTGACATACATGTAGGTACTATATTTTAATTAAATATTGCAACAGTCAAAAGTACCTCACTACAATTTACAATCGTAGCAATATTTGGATTTTAATCAAAAGTTACTGTGAATACAACACATTCGTCACGTTTAATCCTTCTGAACCGGTCAGCCAATCATTAAAAAATGCACAGAGTACATATATTGAAAATATTTGGTACGGAAACGCTAATAAATAGATAAAATACATGTTTAATTATACTTAAACACATATATATTAAGTAAGTGAAATCAGGAACAAAATATATCTATAAGGGCCGGCGCACACTGACGTCGCGGCACGGCACGGCAAAGGATTTTATTACTGATCAAGTTATTTTTATTCTTATTTCAATGAGTTTAGAATTCATATTTCTTTATTCCGATACAATCAGATCGCGGCATGCTGTGGCATACTGCGGGACGCCGCGGTATGCCACAGCGTCCCGCAGTATGCCACGGCGTAATCATTAAATAAGCTGAATTCACCGTTAGTAAATCTTGTTCTCCATAAATTTATTATAGACCCAGAATTGTTTTCTCTTCAACGTATCAGTTTGTATTTATCTTTCTTCATCTTCAGCAAGAGGTGCTATTAATACTAAATTCCAGTCAATTAGACGCTTCCGGCTTCAGTATGAAAGCGTCTTCGAAGCGTCCTTCGGGCTACCGAAACATGCCGTGCCGCGCCGTGCCGTGCCGTGCCGTCAGTCAGCGCCGGCCCTTACGGCGGGTTCTAATATTCGTTAAATCTATGGATTTGAGTACTGGAGATACATATTTGACATAAGCTCCAAAAAAATGTCTAATATTTATATTTAGTAGCCTCGTAGTTAGTAGCCAAATATATGGATATATCGAATATCGAAACCGGCCGTAATTCATCGCGGTTCGCTATCAGACGTCAACCGCGATGGTTTGATGTCATCGGTTCTAGGAGAGTCTAAATCACTTGATCGGACTGCCTCAAACTCGACCCACAGTAAGTACTTTTTCTATCTGAGAACAAAAAGACATTTTTTTTAACTAAACCCATTTATAGTAAAAATTATCATATAAAGTGTCCTAGTTACTAATTACATTAAATATCTAAATATGAGCATTTTTGCCCGCGTAATAAACCTAATTTCGTTTATAAAATCCTATCGCGATAATTTTCTTAGAATAAGTTCGGTAGGCTTTTTAGGAAAATTACCCAAGGTAAGCAATCAAATTGTATAATATATAAAGTTAATAAACAAATATCAATATAATTATAACTTTGACGTTGGCTTTTCATTTCAGCACCCGCCAAAGAATTTTCCATAATTTGTGTAAAGTAACTTTTATATAAAGTAAATGGAAAATTCTATGCCACGAAATAGTTACAAGCTCACTTTATATTACATCAAGGAGTATGTTTTATAGGTCTATAAAAATATGTTTTTGCGTCCCTCATGTTTGCAGAGGCGCACACGGACGGCTTTCATGCAATTATACGCAAGAAAGTTGCATCCATTTCAAAACGCGTGAGAGGTAGTAGCAACAGCATTCTGAAGATGATTGCAAATAGAGCAGATTGTCCCATTCAGCACAGGTGGATGCAAATTATGATGGGCATGTAGTTAAATTATTATAATATTGTGAATTATTATTCTTTTGACATTTATTGAGATTTATTTTGTGACATATTAGGTACTTGTTCTACTTCTTTTGACATTTATATTGACATTGATTTTGTGACATATTAGGTATTTGATTCTATTTCTTGACATTTTTATTGACATTGTTTTTGACATATTATTGATTATTTCTCATTACATTTTTATTGACATTGTGTGACATATTTTGATGCTATTTTTTTTGACATTTTTATTGACATTGGCCAACTGTTTATTTTAGACATGACATTGAATAATTGTTGTTTTATAACTATGAATTTTTTTTTTTTTTTTTTTGTAATGGAATTTTTAACAATTTTATGGATCTATATCTGAAATAAATGCTTATTAATATTATTATTATTTTATTAGATCACGAGTCTTTCACAGCCTAGGACCCGAAGAACTGCTGTAATTGAGTTGTACAACCTAAACCCTATTTTGGTACGGAGCACAAAGACAAATGAGATTAGATTTCCAAAATAAAATTGTTACCCCAACATGATACAAATACTCGTACTTACTATGAATATTTAGTGAAAATTCGAATAATTTATTTGATGCTTTTGTAAGCAAAAATGCAGAGAATCGATTTCGGTTAGACTAGCTCTTTTTAGGGTTCCGTACCGAAAAGGTAAAAAACGGGACCCTATTACTAAGCCTCCGCTGTCTGTCTGTCTATCACCAGACTGTATCTCATTAACCGTGATAGCTGGAAAGCTGAAATTTTCCCAAATTATGCATTTCCGTGGCCGCTATAACAACAAATACTAAAATTAAAAAAATATAAAATACTAAGGGGGTTCCATACAATAAACGTGTTTTTGTTCGTATTTTTTGCTCAAAATTACTAATAACAGTTGCTAATAACAGGTAGACGCTTAAAATTTTCACAGAATATGTAGTTGTATATTACCTTTCAAAATAAATAATGAAATAAAAATAAAGTACCTAAATAATAAAGGGGAGCTCCCATACAACAAACGTAATTTTTAAGCAATTTGTTAAAACTGGTAGAAACTTAAAAAATATTTAAGTAGGTATACATATAACAAACGTGATTTTCTTTGATAGATGATGGTACGGAACCCTTCGTGCGCGAGTCCGACTCGCACTTGCCCATTTTCTTATTTACCGGACAACATTTAAAAGTTAAACGAAAAACTGGTGCCTTTGTTGTTTTTATAAGACAACCCTGACAACCCCAATTCCCACTAGGAATAATTCCTGTGTTGCGGGAAACTTTACAAACATACAACCAAAAGATACAAATTACCTCCTGACTTGGATCATCTATTTGCGGATCATACAAAGTGTTATCTCGTTTGGGCATCAAACAAGTAAGTGCCGCAGTGTAAAGCGGCCTAACTGCCTGTGAGCCACTCAGTAATGTATCATAAAAGTATATTAATAATGAATTTTTTATACATTTTACGTGTAAAAAAGTAAATTAAACAATTTTATATATAATATACATCGATGTAACCCTTTGAAACTGTTTGTATTTGATTCTCCGTGATTGAACTGCCGTTGGTTGATTGGATGTGCACAGATTGATTAGAATATGCCAAAGATAGTCAAGGTAATCAACGCTGCAACGTTCAATTTAAAGACATACGGTAGGGTAATCCATAAACTTGATATATTGTACAATAGGGGTACCGGAATACGCCCCTAACATGGAATACTGTTATATCTCTTAGTATACCTTTCCTCTAAATACCGTCAAGTCATGCTCAGATTAATGGTATGGCTCAAATATATATCTAGCTACCAAATGGCTGAAATTACTAATTAGAAATAAATCGTGATATAGAAATGCTGACATACATAATAAAAAATTAATTATCATACATAGATTAGAACACTGTTTCTTTGAGCAGTCGTCTTAAAAGAAATAGCTACTATAATGTAACGTATAAGGCTCTAAACTTAAAGCGGTCTACTGTTAAACACAGGCCGCCCCCAAGGCTCTTCCCAAGGCCCTCCGACCTTGAAAGAAATACCTACACAACAGTATCTCGCAAATAATAAACATCAATAACTTTACTGTATTGTGATTCTCGCTTTCGCATCTGCTACGATCCCAGGCTTTGAAGCATTGAAAAACATTTAGCGTGACCTTTATTCCGACTGCAACAATATAAGAGATATTTAAGGAACATTTTGTATTGGAGGATAATATCTATTATAAAAGAAGCTCTGCTAATGTAAAGCGCTTTGTAATTCTTTAATGTGAAGGAAGAAAAGAGACGCAACAAAGTGAAACTGAAATAGGTTTTATTGAAGAGTTTAACTGCACGTGTCAGGTGTGTTTTAAAAGCTTACTCTGTACACTGCACAGTGTTGTAGTTTCAACCAACATTTAATTTTAAATATCGTTTTCAATATTTTTACATTAGCCAGTTGTTAAGATGTGTACATAATGCAGATTATGTAAACATAAGTCATAACATGTTATAAAACATTGCTATGTAACATGTTCCAGTAACGTGGAGCTTTGTACTCCGTTCAGGAATTGTATGTAATGGATAGCAAAGTCATTTGATTGTTATTCTGTATTATCTACTGTGCAGCACTCTGGATGATGTGTATCACCTGTTAGTGGCATTTGTCAGAATCCAACTACTTAGAGAGGCTAGTTGAAAAATTTAAATTACGTTGGTGTCTTTATAAGTATTTTAACTGAGCCATTATCTGAAACTGCAATCTTAATTTATAAAATACTTTAGGTATAATGTTAATTTAAATGACAATATTTTACTAAATAGTTCACGGTATGATGGAGCCAATATGACCTTTAGCTTTTGACAACATTAAGGTCATGTTAATAAAAAAAAAGGATTTTTTTATAGATTCTTAAACGTAAACTAATTAAATACGGTTCCTCAAGGTGGACTGTGAAAATACGGCTGAAAGTCAAAAACGCAAGTTTCTTACATCGTAGATCCTACGTGGGTGAGAGAGAGAAATCCACCCTACATCACACGGTAGGTACGGGTGTTGGGGATGTCGCTCTCCACGTAATGATCCAAGAACGCAGTAATTTGTGAACCTGAGGATAGCAAGTTCAAGGGCCGGTCCTCATCCGCCTAAAAAGTAGGGAAAGGGGCGCCGCGCACTGTGTCTACGTGCACTTTCCAAAATAGCAGAACTTCCATAATAGGAGGCCCGCCAGCAAATCGGTAGGTTGAGTCCCAGATGTGGTAAAATACGCTAACCCCGCCGCAGAAGAGCCGTTGTGTAGAATGTTGAGACGGCTAGCACACGATTCCCACTGTTTAAAAAAGTCGTACGTGTAATTAGCATAATGATAGCTCAGCCATTTGACATGGCGTATAACAGCTTTCAGTGTTATGGCTATTCGTTATCTCACATCGGATCATCATCTCAAAGGTAGGCTTTTGTCTGACTAACGGCCATTTTAAATATTCGAACTATAGATAGATCTGTAGAGTTTCGATTCGTGTTTGACATATTTTGTATGCAGCTTATGTCAAAAATTGTCAAAAACTAATCTAAAATCTACAGATCTATCTAAAATTCGAATATTGAATTCCGTAGTAAGAGGTTAATAATTATTTATGTTACCAGTATATTTTGTGTTCATTTTCTCAGTATTCCTGATTTTGTTTGCCCACTTAGAAAGACATGCTTTCTCAAATATAGGAAAGAGCTGGCAGGTTTCTATAAACTCGAGTTCGATTACTGGTAGGTATTGATTTTACAATAAACTCCATTTGAACTGAATTTCGTAACGTACCTCCTTCACGTCTTGACAGTAAACTAGTTAAAGTCCTCAGCAAATTGATGCCCGATACTCGAACCCCAATTAGTGTCAAGTATTCAAATTAAACTTGTGCTTGCGTGGGACTCAGAGTGTCATGTGGATGATCCTTAATTTTATCGGACACTGGATATTATGATTAAATATGCTCAAAGCCATGGCGCCTTGTTACGAAACATACACTAAATATCTTTTTGAAATTCTATGAAACAAGTATCGCATGAGGTTTTTAATATTTATTGCTACGCCTACGCATAAAGTTTCAAAGGTTAAAGAGTCTAATTTGACATGTTGCTGTGTGTTCTTTCTACAATAAGTATACGTGTAGGTATACAAATTGTACACCTACATTTTTATAAATGCTTTTTAGGTAGGTATACCAAGTCTCGGATTAAGGTGCTGATAGACTAGATTGAATTGTACTGCGCAAAAAGAATTTATAAATAACAAAAAGAAAAGCATGTTTATCCATTATCTATCACACGAAGTACCAGCTCTGCTAAGTTTGGGACTAATTGGTGTGTATGGGATACAATATTATTTATTTACCCACGTACTGGATACATGTTCGCGTCGACTAATGAAAAAAACAGGTGTAACCTAATAGACCGGGTGAATGTTCCTCGCTCGAGCTGACCATTAAACTTGGTCTGCTGTGAACATAAAAGCTTTGCCACGAGACTAGGGACAACCCAGTAAGCTAACAGGACAACGTGAAAAAAAGATTGGCCAAGTGCGAGTCGGACTCATCCACAAAGGCTTCCGTACGATCATGTATGAAAGAAAATCACGTTTGTTGTATGTACACTTAAATATTCTTTAAAATTCTAGCTGTTTATTAAGATCGAGTAAAAAATTGCTTAAAAATTACTTTTCTTTTAAGCGTCTACCTGTTACCGTTAGTAATGTTGAGCAAAAATACGAAAAAAAACACGTTTATTGTATGGGACCCTCCTTAATATTCTATTTTTTTTAAGTATTTATTGTTATAGCGGCAAAATTTCAAATACGTAAAATTTCAGCTTTCTGGCTATCACGGTTTATGAGATACAGCCTGGTGACAGACAGACGGACAGACAGACAGACAGCGGAGACATAGTCAGGTTTTTACTAACGTTTTTACCTTTTAGATACGGAACCCTAAAAAGATGAATCCATTGCCCTTTAGATTGCTACAGAAATACCCCTTAACAATATTATGCAAAATAGTTTAGTACCTAAGCGAAGCATTTTAAATATGTACCTCATATCTCCAAATCCATGTATAGATCGAATATTGAATTTAGCGGTATAGGTATTAATAAGGACAACCAATCCAATCATTATAATGAGCCCATGTTTCATTCTTATTAACCACCCGCATGCTTTAATTCAATATAAATAAGATTACCTTTGTTTTGATAATAAGAGCTTATCTTCAAGTTAAATGAATAATTTCGATGAATTTGGATAAGTATTTGATCGAATGGTTCTCTTTGCGTTGTATTGGTCTTGGTTTCAAACAAGATAATTTTAAATACCCTCAGGCATGTTAAGACAAAGGGGTGACCGATACATAGCAGTTCACCGATGTGTATCTAACTAAATAATACGATTGTTTACTCAGCCACCATTGAATGGTTCTATCAGAGAACAATGCTCAATAATAAATTGAATATGGTAAATATAATTTATTTTTCTCATGGAAGAAAGGAGTGAATCCTTCAACACTTAATAACGTTTAGCTTTTTAATAAACTTGAAAATAATTTGTTACGTTTTTATTAACTATTTTTGTAGCTATGTCTATACCAAATTTATCTTTTGGTGATATCATTTATAATGAATATACGAGAAGACCAATTAAAAAGAAATGTACAATACTTATTCAGAATAGAATTTTGTAATCATAGTCAATTTTGTAATTTTCACTTCTGAGAAGGTCATAGTATAAACTGTTCATACATTGTTCAACGATGCATACAATGTTCTTCTATAAAAAATATCTGCCTGTCTGTTTAACTTTTCATCTTAGTACCCGGCGGGAGCCCTATTTTGCTAATTAATATAATTATTATGATGTTCTTTCCAACAGGATGCTCTCATAAAGCGTCTGGGGTCCAACGCGTACCCTTTTCACCTGGAACTAACGCCACTAGCGCCACCTAGCGTCCAACTAGTTCCCGCCAAGCAGTACCACGGAGCACCTATTGGCACATCGTACGATGTCAGGGCTTATATCGGTAAGTTTTATATAATTACGAAACTTTGCCTGCGGTTCCACCCTCGCAGATGTCGGTTATCGCAGTAACTACAGCATATGCCATCTTAACTAATTCTGCACAAAAAGATAATATATGAATACCTCTCCATTGCGACGTGTAAGAAATACAAACAAACAAACACATTAAACAAGTTTACTCAGCGGCATATTCTGATAAAGCATAAATATGTAAGGCATAAATACCTCTGTATTTTACGACGTTTTTACATATTTTTGCAAACAAACACATATAATATAAGTATGGATATACAAAACATCATCTTAATCAAATCATGGACCAATAAAAAAGGGTGATCCTTTTGTGATTAAAACCAAAGAATAGGGAACACTCAAGTAAATACACGATTCGAGGATCGTCAAGACAAATACAAAAGCAGATTGTGGGACCAGTTTCCTTTCTTACTCTTAATTAATACAATTGCGAGGCTGATATAATAAAAGATCTGGATTCTTCTCCACTAAACGAAGTTAACCCAAGACTTGTTTGAGCTTGAATAATTTGTTAAGATAGTGGAAACTTGGGCATAGTTTTATAAATAAAGATTTGTATAATACCGTCTGCTATTGTGATAAAATGGACGAATATTGACGTGATAAGTGACTTGAAATGTAACAGATAAATGGTTTATAAAGAAGAATTGTATCTCATTTAAAAATATCGCCAAATTATATTTTGTAGGATAAACATGCATGTGATTATAGATATTATTATCATCATTATAGGCTCTGTACATACTCTTTGAATGCACGGTTTCAACATTAAATAATTATACAACATTATAAATATTAAGAACTAAACTTCGCCCACGCCACTACGCAGGTGAATAAAATTATACCCCTAAACCTTTCTCAGGAATCACGTTGTCTATTGGTAAAAACATTGAAATCCATTTGTAAGCTTTTGTGTTCATCGCGTTTATAAAGACAGGCGGGAAGAAAAGATGCTTCATTTTATAATACGCATAGATGTGACAAGACCGTCTGAATATTGTAAGTTAAGCTGTCTTAGATTTTTACATGCTGTGGGCCTCAGATGACACAGCTGACCTCTTATCCCGTGAAAGTCGGTCATCGCGATAAAGAACCTGCATCAGCTTTTTGACAGTCAGCGCGCATGGAAATTGTACCATAACATCGCGACGGTTGCGACGCGAATGAAGGACATTTTTCATGCGTGGTAATTGTTAGGAATGAAAGACAAACAAAGAATTAGACTTTTTCATCTATAGATATTATTAAATGAAGTAATTTTTTTCCTGTTTCACTGTATGAACGTGACAAACACAAAAACATCAGAAGGGACTGTTGTAAGGTTTTCAGCAATCGATAGGGCGATTCCTGAGTAAAGATTCAGTGTATGATTCACGCGGGTGGAGCAAAGTATATTTCATAATAAAAGTAGATATAAAATATTTCAATCTATTTAGATTTTTACTTACGATTCATTTCACCGGAAAATCAAAGTAGGTACTTAAATAATGAAGAAACCTTGACGTGATATAGTAATTTAATATCGCTTAATAGTCGGGAGCAGACGTATTTACGCGTCAATATAATTATCTTTTGGACTAGATTTACGCAGGTATATTCGCGAACAATAGTGTTCAAAACGATAAATGTCCCTGGTGCCAGTAAAATTGATGTAATGCTCAATCGACTATAGATTGTGAGCTCTGAAAAGACTAACGAACGTGTAGTAGAGACTAAAAGCCAATACATATTTTCTTGTAGCCGTACTATATAGTGGGTATGAAATTGGTGATATTTATTATTGTCATCTATTAATTATATCGTAAAATTATATGTAGTAGGGCAAATATGCATGTGTTTATAAATATCATCATCATCGGCCCTGTACATAACATTTTGAATGCATTTGACATTGCGCCGAGTGTGGTGTGTTCGATCCACACAAGAGACAATACATTGTGTACTTAATCTATAAATTGTTATTTCGAGTATGGGTGTAGATTGTGTCAAGCATAGTTGTAAAGTGCCCCGCGACACTCGAATAATACCTAGGGCGGGAGTACTCTTTAAAAAATAAATTAATAAGTAATATATAAACTGTCCCACTGCTGTACACCGGCCTCTTCTCACTTTGCGAAGGGTAAGGCTATATGATAGACCACTACGCTGTCTTTGGAGAACACTATAAAGAACTCTCAGACATGCAAGTGCCTCACAATCATTCATTTACACAGAGCAACTGCCGTCTGCCTTCCACAAAGGGATAGCGATATTCGATGGTTTAGACCAGTATCAGTATATTTGAGGGTACTGACTTCTCGTAACGAGTGTCATAGACCTTCATGACACCCGTTCGAAGGTTTAACGTGCTCTCCGAGGCACGGGGCAAGCGATAGTTAACTGTTTGATACGCACATAACTTCGAAAAGTTGCGCGCCTAAAACATTAACCTAACCTTTCCTCATGAATCACTCAGGTATTGGTGAAAATTGCATCAAAAAGCGTTCAGTTGTTTCCGAGTTTATCGACAGACAGACTCGGCGGAAAACTGTTGTTTTAAAAATCTCATACAGCTTTTCGCAGTCGACTGCTAGACACGGGCCACTACTAATTTCGACGACCGGTTGGCGTAGCGGGAGTGTAAGCAACTGCTATTTCGAAGGTCGCGGGTTCGATTCCCGCTCAAGTCAAACATTTGTGTGCATGAACATGGATTTTTGTCTTTGTCTGGCTGTTTCTATGTATAATATGTATGTATTTACAACAAAAAATTGTATATATATATGTTTATCCATTGTCTAGTATCCATAATAGGTGCAAGCTCTGTTTAGTTTGGGACTCGATGGTGATGTGTGTATGTGGTAGAATATTATTAATTTGCGTCATAATAGTGTTGAGAGTCAGTAAGACGTATTTTTTTGACATTTAAAACTAAAAGTTAAATATGTGCTTGCAATCAACTAACTGCGGTTTGCGGATTCTATAGAAAAGAAAAAGAAAAATTTATTTTGTAATAGCACATAGGACACATAATAGAAAACAAGTAGGTAGGTACATATACAACAATTAGTAGATTTAGAACATTTATATAAAAGAAAATAAATATATCGCGATATATTGGTTTTAAAGATATTAATCTTCCGTGACGACTACGATCCCTGTAAACACATCGAAACGTCGGATAGTAATAAATAATGTGATTTCTGGATCATTCGGTTTATATATCGCGATAAAATCCGTAAACCGTAATTTGATTTCAATGTGTAACATTCGCGTAAACACAAGAAATTACTATGCAGTCAACTACCCAAATTCCTGTCCATCCAAAGGTTGCCTGGAAGAAATCGCCCTTGGTGAGAAGGCCGCCGTTTGTACATAAATCGTCGTTTTAAGTCACTTTATTAATGTACTGAATTTTGGTATGCATTGTCATGAAGATCTTTGACAGTCGTTATAAGGGGTCAGTGCCTTCCAAATAAACTGGCACTAGTTTAAACCATGGATTATCGCTATCCCTTTGGGTTGCGGAGGTCAGACAGGCAGTCGCTCTGCGGGAAAGCTGATTTTCAGCCAAATTCGGTTAGACTAGTAAGGGAACCCGAGGTTGAAACTGACATAACGCTAGGAGGATGATGATTTTGGTGAGCAATAAAGTATAGGTGTATCTATCTACCCTATTAACGATACACTTTTCTAACAGCAGAGCGTCCAGATGAGAAGGTCTCTCGTCGCAACACAGTACGTATGGGCATCCGAGTGCTGCAGGGTCCTGGGAGGACGGTGCCCCCTCCAGTGCTGCCGCCGCCTTCGCCACATCACCCCCTCAGCGCACTGGCCCATCACAATGTACTCAGGTGGGTGGGATAACTATTTTTTTGAAGCGCTCATAGCGAGACTTGGCTTGCTGTTCGTAGTAGATCGGTAAAATTAAGCAAGCTTGCAAGGGTCGCCACATCAGAGCGTTACCGTGCTTCGGGGGGCACGTAAAGCTGTCCCGGTTTTTGTCTCAGGACAAAGATCGTTAGGCCATGTTGTAGACCTTTAAGTGGTACCGAAAACTCCGACACCAGAGTTGGCCACACACTCACACGAGAAGAAATAGGATAACTTTTATACGTAGGAGGGATGTAGGAGAGTGAAAACGTTGGCGAAACGATCTAGATGACTTCAGTTGAAAATGGCCCGTCCTGCATACTTTAGGTACGTACTTTTTTGTATCATCAAGCTGTATCGCCTAAAGGGTGGGCAGATGTGTATACACCCGGATTTCACCTGATTAATTTAAGACCCCACGTAATGGAGAGTGAGCCTACTGCCGGTACCGGCCACATTTCCAGACTCCATGCTGTAACTGAGAATTTTAAAAAACTCTAACATTTATCGCCCAAGCCGGGAATCGAACCCGGGACCCCATCGGCAGACACATACACTATCCACTGAACAACGGGGGCAGCCAATTATTTATTAATAAAAAATGATAATTGGCTGCTTTTTGTGTTCCTGCCATAGACAACGTATTGGCTTAACTTCCACAGACACGCGATTTACGTATTACAATATCATTATCTACCACGATAATATTGATTTAATAATTATTGGTGCTTCCCAATTGTATCAGTATGTTCTCTTAACAATTTGTAATAATATGTTCGTCAAATATTGGCTAACTTTTTATACCATTATACGACCAGGGGCCCTTACTCTCCAAAATAATAACAATCTCTATTTATAACCAATACAATTCCAATGTCCCTTTTATGGTCACGTGGTTGCGTACTCTTGAAACCAATGTTGTCAGTATTGGATTGAAACTGGGATTGCCCTGCAATTGGATGAAATAGTGTTGTAAATTTGTTACTATTAAGCAACATTAGGTTTTTGAAAGTCTATATGTTGAAAATAACAAGATAAATAGATAAATATTATGCGGATAATTGTTTAACTCATTTATTTTATCATCTTTAAATTAAATAAGAACTTGAAAATAGCTAATAAAAATTCATACAAATTACGCATTTCTGGCTGTATGTGTGATGGCCGTTGCCACTTGTCATCGCAGTACATAAAAGTGAATCAACTCAAAAGTTCTCCAATTTTTTAATATTTACGAGTAATTACGAGTCGAGTTTGATAAAGGAGCTTCTTTATGTTTGTGTATTTGTTTATCTGATTCAAGAAATAAAACAAGAGCGATTAAAAAATATAAAATTAGTTTTACTTAATAAAGTTAGAGGTTTACATACTACTTTAATATCTTGAATCATACGTATTAGGGGAGAGGGGGGTAGCCCCGGCCATTTTTTTGTTTTCGATATTATGACTATATTTATTAAGAAAGATATAAATAAAACTATAAAAAATAATCAACGTTATATTTATTTAAGATAAAAATCAAAAACTTAGACAACAACATAATAACTCTGTAATTAAATCCACTTGAAATATCAATCAAATTTTGGCATCTCTTAAAAGTCGCGGGTAGCCCCGGCCACCTACGTATTTAAAGATTAATCCTTTTTTTGGCGACACATACATCACAGTAATAATACAAATGAGATGGATTTATATCCACACATGCTTCGTGAGCCCAGTCCTCACATATTTTGCATTGGATCCAGTCCTCATCGAATGTTTCACCGCAAATAATGCATTCCGTCTCCTGATGTTTCGAATCTGGCTGAGATAAAACCTTCTTAACTTTTACTCCCGTTTTCATGCTCATCTTGACCTTTGCCGCAGCTTTGGTGTCTTTGGCCTTCTTCATTAATTCCTTTTTATAAGGCGAAGACGTCAAAATTTCACTTTTTTGTGTTCTTCTTCTCCGGGCTGTCAGTCGTTTTTTTGAGGCATCCGGAAGAGGTGACAAATCCTGAAGCACAACATCAACCCTTGCACTTGGTGCTGCTTCTTGTAAAGCTGCTAACGGCGCAGCTACCTTTAATACGATCTTGCAGAGAAGTACGTGGAACTTCTTATCGATCTGCGGCTGCTCTTTCAGAATATTTTTTATCAAGGACGGCTTGAATTGCTTTTTTCATATTCTCTTCACTCCAGTCTCCGCAAATTGTAGTCCTATTTTTAAATTTAGGCATTTTACCACTGCAACAAATTAATATTAGGTGTTAGATTTAAATTTATGGGGAATAATAGCATCAGCTCCTGTGGCCGGCGATACCCCCAATAGCGATGGACGGGGTTACCCGACACGACTTTCATCAAAAAAAAAAATCTTACTAAAAAGCATATTATTACACATTCAGATAAACTTAAATTTATGAAATAGAAATGTATTGAAATATGTAAAAAATATAATATAAATTATTACCTACGTTTATCCAATAAATATAGCCTCAGAAACAATTGATATCCCGCGCAACCAGTCCGCCAAAAACAAAATACACTCAATTTGCGTCCGAGCGCCGCGGTCAGGTGACTTCAAATGTCAGTATCTGTCGAATGGCGAATAAACACACACAGACATAACACGTACGTGTGGGTAACATCACGCGATTCACTAGTATTAGCGGTGGCCGAGGCTACCCGCCGGCCGGGGCTACCCCCCGCTCCCCTAAGTATTTATTCTAATATGATCAATATTGTTGATTACTATTCAAAATAAACATTATCATAAGTCCTAAACTTAGTTTAATTAAATGCTTCATATTTTGATATATTTTCTCAAACAAATCCAACACAGTAATTCGTTTCGTCCACGTATCACGTAACACGGCGTTCGTCTCGTCTTCTTTTTATTTCATTTTTGTGACGTTTAATAAATATATTACTCATTATCATTAACCGTGTCAAAATAGAAACTTACAATGCTTACTATTACTTTAAATAAAACATAAAACATCAACAATTTGTAAAAAAAGTGAACGAAAGTTACTGTTTTGATATTGGATAAAACTCAATTCACAAACAATTCTAACACAATCTTGACGCAATACACAACTGTCAAAATATGCTCGGGAATCGCTTTACTTGCTTTCCAATACCGATCCCAATTCAATTTAGTTCCTCAAAAATACGTTCAATTTCAAACCGATTTGGCGTTAGTATCGTGCTCAAGATTACGAAATGACACAATCCCAATGTCGATAGATCGGAATTAAATTCAAGAGTAAGGCCCCAGAGCTACACATTTATTTAAATTAAACTTCTGCTCTATCCCAGGAGAATTTCGGGAAAATCCCTTCTTTGTCTAATGCCAAATTTCAGCTTCTTGCAGTTAGTAATAGTTTTAGCAGAGCGTTATCAGTCAGTCAGTAATGCAAGAATTTGGCATTTACCGGTCACGAAATATCTTTCAAAAAAAATTTATAATTTTATCGTACAGATTTGTCACTATAACTTTGCCGAATTTCAGCTCTATAGTGCTTATAGTTTTTGCGCAGACAAACTACAGAAGGTCATGGTGAAACTATAAGGGTCCCTTGTAGTTTACTACAGAAACCTAAAAACCTCCAAAAAATACATGAAAGCTCTTTACTTTTTATACTGTGACAATATGGTATCGCAACGTCGTACCTTCATCTCTCCGTAGTATAAAGCCTTCCGTGTCTTTGTGTATTAATGTGTCCGTATAACGCTCCGCAGTTCGTAAAATTTGTAGCTGACACAAGAGAAGTGCTGTCCTGTGCAATATGCGCCAAAGATAAATATCGATGTGAGGGACTTCGGTTCATTCAGTTACGAGTTTTAGGAGTTAAGAGGCACTCAGTTGCAGTGCAGACTTCCAGTGTCTGGTAGGTAGTAATAGGAAAAGATACACAGTCTTCTATGGTTTTGGCAAGTATTGATGTTAAGCAATATAATATTATAATAATATAAAAGAAGAACCCTATTGCCTGCAGCATATATACAACCAAAGCAAAGAAATCCAGGTATTTCGAGAACAGTAAGGATTTTAAAATCTCAACACAGGCATTTCAAATTTCGTGCGAGATTGTATTGAAAACATTATGATGGTCATATTAGTTGTTTTGTCCATAGTATGACAAAAAAGTGGATTATAGCTTCACATATTTTAGTAAACGCGATCAATTCATGGGTCTTCTTTGAGTATACGTATTTTTTTTATGTAAAAGCGGCAAACTAGCAGACGTATCGTCTGATAAAACCAGGGGCACAAGGATCACCGGAGGAGTCACAAGTGCCATGCCTTCCATTAGGTTGGGACAAGGAGTAGAGGATGGGGCCTCTCACTCACCAAACGGAACGCAACGGTATAGGCACTGTTACTTTACGTCGATTTTGTGTAAGAGGGTAGTACTTCCCCGGTCGGGCCGGCCCATTGATGCCGAAATCAGTAAGACTATATTCTAAATCTTCTTCATCATCATCATTAGCCTACCATACTCCACTGCTGGATAAAGGCCTCTCCGATGCCACCAAATGTTCTTACCTTTGCAAAAATTCAACTGATATTGATCCGTATCGATTATTTAATAAGTAATCGGTAGGTACGATCGACCTTTATATGGTTGGTTTGGTTTAAAATATAATTATTTTAATGCAGTTATTTTATCTTTCATCAATAAAGTAATATTTTTGAAGCAAAACAACTTTTAAATCAAATAAAAATGGAACTAAACATCACAGCATCGTTTTAATGTTGTATCGATTTCACATAAAATTGATTTACAATGTGCAGCTCTGCTTTTGTCTTTGGTTGTTTGTTTGTTTGTTTTAAAAAGACAACTCCCGCACTAGGACTAAATCCTGTGTCGCGGGGGACTTTACAAACTTACAACCAACGGACACCATGAACACCCAGACTCGAAACAACAATCTATGGATCACGTGTTGTTGTCTCGTGTGGGGATCGAACCCACAACACTCGGTGCAGTGTCAAGCGGCGAGGCGACCGCTTAAACCACTACGCCAACCGTGCAGGCAGTTGTGACAGTTAGATGCTACAGAATATATCCTTCAAAATGTCAAAATGTCGTTCAGTGTGTGTTTGATGTCAATCTGACATAATTATGTCATTTGCTTCTAACGTACATTGTTCATTCAACTAAAAAATAAAACACCGATATTTTATTTTTCCGGCTTTCCCGAGTGAAAATAGAATCATTTCTATACTCTGTTACTTACGCCGGTTTTTTGATATATTTTTTATTACTCTACGCTTCAATTTAATATCAGACAATTTGATGTATGGAGATCTGCCATTGTAATTTGTGTATCTACCTCTGTTCTTCAAGAAATGTTACATTATAGCGTATCTACGCTTGATGTAACGTTACCTTTCCTTCGCCTACTACATCTCAGATGGACGAGATCGATGTCTAATTGAGCGTGACTAATGCGGCATACTTGAGTCAATAAGCGGTGGATGCTGAGCGGTGGTGAATTTGCATCATTTCATTCAATATATTATTTAGCTTCTGTATATATAAAACTCTTGCGATACTGACTGACTGACTGACAGACAAGCTACAGCCAAAACTATTGAGCGCAATAAGCTATAATTTAGCATGTATTTTCCTTGGGAAGCATAGGGGTGCACAAAGAAGGGATTTTTCGAAATTCCCACGAGATCGGGTAGAATGGGTTCATTTAAAAATAATGTGCGGGCGTGATTGCGGGCATTGTCTAGTTCAATATACAGTTGGACTGTCAAATCGATGTATAGTGCCGACTGATAATGTAAATATTATTGTATGTCTTATTGAATAAATAGCGTTGTTTTGCGTAAGGCGCGTACAATCATTTTAGTGATTCATTTTATGAAAAACTAGCTGTTTCGCGCGCGGTTTCACCCGCGCCCTGAGGGAACTACTTCGCGTACCCGGTTAATTTATAGCCTAAGTTACTCCTTGGTACATCAGCTATCCGCCAGTGAAAGTCCCGTCAAAATGACAGACTGACAGACAGACAAAAATTGTAAAAAAAATCATTTCGGTATATGTAACCTGTATACATCCATATGCATTTAGTAAAAAGCGGTTATTTTAGTATCACAAAAAGACACTCCAATTTTATTTATGTGTATAGATGAGAACAATTTCGATACCTAGCAGTTTGACAGTGAAAAACGCAATGCGCTGCGCTTCGCTATATGTACGTCAGCCCAAAAGTATGTTCTATATTACGGCTTTACATTATATGCTCACATATTACTCTTCCTTTTATATGTTATGTTATAGCAGATGTGCCTGATATTAGATATTACACAAGCCACATTGCTTAAGCGAAATTAAACTTTAGTACCCATTACAGTAATTTTAACGACCGCGGAATCTCTTCCTACCTGGTTGGACGCTAGTGTGTGTGTATATTCCCCAGTTCCGCTTCCGTGGCTTTTTTTCATAAGGAATTTGACTGTTATCAAAATATTGATTTTTAATTTCTGTTATCAAAATATTGATTTTTAAAGTATGACCGCGGCTACGCTCGCACATTTTCTTAATTAAACCGTTTCAGCTTATACAGATCAATGATTTCTGATCGATCCCGTGGGAATTTATGGAAATGTCTTGTTAGTGCAACAGTATGGTCTCAAAGCAACATACGTGCCAAATTTCAGCTTATTGCGCTCATCAGTTTGGATGGCACTGTCTGTCTGTCAGAAACAGTATTTTTTTTTAAATGTAAGATTGTTGTTGCTTCACGCATAAATATGTAAATTTTGATTTGTGTACAAGTTAACATACTAAGTACTTATCTAAAATTTCACGAGATTACTTGTTTGTGAAGTGTAGGTAACCGTCAAAGCTTCCCATAATAACGTAATCAAAGTATTAGTTAATTATGTATTTGTTGTCATATCCTTGTTACTTTAATATTATTCACTACTTTGTTATGGTAAAGTTCTTTGTTTGGAGACAACGGGTAGGTACACATAGCGAGAAGTAAAGTTAAACGATTTTGATACTTATTTCCTACGACATAAGGAACAAAGATTAAAGTGTCAAGCTTGACGTGGAAGCCATGTGTACCTACAATTAGTTTATATTATTTGTAAAGCTTCATGAATAATTATATAGTTCTACAAGCGTAATGAAGGGCTGTAATGAAAGCGGTTACGTAATATATTGAGATGCTTCGTCCTTGAAGAAATATACAGAGAAGTGTTATACCTATGTGTATTTACTACACTTGCCTATTCAGGCTAGGGAGAGGCGAACTATGGTAGTCAAATGCCCCGACTTTATCCTTGCTCTTAGCAACCGAACTCATTACACTGTTTTAATTACAAATTGTAAGTCAGTCTTGTCGTTGTAGGCAGTAGATAACTTTGTCTATGTGACGTTTAGTTTGAAGTGTGAGCATCTTTAAATATCTTGTATCTTAACCTAATGGAAGGAAAGAGGAACCCACCACGCACCCTCGGATTGACCACCCCAACTATTGCATTAGAAAAAGGTTGACAATACCGAACTCCTCTAAAAGGATAAGCGATATAGGAATGGCATGGGTTCCAGGAAGATACCTGACTTGCAGTATCCCTCTGTATGCCCCGACTATTCTTCGACAGGTGTTTCGCCCGAGCACGAGGCATCCTCAGGAGCGATGGACAATGACTGAGCAGTCGCTGAAGGCTCAGTCGTTGCCAGTCCTTTTTATATTGCAATAGTTGGGGTGGTCAATCCGAGGTTGCGTGGTGGGTACCTCTTTCCTTCCATTAGGTTACAATGGAGTTCCGCCAAGTAACGCCTGATTCAATCAATTCTATCTTTTATCTTAATAGTCTGTCTTAAGACTGAGGTGACTACAATGTGCGCTCAGCCTTACTGCCTGACTAACAGAGAACGCACAGCCGAAACTACTGGACAGAAGAAGCTGAAAGACATGTCATTGTATGTGCCTTTGGGAGCACAGAGGTGCCATAAGAAATGATTTCCCGGATTTCGCAAGGGATTGGGCAGAAAAGGCCTTCTAATAACAGAAATAATTAGCGGGCATAGTTAGAAATTTTGTAAATACAAAAGTATTAGAAAAAGTAGTAAAAGTATTAAATAAAATAAAGTACCTATTTGCAAAATTTTACATAGTTTTACAAGAACAATATGGCGTATGTTGTGTATTCTTTTCTGCATAATCGAATAGACGAGTATTAAATTAGTGCTGAAAATTAATGACTATTTTTATATGATATTGTTTATGTGTAATCTATAAAAAATCTTAATAGTGAGACGGTTTACAGGGCCGATTCTCATATTTGATAGACACTGATACTATATTTTGAAAGAAATGCGATTTGATTTTGTTTTGACCCGCAATTGCTATTCTGCTAAATTTAATGTATATCGTTTGACATAGAGTACGAAATTATCACATACCTATTTTGACACTTTTCTCTATTTACGAATAATCAAGATTTACGATCTAGGCGCGATGTCGTTCAGGTGTCCATTAATTTACGGGCATACCATTTATGACATATCTATGACACCGAGACTAGATCGAAACTGTATTTTGAACCAATATGATTACAAGAATTTGGCCTTCTGACGGCAAAATCGTATAAAACACACATGCTTTGCCTAGTGCCTAGTACAAGGATTTTTCGGTCCAATAATTCATTCACAATATAAAATAACAAAAAACATAAAGTAACAACAACTCAAAGTAATTAGAACAGTTTCAACAAGTAATTAATCCAGCATTAATTTGTTCACTACGGCTGTAAATATTGAAAACACGCAAAATATCATATTTCCATTTAATATAACTGAATAAAAACATATTTTACTTTCGCAAATATGGAGCAGATATAAAAAAATCACCGTTCGTTTTGGTTATTCATGCGAATGATTAATTTATATTAAATAACGGTAAAACGTTGGTTTACACCAGATTTTCCTGTACCGTTATGTTATGAATAAATTACACCGTCAGATAAATCTGTACACATAAATAAAATTGTGTAAATAGTGTCTGTTTGTAATATTAAAAGAACCGCCTTTTACTTAATGCATATGGATGTATACACGGTACATATACCGAAATTACATTTGTTTTAATTTTTGTCTGTCTATCTGTTTGTTCTCGCTAATCTCTGGAACGACTGGACCGATTTTGACGGGACTTTCACTGGCTGATAGCTGATATACCAAGGAGTAACTAAGGCTATAAATTACGCGAAGTTGTTCCCTCAGGACGCAGATGAAACCGCGGGAAACAGCTAGTCTTTTATACAATCATTGTATAGCTTCGAATATTTCACTGTATCGTCTTCATTCTGTGGATGTCGTAAGATGTGACTAAGGAAAATACACGAAGCGAACAGTATCTTTGCGAAGAGACAACTCGTCAGCAAACCATATCCCATATAGATTGCGCAAAATACCAGTGTTGCGTCTATAACCGCAACGTGTACTGAGCGTAGTTCTAATTTTGCCACTAATGAGACACACACTTCAACTTCTATTTCCAAATTTAATTTAAGAATAAATAAATACATTTTGTAATTGTTATCACTGCTCTCTGACATCACTCTTGCAACTTTGTGTTAGTTAAGTTTGTTTGTTTTGTTTGGCCTTCCGCTCTGTCGACCAATGGAGGCAGACCGGGCGGATGGCTCTCGATTGGTCATCCGGGAACCGTGGTGTTGCCAGTGGGCAGGAATAACAATCTACTATATTAAATAATTTAGTCACAGACTGTTCCGTGTTTATGTTTTTATTTTATGTCGTTTTTTGTACTTTTATTTTATTTTTCTCTTTAATCTTTATTCTGGTTAACATTTTTGGTGTGTGCCATTTGTGGCAAAATAAAGATTTCTTTTATTTTTTATTTTTTCTTTTATACCAATCCGCCCGGGCAGTGTGGTGTTGCAGTCGAAGTCTGCCTATGAATCCACAGTGCTATTGTGATGCAATGACGACCGGTTGGCGCAGTGGGAGTGTAAGCGACTGCTACGCCGAAGGTCGCGGGTTCGATTCCCGCTCAAGTCAAACATTTGTGTGCATGAACATGGATGTTTGGCTTGGTCGGGATGTTTCTATGTATAATATGTATGTTTTTACAAAAAAAGGTATATTTGTATGTTTATCCATTGTCTAGTACCCATATAAGCTCTGCTTAGCTTGGGACTAGACGGTGTTGTGTGAATGAGGAAAAAAGTGGACTGCGAGACACTGTGGATTATAGATAAATGACTTTATCTCACCACAAGCGTATACACCTTTCGTCTACATTTTTTTAAATCTGTAATTTGAAGCTGAACATGAAACAAGAGCACATTTGTTTTCAGCCAGCTTGTACTTGTGACTAACGGCCGGTCATAATATTATTTGATCTATTCATAGATTTGGAGATTAGAGATACATATTTGACATACTTTATATGAAGCTTAAGTCAAATCTCGAAAGTTGGGGCTAATCCAAACTTTTGAGATTGGACTTATGCATACATTTCCTCCCACTCTTGGCTCAGCTTTCATGATACCAAAAGGTATTTTATATCAATATCCGTCAAAAAGGCTGTAACTTGAGTGTTTGCTGAATGCGATATAATAGTTTGAAAATCTTCGCATTAAATGTAACTACAGCCGCTGCTCCTTACGATATTTTCGCCGATCCGTCAAAATATCCACATCTAAGTGATTTTGGCAAACCCCTGTGAAAGATTTTCGCTTTCAAACATGTTCACAAGCATTGGATTATTAAGGAATAAAAATATGCTTTGCTAAAGTAACGTAGTTCCGGCGAGTACTATGTATCACACTTGTATTTCGGTAGATTAGTACTGACGTACTTAGGTACCGAAATACAAAAGTCGTTATTCTCTATTGCGATCTTAAATTCGTATATTTTTTAAAACGCTTTGTATAGCTGTCATAAGATTAGAGTTGCCCTTGTATTCATATAATTATCTTTTAAGAACTGTTGTATTCTTCGCTCTCTGATGCCAAAATACTTTCTGCGGGGGCGTATAACTGAAGCAGCGCTAAGCTTCTGAAATTTATGAGAGAAACGAGTTTCGAATGAAGTTCCACCTTACGAAATACTTTCCTTAAGAATATATAGTAGGTATTCTTATTAGAAATGGTACATGTTTTAGAAGTGTGAGCAGAAACAGGCTGATTATCATTCAATTTAGGCCAGTAATTTAAAAAGGTATGAATATTTCATACAAGTTTTTTAAAGGGTGTCAATAGTGTTAAAAAATTATGTTCTTTAGACGTTTCGACCGGCTAGTAAGGGTCGTGGTTGCGGAGGGACTGCGGTGGACTATATTAATTAAGAATATTTTCAATTTATTCCAATAAAATTTATTCGCGGAAACAACTATGACCGAGTCACTGAAAGAGATGATGAGTCATCTCGTGACCACAGCAAGTTTAAAACATACCGAAAAGTCGAGGGAAATATAATACCTGATTTTCAAACAAGCTTCACATAATAACTGCGCAATAATAATAATAATATAATAATATTCTACCACATTCACACAGCACCATCTAGTCCCAAACTAAGCAGAAGCTTGTACTACTCGTATGGGTACTATACAATGGATAGACATACATATATACTTTTTTTTTGTAAACACATACATATTATAAATAGAAACACCCGGACCAAGACAAACATCCATGTTTATGCACACAAATGTTTGACTTGAGCGGGAATCGAATCCGCGACCTTCGGCGTAGCAGTCGCTTTCACTCCCGCGGCGCCAACTGATCGTCAAGATCCATCTAGCATGTTGGTGAATTCATTTTAAATTAAAACTGAGCTAACACATTAACTTTGTAAACATTTTAGTTTACACCCTGTATCTTAGATATTTTTGATCTTAGCATTTTCCCAAGGTGAGATACTTCAGTTAACACTATTTATTTTCTTAATACACTTTTACCAACTTCCGTTTTATGATTCATGTCTGTTTTTCTGTTATCTCTATTTCATAAAGACAAATAAACAACAAGGTACTAAATGTTCAGTATTTCCTCAGTATGTTTATTTGCGTTTATAAAAATGCGTCTATAAAATATATGTGTGCACGGTAACATTTTAATTTAATAGCCTTTGATTGAGTTTACGTGAATGTTACACATTGAAATGAATGAACTGTTTACGGACTCCATCGCGACATACCTATTGACTTTTTTAATGTAGCCAATACATCGGATAATAATAAATAATGTAGTTTCTAAGTTATTATTTTTAAGTTTAATACAGTAAAACCAATAGGTATTTAGCAATAAAAGCCGTAAACAATAGTTTATTTACAAAACATTTTAATAAGCTCGCGTTTTTACGTAATCACGAACAATCTTTATATTACAAACAATATATAGGGGTGCATAGGGTTCCCACCAAGAACTTAGGGTCCCAAGCCAACCTCACCTGCAAGTGGTGCACCTGCTGATCAATGGACGAGGCTCTGGCAAACAAAATATCCCAATAAGCCTAATAATATATAGGCTCGCCACCTATTACGTGGGATCAAAACACTGGCGAAAAGTGGGCGTTTAATATGCCTCTGCCTACCCCTTCGTGGAGACAGGCGTGAGTGTATGTATGTATGTATGTACAAACAATATAATTAAGGAAAAGATTACCCTGATTGCGTTTATAGAGAGATACAAGATTTTTATACTGCGTTTGTTTCCTGGACCCTCTAGGTATCTATATAACACTGTTAGGTTGGGCTTTTTTTTCGAATACTAAACCCGCGAAGTTTAGGTCTACGTAGTCCTTCACCCAGCGTGTGCAGCGTGTGGTCGGCTACGGTAAAGTAATCTATACAGTGTTTTAACGTCACAAACGGTCGGAACGCGAGTTTTACCTACAAGCTTCAGGCTGGGTACCTACTGCATCTACATGTACATGTGTATGTTGAACAGACGCTACGTCCGGCGTCTGTTGGCGCTGGAAGACCACGCAAGCCCAAAGTGGGGGAGGCCGGAGGGGTTGGATTTTAAAACGAGTCGCCTGAATTTGAGGGTATTGGTGGTGTAGGGGGCTTAAGGAAGTTAGTCTTCAAAGCAATTTTGGCTGCCGGAGTTGGGTTTAAATATTTTTAAACAATTTCCAAAAATTCTTAAGTACCTTGGCAATTATGCAAAACGGAACGTAATTTTTATGCTTTAGTACAGGTTTTCAAATGTAATTTTTAGGTTTTATGAAAAAAACGTGAAACGAAACGCAACCTGCCATCTTGGATGGTTGACATTGACAGCTAATGTCAAATTCGTGCATCATTCCTTTGCTTTCGAGTGCCTAGGGTTAGGTGCGTCCGACTGTAATTCAAGTAACTAAATAGGTTATGTTAGGATCTCTTTTGACCCCTAATCCGAATATAGGAGCCCTGCGAAGCAGGGCTCCGTCAACCTCAGTTTATTAAACTAGTGTGAAGAATGTGGAATTTGGCACCACCATACACACTGATGTTTGGAGAGCATATAATTTTTATTTTTCTAAGGAAACCAAGTATTTTCGGGGGGTGAAAATGGTGAGGTCCCCCCCTCCTCCCCCAACCACTCACAACTCCATAAAATGGCGACATATTTGGAAACTTTTATCTGGGGGAGGCCTAAATAACCGACAGTCCATTAATTGGACCGATCAAATTATCAATAATTTGATGATTATAATTATTTATCACAGTGCCATTCTAATCATACGAATTTTTAAACTTCGAGTAAATACATGCTACTTAGAGAAATATAAATATTTTCGCCTTTGACTACCTCGTTTGTCTCGCTGCATAACGGTCTCGGTCTACAGCGGCGGGCGGCAGCGGCGAGCGTTTTCCATGTACATGGCGCGTTTACTGTGACGCGGCGCGCGGCGGCCTGAGAGTAAACGCGCCATGTACATCGCCCCTGCCGCGCAACTCGCCGCTTAGACTGATCTCGTGACCAGGCCCTTAATGTGCGCGTGGGAATGGGAGGTCTCGGGTTCGATTCCCGGGTCGGGCAAAGTGTTACTGGGTTTTTCCGTCAGGAAATTCTCAGTAGCAGCACGGAGTCTGGTAATGTGCCCGGTAACGCCAATAGGCTCGCCGCCTATTACGTGGGACCTAAAAATTCATGGCGAAATGTGAGTGTAATATTACACCTCTGCCTACCCGTTAGGGGATACAGGCGTGAGTCTATAAAAAAAATGAATTAACTAGACTGCACGATTGGCGTAGTGTATAAGCGGTCGCCTCGCCGGTTGACACTACGTCGATTGTTGTGACTTGTGGGGTCGATTCTCACACGAGACAGCACTCTGTATGATGCATAAATTGTTTTCCCGGGTCTGGGTGTTTATTGTGTCCGTAAGTTGCATGTTTGTAAAGTTTCCAGCGACACAGGATAAATTCCTAGTGTGGGAGTTGTCTTTGATATTTAGCTAGTAGGTAGCAGTTAACTACCAACACGCCTCGGGCTCAGTACAAACTTAGTACCGAGTTTGCACCTACGTGCCTTGATCTTGGTATACACTTTGTTCCGAGCTCGATGCGCATAAGTATAACGTTACAACCGTTTGTATGAATGTAAAAAACTTGCGGCTTAAGATCAGATATGTGAGACAAGCAGTACACCACGCTAAAAATTTGCACGCCTATAAAACTCAAATAAAATTCCAACATACGAATTTGTACAAACGTCTGCGTTGTGTTAATCCTTCAGTAATAATTGGATCCTTCGTACTGGATACAAATTAGTCGTACATATATGCAAACTGCATCCAGTAGGAGCACAACAACAGCTCTAGACCGATCGAGATCCTTCGTAAATGTTCGGAAGTGTTCCACGTCCGAATTCCGTACAAAACGGTTACAAAATATCTGACTGAAAACTTTAACAGACAAATGTTGACTAGAATATTGAGATAAAGCTAAAATTAAGCAAAGCTAAGATTAAGCGCACTCATACTTAGCGTGGTCCGTGTGGTGACGGATTAAGAATATGGAATGTCACCACCCCATATCATCCCATGGGTGTCGTAAGAGCCGACAGAGGGAGCATATTAATCAGAGAACAGCACTGTAAGAGAAGGAAAACTTGATACAAACCATATGCCAACCCGTTTGGCCAGCGTGGTATAGTAGGCCAATTCCTCCTTTCAAAGGAGAGGCCTAGTCCAGCAGTGGACTGTAAAAGGCTGATGATAATAATAAAAAAAGCAAAGCAAGATTTTTGAAACGCAACCGATCAGCGCTAATATGAGAATGGTGAGCTCAATAGTACGTGTGAAATGTAGTAGGTATTGGTGCTGATCTTCGCAAGCCATATCTGCGACGCAATATTTTCCAGAAAGCATTTGGACGCTGTTTTGTTGTAGGTATGTTACAAGTTCACAGAAATGCTATTTTTCCTAACTACCATTATTGAAGTGAAGCTAGGAAAATAAAATAATACCTACTATAGCGAGAAGTTGCTTCTAGGACTCTTGTTGAAATAAATACTCAATAGGACTCAACTAGGAAATTAACTCCAACTTTGTCATGAGTATGTATTTATACTAAAGGATCAAAGTTATTTAATATTGCAGAACTTGGATAAAGCTTAGAATACGTAAAGCAGTTATATAAATATTTAGACTGTAGTCAGCTTGAAGCCTTATACGTTTTTATATTATTTACCTTTTTGGGAACAGTCCTATTGATCGTAAATTCCATACAATGTTTTATTCTCTGAATCCCCTGGGGTGGATTTTTGAACAAAATTATATTTTTGACCTGATATTTTTTATTCCTAAACTAATTTTTCAAATGTATAATATCTATAATAAGGACTCAATGTACCTGCTTGAAGATTATTTTTTTATATCGTCACCCCTGTATCCCCGAAGCGTTAGGCAGAGGTGTCATATTACACCCACATTTCGCCATTTCATGAATTTCAGTCCCACCTAATAGGGGGCGAGCCTATTGCCGTTACCGGGCACAATGCCAGACTCCGTGCTGCTACTGAGTATTCGGAAATCCTTCAAAACTAACCTGCCTAAAGATATAAACGTTATGTGGTTAAATGTTAAATATATTACGTTCTTAAGAGATAGCCTTCAACAATCCACAGGCTATATTCAAAAGATCCTTGAAGTCTTAATGCTGTTTTATGGTACTCACAAACCTATCGCTGAAGACACTCTTCTTGTTTATAGACAGATTGACAGACTTTATACCTATACTGTAGTATAAAGGCTCACGTAAACTGTACTAATAAAATTCTGACTAAGTACATCATTACATTTTGAGTACCCAGCTTTAATACAGTTTTAAAATGATTGGCCTGATAATAAAGAGTAAAGGAGCCTTTAAACCGGTTTGGTGAATAGACGATGGGTTCGTTTTAGACGCACTACTAATCTATATATTATTATATACAATTCTTGCGTTACTGACTGACTGAAAGACAACAGACGATACTACTGGATGTAAGAAGCTAAAATTTTACATGTATGTTCCTTGTGGAAAGGGTGCCCTAAGAAGGGATTTCCCAAAATTCCCACGAGATCGAGAAAAATGTGCGGGCGTAGCTCCTCTAGTTTTGTTTGAAAATAAAGAAAAGAAATTCAGTCCAAAAACATATTTGAAAGCGGTAATAAAGTTACTTATCAATCAACACAAAGATAGCCTTTAGTTTAGGTGAGAATTATATATTATGTCATCATCATCTTCTTGCCCTGGTCTCAATTAATTTGGGGTCGGCCCAGTACGTCCTTCGCTTCCATTCTTTTCTGTCGCCCATCATCTGATCATTTACCCCTTTCTCTTTCATATCCATCCTTACATAGTCCATCCATCTTTTCCTTGGCCTCCCTCTCCCTTTACATCCCTCTACCTTCATATTCATCACTTGCTTACCTACATACATAGCATACATATCATCTCTTCGCATAATATGTCCATACCAAGCCAAACGACTTCATTTCACTTTCTCGTCTATACGCGCCACTTTCAGACTACCCCTCACGTATTCATTCCTAATCTTATCCATTCTCGTAACTCCACACATCCATCGCAACATTCTCATCTCTGCCACATGTAATCGTTTTCCATCCATCTTCTTAGCAGCCCAGCACTCGACTCCATACAATACGACAGACCTTATAACCGCCTTATATATGCATCCCTAGAATTTCAAAGCAATTTAAGAATCACATATTGTGCCTGAGACCTGTCGCCATTTCATACATCCTGAGTTGATCCTTTGCTAAACATCCCGATCAATTTTGCCGTCGTGTTGCAGAAGTGAACCGAGGTAGTGAAAGTTAGAGCATACTGGGAGGGGTATACCGCCGAGTGTAACCGGGATTGGACTAGAGAGGCCGCTAAAGTCACAGAACATGTATTCAGTTTTGTTTCTGCTTATCCTAAGGCCTACCTTCTGCAGTCTCTTTCGCCACTCCTCCACTTGCTCTGCATCTCCTGTCCACTTTCTGCTACCAGGTCGATGTCGACGGGAAATAGCACGCACCAGAGTGCCTCTTCTTGTATGTCCGATGATATATCCATCAACAAGAATTATCCATAATCAACAAGAAGAGGTAAGGACTAAGAGCCGACCCTTGGTGCAAGCCTACAGCCACATCGAATCTGGCTGTGATTCCAGCTGCGGACCGGACTTGCGTGTGGCATTCAGCATACATAGCTTGGATCAACTTCAGGTACTTTTCAGGCACTCCTTTCTTCTTGAGGGCCCACCACAAGACTTCACGTGGTACCCGGTCATATGCCTTTTCGAGGTCAACGAATACCATATTATGCAGCTTTTTATGCGCCTCCCTGTATTTTCACAAATTTGGTGAAGTGCAAAAATGGCATCCACTGTACCTCGACCAGGCAAAAACCGAATCGGTTACGTGAAATATCCCTCTCTACTCGCAAACGTCACTCAATTACACCATTCCTTGGGTACTGTCTCCTAATGCAACATCTTATTGAAGGATAAAGTCAGCCACACCCATCCATCCTCCCCTAACACCTTCCATGCTTCTACTGGTATTCCATCTGGTCCTAATGCTTTCCCATTCTTCATTCCACTCACAGCCCGTTTTACCTCATCCTTACTTATTACATTCACTAGTCCAATATTCTTCGCCTTGTTCTCAAGTTTTTTGCTTCAAACATTCTTTTCATTCATTAACTTATCAAAATATGTCCTCCATCTTTCTTTAATCCTATCATCATCCGTAAGAACCACTCCTGTTTCGTCTTTCATACACTTGATATGGGATACATCCCTCGCCTTTCTCTCTCTAGCCTTAGCCAGTCGGTATAAATACTTTTGGTCCTCGGGTTTCTCAAGTAATTCGTATAAGTCGTAAAGGGCTTTTGCTCTAGCTAAGGCAACAGCTTTTTTAGCTCTTTTCTTACATTCATCATACTTCTTTTTCTTACTCTCTTTCAACGAGTCATAACCTTCTTTCATCAGCTGCCATTCTTTAAAACTTGCTTTCTTTTCCTTGAGCACACTCTGTACTTCCTATATCCACAACCACGTATCCTTATCTTTCATACGATTTCCTTTCGACTCTCCTCATCTCACTCCTCCCAACACTCATTTTGATTCCTCTTTGTACAGCGCTCTGAGGCGGACGTGTAACGCGTGAAAATAATTAATTTTATTGTTTAGCGCGGCGCAAGCCGACGCTCGCAAATTTTTATCGCCATGAGTGACAAACTTGTGGCGAACGAGCTGCTGGCGTTCCTGCAACAGAAGCTGGATGTCTTGGACGAAGTCTCGGCTATTCAGATCTGTGCTTCAAACTTCAGCGCGGAGGAAATAGCGGCTGCCAAGCTGCTTGCGTACAGGTCGATAAACAAATGCGATCAGATGGTGTCCCGCAGGCGTGACGGGACGAAGAAAATTCTGCAGGATATTATCACGCTGCTGAAGGAGACCGATCCTGATGACGTGCCGACGTTTGTGGCTAGGGACTTGAACAAGTTGCCTCCCGTCACCTTCGACCACGTCGATGTCACAAGCCTCTTGAGAGACATCGTCTTTCTTAAGGCAAGTCTAGCGGATGTGAACAAGAAATTGGAAGCATCCCAGGAAACCGTCGCACACTTGCGCACGGAGGTGGACGACCTACGTAATGCAGTTGCAGTAACTGGGTCACCGGCGCGTAGTAACATCAACACGCGTCGAGGGGCGTGCGTTGATACGTCAGTCCAAAGTTTTGCGTCAGCAGTTTTGTCGCCGCGGAATGTTGTGACTGCTGAGTGCGCTACCCGAGCGCCGCGCAGCCCTGCCCCCGTCCCCGCGGCTGCCTCTATCGCCGCGCGACCTAAAAAAGAAGAGGCTCAGCGAGTAATTGCTAGCACCCCTGCTGCTACTAAGAAGTTTATGCCGGAGAAGGCATCGAGGAACGAGGTAGCTGATGATGGTTTTGTGACGGTGCAGAAAAAGAAGCGTCGTCAGAAAACCGTCAAGAACTGCTGCGGCACGGCTCCTGTGGAGCCTGGTGCAAACCTGCGCGCCGCCGCACCGAACACACCCGTGTACATCTCTCGCCTGCACTACACCACGACGGCGGGGGACATTGCGGAGTACGTACGTCAAAAGGCCAAGTACATGCCGAGAGTGCAGTTGCTGGAGTCGCACCGTAATGTCAACTTCAAGGCGTTTGTGGTGCGGATCCCGACCTGCTATCTACATGTCGTCATGAAGGAGGACTTTTGGCCGAATGGTGTGGTATTCCGTCGCTTCCGCGGACAAGTGCCACATGAACGCACAGCATCATCGTGCAAGTTTTTTTAACATAGTTCATAAGTATACTTACTAACAAAAATTGTATATTGTATGTATGTACGTTCATTCTGTAAGATATATATCATAAATAAAAATATGTATGTCAACACATTGTCTAGTACCCATAGTACAAGCTCTGCTTAGTTTGGGACTAGATGGTGTTGCTTGTATTATATTGTGTCTATATTTATACTTATATAAATAAATTGATTGATTGATTGATTGATTCACGCTGCAATCCTTCATATCGCCCATCTCAAGCATTTTATACATTCTTCTCTAACATATGCCATTTTACTTTTGGGGCCAGTTGCTCCTTGGTTCTTTTCGAGCTCAGCCGAATTTTTAATTCGACCACCAGTAGTCTGTGCTGTGAGACTAAGTCTTCTCCCGGTACCACCTAACAGTCTTTGACCCAGTGGATACGTTTACGCCTTAGCAGAAAATAATCAATCTGAGTCATATGGTGGCCACTGTTGTAGGTAATCAGGTGTTGCTCTTTTTATTGGAACCAAGTGTTAGCCACTACAAGATCATCAAAAGCGGCAGCAGCTTGGAGAACTGCTTCTCCTTCGCTATTTCGGCTGCTGAAACCCCAGCCTCCATGTACTCTTCCATACTCTCCACTTGTTCGTCCCACATGCCCATTAAAATCTCCTCCCTCAATTATCTCTTCATTCTCCGGTATATACGGATATGTTTTGGATGGATTTCGATATCATGATGACGGCATCATGATATCGAAATCCATCCAAAACATCTCTTTCTCACAATCATCACATCCTACACACTTATCACATTCACGGATAGATACGTCTTTTTTTTAAAGAGCCATCCGCGTTAGACGTTGTTACCTTTAGGGGGATTGCCAAAAATCACCTCTTTGTGCACCACTATATAGACTTTCCAATAAAACATACATGCCAAACAGCTTCTTGCGCTCAGTAGTTTCGGCTGAGCGTTGTCTGTCAGGCAATCAATGGCTGCGTGATATACCGAGCAATTACTCTTTAAGGCGCTGTTATACCTCAGAAGCCGTGAAACACCTAATTTTTCGTCGCGCATCTAGCCATAACGGTACATATTACAAACTAGCAAAAATTAGAGCTTAAAGTCAAAAGTCTGAACAAAAGACTTTTGAAAGAATTTTTCATGTACGTAAAATAGAATCACGGTAAAATAATCACAAAATCGAGGCAGAAAATAATCTTTCGTCTCACTGTTTGCAATATTTTGATCGTAAGCTGTCATATTTTTTTTGACAATATTGTAGGAAATCTAATGAACTAAAGAATTACCCTATTTGTTTCCATATTATACGTGTATATTTTGTAAAATTAAATAAAATCTGCCAAACGTCTATGATTTTGACGCTCGGTAGATCCCATCAATATCAAACGCTTCAGCAATTTAAACCTTATTAGCATAAGCGGTGTACTGAGTGTCAGTTGCTAGTTTACGTCCCGCCCAGACCTCATCATTCGGCTATGAGCCCTGTGAGAGATAGGTCATGTCGCTTGCGTCTACGCTGCACGAAATTTTACGTAAACCTGTTTGTTATTGTAATACGCCGACTTGAGTTCGTAATTTCATGTTTTATGTTATAGACTGAATACTTTGAATCAAATAGGCTTTTCATGTAACTATGGGCACATATAATTAGGACCTATGTTTATACACTTGTTGCGTTTAATGTGTTATTGTTTCTGTGCTTATAAATATATAATTAGAAGAATAAAATATGGGCAATTAGAGAAATGAAGTTCTACGAAGGATTTGTACAAGAAAGCGTCGTAATAAAATAGAAATTCATCCATGGCCAAGTGATTATGAAATACTTATGTAACATTTTTACACAAATTATTTTCATAAGAGTCTTTTATGACTAACTATGTTACTTATACTTTATCGATTATGCATAATATAATTATATTAATTATTCTCACAATACATAGCTGCCACAGTTTTCAATTTTTGAAAGAGTAATAACATAAAATCGAATCATTTTATGTACCTATATTTCAAATTCATTAGCTTGTCAGAGCGCCTGGAGCGCTAAGATGCCGCCACGGCGAACAATAATGATGACAGCGCTAATATGGCGCTCCGCAATCCGCACACAAACGGTAACGAATGTTGTATTATTGTGTTTTGAACATAAACCTTTTTAGGTACATCGGGTAAAACTTTGATTATTCATAAACTATTAGGTATGTCTCAGTACATCTAATATCTTTTTAATTTCTAAAATCAATCATTTATAAGTAAGAAGGTAACTTCTCTGTTTGCTATAACACAAGATATAGTATTTTTTTAATAATAAAGTACGTAACTAATTATCATTATTGTAATTACAGTGAAGTTAAAGATAACAGTTCTGCAACGTCTTACACACATTTGACTTCAGTCATTCCTAACACGATCTGTTCAAGAGCTAGCCAAAAAATGCCAAACAATTTTTTTAACAAATTTGACTCAAATTCCGTAGTGATAAGCAAAAATCACAAGAGGGATAGCAGTGACTGGTTCGAATTGCGTAAGAATATGTTGACAGATTGAAATTTTTGTATAGTGGTAAGAAGAAGAGATAACAGCAGTAAAGCCAACTTAGTAAAAAATATTTTGTACAAATAAAATATTTGCAATCTAAAATCAGTTGCGCATGGAATCTAAAATGAACAACTGGCTTTGCAACAACTGGCGAAGCAAGAAAATGTAACAGTCGAGCCTTGTGGATTATTCGATTATTGGTGCCACGCCAGATGGATTAACAGGTCCAAATACGATTGTGGAAATTTAATGTTCTAAAGTTGCCTATAAGAATGGCCTGGAGAATAGTATAAGAGCAAGTAAAATACAAATATGGAAACATGATAAAAAGTGAACTGACTAGTCTAAACAAATATTGTAATTGTTATTACCAAATTCAGGGGCAACGCCACGTTACACGCAAACAAAAGTGTTTATTTGCTGTGTGGAGTGGCGAAAGTATACCACTAAAAATAGAAATTATAGAAAGAGATGATGTTTTCTGGGAGAAGCTTGTGGCGTTTTATATGAATTGGCAGTTGCCTGAAATTGTTGATTCTCGTCAAGCTAAAGGGATGGCATTGCGAGATCACGGAGAGGAAAATGTTTCATCAGTGCTTGAAATTTCTACAATACCAAGCCGTAAAAGAAAAGTAAATGAAACTGTGCCTCGTGAACAACAGCAAATAATAAGTATTGAAGCCTTATCACCTCACACACTGCCTTTAACATTCGATGAGAATAAAGAAAACCTGCCGGGTTGTAGCAGACAGCTAACTTTTGATGAGCTGTAAACTCTTTATTTCGTTAATAAATTATAAATGAATATAAATAAATATCTTTTAATATTTATTTTCTTTGAAACAACACATATTTGAAGCGAAAGAATTTTTTTTATATTTTTCCATACAAACATGTATGACGAGAGCTAACGAAAAAGCAGTAACTCAAATTCTAATTCTATAATTTTCTAAGCGACATAGCAGTAGGTATCTCATGAATAAGGTATATCCACATATATTTTTGATGTTTCATCTATTTTGAAAAATTATAATGGGTTGGGTTTCGAAACGAGTCGCCTGAATTTGAGGGTATTGGTAGTGTAGGGGGCTTAAGGTAGTTCGTTTTAATCCCCTAAAAGTAATTTTGGCTGCCGGAGTTGCGTCTAAATATTTTTAAACAATTTTCAAAATTTCATAAATACTTCGGCAATTATGCAAAACGGAACATAGTTTTTAAACTTTAGTACAGTTTTACAAATGTAATTTTAAGGTTTTATGTGAAAAACGTGAAACGAAACGCAAAACTGCCATCTTGGAATGATCATATTGACAGCTAATGTCAAATTTGTGCGTCATTGCTTTCGAGTGCCTTGGGTTAGGTGCGACTGTAATAAGTAAATAAATAGGTTATGTTAGGTTCTCTTTTGACCCTTAATCCGAAAATAGGAGCCCTTCGCAGGGCTCTGACAACCTTAGTTTATTAAACTAGTGTGATGAATGTGGAAGTTGGCAGTGCCATGCACACCGATGTTTGGAGATTTTTTTTTCAGAGGAAACCAAGTATTTCCGGCAAGTGAAAATGGTGAGGGGAGTTTCAAGACCTCCCCTGCTCCCTCTCCAATCACTCACAACCCCTAAAAACGGCAACGTATTTCGAAACCTTTGCCATAATAATTATACCTATAATAACAATAAACATCCATAAATAAATAAAATAAATCAACTTTTACTAAACTTCAATTATCTCGTAACTCGCTTTAGTTGAGATACGGCTTTTGCGCTTAGTAGAGCAGTATTGTGTTTTTTAGGGTACGTTAGCCAAAAATTGTAAAAACGGAACCCTTATAGATTCGCAATGTCTGTCTGTCTATCCGCCCGTATTTCACAGCCAATTTATTGCAAAACAGATTTGAAAACTGGCAGGAATGGAATTAGATGTAGGTATTCTATGAACTGCTTCACTATTTTTATACAAAAACAAAACAAACATAATAATGGCCTCTCCATACATGGAACTGACTTAATTATTTTTATCATCTTACGGCACGTAGGTATTTACCTACTTTCGTCAACATTTAATACCTATAACGTCTAATGTAAACCAGTTTTGCTCATGGCTGCACTGAGAACAAAAATTGCGCTATGCCTATATTGTACAAACAGATTGACGTAAGTATGTAATATAAATTTTAATATCAGTATCTCAATTCAATATGCTAAAACGTTTTACTTGCGATTTTGAAATATTGGAATACGGATGTCGCCAGAATACGGCCGCACGCGTCGAGAATGAAGGGGGGCGCCCCGCAGTAGACGGAGCTAAGCTCCCTTCACCTCCCCTGCTTCACCCCCTCATTTACCAAAACAGTCGCTTAGGACAGCGCCTTAACGCTATATTTCAATATCAATCTACTTTGCTGCTGAACCCAAGTAAATAAATGAAATACTAATGAAATAATTCAAAACAAGAACAAAACATAAAAACGAGATAGAAACTTTAATAAAATACAATATTAAGCGTTTCAAAGCAGTCCCAGATAAACTCAACCGCTAATAAACGTTGGTTAGTGTATCTTTTCTCCTCTTTTATGAAAGAAAATTACAAACGCAATTAACAATTGCAAGGACTGTACTTAGTTAAATGGCGGCGGAGAAAGTGGTAAAATATTGTACATCCTTTACTGTAAATCCTATCGCAACTATAACGACCGCTGCAAGTCAAAGTGTTTAGATATACCTAGTATATATACCTTAAATATCTTATTTATCGCCATCGACCAGCTAAATGAACTTTTGGATTATTTCATTATCGTACCTGCTCCTTTAAAAAAATATGCATCTTTTTCTTCTTGAGTCTTCTCGAGAAGAAGAAGAAGCAAAATATGCTTAAAAATATTAAGATAGTACTTTGGTACATCAAAAAAGCTAGGAAGCTATAGTGTGCTTGTGGACCAAATATACGCATAAGGTATTTAAATAAATATGCTGATTCGAACTGTTCCTTACTCGAGAATGCCTTGTTTAGTCGGACGGATCTCTAATAAGGGTTTCGCCTCAAAGTTATTCATGTAGAACCTTTTTCAAGCTAAGACGAGGTTCGTTGCCTTTGAGATTGCACTTTCATAGCGTTCGAAAGGGATTTGTACTCTTTCAACATCCATTGAAGACGGAGCTTTTAAAAATGAAACCATCTACAATGTACATAAAGTAGATTTTGTTTAACAAAAGTACCGAGGTTTCTTCTACACTTAGTTGCTATTGTGTAATATAACATCATTTCTAGCAAAGAAAGTGAATGACCTTCATGGATTATTTTCACTGCAGTGCCATAAATTCAAGTTTCCTAGCCATTTCTAGCTAATGCAACGTTTCCACTAAAGGAATATAGAGCCCTCATAAATTGCTGCACAATCAAAATAAGCTGTGAATTTATGGTAAAATAAGAGCGGCAATATTCACTAAATATTTAGTAGTGCACTTAAAGGCAGCGATAGCCGAGTGGAAGGCAGCGATAGCCGAGTGGATATACCAACAGACTGCCATGCAGAGGGTATCGAGTTCGAATCCACGGCACGCACCAATGACTTTTCGGAGTTATGTGCGTATTGAATTGTTAATTATCGCTTATCCCGTGCCTCGGAGAGCACGTTAAGCCGTCGGTCCCGGTTGTCATGAAGATCTTTGACAGTCGTTACAGGGCGTCAGTACCTTCTAAATAAACTGACACTAGTCTAAACCATGGAATATCGCTATCCCTTCGGGTTGCGGAGGTCAGACAGGCAGTCGCTCTGTGGAAAAGCTAATATTCACCCAAATCCGGTTAGACTAGTAAGCGGACCCCAGATTGAAACTGGGATAACGCTAAGAGAAAGAAGAAGATTTAGTAGTGCACTTACTTATTTCATTTTCGTTTACTTGATTAATATTTTGCTTGGTATTTCAAAAAGTAATTAAATAAGCTATTTATGATACTTATGTACCTATCTGCAAAATATCATCAAAAACGCTTCACATAACATAGCAAATGTAAATAAATATTATAATGTTATAATACATTATCTTATAAACTGGCCGATTATACAAAATACTTATTCCAGTAAGTACGTTCGCTTTAAAACCACTCTGGCTTCTTACTTTTTTGTATCTACAAAGCTTCTTTGTCTGTGCGATTCATAATTAATCGTATAAGAAATAAGACTAACGGTGCCGATTTCTGTTATTTTTAAATAAATTATACCCACAGCTATTTTATTTTCGTTATTCGCTTTTAATTGCTTTAATTTATTCGGTATCGGTAGACAGTCGAACTTTATTATAAAAGTTACAATTAAAATATCACAGTAAAATAAAATGCTTTTGTTTATAAAAGCTCAAATATTAATTCTATGATATGTTTCTTTTTTTAAAAGCGAGTGGAATGTTCAATATTTTTATTCGCAATCGAACCTTGAGGCTTTAACATATAAAAAATAAACCATGAGATACTTAAGATTCCATATTTTTAAAGGTTCATTTTATGAGATCTATTTTTCTCTACTAATCTGGAAAATGTTAATATAAAATCGCATAATTGGCGATGCTAAGATTCTAACTAGCGACTCTAGCGGCGAAATTTAGAGGTCGTCCATGTACGACTCTTTCACAGATCACTACTACTTTTGACACTTTTGACAGCTCTCAATACAATTACCACCATAACCTCGAAGCAAAGTTCCACAACTTCCAAATTTCGCTGTTAGAGGCGCGCGGATAGTCTTTGCACCGCCAATAAGACTGCTCTATCTAATGATAACTAAAGAATAGTTTACACTCATAACGAGAGACCGGATAATATGCATTTGCATATTTAAGCCATTTCCAGCGCTAATAGCATATTTAACCTAAGATCTAGTGATGATGCATATTATCGCTATAATTTATAGTATTTTGTAGCTTTATTAATGGGACGGCGGCAGTTTTGCCAGAAAATATACCTAAGCACTAACATAGCACCCGTCAACTTAGTTTATTAAAAACTATTTAATTGGACATAATGTCTACTTACCTACATATTATATTTGTGATAAAATATAATATAAACTATGTTGAAGGAGCCCTGCTTCGCAGGGCTCCTATTTTTGGGTTAAGGGTCAAAAGAGAACCTAACATAACCTATTTAGTTATTTCAATTACATACAGTCGCACCTAACCAACTAGGCACTAGGCATATTGTGGTCCTAAACCTAGTCCCAAATTGAAAAGCATTTGTTGATGCAATGTTAGAATGAATTTATCTTATAAAGTCTACGCGATTTCAGTTAATTTCTGTACTAGAATAGGCTAGGGTTTCGTCAAGTTTTTGTCAAACAAAAGCTAAGCCCTTCAAATTCTGCCCAGTTACCTCAATTGATGTGGAGCGAACATTTTCGACGAATAGAAATATTTTGAATGATCGAAGGCATAATCTTACCACTGAACATTTAGAACAATTGTTAATGTTTACAAAAATATTAAATACTGTAACATGTTACTGTATCGATTATCGTCTATCAATGGATAGTTTACTAAATGTGTGCTGATTTTGTAATAAAAAATCTAAAACATTATAGCTTTTTATTTTATTATAAAACAATAAATTATAAAGATACAAACTTAATAAAGTAAAACTTAAAACACGGATTTCCTATCAATAAACTTAAATCTAAAGGAATAATATATACAAAACAAAAAAAAATGTTATTCAATAAAATCCTTGCGTTACTGACTGACTGACAGACAAGCTACAGCCGAAACTACTCGGCGCAAGAAGCTGAAATTTAGCAGGTGTGTTCCTTGGGGACTGTAGGGGTGCAATAAAACGGGATTTCCCGAAATTCCCACGGAATCGGGCAAAACGGGAAATTCGATAATATATGCGTGCGAAACCGCTGGAGTCGACTAATGTTGCATATTCTGTCAGTTTTCGTGCATATTTCAAGCATTTTTTGCATGCATATTTCAAGCTTTTGATGTTGCATATAATCCGGTCTCTACTCATAACTATAACATATACCTACCTATTTAGAACTGCTTCCACAGATTACAATACGTACTTATATAGGTACATACAATGCAATACGTTGGTATTGCTGACTTTATATTCTAATAATTTTCACCTATTTATTATTCTGTTGCTAATCTAGGCATTCAATTATGAAACACGAATAGCAAAGCGTCATCGACATGATAGCATTTCTAGTAGTACTATTTATACTGCCATATTATGTTAGTTACCAAATACTTATTAACAAGAAACGTAATACCTACATGTATTGCTGTAACCTAAATTAGTACAATCAGCACACAACCGTAAAGTGCAAGAAATAAAAATTGCGGTAAATATAGAAAGCCTTAACAAATCCTATAGCAAGGGGCTTAGTCGTACAAACAAGAGATTGCAACGGTTTTCTTTCTAGCAAAACTGCACGTTTCCTTGTCGGTATTACGGCAATTTGTGGCTGGAACTGCAGTAGTAATGTATGTATACAGCAGTACTAGTTCATTCCGTGCATGCTATTAAATCGATCTGGTTCCTAGTAGATACTATACAAAGAGCTTAACTCACTAACCTAAGCACTTTGCTGGAAATTACATCATGCAGGTTCTTTTAAGGCGAGGATTTCCCAAAATACAGTGTTATCTAGCGTGGTCAAACGCGTTTTATTTGTAAATAACAGAGATTTAAATTCGGAAAAAAATATATGTTATTCTACAGCATTAGACCTTTATTTTTCGGCCATTCGAAACATGATTACTGTCCTTTGATACGATAGAAAATAATCGCGAATATAGGTCTGTTTAAACAACTTTTCCCGTTTCATTTGAGTTGTATTGGGATTAGAATTTTCAAAAGTATACCAAAAGAAAGGTCATGAAAAAGCGGTTAGTTCTCGGCAATCACATTATGAATTTTAATATATACAAAAATATAATACCGAAAATACGTAATTTTCTACTGCCGACGCACTCTCTCCGGCGTCGTTCAGTCCCGAGCGGGATGTAATGGAGACAGGACGTATCGCTCGTTTGCAGAGCGCACCGCAGGATTACGAATTATTTTATCGTCAGTTACGAATGTCATCATCACTTATTGATAAATATATTACATCTAGGTTTAGTTTGTAAATAGGTATTGTAAATTTTTAGTAAGTAATAATAGTGTATATAAGTAAGAAGTATAGTTTTAAAACTATCGTTATGATTATTGGACAAGATAACGACTTGATAACAACAGCATAGTTAGGTAACAGTACTTTAGAAAAATATTGATTTGTTGTATATTGTGGATGATTTATAGTATTATTGTTGTATTGGGTACCTACCTAATACAATAATTCACACTTTTATTCTGTGTACCTATATACGGAAATAAAATGTGAGATGTGCCTAAAAGCTATACAAGCGAATTTTATAGGTACCTACCTACCTAAATAAATACAAATATCCGCAGTTACCTACTTAGTGGTATTTATGGTTACTGCCCCACCCTCGTGGGTAATAGCGTGATGTTATTTGGTATACCTAACCTTTCTCAACAAATGGGCTAGAGAAGCAAATAAATCTTAGAAAATGGCCTGCTAGTTCCTAAGACTAGCGCAATCAAAAACAAAAAAAAAAAAAAATTTCGTGTATTCAATAATTCTATTGACTATTTCCACCAATAATATCATTGATTTCCACACTATTACCAAGCACGGAACAATGGACACCTAATAATATTATAGTAGGTAATTATTTATCACGCCGAGGAAGAATGCACTGGTGTCACAGCTTAGAAAGGTAGGTAAGGTGTTCGGTAGGTAAGTACCTATATAAATTTGACCGACAAATAATAACGAAAACTAGAGTTTATTATTGGTTGGCGGAAAATAAGCGTTGTGGGTGTAGGAGTATCAATTCGTACGTATGTATGTATGTAAAATTTTAACTTTTTTTCACTACTCCTTGCCGATGGCAGCGCCTAAAAGAGATCACCCAAATTGGGCTAATTTTAATTTTGCCGGCCAATCAATAAATTGTGTTATTTTAGTAGAACTCACTGTTGTAAACATTTTAACTATTACACCAAACTTCTAAGTCAATAGGCTTGTGTCGACTAAGAATAAATCGGTTTGATTGTAGTATCTATAGATCCATTATGATTTTAAGATGTCAATAAAGTTTATTATTTATTATAAAATGGTAAGATTAATGTAATTTTTAGGATTCTAAAACTAAAAAATAATGTTTTTATTCTTGTGACAGTGAACACCAATCGGAGAGCATTACGTCAAACAGTACGTCCACCATTCATGTTGTTGACATTTTAATAGTAAATACAACTAAAAAGTAAAAGTTTCTACCTGTCAAATCGAATATAACAAAATAAAAGTGGGTGCATCAGACCAGACTTCATTCACGGATTGTTTTGTTTTGTACTTTGTGATATCACTCAACCGCTATGATGGTTTACATCGTTTTCGTGATTCAAAAAGGTTTTTAAAAAAGCCGTAATTAGTAATATTGCTGATTGTTTTTTGAAGAAAAATCAGGTATTTCAGTTTAACATCTAATAAAGGAACGAATCAATTGCTAATTACATTTTAGGAAACAAGTGTATTCTCTGAGACAATATTTAGGTTTGAATGTATGTCTAAAAGTACCGTAGAGCAGTTTTGTTTTGACAAAAGTGATAAATCAAAGAGGTGTAACTGCAGTCAACTATACGTTTTCAGCCTTACGTGAAATACGTGAGCCTTAAAATGCAGTGGACTCATTAAAAAAGTAAAAAACATATTTTTAAATACTCCTGACCAAATATAAAAATATCGTCTAAACCTTTAGTAGGAATGTCTATGAGCGGTCAGGTACAGATGTCTTGCATGATGTACAGGCATGGCACCATGTGGTTGAAGAGATGTTGCGTCGCGACGTTCTCACTTTCCAATGTTTCGGCCGGTTCTTGTAGAGAAAAGGCCAGTCAGCAACGCCTGGATATCACTATAGTGACAGCAGCCGCAACCCTGTCCAAGAAACGGTGCTACAAATGTTGGCGGAATGCCCCGCTTATGCGTCTCAGCGCTGTGACTATCACCATCTTAAGCCTTTTCCGACTATTTTGGTGTAGACCTCTACAACAAATTCCTTTCCGTTCTGTTTTGGGCAGTCTTCAACCAATTACTGCCTGCTATCTTTATGATGTCTTTTTTCCATCTCATTTGCCGTTCCAGCTAGTTATTTACAATCCCATGGTTGCCATTTTAATATTTGCTTGCACCATGTTTCGGGATTTCTGGCTACATGTCCGGCCGCTACTCTTTTGGCAACATCTGGTACTAGACTTTTTTTCGGAGCTATTTATTCTTCTTTCTGTCTCTGAGTGTCACTCCTGCCAGTTTTCTCTCCATTGCCCTTTGAACAACTTCAAGTTTCTGTAGCGCTGCCTCTGTAGTAACCCAAGTTTCGGCTCCGTAGGTAAGCACTGGCAGTACGCACTGGTTGAATATTCTTGCTTTTTGTTGCTTCGTTAAAGCAAATGCCAGTTTATCAAAAGCAGCCCAACCCAAATGGATACGTGTATCAATCCTGTTCACTTGGTTTGCTTTGCCCATCTTTATTTCTTGCCCTAGGTATATTATACTATTTATAGAAGAATTCTAATCGGGTACATCCTACTGCAATTGTTATTCCGCTGGAGTTTTCACTGGTCATGTTGCGAATTGGCCGTAAACTGATCGCGGCAATTGTTACATAGACTACAGGCCCATGTCCAAAATGGATGGGTCATATGAACCACCAGGTGACGTATATAGGACGATATAAGAGCATCAAATAATAAGATTTAGCACTATGCCGTCACTTGTAAGCTGTCCAACTGAGTGCTGGTGAGAATTTACTTTTCTGACAATATCCAAAAAATTACCGACTTTGTAGCGCACCATTTTTTTTACGGCACTGCGCGCTTTCTTATTATTTATCATGGATCTATCGAAGGTCATAATGCCGTACAAAAAAAATATGACCGAAATGCGTACTCACTCTACCTGCACTTTTGAATTCTCATCAGCACTCAGTTGGACAGCTTACAAGTGACGGCATAGTGCTGATTCTTATTATTTTATGCTCTTATATCGTCCTATATACGTCACCTGGTGGTTCGTATGACCCATCCATTTTGGACATGGGCCTGTAGTCTAACAGTCGTACCCTCGCTACCTACCCTGCCCATAGTCTGGTGCGTGATGGCTTAGAACGTCACCGTCTCTTTCTGTGAGGCAGTAATGCTTATCAATCAGATATTTCGCTCTTGGCTTACTACCTGTCATTACCTGATGCCATTTAAATTGCAACATGCACGTTATTTTAGGCAGAAAAATGCCAGTAATTACTTAGGATGTATTTTAGGAACAGAATAGATTCTTTGAGCTGGAATATGATCTTACAGACTGCACTTAGAACCTTAGTGTAGTAATAAAAAGTGTTTATTTCGTAATATTCTATAAGTTTATTTTAGTTGGCCAGCACCATTGACATATATTTAGTACATATATATCAATGGCCGGCACTTTTAGAATAGCCTAAATTTGTATGGAGCTGGGTGATCTCCTTTATTATGCATGCACGTGTGTTTGCATGAGTATATATTGCTATAACTATTGCCCTGTAATAAAAATCTTGTGTATTATTGATCTTTTTCCGGTACTTTTTGACAGAGTAGTATCTTAGAGATTGCATAGTTAAAATAAATATAACAAAATGTAATCATTGGTGATTAAAAGTAGCTATGAGTATCTTACCCTTTTGTGTGTATTATTGGTTCTATGCCGTTGTTTTGCTGACAGTAGCAACGAATTAATTAATTTATATTAATCTAATCCTTTTCCCTAAGATTGATATCAAACAAGCGATACTTTCGCAATGCGAGCGATCATAAGTTTTTTTATAATTAACAACAAACATAATGTTCATAAAATTATCTACTGACTAGAGGACGCCAGCAGCTACGCCTGCATTTTTTTAAAATTTACCCGTTTTGGCCGATCCCGTGGGAATTTCGGGAAATCCCTTCTTAGTGCACTTCTACGGTTCACAAGGAACATACATGCCAAATTTCAGCTTCCTGCGCCCAATAGTTTCTGCTGTAGCGTGTCTGTCAGTCAGTCAGTAACGCAAGGATTTTATATATTAAGATTACTATTGTCACTATAAACAAAAGCAATTTTGGAAAACTACTTTCGAATTTCATAAAGGTTTATTCAAAACAGAAACGTTGCAAATTATTTATACTCGATAAGTAAGTTTATATTTCAATTGATATACTGCTTCAATTTTCTATACTGTGGCGCGAAAGTGTTATACCTACATATGTATGGCGGCAGTGGCGTCGCGTCTCGCGTCGCGATTGATCGTAATTATACTCGCGAACTGGGGAAGAGGGGAGCCTCAAAAGCTTTGAGCGCTCGGAAATCCTCGCCTTAATGTATTTAAGCTTTCGTGGTCATTCACGTGTATAATATATAATCGTCTGTCGGGCTATGTACCACGTACATTTGCTTACAGTTGCCGATATTTCGGCACTGTTGCAAGCGCCATTATCTTCATTCGATAGTGGGCAAACGAGCAGACGGATCGCTTGATGTTAAGCGATTATCGCCGCCCATGGACACCTGCAACACCAGAGAAGTCACAAGTGCGTTGCTGGCCATTTAAAAAGGAATACGCTCTTTTCTTGAAGGTTTGAAGGTCGTATTGGTTTATTCAGAAGATCATTCCACAGTTTAGATGTGTGAGGCAGAAAGTTTCTAGAGAAACGCACTGCTGTGGATTGCCAAACATCTAAATGATTGGGATGGAAATGCTGTCGCGTAGAACAATGGTGGAAAGATGCGGCAGGGATTAATCTGAACAATTCCTAGCGATAAAAAATTTCGTGATTCTAGTTCAACGGGAACTACCATATAGGTTTTCGGCCCAAAACCTATAGGGTACTTACGGTTGACCTAGAATTGTTACTTTTGGTTAAAACCAAGGTCTTACAGCACAAGCAAATGAAAAATTCCGAAAATTAAGGTTAATTTTGGTACTTACAAGTTTTCGCAAAAATCAAATTTTGACCATATCTTTTTATCGGGTTGACCCAGGACCCTGATTTTTATACACCTAATAGGAACCAGTAGTTCAGTATCTGGTATAAATTTCAATTTGCTAGGTCCACCCGTTCCTGAGAAAATCGGTGGTGACACACGGACAGACAGACAGTCAGACAGACAGACAGACGGACAAGAAAGTGATCTTACAAGGGTTCCTTTTTTTACCTTGTGAGGTACGGAACCCTAAAAAAGGAATAAAGAAGCGAGTAAGTAGACCGATTTACTTGTTCGTAACATTCATCTACCCGCAATTCTTCATGCTGGCTCTGTTCTGGTTTGTTTTAAGACGTGTAATATTATCTACATCCAAATTTCACAATGTTATGATTTTGTAGGTCCCACGTAATAGGGGGCGAGCGTCTTGCCGTTACCCGGGAACATTACCAGACTCCGTTCTGCTACTGATAATTCGAAAAACTCAATTACACTATTGTTCGACCCGGGAATCCAGGCCAGGACCTTCCCCGGTAGCAGAGGCCCACATTATGCACTGGACCACGGAGGCAGTCGGCAAATAAACCACATTACTAGAGACCGGATTATATGCAACATAAAAAGCTTGAAACACGCATGCAAATATGCATGAAAAATGTTTGAAATATGCACGAAAACTGACAGAATAAGCAACATTAAATGACTATTTTATTAGTTTTGTAAATATTATTCCTTTAGATTTAAGTTTATTGTTAGTACATACTTGTTTTAAGTTTTACTTTATGAAGTATGTATCTTTATAATTTATTGCTTTTTAATAGAATAAAAAAACTATCAAGTTTTAGATTTATTATAACAAAATCAGGATACATTTAGTAAACTATCCATTGATAGACGATAATCGATATAGTAACATGTTACATTATTTAATATTTTTGTAAACATTATAAATGTTCAGTGGTAAGATTATGTCTACGATCATTCAAAATATTTTTATACGTCGAAAATGATCGCTCCACATCTACTGAGGTAACTGGGCAGAATTTAAACTTGGGTGCTATGTTGGCGCTTATATTTTCTGGCAAAACTTCCACCGTCCCATTAATAAATCTACAAAATACTGTAAATTATAGCGATAATATGCATCATCACTATATCTTAGGAAAAATATGCTATTAGTGCTGGAAATGGCTTAAATATGCAAATGCATATTATCCGGTCTCTACACCATTACAATCCTTAAGTAATATAACTTAAAAATCAATACGACCTCCTTCTAAGGTGTTTGACCTCTCTGTCATTGTCTATTCATTCAATGTGTCAAAGATATTAAATTTGATGTTGTCATTGAACCAAAACACTGTGAACACTAATTGTAAAGTTATATAAAAAACCCAAACGTTTTCAAGACTAAAGACCGAACAACCGCAAGAGGACATTTAGCTAAAATTGTAATTAAGAAATACTTGAGAAGTTCTCTAACTATTAATCACCTGGAGATGAAGTTCATAAGCTGGTGCGCTCAAAAGTGTTCTAACTTTAACTACTTATGTTAAATGAGCGTTTTCTATTTAATACTTGAGGGCAAACTACAGCATCTATTATAAAGCAAAGTAAAAGCATAATACTCTTTTGTATGTTATAAAAGTATTTAACTACATTTATATTAACAAAGGCTTGATAGACAGTCTTTTGAAATTTGAAATCTTATGATATTTTGTGAGATATGCTTTATAGGGGTAACTTTTATGATATTTTTTTCGCTTAGAAATGCTACTCCCGCATTAGAAATATAGCCTGTTAAAAACATTCAGTCGACATTCAACGGACCCAAAGAACACCCAGTCTCCAAACAACAATTTGTGGATCACAAAAACCACGGAGGGGGGATCACAAGGGGACCTAACATAACCTAATTACTTGAGTTACAGTCTCACCTAACCTTACGGGCTTTTACAGTGACATATATACGATAATTCTAATATTTGACACAGTGTGCATAAAAAAAAAGACAAATTGCCTAATTTTCTTTTTTTATTTTGCTATGATAGGTAGAGTAGACTGGGAGAGAATGCCTAAGGCATTAAGTCCGCCTTTATACGCTTCAGTGTATATAAAGTTATTAAATAGAATAAATATATTCAAGTACCGATTTTAATTGACTGTCACTGTGTACATTACTCTCAGCATCGAAAGCTCAATATTGAAACGCACAAAATCCATAGTTTTAATGACACTTCAGACCGACAGAGTTGAATGTAGCCTTTTATTAGCGTTCATTATAAGTCTTGCTTCTCAACAATGAATGATAGTTGCTCTTTATCAAGTTAATTAGTATGTTATTATTAAATCAAATCATTAATAAACAGTAGGCCTCTATAAGAACGACTGACAGCTGAGGGGAATGGTTTACTTGTAACGTTAAAATCATGTAAAACTCCTAAAAGTTTTTTCAAATGTTGACTTAATTTTTTTTATTGCTCCTGTAATAGGAATATATTCTGTATCGTGGGGACGTTCAATTAATTCAATGAACGCCAACAAAAGATAATCCAGGCTCTAAACAACAATTTATGAAACCCACATACTGGACGCAGTGCCAAGCGGCGAGGCGTCCGCTTAGAACGATATAAAACAACCGGTCAATTCCTAAAATATTATAAATAATTATGTATTGTTTGTTGATTGTAAAATATATTATCATTTCTAGGTATAGCAACAAGAACAGAACTAAACTAATCTATTCATAAAACTGTCTACTAGGCAATATATTTGGCACATGTATTTGTGCCAAATCCATTGCCTTGTGGCTTTTTTATACAAACCTTCATCCCTTTAGAGACAGAATTTTCCAAAAAAATCAAATATGACCCAGAATTTTTGTCAATCTCTATGTCAATATTGTGCTTTAATTGTGAAGGCATAATGAGATAAAATTAGTAATATAATGTAATTCGCCCTCCTAGCGTCATCCCAGTTAGAACCTGGGGTCCGCTTTCTATTCTTACCGGATTTAACTGAATATTAGCTTTTCCTCAGAGCGACTCGACCTCCGGACGTCTGAACTCCGCATACCAAAGGAATAGCTATATTCTATGGTTTAGACTAGTATCAGTTTATTCATAAGTAGGTACTGACTCCCTATAACGACTGTCAAAGATCTTCATGATAGCCGGGACGGTAATGTGCTCTCCAAGGCACGGGACAAGCGATGACCTACAATTCAATATGCACATAACTCCGAAAAGTCATAGATGCGCCGTGGATTCGAAGCCCTCAGCATGGCAGTCTGTTGATATCTCCACTAGGCTATCGCTGCCTACATAATGTATTGATGTTAAATAATCAGTTCCAAAAAACAATACTCAAATGAATTTTCTTTTGCAGGTTGAAAAGTAAAATCAAGATGGAATCTGATGAAAACTGCCGACCAAAGAGAGAAGAAATTGGTAAGAAGGTTTTAATTAACTCAGAGCTCCCTTTGATCTCTAAATATAATTAGATACTTCACTGCAGTTTATGCTTAAAATCTTCTGCAGTCAGCAAAATCTTGGAATACGATTTTACTAGATTGTTGACCTTTCACATTTTCCCTTGCGTTTTATACGTAGCATTATCACATTTACCGAGGCCCGTTCATTATCAAACATCGTGATCGCGAAATATTTTTAATTGGATCCTAAATAACAGGGTTCCCCACTTTAGATTCCCAGCCGTTTTTTATTTCGCTTTCAGTTTTCATAATTACTTTGTCAGGCAAAATTTAGCACATAAATAACAAACGTGTCAGAAGTTAACATCATAATTATAATAGAAAACGTTTCTCTCTCCGTATTTTATACTACAGGTGCGTTTACGAGAAACTTTAAGTTTAATTACACATTGAACTATGTATGTAAAGTAAGGCTTGTTTCAGAAAACTCGGAGGTACAGCCGCCGCGGGCCACCGTTGAGAAACCCTTTCTTCTCTCTGATGGGAGGTGAGATAACACAGCTCATTATGTTCCCTACTTACCCTATATGGCTGCCTATCTTTATCTTTTTACCTATATCTACAATAAAAACTATTTACTGTACTAAAATAGATAATTTGGAAAATAATTCGAGGTTTATTAAAATACTAGCTGTCCTGGCGAACTTCGTACCGCTATATATGTATTATACATATAAACTTTCTTATTGAATCATTCTATCTATTAAAAAAACCACATTAAAATCCGTTGCGTAATTTTAAAGATTTAAGCATACATAGGGACAGACAGGCAGAAGACAAACTTTGTCTTATACTATGTAATGGTAATGATAATGAAGTACCTACTTCGGTAAAAGGTAAAAAAGCTTAGAAAAGATTTCAACACGAGTTTGAACTAAAATATTACATTCAACCATTTTGTAGACGCTTATAGAAGGAATGATAGAGGTTCTTTTTCTTCTTACATGAGTTTTTGGATTTATTGTTTCTTAAATAAGTATCTGATTTCAATATAGACAAGTTTTTTTAAATTGTTTAAGTGTTCGTGTCTCATGTGTCACAACTCTCCGTGCAGTGTTAAACGACAATAACCGTGCAGTAAAACTTCATTCATTCACATACAGATTGGTGGATTTAAGCTTTTTATCCGTTCATTAGGTTCAAAGACCTTCAGAGTATTCTAGAAGATACCATTCTATTATCTAGATTGTACGGCTTCATGTACTTTGTACAGGATTTTAAGCGTTTAGTAGGTACTTGAAAGTCAACTCTATGCGGACGATCTTCATACATTTAACTCTAAAGTACCACTTACTGAAGATTCCCAGCAAACTTTCACCCTTCTTATTTTGCAATTTACGTAAAAGGCGAAGGCGTATTTGATTTAAATTTAAAAGTGTATATTTACTCTGTTAGATGATTTGTCCTATGTAATGACAAGTAATTACAAGCTAATATAGTTACTAGAAGACGCATTGTGTCTTTCTGATTTTTATTACAACCAATCATTTTGCAAGAAAGGCGTACGGTAAAACATTGATACAAAAAAGTTGTCTTTACCATTATGATAAAAAGAAGAACTGCAAACTCATTTGCCAAAGAAAAACGATTTCAAAATGCTCCAAAATGTGCGCGTTCTCTCTGTAAATTTTTTGCGTGTGTTCGCCATGACGGTTATCTCGAAAACTAAATCTTCAGACCTTGATCAAATTTAAATAGGACCACTCGCGAAGCACCAGCTTAACGGACATCAAAAACAGTTCACCTTGTGAAAAGTATTGAGGTAACAAATATACCAAAAAAATCTGTGGAGTTGAGAACACTCTACTTTTTGAAGTCGGTGAAAAAGAGTCCAATATTGTCAGAATATATTATTAAGTTGCGGAGTGTGAGGCTATCAAATAATATACGTATCTCAACCTTGAAAGAGAATTTCGAAAGTATTGTAAGTCTATATTAATATTTATAAACTTTTAATGCCGGCTTTCATAATTTTCTTTGATGTATAGAAGGGTTTTCAATCAGTCCACGGATTTATGTTGAAAGACTTTAATCCTCTGGCTCTGTACTTTGTGTATTAGAGAACAGGACACGTTGACTGGATATAAAATGCGACTAAATTCATGAAGTGTCTTCCTCAAAAATATGTTTGAGAAAAATGTCGAAATGAAAGTGATTTTATAATGGCAACATAAATATTGGAGTTTCATACAAACTAGATTCCCCAGTATGTGTATGGCCAATGTAAGAACGGTGAAATATTATATAATAAATATAAGGCTGAAGGTCTTAGCCCACTTACACGACTCGCCTCACACTCAAACAAAAAAATATAATTCAAATGGCATCCTTTAGCACACAGGGCGCTGTTTGCTAATTTATGTGCCAATGTAAAGAATACCTAAATAACAATTAGCAATATTTAAAGTCCATATTTGAATGATATTCTGTTGGTTGGGTGACTTGGATATGAGGCGAGTCGAGTAAGTGGGCTAAGACCTTAAGTCTCTTGTTGAATTTAGTCCTTGTTTTGAAATAAGATTAATTTTATCAACAGGGTGGAGCTGGAAGCGTGGCTGGACAAACCGACTTACTCTCACGGCGAGTCCATTCGAGTCGGCCTCGTCGTAGCCAACCATTCCTCTAAAACTGTGCGACGGATTAAGGTAAGTTCTAATGCCATCATCATCATCATCATTATCGTCCTCATCATAATCAGCCTGCCATAGTCCACTGCTGCTAATTAGGAACAATGCCATTTACTCCTTATACTCCTTCGTGACTTGATAATTGCACCTGTGTAGCGGTTACTACATAGGACCTATAATCGTGTTTTCTTAGTTCAGTCGGTGTATTAGTTGGAAAAATAATATAATAATTAGTGGCATTTATTACGAGCGACATCTAACGGACACAGAAGGAACTACGAAGACACGATTAAGATTCTAAATAACGCTATCAAAAGTTCCACACGCGATAACTATAAACTAATTTTTTTTACATTATTTATCGAACCGTGGACTGACAAATACGGTCACTTACCCTAAACAGAAGTTCCTACCTCTTTTTGGCGTAAGTTCAAAATTTTATACTTTTTACCATTTATTTACTACCACCATTTTACTTCCATAATATTTCTCTGAGGTAATGTTGTGTTAAGGTAGCGATGAGAAGCAACGGATGTGACGCGACCGCCACATCGTATGCACCACGTGTCAAACAAATTGACAAACTTTTTACAAGATGGCGTAAGAGATGGCAACTAACCTAAATTTGACATTTTAACACGCTTTTATTAGGTCGACATGTATGTAACTATGTAATTAAATCTAAGCTAACTAATTTAACCATATTCCAAGGGTCGTAGCGTAAAATTGGCAGCTGTATGTAGTTCTGATGACAATACAATAATATGGTACTGTCGAACTGATCTGATGCTGGAGCCGGAAGATATGAACTGGAACTTCATTATGGAATATCGCATCATAGTCGTGTTTGCACTTGTGAGAAAGTATTCCACGTATTGGACTTTGAACACGATTAGGTTCCAAGGTTATAACAAACCAATTATAAATTATAGACCACGCAGTGGTGTACTTAGGGTCCCGTACTTTTGCGCTTTGACAGACGTATGTAGCCCTAAGTAGAGTAAAATCACGTAGTGGTCTCCCGATTGAAGAGCTAGATTGTTCTAAGCTGACAGATAAAACACCATACAATACAGACGCACTGGCGGAGATGGAGAGCATGCGGGCTCATTCACCTACTTAAAATAAATGTATAAATGTTAAAAATATTTCGTTCAAAGACCGAAAAGTATAAAATAAATTAATAGTTTAAAAAACACTAGAAAAACACGATTTTATAAATGCACATAAAAACAAAAAATAAATTATGGACCGTTCAAGTTGTCTCTATTTCTGGGCTAAAGTGTAAACTATGTGCTTTTAATTATAATATTTGATTGTAAAAGCGTGAGGCGCTAGAACAGAAAATACTTTATTGTTAACAAATACTAATACTAACTGCCTGGTGGAAGCTGCATGAGGTCGCACAAGAGCATAACATTTATGCCACCAAAGGGTTATCAAAGGGAACCAAAGATATTTCGTCCACGAACAAGAACCCTACATTTTGCCACTGTTGACGCATTACCCTTATGTACTTAATTTCCTGAAAGAAGAGGCGTTAAAAATGTCGGTGAATGCCGTCTCTCTGTGAATGTCGCCTCTCCTCGCTGATGGCGCATGTTTTGTCTGAGTTCGACTAACTAGTACTTTGAACAGACTGTTTAATGTAGAGCCACCTACTAATCGTGCTGCAACTCCAGTTAGAGCACCAATCTGTGTAACCTGCTTCCCGTAACATCTGTTCACTTGATTTTTGAACCATTTAAACAAGAACATCTCTCCTGTTCCAGCGCCCCACGCTTTTACAATCAAATATTATAATTAAAAGCACATAGTTTACACTTCAGCCCAGAAATAGAGACAACTTGAACGATCCATAATTTATTTTATGTTTTTACGTACATTTGTAAAAGCGTGTTTTTCTAATGTTTTTTAAACTATTAATTTAATATTGTCAAAGCACATCGCACTGAGTCACTCTGTGACGCATTTGTTTCTCACAAATTAAGTTAAATTAGGCATTTGTCGTTGTATGAGTGTTGATATTTATGCGAAAAGTTATTATCAAAAACACTAAAACCGACAACGAAAACAGGTATTTTAACCTGACATAATTAACCTCAAATAAAATCTAAAAATAACTAAAAGATGCTCAGTATTTGTAGAATGTTATCCTCATTTATGAACATGTTACTAGAGTGTTCCAAAGTTTAGAAAACTTTCTATTCATGCTAAAATGTTTTCGCGTAGGTCTTGTATTTAGGTTTACATTACCTATGTGTTAAGTAAACTTTTATGCTAAAACATTAGATCACCTGATCTCATGAATATACTTAGAAATTTCACTGAGCAAATTTTACGGTGTTTCCAGTAAACATTGCAGTCATTGTATAAGAGCCATTAATTGAATATTATACAATAGTTTATTGTTTGATTGCGCATGCAACAACACCCGCGTCAATACTTGCTTAGAAATCTTAGAAAATCCGTTCGGCAGTTTTTATGTTAGTATAGCCTTCATTATTAATTGTAATAATAATTAGATTATTTTTAAAGATAAAACCACTCATAAGTCCGGTTGTTGTTGCAGTTATATCTGATGTTTGATGCAGTTTGATTCTAGTTGTTTGCCAAATCACATTACACATGATATCAGCTGCACGTAAAAATTTAATGTGAAATTCATCAATACAAAGATTTGGACATAATTACGAAAAAATGCATCTTCTAGAACTAAATGGCGCCTGAAAATACTGAAAAGTATAGAGGAACATCGCATGATGTGATGAATGAGCCAAAAATATTAGGTTTTCAGTAAGGCCTTTGAATGAATTTCCAATTCCGTGGATTTTACTGATAAATTATTATTAATCGTGCGGCGAAAACAAAGGCTTTTCCGACATATTTTCCGACAAATTACATGTATATTTCGTAAGCTCTATTAAAATTATTAAAAATAAAGAGGGAGAATTAATTTAATAAGTCATACGTTATGAGTAAACTTAATAACATGTTATTGATTTATGATTTAAGTACTGTCTATTAAAAGTACCTAAGCAATTTCTACAAACATAAGCGATAATTTTAACACTACATAAATATTGCTAGCTGGAAAATATTTATAACGTTACTAAAATTTTACACTTTCCTCTTGAACAATATCTGCACACCATGCTTTACAGCATCAAATGACTGGCATAATAAACTCTGTTAAATTGCTTAGCTGCAGCGTCGAGTCGTCCAGATAGGATGAGCACGACAAAACGTTATATCCCACGTCCTCGTAATCAAAAGTAACATTTGAAAACTGGGGATATGTCACCTTTTAGTATCATTTATAAACTGTCCCACTATTCTCCACGAGTCTCTGCTCACTATGAAATGGGTGAGGCCTACATAGTCTACCACGTGTAGGTTGTACTTATATAAATTAAACTCGCTTGGCGCGTCCAACCACATCAAGTACTTAATGTTAACAACCTCTAGTTATATCGCGATATGATATTTAATGAGTCATTTTTACATAATATATACCTCCTATTCCATACCTTAAAATTATGTATGAAGTTTGACAATTTATATTTCTTATCGCAGGCTTTGGTGGTGCAACACGTTGACGTATGCATGTTCTCTAACGGAAAGTTCAAGAACGTCGTGGCATTAGTTAAAGGCGGCGACGTCGTATTGCCTGGCCAGACTCACACCGATACATACACACTCACCCCACACCGAGGTAATGTAATATAAGAATTCAAACAATTATCTTTATTTGTACAAGAGTTTGCAGTTACTTGATTGAAACCGAAATGAAATCAGGGCCATTGTTCCCAGGTATCACCAAAAATTGGATAGCGCTTGAAGATTCATACTCAAAGAGTGGTGCCAGTCTTGCTTCAACCGTGTTATGCAACAACACGCCAGAGGATAGAAACGTCTTTGCCATATACGTTTCTTATTATGTCAAAATAAAACTAACGTTCAGTGCTATGGGCGGCGATTTATCACTAAAATTGCCCTTTACCCTAACACATTCTTGCATCAATGAAGCACCTACAGACAGTGTAACAGAAGAAGCTACTCACAAAATGATTCTAGAAGGGAAAGAGAACAGTGATGAAGAAGATAGTAAAGCTGAAATAGAGAGAGACAAACAGAATAACAATGGCGAAAATGAGCCTAATGAAACTGCTTTTGGCGATGACGCCGAACTTAAGTCTCCAGATGATCACCGGTGTGTTGCCGATGTACTGGTTAACATTGAGAACAAAATGGATCGACCGAAAAAAATTGTTGCAACCGAAGCAACAACTGAAGTTCGACCAGTAAAGCCCAACGAGGAGGAACTAGATCTGATCGTCAAATACCCAGGATCGGACACGTGATCCGACGAGGAATTAGACAATACAGGCCAGCGGGAAAAGACTGACACACAAGTGAATACATCAGAAGTCACCAAATGCGAAGCAGAGGTCCAAATTCATAAGAGTGGTTTTGCAGAAAATCTTAAAAGAGCTGTGTGTTGTATAGACCGAAGACGGCAGTCGTAGTTTAACATATATTTGTTCCACAATTTGTAATTTATATGATAAAAATAAATAACGATATTGACACACATATTGTAGCACTTGCAATTCAGCAGAGTTCATTTATCCAGAAAAGTACATATGTACACAAATACATCTTAAGACATTATTTTAAACATTCTCTGTGTTATTTTTTCATAATTTATTGTATCGGTAAAATAATAATAACATAACTTTATTTCAAAAGTCGTGAGAAGACTAAATAGAAACAACGTCAATCAAAAACTGTCTGAAGCTAACGAATTGCATCTAGTCACTAACTAAGAGAAACTTCAAAATGTATTTTATTATTAAGGTTTTGATACATGTAAGACTAATTGTCGGTTCGCCGGCATATAAAGCCTGAATGGATATTACGCTTACTAAATTGTAGTCGGTGTTACTAGGTATAAGTATAAAATTAGCAGATGTAAATTCATTTCAACCTAAATCATAACATTATTACTCATAATTAGTTAGTACGTACATGATTAATCACACCCACCAATGTTCTTAATTATCGTCTTTGATTCATTAAAGATTGATCTGCGCCGCATAATCTACATTAATCCTTTTTCAATGCTTATAATGCTGATAAATATTTCCGAGTCTTGCATATTATATATTCGACTCATTTTTATTCTTCTATTTACACTTAGTTTAACACAAAATAGTTTAAATTGGCTTTTCAGAAGAATCAATTTTTATGTTATCGTTCAGTCGTCTATAATTCATTTATTTATGTCAATATTAGATGCTTCAACTGAAAAGGTGCTTGCACTGTTCTATAAAGCTTTCAAAAAATTTATCGACGTTGAGTTTTTTAATGAAAGACGTATTTATAAATTATACCTGATCAAAGTCAAAGTCTCTGGGACACAAGTTTTTAACGACAATTTAATTATTTTTGTGATATTTTCTGCAAACACATAATACCTAATCAATTGTCTGTAAATAATTTGTTTCTAAACGTGTTCAAGATTTTTTCGAAATGCCAAAGGAATGGTCATATGTGTAATCAAATAGTGTTAAATTAGCTGATGAAAATTATGTAAATTGTATCATAAGTAAGTCATTCAAAATTCTAACACAATAGATCTTTCAATATTGGCGTAAACCACAGTAACTTAACGAGGTTTCTCTTTCATAATTAATTGCATTATAATTCATAGCGTTCACATTTCTGTCGATTTACTACATGTAATAGAATATAATACAGAATTTCTCGCTAGCCTTACGTGAAAATTAAATAGAGTAAGTATATTATTCGTTTGAGAATGTCAAAGGTTTATCTTGCCTATTCAATGAAGAGAAAAAGGCGTCAAATATACATTCAAAACATCTTTGATTTATGTATGATATCGAGGGTTCACGGGCAAAATGTATTAAGCGACATTTTTTAAACTTTACAGGACAGCGTTTTAAAGTTTCAATTTTACAAAAAAAAATCGTTATAAAAAAAATATAAGGTTATTAACGAAAAAGTGACCAAAGTTGATTTCCATGACAAAAGCTGCATAATTGAGCATATTTTTCATTTCTTTTAAGCTACTATTAATAGAAATAAAAGTCGCTTGATACAATATTACCCCAGTTTACTTTTATTTAGAAACAGACTAAATGATATAAGTGCCATAAACTACACAATACAGGTATAGGAAAAACGATTTAAGCGACACTCTGGTATTATTTTATGTAAGGCTAAATATATGAACAACCATTGGAATACTAAAATAAAATCAGGCTAATCGGTTTAAGCAATTGAAATATCATAAAGTAGTTGCAGATTAAAATGATTTATGTAGCACTTTTCTCTAAAAGTAAATTGTTTGAAATAACAATTAATTTGTATGTATAATTAGGATTGGCGGTTAGATCAACATTAATTTGGACTACTGTTTATTTCCTACAAATGAAAAATCTAAAGAAATTTTAAAATAAAACAAATACGTGTTTAAAGTCAGACAAGTGATCGTTTTTATCATAATAGTGGCACAAGGATTCACATTTTTCGCTATTTCAAAAATATTCAGCTAACAAGCTGGTGATAACAACAAAAAAAGGCTTTTCTAAAAATAATAATATTATTTTAACTACTACTAAACTATAAAATTGCGACCGAAACATAACTGGCAAAAAGTGGGTGTGTAATACACCCTTCGGGGATAAAAGGCTCACGCCTTTTACCCTCTTTAGTTATGTTATCAGCATTTATGGCTTGATGTTCTAGCGGATCGAGTCACACAGGTTTGCTGCTTAAGGATGGCAGGACTATGTTCTAACTACCTACCCGCCTCATGACTAACTAGCCAATTGCTTGGTTGGATTCGATAGAGCATAAATAATAACGGAAATGATTAGTGATTACAAATGATTTATCCGTCTTTGATATTGGCTGCGACATGCCAAAATATCGGCGCCTCAATAGACAGATATCTAAGTCTCTGACCTGCGATATCCGCCAATAAAACACCAAATGTGTTCAAGAGGCGGTCGAGCGGAACAAAGGCTCTAATGTATTCTAGAGAGATCTTTCTATCGGGCAAAGTCAGCTAACAAAGCTGAAGACGGAGGATGGCAGTGTTGTGTCATCCAGACCTCAATTCTTAGAAGAGATCGAAAGATTCTATGGAATGTTATACACGACCCCGCGACCACATGCGACCCTAGAGCTAGACTGACCCGACACCATACCGTAGACATCCCGGACGTCAGCATGCACGAGATTAGTGTGGTCCTAAAACAGCTCATAAACAACAAGGCACCGGGTGATGACAGAATTACGACAGAGCTTTTGAAAGCTGGCAGCATACCCGCTTTGGAAATGCTTCGTAAGCTTTTTAATTCCGTCATACACGAAGGTAAAACGCCAAAGGCGTGGCTCAGAAGTGTGGTTGTGCTGTTCTTCAAAACCCTTTTAAAGAATTGCAGACCCATCTCACTTCTGAGTCACGTCTATAAGCTGTTTTCAAGGTTAATCACGGATCGTCTCGCTTGCAAGCTACACGACTGCCAGCGTTCTGAACAAGCCAGTTTCCGAAAAGGATAATAGTACTATAGACAACATGCTGAACACATATAGAAGCCCGAGGAGTATAACGAGCCTCTATGTTTGGCGTTTGTAGACTCTGAGAAAGCCTTCGATTCGATCGAAACCTGGGCGGTGCCGCAGTCTCTCCAACGGTGCCAGATACGTCGAAGTACCGAAGTGTTTGTACGAAAACGCCACCATGTCAGTCCGCCTCTAGAACCAGAGCTCGAAACCTATTCGACTACAGCGAGGGGTGAGGCAGGGAGATGTTATATTGCCGAAACTATTCACCGTTGCGCTTGAAGAAGTCTTCAAGCTTCTGGACTTGGAAGGACTCGGTAACAACATCAACGGCGAGTACTGCATAACTCACCTTCGACTCACTGACAATATCGTAGTCATGGTTGAGACCATGGTAGACCTCGGCACAATGCTCGGTGGCGTCTGTAGAGTCTCCCGACAAGTGGGTCGAACAAGTCGAAAATCATGCATAACGCCCGTATCGTACCAGCTCCTATAGATGTCTTCACGTCTGATATTCCGCAGTGTCTCAAGACGAAAGCCTTTGAACAGTGTGTGTTGCCAGTGTTGTCACTCAAAGGGCGATGGAGAGAGCTATGCTCGGCGTTTCTTTGCGAGATCGAATCAGAAATGAGGAGATACGTAGGCGAACCAAAGTCACCGACATGGTTTTCCGAATAGTCATGCTGAAGTGGCAGTTGCAGGGTACATAGCCAGGAGAACCGATGGCCGTTGGAGCAGAATGGTTCTGGAGTGCAGCTACGCACCGGACGTCGTAGCAGAGCTAGGCTTCCTGCAAGGTGGACTGACGATCTTGTTGGGATCGCCCATAATTTTCCAAGTAAAATGTAATGTTTGTTCTTGTGTTGATTTATATTATCATATCTCGATTTTATATAGGAAGGAAGCATATAATGTTACTTTTGTTTTTAAATACATGTGCAGTGAAAAAAATTATTAACTACGTATTTTTTTTAATATACTATATGTTGTTTAAATGAAGCAAATATGTTTTTTCTTCCTCCTCTAAAGTTGTCAAAATTGAGATATTACCGGTTGCCAGTTCACAGCCGATATGTCTTACCCGACAACGGATAAACGATTTATACAAAATTTTGACTATCTTAACGAATATCGATTTCCTAATTCCAGTAGGGTAAAATGTTTTAACTTCCACCACTTAGAATACAATATGTCTGATGAGACGAGTCTTTATTAATTCAGTTCAAGAAAAAGGATTTAACCGCCGAGTATAAAGATTTTTTATTAAATATGAAAATGATTTAAGCGCCTGTGTGTATTAATATAAAACGCATGGTAAATGGTTTAAGCGACATAAGGTATGGATTTCAGCAGCAGGCTAAATGTTTTAAGCGACATCAAGTATGAATTTCAGGTGCAAGCAAAATGCTTTAAGCGACGGTATGTATATATTTTAGGTGCAGGTAAGACGATTCAAACACCTTATCTCACCAAATTTATGCTGGGGAAAATAGCTCAAGTCAAAAACACTAAATATTTCGCCTGTATGAAGTCCATTTTTCTTAAATTGTAAAAAAATGTTGTCGCTTCAATCAAAGTTACTCCGAACTGCGCCTAAATTTACTATTGTTTTAAGCGCCAAAAAAGTGCACAGATCAGCACGAAACCGAGTGCAAACGACGCAGAAAAATCCGGCGATTCCGAATATGTATATAACTCAATACCGGCCAGGATGTCGCTTAATACATTTTGCCCGTGAACCCTCGATATGAATATGACAAATGTTTGATCCCTTTGACTCTCCTTTGACGCTACAGAGGACGTAGATTTCAGTTATAAAACTGTCTAAATGATTTCCCTTTGTATCACTTAAAGGAGAAAATTGTGTTATGTTGAAACAGATCTTCTAAGAATTCAGCTTAAGTATTTTCATTTGAATATTTTGACGCGCAATGGTATAACATAACAAGTAAATTGCTATTATTTTCATGTTAAGTAACAGCCAATTTGAGCACGACAGCCCAGGTTTTATGTAATAAGGTTGAACTTCAACTGTAGTTAGACGAAATAACGGGTAGTGGTCTAATTATCATTTAAAATTTTGTTTAAAATTAGTGTAGATATCTAAGAGAGTCTAAAAAGGACTAAAACTTAGCCTACAGCTTACAAAACTGTACGCTACGATTAAAAAAATTAACCAAGTTTACGTTTAATACATTTTGATACCATGTAACGAAAAGAAATAACTTGTAAAATGAATTTTCGTATCCACGAGTAAGTACTCAGAATACGCCCATTATATTTGATTAATACAATACATGAGCGTTTAGTTTTACTATAGGTAGTGCCTGAGGCCCTATCCCCTATTCCTTCTCCCTCATCCCACTCCTCATCCTATCCCTTTTCTAAACCCCACGGGGCGGCAACGCACTTGTGACTCCTGGTTGCTTGTGTCCATGGGCGGCGGTAATTGCTTAACATCAGGCGATCCGTCTGCTCGTTTGCCGCCTACTTACTATAAAAAAGGTAAATATCTATAGTCTGTTCAAGATACGAAAAAATCAAATGTAAACAAACCATAAAAATGGTTCTTGTTATGTCGCCTACCTACCAAAAAAGTTGATTTTAGTTAAATATTCCTAGCGCAAGACTAAATAAAGTAGTTTCTAAAAAAACCTCTGTCCCTTACATTTATAAATGGTACAGCATAATTTTTTTTCTGTATTATTCATTATTATAATAACGATTTTTTATTTTGCTAATTAAGTATTTTACGTAATAAAGAACCTAAAATGCCAATGATTCTAAAATTTTGATGTATTTATTATCCTGGCAACTTAAGTATTACACCTAAAGTAAGCATTTCGCATGACAGGGAGTAATTTTTGATTAGTTCGGGTTATCCCGATCGGTTATCCTGCTATCTTATTAAGTTTGTGAATCATTGGTTTCTTTGTTTACCTTTTATTTTTCGTAATGTGAATAGAGTATAGGTATTATTCAAACAATTTAGAATAAAGGTTTTTGGTATTTCAGCTTTTTTATGTAGTAGAAGTTAATAATAAAGTATTTTGTAAGTCATGAGAATTTTACTTTAAAATTTATATTCAGTGGGAGATACATTATATGAAAATCGTCATGTACACGTTTCATATTTATTTAGTCACTAAGAGTACTATATACATTGATATCGTCTTTGTTGCCTGTAACCCATTGTAGCGGATGCCGAGAATACTCCTTATAGATATTCACAAAGCTGTAGCCGATGTCAAGAAGTACTCACCAGTTGTGTATAACTTAGCGGGAAAACCATAACGTGATAAAAACTGAAAATTAAAACTGATCATGCGAATTCTACATAGGATTAGAAAATAGGAATTTATTGGGCCGATCTGAGCATATGCTCGAATGGACGGTTTTATCGAGAAATACATTTTGTAAAATTAAGTAGCAGTTATGCATCGATAAATTAAGTATTTAAGTGCACCATTATAATTGAATGTGTATTGCTGTAGATGGTATATAACTCGAAATATTTTTCAGTGTTTGTATATAATGTAAATATACTTCAAAATTTTTTCATCGTTTCATTTTAATAACACCAGTTCTTCGGATCATTTCGATGTCAAGCCAAGCTTCTTCGAGGCTAACTTAGCCTTACCTTCTAAGTGACCGCGGACTGCGCTCGATATGTCGACACCAAGTATTCAAATACTGGAGGAGGCAGTCAAGGCGGTGCTCTCAAAACAAGGACCTACGACCAACGGCAGTTTTTTAGCGATGAACACGCAAACTTGTGTCTTTGTGGGGTTATATTGGACCAAATTAAGTCTTTCCCAATCTGAGACCATCTCCAAGGAGGTTACAATTTCCGACACAAGTTTATTTCGGCTCTTGATGAATTTTTCCCGAGAAATGTTGGCGCGGCCGGTATATAAAGCATCGCCTGCAGCCTTGAGGGACACCGGCATTTACAAACAAGGCGTCAGAGCATTCACCGTCGACTACGACCTTTATGCTTCTGTCTGTAAGAAAGCTGGTGACCCATTCGCATAATTTCTCGGGCAGTCCATGGGAAGGGAGCTTCGAAAGAAGCACTTTGTGCCAGACCCAATCGAAGGCCTTCACTATGTCCAAACTGACCGCCAAAGCCCCCCCCTTTGACTTAATCGCCTGTGCCCAACGATGTCTCAGGTATACTAGAAGATCACCAGCCGACCGACCCTTACGAAAGCCGTATTGCTGCCGTATGGATGGCATATGTATAGGCACAATAGGCTATAGGGACTAGGGAATCAAGAGAAATTGTTGGAAGCGATGGGATGATGTGATTTTTTTCCATACCTTGTGTTTATTTTTATTTTACGGGTCACGTTAACTAATAAGGTACCTATAAGTTTTCTCCGATGCTTCGACCGGCATCCAAGAGTTGTGGCAGATTGAATATTTATTTATAATAATAATAATAATATTCTTTATTGACGTAAAATAGGATCTATTACAATAATGAATTCCCTGATACCTGCGCTAGTAAAAACTGTGTTGCAGGCATCAGTGTCTTCCCCGTTATGTTGCACCATAATTCATCAATAATTTAGACCTAAATAATAACCGAAACAATAGGTACGCGTAAATAGAAAAAAAAAACGCGCGCGCACACACACACACACACACACACACACACACACACATACGTGTGTGTGTGTGTGCGTGTTAGTGTGTGTGTATGTGACTTCACGTGTCTATGGTTTTCAGAAGATTTTCTACAGCATCATAGTCCATTGACTTTAGCCATGTCGATATTACTATCATACATTTGTTATTATTATATTGGTGCAAATTGTTAATTTTGTTACATATATTATACAAATAGGGAGCCAGAAAGTCGTAGGATCTCTGGGCAAATTTTGATTTCATATGAGGCACAGGCCAGCGTCTTATGCGCTTTTGTATATTAGGTTAGATACCACTTTCCTGTGATACCTTTGTAAAATTTCGCACACAAATATATTTCTTACTGTTAGCACACCTGCTTGTTCATAGACGGCAGAAGTTGGATGCCGATATGGTAAGTGAAGAAGAACTTTAAGCAGCATACGTTGTTCTCGCTCCACGCCAATCATAGGGGTTAACGCCCCACCTCCCCATGCGCAAGTGCAATCTATGTACTTTAAGATAGTTTGTTTTGGTTGAAATTACGATTTATATTTGACGGCGCGCTGATTATTTAGGAATGATTTATAGATTTAATTTAACCATAAAAGTTGCCTTCAGAAATTATTACTAAATTTACCGATCGTTGTAATCCATTACTCGATTAGTAGTAATATAAAATTAAGAGCGAGAAACCCCGAATAGAGTAGTAGGCTTTAGTTATTCTTCTGTGGTAGTAGGAGACCGCATTAAAATAGCAAACTTACCTAATATATTCACTTCACTCTGACTTATGATTTTTTTCTCATGTAAGAAAAAGATAAATATATAGTGCATTCATTCTTATCTGGCAAAAATGGTAAACAAATATGGCGGACAGATAAGTACTAGGTAAGTACGTCCGTAACACTAGTGATGGGAAACAGTGCATGATCTAAATCAAGTTTCACTTAAAATTCATTCAGTGAATGAAATAAAACATATTAGAGATAGAGATTTTAAACTTTTAATGTTTTCGATGAGACTCGAAATACAAATGGTATTTAGTTCATGTAAAAGGTTTTATTTTTTTAAAGGTACAAATATTATGTCAGATCGTCAGTGTCGAGAGACGTTGTGGTTTCATAAGAACTTGTTTCTGATGTGACGTTAATTATGAATCTGGGGATTACTCCACCCGTCGCATCATCAATAAACCCATTGAGCATGACGATGCATTTTTTGCACGGTTCAGCATCAATTTTGGCAATGCTCTCTTTTGTTAAATCTTTTATTTCTCCCATCTTAAAAGTTTTATTATTGCAGCCAACATGCGATTTATTTGTGCCCATATTAATTCTATTAGGTTTAGTTCGCAATGATAAGGCGGAAGGCGAACAACAATAATATTTTTCTTGGCTGCCATTTCATCAACCACTTTTATATTGAAATCGTTTCTGAATTTAAGGCAAAATGCGTTTATAACTTAATAAGCGAATGTAAACACTATTTGTCATTATAATGACTTCAACAATTAGCGTTAGCGGCATCTGTCGCCCGCCCCCATATATCATGTAATCGTGGTTACGATTTCTGACTGCAATCAGAGAATGGATACTTTTTCGATTACTTTCGGTAAATGTTTTCATGATTGATGGTTACAAATTACATTTTGCCCATCTCTGACTAGAAAAAGAAGAGGACTTTGCCAGGCAAATGGGGCACAAAATACATATTTTTAAAAAGAAACTTAGTAAATTCTATTGGAGTAATTCTATTTTTAAATTTCGCTGTTTTGTATGGAGATTTTTTAACCCATATTTTACTTTTCCATCCATTTTTAAATGTTTTTATTCATACAAACACAAAAAAAATGAATTAGCTAAATCGGTGCATCGGTTTGATTTTTATTAATTAAGATTACTTGTCCTGATATAAAAACTACACTTACTTACACTTACTTTTATCTCTCGGTTAGTTACAAGAGTCCAATCAGTTGCAATCTCAAAGTCCTTTGTACGTAGCCCGGTTGTCGATCAAGACAAATAATAGTCGGAATGAAAATCTCATACAAATCCACAAGCATGACCGACCGTCATAAGCATATTATTATTATATTTATCGACTTATCAGTTTTTATCCATATTGTCTGCAGTGAAAAACTTTTAATTTAGGCCCTTATGAAAATTGACCTCAGTTAATGAAATTATTTTATACGGATCTGAATGTTCTTTACGTTTACCATAAAAGGATTACAATATATTAATACTTTTTCTATAATCATTCAATTTTATCATTCACTTCATCCCATCTCTACAGTCAAATGTCATATTGACAAGACATCGTAATAATCTGTGGATTGAAGTGTCATCACAATTACGATTTTCTTTAAATTAATATGTTTTAAAAGAGAAATATGAAGCTATTTTAGGTGGAAAATAATGTGTTGGTATTTGAACAACATTGTAAATATTTTCTTGTAGCATATATTACGTGATTCGGCCACAATCTTGTGATTTGTAATGAAGGTATGTTTGTTTACTAGTTGTGCCAGGTAAAGATGAACGCATTATACAAATTTCATTTCGAATCTTCGAAATTGTCGTAAATTTAAACTAGACTAGTGATGTGCTTACTCAAAATTAATTTCGATAAAATATCGATAATGTTTGCAATAAATCCTTAGATCTGGTTTACTCAGAATGAATATCAATTGACTCATGATAAATCCTCAGATAAAGTAAAAAATGTGAATAAATCCAGCTTATATTTAAACACTAGTAAATAAGTAACGATAAAAAATATATTTCTAAAAATTACCTTTTTAAGGTGAATAAAGCAATTGATATTCATAATATCACTATTAATCACTACCTATATGCAATGATAGGGTCAATGACGAGATCATTACCACGGTATGGTTTTCGAATACAAAACCACGTTACGTATTTCAGACTTTTGGAAGTTATATGCTTATTATTTAGAAAATTATCACGATCGTCAAGTGTTTGTCTAAAATCTTCCAAACTAAATTAGGCCTTCTCAAATTGAAGGGAGGCACGAGCCCAGTATGCTCAGTTACATAATTATATTATATCATAATATCACCAATCGAGAGCAGGCTGCAGTAATAAGTGAGTTAACTAATAGATTAGAAATAAAATTTAACTTCAGGGTCAATTTTAAATAAAATATTTCACACATAATGAATCACATTTATTTAAGGTAAAATCGAAAAAGTCACTGACAGTGCCATTGGCTTGGTTAGAAAAAAACTCAAATCTTTACAAAATCATATTATATATACAGGTCAAATTAATAATTTTAAAGAATTAAACCAGGAGCCCGCATGGTGAGTAAGAAAGAAAATAAAATTGTGTGCGTACTTCTAACTGGCACCGAACTCAAAAAGTGTTGTTGTTAAAAATATTAGTTTTTCTGCTGCCTAGTGCGAGCATCTTTAGATGTTGGTAAAGGCTCTTGGTGATTAGTCCATTTACTGACACAACTATCGGCACAATGATCGCCGAGTTCACATCCCACATATCGACAATCTCATGAGCTGGGCCCAAATATTTGAACTCCTCTTTTTCTGCTATTACGAGATTGCTGTCATGCGATATGGTAATAACGTCTATCAATGCGAGTCGCTCTGCTCGGTCGATCACTACAATATCACGCTTATTGGCTACAATAAACCTGTCTGTAATGATAGACCTATACCAGGACAACACCGTACAACCATTTTTTCGAGAACTGGGTCGGGCACAATCTGTATCTGTAGTACGGTGAACCAATGAGATTATATTTAAGGACTAGTCGGTGATGGGTTATCTTACCCAATTGATTGTGTCTATGCAAATACTGGCCTTTGGCAAAACTCGAACAACCGGATACTATATGTCTGAGAGATTCCCCGGGCTGGTGACATGCCCGCCATATGTCAATTGTACCGTCCCTCAGCATATACTATCTATCGGTAGTTGTTGGTCATGACAACTTCGTCCATAATTATGAAGACAAAACCATTGGTTTCACCGAAGAGAATAATAGAAATAAGAGAATAGAATATTAATAAAAATTAGGACACAAACCAGCAGTTCTGCAGGTTTATGTAATTATTTTTATAACAGTAAAAGACAGAGGAGGACTAGTCTCACCATCAAAATGTGTATTACATATTTTTAAAGTTATGGTAAAGGATGTACGTGAAGGGAGCGATAGCCTGTGTGCGATAGCTGAAAGTTTGTGATGATCGATGAAAAGACTTTTCTTGAGATATATAATTGTATTCAAGTATACTTATTTTTCAAAGAAATATTGCAGTCTACATCACAATAGTGCAAAGGCTACCTTTTTTTTGCAATAACTGTCACCCACATCGGCGAATACGTGGGCCGAAGCTAGTCTGTAAAATAAAAGTATCGATAAAGTTATAACGTCACTATGTTTGTGCGTCACAATCTTTATACGAATAAATCAAAATGTCTATGAACGAAGTATCAAAGTTTCAAATGAAGTTACATTAAATTTTGACGGGTAATGAGGCCCACTACGGTGTCCTATGTCAGACCTTTGAGTAGGTGGCGCCAAACGCGGTGACACTTGACAGTCGTCCATTACTCTGACAGCTGTCACAGCGGGCGGGCACGTACTAAACTATAGTATTTTCGCTGTATAAGGATATGCATGACAGTTCATGACTGACAATTATAGTGATGTAACCTAAGGAAATTTAAGCGATTATTTATAAATATCGAATTAATTGGCAAAAGACATGCAATCGTACGTAGTTACCGATTTAACATCTTCGAAATAAATTCATATTAAAAGTGTTTTGGAAAATATATTCGCAAATAAAACGCAGTAATTTTAATTTTTTTTTATTATTCGTCACTGTTACTCGAAATAAAACCTCATAGGTATCTGAATCGGAATCTTCTCCGACTGAGATAATTAATTGCTGATCTCAAATTCGGTCGAGGTGGACATATTTATCCCAGTCTGTAAATATTGTCGATTGTGTTATTTCTACGACTGATTAATTTTCACATCGGAACTATCTATTTCAGTTATTGAAGCTTTACGCTCACGTTTATTCAGAGTGGACAACTTCTTGTCATCAAAACTAGTTTCTCCAAATTTTTCTTTGGATATTCGAGAAACTGAAGCCTTGCCGATATCCAGAGCTGCCGCAACTCTGTACACAATACTGTCTATCGGTATTACCAGGCCCCCGTTGGCACGCTCTCGTTCAAAGAAGGTCCTCAAACGAAGCACTAACTCACGGCTTTGAGAGTTTAAAACTATCTTTTTTCTTGTTTTTGGCATTGTACGTACCAAATAAAAGACAAAAAAAAAAAAAAAAATTAACACGCCAAACAGGCAGAATCACAAACAGCATACAAGGCGCTCGTACTAACGTATTCGATCACAAGACGGCCGCTCCTATTCATCGATTTCATGTCGATTCAATGGTGTAAATCTCTACTGACAGAGGGTTCGTTTCATGCATCTGACATTTTGAGGATTATATTTTATTATATTTAAATAATTTATTTACAGTTAATAATAATTATAAAAATAGAGAGAGAGACATACTAGTATCAATTTACTTTGTAATTTTTAATAGATATTTTTTTTAATAATTGTTTTTTTTGCCGATTTATTTTCATAAGTTGAAAGTAGTATGCGTGATATGTAAAATGAGAACTGTCATGCATATCATCATACAGCGAAAATACTATACATACATACATAACGTCACGCCTTTATCCCCGAAGGGGTAGGCAGAGGTGTATTTCTACACCCACTTTTCGCCAGATATACTTTAGTCCCACGTAATAAGGGGCGAGCCTATTGCCGTTCCGGGCACATTTCCAGACTCCGTGCTGCTACTGAGAATTTCATGACAGAAAAACCCAATAACACTGCCCGACCCAGGAATCGAACCCGGGACCTCCCGATCCCACGCGCACATTTATGCTGCGACACCAACGAGGCAGTCGTATACGGTTTGATGTCGAGTTTTCCGTCTCTACGCAAAGATGGTATTTGCATCGTGTTATCCCTTAGTCGCCTCTTACGACACCCACGGGAAGATAGGGGGTGGTGACACTTGTATTCTATGCCGTCAACCACACGGCATCGCGTACTATTGGCTCACAAATTCATAATCGTGTTTCATCCTCCATATTTTATTGTATTTCGTGCCAAATTGTTATAAATTCGAACAATACAACGTGTACAAGTAAAGTAATGCTTTTATTTTAAATCTCTCGCCGCCATTGCGCCCACGATGGAGAAAACCAACGAAGATTGCTCCGAGAGCCCTCCTGACGATTTCACATATTTTTACGCAAAATTTCAAAGTTTGAACACACATTAATATATAAATAGGTACAGATGAACACATAATACAAAGGAACATATAATATAGTTAAAAAGAAATTGGGCAAGTGCGAGTCGGACTCGCGCACAAAAGGTTCCGTACCATCATCTATAAAAGAAAATCACGTTCGTTGTATGTATAACATTAATTAAATACTACCTATTATTTATATGTGCTATTTACTAATAGGTTTGAAGTCAGTGCCAAGCCTTAAACAAATAATAATATTTTGATCACTTAAATGGATACGAGCAAATTAATACAATGAAATGACTACTATAAAGATAAAGATGCATAAATAAACCTTATAAAGAGCAATTTGATCTTAATATTATAAGCAGCTTCAGTTAATACGAAGAATAATGAAAAAAAATAATACGAAAATGTATTGAACAGAATGTGAATTCATATGAATTATGAAATGCCTTCTTTAATTTAAAGGCTTTTGAAATTTGATTTGGCACCGACTTCAAACCAATTAGTAAATAGCACATATAAATAATAGGTAGTATTTAATTAATGTTAAATCTTTATTATTTTTCACTTTTTCGTTTTTGAAGTCGGTTGTTTTTAACGTAGTTATTTTTATTTAATACTTTTTAGTGAACCTATTGTTGTATTGTCAACTAGTTATAGGTAGACCTACAAAAGGTGCTGCGCGCCTTAAAATATAGATCTCAAGAAACGGGAAAGGATAAAAGTAGTCGTCTCTGTAAAAATGCTCTTCGGGACTCAGTTTTACGTTCTTGTGAGACTATTAAAGATCCTGAAAAACGTTTGTTGGCCAGGAAATATCACGTTAGTGTCAAGAAACTCTTAATGCCTGTATCCCCAAAGGGGTAGGCAGAGGTGTAATATTACACCCACATTTCCCATGAATTTTTAGGTCCCACGTAATAGGGGGCGAGCCTATTGCCGTACCGGGCACATTACTAGACTCCGTGCTGCTACTGAGAATTTCCTAACGGAAAAACCCAATAACACTTTGCCCGGCCCGGGAATCGAACCCGAGACCTCCCAATCCCACGCGCACATATATGCCGCGAGACGAACGAGGCAGTCTGTCCTTTCCTTTTTGAAGTTTCTAGAATTTTCTAATTTTTATTCGAAATATTTAAATAATATTTTGATGATGCTGGCGCTGCTGTTGCATCGGCGGAAACCCTCAAACGGTGCAAATACGGAAACCTGGCTGGTAATTACTTTTTTGAGCCGTTTGGGGTCGAAACGCTGGGGCCATTGGGCCCTAGTGCACGCGCATTATACAAAGAAATCGCCAGAAGGCTGATCGATGCTTCCCGAGAGCAGAAGGCTGGTTTATATCCCGCTGAGAGAATAAGCATTGCCATTCAACGTGGCAATGCTGCCAGCCTTCTGGGCACGCTATCGCTTGACAGCGTTGCGGAGGAATTAAATTTTTTATTATATTTATTTACTTTTCTTATCATACTTTTGCTTTTTTATAGTTTAGGATAGTTTAGTTATATAATTATGTTTATTTTATTGTACATTATAATGTTAATCCTACTTATAGACCAATTATACTTTAGTTTAGTTAAAGTCTACATAAGATAAAAAAAAATATTGCCAAATATTCATAATCATTTTCCAAATTTCATAAAAACCAAAACCCACTAACTGTTATGACTGTGATTTGAACCCACGCCTTCAGAACATAAAGCGGGTGTATTATCAGCACGGCCATTCGGCGTATTCGCCTTGTTATCAATTAGTGGCGAATTTAGCGAACACTTGACAGAGTGCTTACGTCATCTAACTTAAAACTGTCATTTCCAAATAATGAAATAGTCTTCAAACCTTTTTGCTAATTATTTTGTTTGACGACCGGCCAGTTTGTCGTGTAGATGTCAGTAGTCCTTGGTGACCGTAGTGATGACAATTTGACATGACACCAGCCGTCACAATTATTATTCATAGGAATTTCAGCCTTAAGGATAGGTGAATATAAATAAAAAAATGCTCATAAAATAAAAACTACTGGGTCTACATGAATCACATTTTTATCGGACTAATTCGAAACTATTGCGCATTAAACAAAAAAAGAATTTCGTAAATCGGTTCAGAAACCTCGGCGAAATCGGTGTACATACATCGAAAAAAAATATATACCGGCCAAATTGAGAACCTCCTCCTTTTTTTTTGAAGTTTGAAGTCGGTTAAAATATAGAATTGTAGCATCAATATCTAGTTTTAAGCTCTACTTAGAGGAATTTAAATAAAATATTTAAAGTGTTATTAAGTTAAATGACCTTAGATTATTAAATACTTCTACTACCTGCCAGTACAGTGTTGACAACATCCTACGTATACCAACAACAGAAAACACAAATCTCAAATTATGGCCGAGTCACTCCAGAATCGATGAGCAGTTTGAGAGACATGTTCCTCAAGCGGATGGCAGTTTTTGAAGCTAAGCTACCACAATCCCAAAGCTCTGCATCAATGACAGGATTGGCCTCAGAATATCACTCATTCAAGGTATTTGTCATGGAGGCTCTGAATGGCTTTCAACGGCAGATTGAGCTTCTTGCACACCCAGTGGACACTATGGAGATGAGAGCCAGGCGGAAGATGTGGTTGCTGCATGGAGTGTCTGAGAACAGCAAGGAGGACACATCCAAGGTGGTGGTGAAAGTCTTCAGGGAGCACCTCAAAACCGAATTGACGGCTGCCGATGTTCGACGATGTCATAGAGAGGCCTGGGTTTGCGGTCATTTGACAAGCGCCCCATGCGCTTGTCAAATGACCGCAAACCCAGGCCCATTGTCTTAAAACTGAACGATGCATCCGTACGCGATAAGCTTTGGTTTGACAAGACCAAGTTCAAGGGCACTGGTATCACAATTTCTGAGTTCCTGACCAAGCAACTGTAGCATTTAAACCACTTTCTTAAGTATTATAGCTAGGTACTCTGTGTTATGGCTTTATTCGATTAAAATTTTGGCGTATATAAATCACAGTGACAATTTCGTGACAACCATAGAGCACATAATATTTTAAAGCTAATGGCCAGTTTGAAATTAAACTACAGTTTACGGATTTTATCGCGTTATATTACTTTCACTGGTTATTTGTTATTACATTTAAACTGAAAGATCTAGAAACTACATTTTTATTACTAGCCGACGACGTTTCGAATTCCTTACAGGATTCATGTTCACGGCAGACTGAGGTGATATTTGTCTTTGTCTTGAATTTAAAAGTTATCTCAAAGTACCCGAACATTTTTCAACTATTGGTGTTACTATCTACGCAGAATGTGCTCACTGTGTCTTGATGTCTTCTGGTGACTTTGTCCTTTTTGGGTTTCATTAGCCTGATAACAGGGTCCCAAGCTGGAGGTACATTCCAACCATCTTCCCTATTGAAATTAGGATGTTTTTTAATTTCAATAGCTTCACGTATCATTCTTGGAATAAAGCGGTGTTCTTTTGTGAGTATCTGTGGTTTATCAAATCGCAGGTAATGGTTGGTTCCTTGTTCTACATGTTCACACACAGCAGACTTCGTCGAGCGTTTGTGTTTAATGTCAGCTATATGTTCCTTTAGTCGAATGCCTCTGCTTCTCTTGGTTTGTCAAATGTATGAGAGCCCCCACTTACAGTCTATCTTGTAAACCCCGGCCAATGTTATAAATGGCCAGTGTTATAAATCACGACATTCTCCCTTGGCGAGAAAGTAGTATAATCTTGGAAATATGCCGGCGGACGTCGCTCTCTCGAAGAACGGCATAGTTCCGGAATTTCTGTGTTAGTAGAATCTGGTTGACCAATGGCTGGCTCATCGGAAGCTTCACGTTAGTTTGACTCAGCAGAAATCCAGCTTGAATCAGATTCTGCTTCACGATCTTAGATAATTAAGGAATTATCTCCTGTAGGTGCCAGGTGACGATTTGAAACTATGAGCTCCCGGCCATTCTGTAGTCTAACTTGAGAATATAGGGGATTAGCTTCAACTAATTCAACTTCTTCAACGACGGGGTCATATTTACTTGCCCCTACGTTGTTTCTCAACAGTACTTTATCTGCCCCTATGAGCCACGTTGGCATTGACTGGCCGTTAGAAGATCTGCAAGGATGAGTGAACATTCGTTCATGTGGGGTGCATCCGGTCGTTGTGCATAGTGAGGATCGTATAGAGTGCAGCTACTGTTCGAGAATAGTTTCCCACCGGTTGATGGGGAGATTCAACGTTTTTAATGAAAGTTGAATAGTTTTCCAAATAATTCCATTATATCTCTCAGTTTGCCCATTGCCTTTCGGGTTATACGGCGTAGTATAGCTAGTAGCTACTCCCATTCCATGTAAGATTTTTTTCTAATCAGCTGATACAAACGCGGCTCCTCTATCAGAGTGTACGTAGGATGGTATACCGAATAATGCGAATAATTCTGATAATCTCTTTTTAACAGTTTCTGAGCTCAGGTCAGAACAGGGGAAGGCAAAAGGAAATCTGAAGTATTCATCTACCACAATTAGTATATAACGGTTGGTAGTATCACATGGTAGTGGTCCTTTGAACTCAATTGAAATCCTTTCAAAAGAGATAGTCGCTTTGATTAAAGTGCCTTTTGTCCTTAGAAATCTCGGTTTTACCTCGGCACAGAATATGGCAAACTCTTAGTTCTAACCCAGTGTACCATTCGAGTTATACCAGGATGACATAAATTTTTGTGCAGTTCAAGAAGGCTGTCACTAACTGACCGTGTTGACGCCGCTACGTTTGTTCGTGAGAGAGCATCTGCGACCACATTGTCCTTGCCTGGGCGATATGTTATATTGAACTTATAGCTGGAAAGTTCCAAGCGCCATCATAGGATTTTGTCATTTTTGAACTGTGCTTTTGATCAAACATAAATGATACCGATTTCTGATCAGTAATCAGTTGAAAGGTTTTGCCTATTAGAAATTGTCTCCATTTTCTTAGACTTTCTACAATAGCTGCAGCTTCCTTCTCTATAGCTGAATGATTACGTTCGTGAATGCTTAAGGTTCTTGTGTCGAGTGGCAGCTAAAGCGTAGTCAGATGCGTCTGTCTCTACAGATAGTTGGATATCAGGATCAATTACTTTGATTGGTGATTTAGCTATTTCTACTTTTAATAATTGAAATACTTTCACGGCTTTGGGTGACAAAGGAAGTTCTTCTGATTTAGCAAGAAACTTTATTTTGTCTGAGAATTTTGGTATCCATTTCGAATAGTGTGCGAAAACTCCCATGGTCAGGACCATGGGAGTTTTCGCACACTATTCGAATTTGAGGTGATGATAGATCATCAGGTACTGGCATCTCCAAAAAGAGGACAAAGTCGCTTGGGGTCTTGCTTGATTACGTTATTGCAGATACTATAGCCCAGTAAATTAATTTCCGCTTTTGAAAACTCACTTTTCTGAAGATTCATAGTTAGATTGTAGCGGGCTGCAACTTCCTGAAAATTGCGTAATTTTTTCGTCATGGTCAGCTTGATTATATTCACAGATTGTAATATCGTCTAAATAGGCATAAACACCTTGTAAAGAAGAATGACCAAAAGTGGTTTAGCAATGTTTCATGTTGCAAAACCAAAATAATATAGAAATTATTTTCTTATGTTTTTACAACCTTTTGACGTCCGGAATTTTATTTTCGTATCCGGAATTATGACTTAAAAATAAACAGTAATTAAAAAATTGCTACGCATTATATCCGTATAATGTCTTCTGTATTGACGTTCCGTTCACTACTTTGTACGAACTATGTAAGATGAGTCTTTAGAAAAAAACATGACAAGAATGATATGAAATTCATAAATAGATAAAAAGTCAGTAACATAATTACGTTTTAAAATATGTATATTTAATTAATATTTTATAGCGTCGCTATAATAATAATAATTATTATTTTTGTGTTCCGTCTCACGCAGACTGTTAAGCTAAATGACAACCGGCGATTACTGTTTATGTGTTGATTGAGAATATTCATTGCGATAATCTCTCCATTTAAATAGTAATACTTACGGAACTCCGTTTCAGTGTTTATTTTAAATAACTTAGCATGTTTTTCATATAACTTACGACAGGATGTTTTTATATTTAGTTACCTAAGTGTTTTATTACGACAGGGCGTTTTATGTGTTGTGTTTATGAACTCTTCGAGTCTACCTGTAACCATGTTGATGCTTGATCCTGATCAACCAATACCAGTTGTAATGCGGAGAATCCGATGTGTTTTGTAAGTTCATGTTATCTTTGGTTTTAAGTTGCGAGTAGGTTTAAAACATAATTTTAGGTTATCTCCGTTTTTGTTAAATTACTTATGTAAAAACCCGGGTATTTGTAGGAAAATGAACAATTTTATTTGATAACATATAAAGTGTAGTCTATAATAAATTAAGAATTATTGTGCAACAACTTGAGACGGAATTCCATAAATAGATGATGATTCTCCTTATCTTTCTCTATGATGCTGTTGATAGCTCTTTGAAAAGCTGCAACACCGTTCGTTACGCTGAAAGAAATGCGTCAAAATTGATATAGATTGCCGCACGCTTCGAAAGCTTTGTACGGTTTTTCATGCTCCTTTATTGGAAATTGATGATCTGCGCTGCGCAGGTCCAGTTTACTAAAGAGTTTATGCTTAGCTACTTTTGAAATAAGATCCATCCATTAAAGGTAAAGGGTAAGAGTCAAGTTCTGTGTATCTATTTATTGTCTGAGAATAATCAATAACCATCCTTTTCTTATGATGCTCGCAGGATGTGAAGAGAACTTAGGCTCTCCATGGTGAAATACTAGGTTCAATTATTTTGTCATCAAGGAGTTTTTGGATTTCTGCTTTGATGAAAAGATGGTCTGAATCAGAGTGTCTTCTTGACTTGATAGCGATAGGTTTTTCCAAAGGTTGTAGATTTGAAAATAAGTTGACTGGTTGTCAAAGTTTGCTTCAGAAAGGACGCAAAGCTTGATGGTTGGTTGAGCACCACCAAATCGCATTTCTAAAGCTTTATGATTCTGCAAAACATCGTGTCCTAGTATGATGTCTGCGCAAAGCCCATCCATGATCAAGAGACTTACTTCAATAATTTGATTTTGTTTTTTTCAGTTTTAATGTGCATGATCCATTGACGTGCATACATAAGTTTGTCGTAAGTTATATGAAAAACATGCTAAGTTATTTAAAATAAACACTGAAACGGAGTTCCGTAAGTATTACTATTTAAATGGAGAGATTATCGCAATGAATATTCTCAATCAACACATAAACAGTAATCGCCGGTTGTCATTTAGCTTAACAGTCTGCGTGAGACGGAACACAAAAATAATAATTATTATTATTATAGCGACGCTATAAAATATTAATTAAATATACATATTTTAAAACGTAATTATGTTACTGACTTTTTATCTATTTATGAATTTCATATCATTCTTGTCATGTTTTTTTCTAAAGACTCATCTTACATAGTTCGTACAAAGTAGTGAACGGAACGTCAATACAGAAGACATTATACGGATATAATGCGTAGCAATTTTTTAATTACTGTTTATTTTTAAGTCATAATTCCGGATACGAAAATAAAATTCCGGACGTCAAAAGGTTGTAAAAACATAAGAAAATAATTTCTATATTATTTTGGTTTTGCAACATGAAACATTGCTAAACCACTTTTGGTCATTCTTCTTTACAAGGTGTTTATGCCTATTTAGACGATATTACAATCTGTGAATATAATCAAGCTGACCATGACGAAAAAATTACGCAATTTTCAGGAAGTTGCAGCCCGCTACAATCTAACTATGAATCTTCAGAAAAGTGAGTTTTCAAAAGCGGAAATTAATTTACTGGGCTATAGTATCTGCAATAACGTAATCAAGCCAGACCCCAAGCGACTTTGTCCTCTTTTTGGAGATGCCAGTACCTGATGATCTATCATCACCTCAAATTCGAATAGTGTGCGAAAACTCCCATGGTCCTGACCATGGGAGTTTTCGCACACTATTCGAAATGGATACCAAAATTCTCAGACAAAATAAAGTTTCTTGCTAAATCAGAAGAACTTCCTTTGTCACCCAAAGCCGTGAAAGTATTTCAATTATTAAAAGTAGAAATAGCTAAATCACCAATCAAAGTAATTGATCCTGATATCCAACTATCTGTAGAGACAGACGCATCTGACTACGCTTTAGCTGCCACTCGACACAAGAACCTTAAGCATTCACGAACGTAATCATTCAGCTATAGAGAAGGAAGCTGCAGCTATTGTAGAAAGTCTAAGAAAATGGAGACAATTTCTAATAGGCAAAACCTTTCAACTGATTACTGATCAGAAATCGGTATCATTTATGTTTGATCAAAAGCACAGTTCAAAAATGACAAAATCCTATGATGGCGCTTGGAACTTTCCAGCTATAAGTTCAATATAACATATCGCCCAGGCAAGGACAATGTGGTCGCAGATGCTCTCTCACGAACAAACGTAGCGGCGTCAACACGGTCAGTTAGTGACAGCCTTCTTGAACTGCACAAAAATTTATGTCATCCTGGTATAACTCGAATGGTACACTGGGTTAGAACTAAGAGTTTGCCATATTCTGTGCCGAGGTAAAACCGAAATTTCTAAGGACAAAAGGCACTTTAATCAAAGCGACTATCTCTTTTGAAAGGATTTCAATTGAGTTCAAAGGACCACTACCATGTGATACTACCAACCGTTATATACTAATTGTGGTAGATGAATACTTCAGATTTCCTTTTGCCTTCCCCTGTTCTGACCTGAGCTCAGAAACTGTTAAAAAGAGATTATCAGAATTATTCGCATTATTCGGTATACCATCCTACGTACACTCTGATAGAGGAGCCGCGTTTGTATCAGCTGATTAGAAAAAAATCTTACATGGAATGGGAGTAGCTACTAGCTATACTACGCCGTATAACCCGAAAGGCAATGGGCAAACTGAGAGATATAATGGAATTATTTGGAAAACTATTCAACTTTCATTAAAAACGTTGAATCTCCCCATCAACCGGTGGGAAACTATTCTCGAACAGTAGCTGCACTCTATACGATCCTCACTATGCACAACGACCGGATGCACCCCACATGAACGAATGTTCACTCATCCTTGCAGATCTTCTAACGGCCAGTCAATGCCAACGTGGCTCATAGGGGCAGATAAAGTACTGTTGAGAAACAACGTAGGGGCAAGTAAATATGACCCCGTCGTTGAAGAAGTTGAATTAGTTGAAGCTAATCCCCTATATTCTCAAGTTAGACTACAGAATGGCCGGGAGCTCATAGTTTCAAATCGTCACCTGGCACCTACAGGAGATAATTCCTTAATTATCTAAGATCGTGAAGCAGAATCTGATTCAAGCTGGATTTCTGCTGAGTCAAACTAACGTGAAGCTTCCGATGAGCCAGCCATTGGTCAACCAGATTCTACTAACACAGAAATTCCGGAACAATGCCGTTCTTCGAGAGAGCGACGTCCGCCGGCATATTTCCAAGATTATACTACTTTCTCGCCAAGGGAGAATGTCGTGATTTATAACACTGGCCATTTATAACATTGGCCGGGGTTTACAAGATAGACTGTAAGTGGGGGCTCTCATACATTGGACAAACCAAGAGAAGCAGAGGCATTCGACTAAAGGAACATATAGCTGACATTAAACATATACGATTTGATACATTAAGTGTATTAACCAAACGTCAAAAAGACAAAGCAATTTGTGTATTTGCAGACTTGCTTATTAATTCACTAGACTTAGGTCATCTTTACTCCAGTTTTGATGTCCTATATGTATTCTATATGTATGCATTCTGTATTATATAAAAAGAAGGACTAATGGCATATCATCTCAGAGCCTAAACGACTGAAGACAAAATGATTTTTTGCAAAACAAGCCCGAAGGAAGGATTTTATTATGATTTACTCCTAAGAAGGTAAAATAGGACTTGCAAATTTGTTGACAATTTTTAAGATAAAATACTATGAAAATACAGCTAGTCCTTAGAGTAAGGAAATATAATCTAAGAGCTAGTCATCTAAAGTATCGCACTTAATCTTCCATAAACCATAATTCATAGATAAACGAATTGACAACAGAAGGCAGATTAAAATTTTAAAGTTTTAGATATAGGTAACAAGTTGTAAACTTAGATCTCTTTCTTAAACGATCAGATTTCAAGCGCAAAAGTTTATCGAAGTCCGACAGTTACCGAGTAATATTTATACTTCAGTAGCAAAAAATCTCATTGTACCATACCTTAGTAAATATGGCATGGCGAACACTTTACCTACTTATCATAATAACCGACTTACTTATTTTACCGTACTGACAAAATAAGCCTCAGTGGCCTAACTTGCTCTTGAGATATTATCCAAGATTTGCTTACCCACAGTAAGTAAATTTCGTAAAGATACGAAACACTCAAGAACGCTTTTTTCGGAAATTTAGAGAATCAGTCATTTAGAGAATTTTGAATATCAGTGATCGTTATACAGTGTTTGAGAAAGCTCCAAGCCCGCTTGCTTAAAAACCTAATCTTAACAGATTTTGTTGAAAAATATTTTCAAAATATTATTTTAGTATAAGTCTCGTTAAATAGTGTTGTTTATTGAAATACTAGTCGCACGATTATACACCTATTTATTCACTATGAGAGATATCCAACTCAGACAGCAATTTCGATACATAGATAAAACTAGTGAACTGACACTAGTCTAAACCATGGAATATCGCTATCCCTTCGGGTTGCGGAGGTCAGACAGGCAGTCGCTCTGTGGAAAAGCTAATATTCAGCCAAATCCGGTTAGACTAATGTGACAGTACCAAGTACTGACAGCACATGCGCAGTAGTCAATTATTACAGCGCATGCGTTCTTACTGTCAATAGGTAGGAGGTTTGTCCCTACAAACTTCGACCCTATCCAAAATCCCTCCCAGATTATGTTTTGCATTTTATTGTATTCTATGTGTTTTTCCTGGTTTTGAGCTACCTACCCACCAATTTTAAGCCAAATCGGTTCAGCCGTTCTTGAGTTATAAATAGTGTAACTAACACGACTTTCTTTTATATATATAGATTAGTAGGGATATCATTAGAGACTTTCTTTATACACAACATTATCTAACTGTTTTACCACCTTCATATAGAACATGTAAATTATTTTTACCGCTTACTTGTGAACATGCCACATATAACTGACCATGTGAAAAAACAACATGTTCGGGGGTCGATTCCAGCTGTTTCAAGTCTGTCCCTTATTTAGAAAATACACACGGCTACGAATATCCAGCCCTGCCGAAATTAAGATAGCCCCGTTGAGTTACTCAAGAGGTATCTGAATTCAGGCCTCAGCCAGCCAGCTGGGGACTCACCCACGGATTCCCACGTACGTGAAGGTGTTGAAATTTGGGAATAATGAGACACCTGTATAAGTACTGAACACGAACGAACGAAAGAAATCAAAGAAACACATCCACATTCATTATTCAAAAGAAACGACTAAGACACCAATCCGACGAAAACGAAAGAAAATTAACCGAGAACCTCATCAATCCATGGACAATCTTAACACTGCCATTCAGAAAACGCTATCTATGTTTACATATACAAACCGACTGAGATAGAAAATAATATGGACTTATCGACAATTTATTGAAAAAAGGATCATGAAATGATTATATAACTAATATATAAACATAATAATTTGAAATAAATGAGATTGACCGTGTAAATTAAGTGCACGTTGTAATAAATTTTGTCACAGATACTTTTTGTTTAAAAGTAAAGTGCCGAATATTATATCTTCTCTATTATTTTTTTTAATAACAGAAAGATACCCAATACATAATTATTGCCTTTTTTGCAAGGAACATTTATTTTGCTTGGAAATTATTTGAAAATAGTGACATCTATCAGTCGGTAAATAGCCATAAAACACTTTGAAGGTACCTATTTAGACTAACTATACTTTTACTAACAAACTTATAATGATCATAGATGGCACCACATATATAACCAGTTTTGGATGATCCCTGTTTTGTTTGGGACTACGTACAAAGGAGAGGTCAAGCTGTACACCGAAAACCACTCAACCGATGGTAATGTAACATATACTATTTTATAGGTTTGAGTATCCTTTGTACATGAGTGTTAGTTTTAATGAAATCAATTTCGCCATTTCAGAGATCTTTAGCAACATAGGGAAAGACGTTGGACAGACAGACAGACATAAATTCTAAAAAATATCAAGTATTGCTTTTTAGCATTTTCCTAGATTTTTTAGCTAATTTTTTGTCAAAATATCTTTAATGTACAGACTTTTTCACCTCTACAGTTTTATTATAGTATAGATCACATCCTACATTAGAAGCATTGTAATGATCTTAAAGAAAATAATCTTTAAATAAGGTATTCGGCTTAATTTAATCTACTTTTTTACACGCAAAAGCTTACTACAAAATGCGATAAACTTTTACTCGGATCATGCAATACTGCTGAGTTGTTATATATACAGGTTGTAAAAAGACCCTTAACGAAAACTGAAATCCCAGGTTGTACCCTTCAAAGAAATTACTGGTTCAGGAGATATTGAGGCTCAAAGTTTGTATGGAATTTTTCTAATTAGGTACAAAATCGATGCATTTACCCCGCCAATATGTTCCTTAGATGCCCTATGACCCCATGGATAAGTAGGTATTTCGAGCATTGCACGCGCGCACTTTTAATTGCGGTTTGAAAAATGTCAAAACTCAAAAAAAAAATCGTTTCCCAGGTATTATTTTAGGTTAGTATGACTTGGCATGATGTCCACAACGAGTAGACTTCGGCTTGGTGATGGGTCTTGTGACAACCTGTATATAAACTTTTATGTGACTCATTTCCAGAATGTTAATTTTTGGGCTCACAACTTTAAATAGAGACGAGATTGTACTAGCATGGCTTCCTATATCATAGCTTAGCTTCTTCTGTATATCCCGACTATCGTCCGTTCAGTAGTGATTGGTAGCGCTGGCGCCCTTAGGTTGACTTGGCTTGCCGTTTGTAATAGATTGACAAAGTTCAGCAACACTTACACTGGTCGCCACTTGGATGGGTGACCGCGCGTGATATTATATCAGAGTGCTGCCGTGCTTCGGAGTCTACGTGAAGCTGTTGCTCCCGGTTTTGTCTTAGGATAAGAAGGTTGTCTGCACACTCAAAAGGAAGAAAGAAAGTATGGTAATCATTCACTACCATAGCATGACGTGGCACGCGCGATCCCGCCAGGATTCGATCCACTGAGGCCAAACTGTCTCACATTATGAAAATTTCTTCCTGAGAGGCACGCGTAAGCATACCAACCTCTTCAGTTTGACGGTATTTCTGTTTTGCAATCTCATTTATTCTCATGTATTTGCAACGTTACATGAATAACTCATTGATCATAAAACCCGCGTCTATGAAATTCTGTCGTTATTTATCTATTTTTAAACACTTAATAACCCATTATGTAAATTATTACTGTAATTTCCAAAATGGTTTCCTTAATTAATGCTTTTTGAATGTCGTTTAAGAATTTTAGCGCGACTGGCAAGGTTCCAACGTGCGGCCAACACAAGCCAGAATTTTGCCAGTAACAATAATTTTACGCACATGATCGGTTGTTAATTTTGCGTTGAAAGATATGTAAACAACTGTCTTATGTAATAATGTATTCCCTTGATATTTATTGTTTTAATGTTGTTGTGGTGAACCATTAATACATTAAGTTTTATAACTGGCTGCCTGTATTTATTTACTTTTGTCGCCGTTCAGAGCATAATGACAGCTGGGGTGATCGAACGACCGGTCAGTCCAAATATCCATGTGAAAGATCAATATTTAAACGCAAGTACACAATTTGCTGTACTCGTAAAAGTGGGTCTCAATCACGGAATCACTAAACTTGCTGAGAAACTAAACTAAAACTAAAGAAACTTGCTGAAATACTTACTGAATGCCTTGTAGTTTCTGCATGGCTTACACCAGCTGCGGTGATGGTATGACTCAGTCATTGTGTTTCTCCTTCCTTTTAAAAATGGACCTATAACAACATCATCGTTGTCCTAGCGTCATCTCAGTTGTATCCAACACTTCTGCTTGGAGCCCGGGGTTCGCTTCTTCGTCTAACCAGATTTGACAGAATATCAACTTTTACACAGAGCAATTGCCGTCTGACTTCCGCAACCCCAAGGGATAGCCATACACCGTGGTTTAGACTAGTATCAGTTTATCATGGCAGCCGGGACCGACAGTTCAACGTGGTCTCCGAGGCGCAGGGCAAGCGATAATTAACAATTAAGTATGCACATAACTTCAAAAAGAAAAATTTACCTGTAGCATAAATATCCGTAAACACGATCGCGTTGAATCCTATTTGGAGGATACTAAAAAGGCGAAAATCCCTTGACGGTACATGCCCCATGTCCTCCGAATTCGGCTTTTACTATCAATTATTCATAACACAAGATAGAGAGGCATAAAAGTTGCGATGTCATATGTCGCGTATCCATTAGCCAACCTTTTTCAAAGCTCTGAATACGTTTAGCTGGGACTGAAAGTCAAATCTTGTTTGTCCATCAATCGACAGACCTTGGACAGCTTATCGCGTGATCAAGGAAATATAGATGAAAATAGATTTCTATTATTTATTTATATTGCGTGTCTTCTACTCACTCAAATTGCTACGAAAATAACCTTACAGTGCCGGATTTATGCTCTTATTACTCAATGTTATAGTGCCTTTTATATTGATATTATAATTAATTTTAATGCTTAAATTGAAGAAACGTGTTCTGTGTAATTTTATTCATGTCATAAAGGTTACATGGTCATACTACATATTATGTACTCACTAATGAAGTTTAATTCTGAATGAAAATATGACGTTATATGTCTTTATACACTTCTTTGGTTTTTCACTGACCTGTTCATTTTGCTGCTATAAAGGCCCTAATAACAAGACAATATTTAAAAGCAATATCCAAATGACTACAGAGTATATTCAACCGCTCAAAGTTCAAAGCCTTCGTATGCTCACGTAAGCTTTAGTAAGATATGCGTTTTGCGCTCGTTAGTTGTCAACTCGCATTGAAACGGGCTTTGAGATCATTGCGTCGTAATACCGTGACAGAGGCGTGTTTTCGATGCGTTTAGATGTGCTTTATGTCGGGATATCTTTTTATGTAGAGTAACTCATGAACATAATTGAATAACATACATTGCTCTATTTAAGATAAAGAAAGTAGCAACTTTTAATATACGACTTTAAGGAAATATTGTATTAAGGAAATTTTGCGATGGACGATAGTAACGAATAAAAAGCCATAGACCATATTCGAGAAATAAAGATATTAAACTGAACTTCGTGCTACATTTACGTATGTTTGTTTAGTTCTCATCTGGACATACCCCAATAAAACTTTTATGGTAGTTTATGTGAAAGTCAAAATCCGGATGTCATTCGTGTCTGTATAATGGTCTTTCCGCTAGATTATCGCAAAGTCTAGTCTATTAGTTTAATCGCGAATAGTGAACAGAAACGACGAACAGAACTATGAAGCTTCCTTACGATGGAACCCTAGCAATACTTAATTAAAAACGGGCTTACCTACCGGCAATAATGGTCGTAAAAAGTACTTGTTAAGTTTTTAATTTCAAGTTTCGCCTGTGTTTGAGATCCGATGCTCGAAAACTTTCCTCAAAGATGTCGAGTTTACCACATATATTTTCATCTTAGGTAATTTTTAAAAGTTTTAACAGAATAATTTTTTGACAGTTCAAGGTTATGCCGTATTACTCAGATAATAATATATGCATGGTTGAACTGGTTGGATGTTAACAAAGAAAATATCCATAAATAGTGGCCCTTTTTATATTGCTGATTGCTGTCTTTACGGACACTTAATGAGAGAAAAGGCAAGATGATATTTTGCTTTGTAAGTGATGGTTGAGGCGCGTTAACATAAATCGTGTCAACTAAAACTAGGTAGAAAATTAAGTGCAACAAAATTTGACAGTCTTCATTCCCACCTCTTTCTGGTCTTATCAGATGGATAAAGAAAGCAACGGACAACTTTCCTTTAGTCAGATACACCAGGATTGCCAACATTATACTCAAGCTGAGCGATTCTATCCAATTAATATGATCCTGTTAGAAGATCATTTTCTCTTTCAACTTAGTTTCTTATCACATCTCTAGAGGATACACAAACTAACTGTTTATAAACTATTCCAATCTGCCTTAAGGTTAGAACCTGATGTACGTAGTACAAGTAATAATGATACTAGAAACTTGATTTTTGGGTATTATACGCGCTATACATCAGCGCTTTTTAGTGCTACTTCTCCGCATCTGTGGCTCATAGCGTGAAGTTATATAACCTGTAGCCTTCCTCGATAAATAGGCTGGCTATCATCCTCCTAGCGTTATCCCAGTTAGAACCCGGGGTCCTCTTTCTAGTCTAACCGGGTTTGACGTAATACATATTAGCTTTTCCACAGAGCGACTGCCTGTCTGACCTTCGCAACCCAAAGGGAAAGCTATATTCTATGGTTTAGACTAGTGTCAGTTTTATTCAAGGTACTGACTCCTTATAATAACAGTCAAAGATCTTCATGACAGCCGGGACCGACGGCTTAACGTGCTCTCCGAAGCATGGGGCAAGTGATAATTTACAATTCAATACGCACATAACTCCGTAAAGTCATTGGTGCGCGCCGTGGATTCGATTCCAATACCCTCTGCACAGCAGTCTGTTGGTATATCCACTAAGCTATCGCTACCTGGGTTATAAAGCTAAATAGGCTGGCTATCCAACACAAAAATAATTATTTAAATCGAACCAGTAATTCCTGAATTCCTGAGATTGGCGCGTTCAACCACACAAACAAACTCTTCAGGTTTATACATACATACATACATATGCTCACGCCTTTTTCCCGTCGGGGTAGGCAGAGACAACAGATCGCCACTTGCTTCTATCCTTGCAAACCTCACGTGCTTCCTCTACATTCATTATTCTTTTCATACATGCTCGCCGGTTGCGGGTGCTTCGGACTTTTCCGTTTTTCAAGACGTCCCCAATTTGGTCCACGAACGTCTTACGAGGTCTGCCGCAACCGGCTTGTCCATACACCTCTGCCATATATATTTGATTCGTCAATCTTTCTTCACTCATTCTCTCCACGTGTCCAAACCATTTCAGCATTCCTTTCTCAATCCTTGTCACGACATCTTCTTTCAGGCCACATCGCTCTCGTATTACTGCATTCGGAATTCTATCAATCAGTCTCACCCCACACATACTACGCAGTGATCGCATCTCAACTGCGTTAATTCTGCTTGCATGCTTTTTCTGCCATACCCAACACTCACTTCCATACATCAAGGTGGGCACCAGCACTCCATTATGAACCGCCACTCGCGCCTTTTTAGGCACGGTTTGGCCGTTCATAAAGGCATGCAGCGCTCCATTCACACTGTTCCCCGCTATCACTCTCCTTTCAATATCACCTTCACATCTTCCATCTCTTGTAAACATGCTTCCCAAATATACAAATCTTTCAACTTGTCCCACATTTTCATCTTCAATCGTAATATTACACTCAGTCAAACTTTCATCCTTCTCAAACACCATCACTTTCGTCTTTCTTGCATTAACTTTCATACCTTTCGCTTTAAAACTCTCGTTCATGCAGTCCATCATTTGTTGCAACTCATTCGCCGATGATGCAAGAATTACTTGATCATCGGCGTATAAGAGGCACTTAACACGCAATCCTACCATATCAATCCCGCAATCAGTTTCCCTCAAATCTTTCATGCAGCTATCCATGAATAAGTTGAACAACCAGGGTGAAGCTGGACACCCCTGTCTGACACCTTTAGAGATGTCAAACCAGTCCGTATAGGCACCATTAATTCGGACACAGGCCCTCGAATCCCTATAAAGAGATTTTAGAGCCCTTATTATAAAGTTGTCCACCCCATACATAGATAGCACCTTCCATAGTTCCTTTCTATTTACCCTATCATAAGCCTTTTCCAAGTCTATGAACGCGCAATATACCTTCTGGTTTTTTGCCAGACATTTTTCGGTAACGCAGCGCAAGGAAAAGACTTGATCCGTACATCCCATTCCCTTCCGAAACCCTGCTTGCACATCCCATATCTTGTCATAAGTCACGTTTACTACTCTATCAATCAATATTCTGGCATACATTTTTCCAATATATGATAAACTAAAATCCTTAAGCCTGAAGAGGCTGAAATTTTGTCGAAATGCCGACGTTTTCTAAACTACTGACTACCTTAACATTTTTCAAAGCAACAAAGACTTCACAGTATAATATCTGTGCCATGTAGAGTGCTATTATCAATATTGACAGTAAAAATGGAAAATATACTTTTAACATTAATTGATGAAGCCATTATTTTGGCATGTTTAAACAGAAGAAACGTATATAATTTATTTTACTTACAAGAAGCATCTCTATTGGTTCCAACAAAACACGCAGCTTAAGAATGTCGGTTTCCAATTTCTGGTTGAATTATCACGACGAGTTCAGATCAATCGTGATACGGAAAACTCATTGAATGTTTGAAGCACACACGCCTCACGCATGGAGTAACCTCCTCCGTTTGAAATGGGATGATTGCTTATATCCTTTTATAAATAAAAAGTTAAATCGGTCGTGCTTGTTACTTGTTAAGATATTTAACAGGACTTTTCTGCTTGTATAACAGTTTACCTAATATATTATCTGTGGTTTCTATTTTGTTTTGAAATGGTGCGTGTCATTTGCAATTCTTTTGTTAGCCGTTCAGAAACATTTGGTATTTTTTTTAGACTCACGCCTGTATACTTGAAGGGGTAGGCAAAGGCGTTATAATACACCCACATTTCGCCATGATTTTTTAGGTCCCACGGTATAGGGGGCGAGCCTATTGCCGTTACCGGGCACATCACCAGACCCCGTGCTGCTATTGAGAATTTGGAAAACCCAGTAACACTTTTGCTTGACCCGGGCATCGAACCCGGGACCTCCGATCAGCAGTCGCATACGCTATCACCTGGACAATATTTAATAGCATTTTAACAACTACCTATGAAATGTGCTCTTAAATTCATAGTCAAATGTTGTTAAACAAAACGTTACTACGGTGTGAATACACCTTATCAGATTTAAAAAAAAAATATCACAAATATTTTAGTTTTGGGGGTAACTTTATGGCATAGGAGATATAGTCGCCCCAGAGGAGTCACAAGTACGGTGCATAACCTGGATGGGAATGGGATGGGGCCGCAATAAACCCAACAGTAACACAGATATTGTTACTTTTCGTCGGTATCCTGTGAGAGAGTAGTACTTCCTCGGTCGAGTCGTTCCATTGACGCTGAAGTTAGTGAAGCAAGGCCAGGCCAAATAATCTAAAAATCATCTAACCATTACATAGGTATTATAAATATGCATTCATTATCAGCCTTCAACAGTCCACTGCTGGACTAGGTCTCTAAGGAGGAATTGGCCTACTATACCATGCTGGCCAAACGGGTTGTTATAGGGTTTGTATCAAGTTTTCCTTCTCTTACAGGGCTGTTCCCTGCATAATATGCTCCTTTTGTCGGCTCTTACGACACCCATGGGATGATATGGGGTGGTGACATTCCGTATTCTTAATCCGTCACCACAGAGACGATAAAATATGCATAAATATGCATTATCATTTACAATTTTGTCAAAACACTTCTGCAGAAAATGGCTATCTCGAGTGAATAAAGTTAATAACTCATATGCCGTATTGAAGGAAATTAGAAATATGAAAACTTTTATAACATTTAAAATTATATTGTAAATGTTATAAAAGTTTTCATATTTAAGCTTCACATCTCTTAAATAGACTAGGTAACATTATAACAACACTGATTCACACAAAACCGTGATAGAATATATCTATATTCACAGGTCTAGTACGGTTTGCAACAGACTGATAAATATGCATTCGTCAATACACCGAACGATAGGCCGCGGGCCAAGGCTAATGATGTTGATGTTGTACACTGCATTATTTGCTCTTCATAGCTAATTAACGCTGACATCATCACCTAATTTGCTATGACGTGTTCACTATAAAATGGAGCTTAATTATCAGATACTGCAACTTTTGTTTACCACAACAGAATTTAGTTTATACCTACTACAATTAATTCATTGCAGCGCAATAATATATTGGCAACAATTCGGCTACGAATTAATCCTGTTCTAGTAATGTATTCTCTTTAACTGGGATTTGGATGATCTAATGTGGTATTGGCAGCGAAGTACCTTTACGTGTTTGTTTACGTATAGCGGTAAGAAAAGTTTTTTATAAACTCAATCACTGCTGAATACTCGTAGAATTTGCTTTTCATAAAATATTGTGAATTGGGAAGAATACTTAAACGTAAAGCTTTTGTGTAAATCATACGTATATTATAATATCGAAAGCAGAGACGGACTGCTAATACAAGCATAAAAGATTCTTGACAGTACAGTTCATTCTAAAGAACCTTGAATGTAACCACAGGAAGACAACACGAGGTCGAATGCCTTTAATCTTTAGTACGATATTCACTTTGAACAGAATTACGGGCTCAGAATCAGAAACCATTATGACTACCTAAATTGCAGGAAAATATGGCGACGTTTTCATTATTTTTCCTTAAGGATAAAAAAAATATTTCAGATAAAAGGTCATATGAAATCCGAAAATGTTACCCGTTACGAGTAGTGGGATTTATTACTGGTTATTTAATATCTGTATATTATAAAATTCTTGTGATAGTTACGTACTGACTGAGTGAAAACACACAAATATGTAAACTGTGTTAGCCGAAATGTAGAAACGTTAAATCCAAAGCATTGTTTTAAAAATAGAAAACTTTCGTTTGAGAGCTTTGGTAACGATTTACTAAATGACCCAAAGAGCCTACTATTTAAACCAGTGTCAAACTATGGCCGTGATCTTCACGACACCGAAAACTGTCTGGTTTTATCTCCGGCGAAGGACAGACTAAGAGCCGTCTATCTATGATGAGGACTATCCTCAAATACGTCTTTAAAAGATTTGTCTATTCGCAGAGCTTTGGGGGCGGCACATGTGTCGCAAACGACGTCTATTCACTGAGGTGATGCTGATGATGGTGACGTCTATAAAAATACAGGTGTGTAAAAATTATAAAAAATGTTTCTAAAGGAACAAAGAAAAAATTCTACGTGATAAAGTAATCACATCGTCCAGTTGCCCTTCTCAGAGTACGACCTTTCTATTACTTTCTCATATCGTTATTGTGTTTGTCACCTAGTATAATAAAAATAAATACCTAACATTCACAGCTCTAACAGAAGAGAAAGTTTCTCGTAACATCTGAAAGAATTTATCCACGTAAAATACCGTAGAATTACGTAATGCGCGTAATTTAAGGTAATTCTAGGTGAACTTCCAAACAAAACATAAAAATGGCGTTATATTGATTTTACACAAAGATATGAGAATTAATGAAGAGATTAAACTAAATATTGCCGTGTGGTTGACGGCATAGAATACAAGTGTCACCACCCCCTATCTTCCCGTGGGAGTCGTAAGAGGCGACTAAGCGATAACACGATGCAAATACCATCTTTGCGTAGAGACGGAAAACTCGACATCAAACCCTATACGACTGCCTCGTTGGTCTCGCGGCATAAATGTGCGCGTGGGATTGGGAGGTCCCGGGTTCGATTCCTGGGTCGGGCAGTGTTATTGGGTTTTTCTGTCATGAAATTCTCAGTAGCACAGTAGCAGCACGGAGTCTGGAAATGTGCCCGGTACGGCAATAGGCTCAACCCTTATTACGTGGGACTAAAGTATATCTGGCGAAAAGTGGGTGTAGAAATACACCTCTGCCTACCCCTTCGGGGATAAAAGGCGTGATGATATGTATGTATGTATGTATGTATTAAACTAAATACGTAGGTAACCTACCTAATGCTTGTCTGCAAGGAAAGCAATCTACATATATGATGAAAATTGCGCTGGCAAAGAAATTTTATTAGAATACCAATCTACAAAGGCACATTTTTTAGTATTCTGTACCCAAATGGCAAAAAGTCGGAATCCTTATAAATTCGCTATGTCTGTCTGTCTGTTTGTCTGTTCGTCCATATGTCACAGCCATTTTATTTCGCTTATATAGCCATGTAGAAATCTGAATTGTAACTTGTTCATTACACCCAAATACACAACAATCGTCATTTACATAACACAAAGATAAATATCCCACGTAGAATTGAATCCACAGCCAGGTTCGGCAGCCAGAGCCATTAACCGCTAGACCAATACAATCAAATATAACGGACATGTTAATTTTCTGAACACAATAGTAAATTTATTAGCGAATTACATGACTGCACTTTGCCGCGAAGCTTTAATAGTGGCACAAATTGTCGAGCACGATAAATCATTTTAGATATGTCGCATTAATGTTGTTTATTGAGGTGAAAGCCAAAAACAGGGGAATCGCATAAATTCTTTGACTTAGAGATTTTTAAACACCTAATCATTAGAATTCAAACTTTTAAAGGAAGATGTATGATTGAAAAATATGATGTCTCGCTTAAAACAGGAGCTGACAGTTGCTGTAATTTATATACATATTTTAGAAATAGCGAGAAAATACTCAGCGCAGCGACAAACAGTCATTTAATATATCACTACACCGTCGATGCAATCAAATTAATTCGTAATTTGGAATTAATTTGATTATTATTGAGAACTGCCTCGTTGCTCTCGCGGCATAAATGTGCGTGAGGGATTGGGAGGTCTTCGATTCCCGGTTCGGGCAAAGTGTTATTGGGTTTTTGCGTTAGGAAATTCTCAGTAGCAGCACGGAGTCTGGTAATGTGCCCGGTACGGCAATAGGCTCGCCCCCTATTACGTGGGACCTAAAATTCATGGTAAAATGTGGCTGTTATATTACAACTCTGACTACCCCTTCAGGGATACAGGCGTGAGCCTATAAATAAAAAAAATAAAATATTGAGAACCGATAAGATACTGACAACGTTTGTGAACGAATACATTTTAGCAAAACTCAGAAGATTGAAAATCGCAGAATCCGGTATATTAATACGTACTTGCTATTTTGTATTCATCTTATTCTCCGAGAGAAACACTGTGGAGCAGTTTGTTTACGTAAACATCGTGGAAATAAGATCAGTATACGTCTGTTATGAGATAATCGAGATAAGTCGGATATAGTGGAATTTTCATAATAGTATTTGTAATAGAATTAAGAAACAGAGCTTGATATTTTTATTGGGCTGGATATCTAAGCAACATTGAAAACGGACGAGAAGATAAATATACGGGTTAGCAAATACTAATATGTCCTTGCCTAATGATTGTCAGGAAAAAAGGGTTATTTCTAATCAATCTGCTTCTGGAAAACCTTGGATACATGTCTGGTGTTCTCCAAGCTTATACTGGACGTAAGATGGCTTAAATTATGATCTCCTTGCGGTTCGCATGTTTCTACTGGAAAGCGCCATAACACTTGCACACTCCGGTAATAAAACCCCAAATCTAATCTTCAAACTCACACGTTCATTATATTTTCAACCAACTAGACTGAAGGTATTTTAAAATTCATATAAACAGAAGCAGGGTTATAAAACCTTCATTTTGAACGTGACGTCTACGTGTATGAGTAAACAGGATTTTAGTAATTAAAACAATATTTTATAGTTACCTGCCTGTCTCTGATGCTGTTATGGCGAACGGGCTGGGTCGTTACGCGTAATTATTTTCCTCTGTAAGTCGTAAAACATTTTCATGGTGCACTACAGATTAAAAAGATACATAGAGCAAGCTAGATTGGTATCATTGGATGTGCTTTAATATAATTTCGGAGGTCAGACCCCAGTTGCTCTGTGCATAAACAAGTATTCTGTCAAATCTGATTATACTTGAAAGCGGACCTCGAGGTCGTAACTGAAAATCTAAAATGCAAAAGGGATAATCGTCAGGATGTTGTTTTTTTTTCTATCTAGAGTGTATTCCAGTGTCGTTAATTTAGTTCTTGTATATATTCTGTGGTGTCGCGTAGGACTTCACAAACATGATAAAACACGGGCACAATCGATTTGAGGACAACAAAGAGTGTTTTGGCATAATAACACCTTGTGTGGTCATTATTATAATGTGTACAATAACACTCGGCGCGGTAGGTACTAAATGATAACTTAGGTTAATTGACTCTCTTGCAATAAAAAATACGATCTACAATTACTTATTTGAAATAAGTTAAGGGCTTAATAGTAATCAGTACAATAGGTACCTACAATAGTAATAATTTATTTCTACCGTTCCTTAACCCATATATGCCCAAGAGCACAAAAACGACCCAACGGTACATGTTCAGTGGCAAAGCGCCATAAATAAAAACCGTGTATTATTTTCATAGTTTAACGCTATCTACGAGTTGTCGGAAGAACTACGTACGTTGTAAGAGCGTTACATTATGCAAAACTAAAGCAATAACAGTTGAAAATTAAGAGAAAAGTAGGTACACGTTTTTTTGGTCGAAAATTTAAGACCTTCGCTGACAAAAATGTAAGTACTTATTTATTTGCTTGAAATCTTGCAAATATTGTTAATGAATTAATAAAATGAATATATTTTGTATGTTGGTAACATATCAAATCTGTTCAGGACTATCTATTTTTGCTAATTTTTGGTGAAATGTTTGTTAGGGTCGAAATCGACCCCTTGGGCAAAAATGATACAGAGTGTACTTCTTTTTCGCAGGTCACGGCGCGTGCTCTCAACGCATGAAATTGCTGATGTCTTGGAGAATTTGACTAATAGTGATGATTTTGGTGGCGTTGACATATATTTGGACCCGCCTTTAGGTGGTAAAATATCCGACGGTGACTCAGGGTACGAAGAATGTTATGATATTGCGAGCTTTAGCCGTCATTAGCTTCTTGCCCCGGATGAGTTGATATTACAAGGCAATGAAGAATCCAGTATCAACATTACAGAGAATATATCCATTCAACAACCGGAGGTTGAGGTTCCTTTGGATATCCATCCAATCACTCCCCCCACTAGTCGCAGTGCATCTCATCAGTCAATAGGGAGAAAGTAGTATCTAGGTCTTTGCTGAAAGCATATATATCAGAATGCTTCACAGTGTGCCACCTCCAAATCGAAGAAAATTTCAAAAAACTCAATAGGCTCACTTTCAGCCGACAATGTTGTTACTGCTCGTGGTGATGGTGCTGACCACTCAATTTCAGATTGACGTAGGTTCCGTTTGATTAATTTCCTTTGTGCATCAACGGAAACAAGTTGTGCATTACTACGTTATCGCCTCGATGTGTGACTCCCACTACTGAAAGGAGTGATTGGATGGATAACCATAGGAACCTGAAACTCTGGTTGTTGAATGGATACATTCTCTGTAATGTTGATATTGGATTCTTCATTGCCTAAAGCTCGCAATATCATTACATTCTTTGTCCCCTGAGTCAGCTTCGGATATTGTTCCTCCTAAAGGCGGGTCCAAATATATGTCAACGCCACCAAAATCATCACTATTGGTCAAATTCTCCAAGACATCAGCAATTTCATTCGTTGGGAGCACGCGCCGTGACCTGCGAAAAAGAAGTACACTCTGTATCATTTTTGCCCAAGGGGTCGATATCGACCACCTGAAAAAAAGTGACTTCCAGGTACTGAAACTGAAATCTACTAGTTTTCAGTTTAATTACTTCCATTAGAGACAACAATATCATAAATTAATTAAAATTGGTGATCTAAATATTTCTGGGCATATATGGGTTAATAGAGAGTAATAGGTATTTAATATGCCTAGTTCTTATTTAATAATAGTAGTTCATATCGTTCTACGACTATGGCTATAATATTTCAACGGTTTTATCCTTGTAGGTCAGGTGAAAACCTTCAATATAGGGCAACTTGAAACATAGTATGAGTAGACTGACGCCTGCGTCATACAATTATATGTATAAATATCTACTTATCCACACATAGACACACGCAAATGTCATAAGTGTAGTGTGTCGAAGTACCGACAGTTCGGATAAAACAAGTGAGGGTAGCTGCCGAAACCTGCGCTTAACAAGGACGGCGCTGAGATGACATCAGTCACGCCGCGACCACGGCTGTTGTCAGTCGTTTTGGTGTTAAGAGCGTATACGCCTCGAGCGGCGGCTCGAGTTTAGGTTTTTGTAGTACCGCGGTCGCCCGCGCACCGCGCATGCGAGACCCGGCGCACTGTGACGGTATCGCGTGGAACAATAATCTTGATCCTTCTTGCCGTACATGAACAGTATTCGTCTATGTAATACGTCGATTATGATATGATAGTATTCAAATTAATTATTTTCAATGCACATGAATTTAAAGGTGTCAAATAAAGCTAGATATTATTTGTTTAGTAGGATGAAGTTTCTCAGGATAATTACGACTCTTTATAATAATTTGGCGCAGTTTTATTATATGAGAGAAATAATTTATAATTATCATCTACATAATTGTCACATTTCAAATATACATCTATTGCGTTATTGATGCATGAAAACCCACGAATAACACTAAATACATAACCAACAGAGTTAGCTAAAAGAAAATACTTAATTAATTAAAAGTATGAAAATATATACAATATGTTAATTTGCATTTGCAATATATTTTAATTATACAATATATATTCAGTGTGCGATGATATAAATCCGTCTTTTTATTAAATGTTACTTAGATAGTAAATAAGAAGACCAATTCTTCGTATTTTATATGACATTGAAATTATATTTTGAACGAAATGAGATTAAATTTTCAAATTGACTCAGAATTGGTATTCTTCTAATTTAAATGTAATTATCATCTAATTTGACTTCTATTGTTCGACATTGACACATTGTTTAATTAACAACAGGCAGCGATAACTTACTGGAGCTACCAACAGACTGCTATGCAGAGGGAATCGGGTTCGTATCCACGAAATGCTAGAACGATGATGATGATGATGACATTGTTCAATTAAAGATCTAGTCACGATAACATTCCAATATCTATTTATTTAGGAGAATACCATTTGTGCCATGATTATGACACTGACATTAGATAAAAACTGCATTTTGAACAAATATAATTAGAAGAATTGGGTCTCAAAATAAACATTTAACTGGTGCAGAATAAGACTGCATGGTATGTACGTGTGCTTGTGTGTGTTAGGTACCTGCAATGCGCGCACGTGGTTTTATTTGTTGTTCTAAAACCAACTTCACGTTATAGCCTTTTTAATTAAATACTTAGGTTGGATGGTAGCAAATATATACAGATATAATATGTAGGACTTTGTTGTGTTTTATGCTTATACTAGCTGTCGCCCGCGGCTCCGCCCCCGTGGATGTCGGTTATCACGACAAAAACTATTCTATGTCTTTCCTCGGATCTTTGATTGATCGAAGAATTTGTTATAATAATTGATCTCCTAACAGAAAACCTCATCATATTGGACAACTACTGCTTAACCGCCAAGGATGTATATGGTATAGTGCAGATGGGCTCTTATAGTTCCTCATCAGATGTTTCAGATCTTCGATTTTTATAAGACGACAGAAAATGCTCATCAGACTGAACAACTTTTGCTAAAACGTCAAGTCTGTACATGTGATATAGTTATAGCACAGAATATGTAATTAGTACCTACGGTACAGAAATTTCACTTCCAAGTTTAGGTATGATAAACGCAAGCGTCCGGTCACCGGACTAGTCTCAATAGGCTGGCACTCGCTCGACTTGTCGCACACGCATCGCACGCATCCCCGAAACAAAAGTAAACAAAAAACTCGCCGCCCGGCCCCCGCCGCTAGCCGACAGCCCTACCAGATTGAAGCGAGAGTGCAGACAGTTCTTGTACTATGAACGGTATACGCAATGCAAAAGGTTGAATAACAACCTTTTCCATAATAGTAGGTAAATATCTCGGGGATTTTGCGTCTTTTGTATGGAAGTAAGACAGGCCTAGACCTAATAGCAATATAACAAAGAAGTTTATTTTAAATACGTCCAGTAACTTCGGAGATTAGCGTGTAACCAGATAGGGCAGAATATCAACACCGAACGACTGCCATCTCCCCTCTGCAACCCAGCAGGAAAGTGATATTCTATGGCTTATTCTAGTATCAGTTCATTTGAGGGTAAGTACTGACTCTGTAGCGAGTTAGCGACTGACAAGAATCTTTATGAAAGTGGAGACCATGACTTAACGTGACCTCCGAGGCACGGGGCAATTGATAATATAATTAACTATTTAATAAGCACATAACTTTGAATAGTCAGTAGTGCGCCCTGTGGATTCAAACCCGATACCCTCTGTATGGCAGTCCGTTGGTATCTCTACTAGCCTATTGCTGCTTTATTGAGGACTAGCTTTCGCCCGCGGCTTCGCCCGCATGAAATTTTAATAAAGAGTAGCCTTTGTACTTCCCCAGGTTTCAGACTATCCATATCAAATTTCATTACAAACGGATCTGCACATTAGCCGTGTAGCATACATTATTATAAACAGATAATAAGTACTTAAAATTACTTTTGTTATAATAGTCGTCAAACTTCAGGTAAAGATTAGTATGTAGTGTATATTATTAAAGTTATTGAAGAGCTTATATACCTACTGAATAGAATTGCAGCAAAAATAAAAACTGAAAGCATTACCAGAAAGTACAAAATCAGACCGCCCCTCCTCCCCACTGCGCTTCAGCGCACCAACTCATACTCTCGCGCTTGTAATAACGCTGCGCTTAGGTCAATTATATCGTAAGCTCTATTCTGCCAATCAAGCCCTTTCATTTGATACCCATATTGCGGTATTTGTGGAAAATATGTCATCCGCCATTTTATGGCGACAGCCATCTTAGATTTTTCATAGTGAGCCCTATTCTACCAATCATGCCCTTTCATTCGATACCCATTTTGAGTTATTTGTGGGAAAATGTAATACGCCATTTTGCGGCGACAGCCATCTTCAATTTTTCATAGTGAGCTCTATTCTACGAATCAAGCCCTTTAATTAAATACCCGTATTGAGGTATTTGTGGAAAATAAGTTATTCACCTTTTTGTGGTGGCGGCCATCTTGGATTTTTCATAGTGAGCTCCATTCTACCAATCAAACCCTTTCATTAGATACCCATATTGAGGTATATGTGGAAATATGTAATCCGCCAGTGTGTGGCGGCAGCCATCTTGGATTTTATATAGTGAGCCCTATTCTACCAATCAAGTCCTTTTATTCGATATCCATATTATGAGCTCTATTCTACGAATCAAGCTCTTTCATTTGATACCCATATCGAGGTATTTGTGGAAAATAAATAAGACGCCATTTTGTGTCAGCGGCCATCTTTGATTTTTCATAGTGAGCTCCATTCCATCAATCAAACCCTTTCATTTGATACCCATATTGAGGTTGTTGTGAAGTAATATGTGATTCGCCATTTTGTATCGGTGGCCATCTTGGATTTACAATCATTTAAATATTATCTTTTAATCTCGATGACAATATGAGTGTATACCAAATATCAGATCAATCATCAGGAAGGGGGTAAAATTCCAATTACTAAATTTGACCCAAGCAAACAAATAAAGATAATACAGGATTTTTGCCGACTTAGTTGATACTTTTCCTTATAGTATGGCAACACTACATTTTTTTTTATAAATTGTAGCCTATGTGTTATTCTGATGTATAAACTATATTACTGTAAAGTTTCATCCAAATCCGTTCAGTAGTTTTTGCGTGAAAGAGTAACAAACATCCATTCATCCATCCATCTTCACAAACTTTCACATTTATAATATTAGTAGGATAATGAGTCATCATGTCAGGTTTGAATTATCGATGATGCCGGCACATTTGAGTTGCGCGACACATCATTAATAGGTTCAGTTGCTAAGCAGCTGTATGTAGCAGTAGCGTGTACATCGTACAGTCATGCGACTTCGGACAAATATTTACGAATAAAAAGGGCAGGTATTACATACCTATGTCTGTGGGCCAAATTCGCCTATAATCATAATTAAGACCGTAACTACGTCGTAATGAAACAAAAATAACGTTTGTATATGAAAAAAATATAAATTATTTTAACTTCATGTTAACTTTTAACCTTTGCAAATGACATCAGTTTAGCAAGTTTCATAAAATATTTTATTGTAAGCTCCGGTTACTATGCATGAAAAAATACAATACATTTTCTATCGGAGTGTAGCCACTGGTCTATTTTCCGAGGGGAATGCTGTATTAGCTCTGTAAATACGATGGGCAGGATGTTGGACGTTCCAATCGACCGATTGACGTGAAATTGGGATTTGAGAGGCTTTGATGGGCATGGCGCGAGGTTGCAATTAGTAGAGTAGAATATATCATATTTTATATTAATACAAGAGACAAAAATTGTACTCTTTTTTCAGAAAATTACCTACGCCAACGGACAAATTTTCAATAAAAGTTTTATGGAGAAAGAGTGTCAGGCACTTTATTTAGTAATATACTAGCTGCTGCCCGCGACGTCGTCTGCGTGAACGCTATACAGCACCAAAATACCTACGATTATACCTTTTAAAATAACATTCATATACCCATTTCTTCTTTACATTTCATCTATACTAATATAATAAAGCGGAAGAGTTTGTTTGTTTGTTTGTTTGTTTGTTTATTTGTTTGTTTGTTTGTTTGAACGCGCTAATCTCAGGAACTACCGGTCGGATCTGAAAAATTCTTTTTGTATACGATAGCCCAGTTTTTCCGGAAGGCTATAGGCTATATAACATCACGCTTCGACCCTTTGGGGCCAGGCAAAAGGCTAAAAAGTCTAAAAGATAATGTCGGCTAATCTCAGGAACTAGCAGTCGGAATAGAAAAATTGTTATTGCCTATGATAGCCCAAGTATTCCGAAAGGCTATAGGCTATATAAAATTACGCCACAACTTTTAGGGGCCAGACAAAAATAATAAAATGGTCAAACGAGAAGGGGGAGGGTTGGGTCAAAGGCAAAAAAAGGCTAAATGAATAGGATACAATCTATATGGGTATCGTTTTCAAGATTTTCGGGACGCTGATTAATAATATGAAATTTATTTAGTGATCCAAGATGGCGGACGGGAAATCAAAGATGGCGGATGAGAAAATTTAAAAAATCAATATGGGTATCGCCTTCGATATTTTAGGGGGTGGGGAATCGAAATACAACATCTATTTCGTGATCAAAGATGGCGGATGGGAAATCAAAGATGGCGGATGGAAAAAATTATAAAATCAATATTGGTATCGTCTGCGATGTTAAAAGGGATGGGGAATCCAAATACAACATCTGTTTCGTGATTCAAGATGGTGGATGGGAAATCAAAGATGGCGGATGGGAAAAATTTTAAAAATCAATATGGGTATCGTCTCTGATGATTTAAGGGATGGAGTATGCAAATACAACAACTATTTCGTGATCAAAGATGGCGGATAGGAAATCAAAGATGGTGGATGGGAAAAAATTTAAAAATCAATATGGGTATCGTCTCTGATGATTTAAGGGATGGTGAATCCAAATACAACATCTATTTCGTGATCAAAGATGGCGGATCGGAAATCAAAGATGGCGGATGGGATTTTTTTTAAAGTCGATATGGGTATCGTCTCCGATATTTTAAGGAATGGGGAATTCAAAAACACCATCTATTTCGTGATCAAAGATGGCGGATGGTTTTTTTTTTTAATCAGTATGGGTATCGTCTCCGATGTTTAAAGGGATGGGGAATCCAAATACAACATCTATTTCGTGATTCAAGATGGTGGATGGGAAATCAAAGATGGCGGATAGGAAAAATTAAAAAAATCAATATGGGTATCGTCTCTGATGATTTAAGGGATGGTGAATCCAAATACAACATCTATTTCGTGATCAAAGATGGCGGATCGGAAATCAAAGATGGCGGATGGGATTTTTTTTAAAGTCGATATGGGTATCGTCTCCGATATTTTAAGGAATGGGGAATTCTAAAACACCATCTATTTCGTGATCAAAGATGGCGGATGTTTTTTTTTTTTTTAAATCAATATGGGTATCGTCTCCGATGTTTAAAGGGATGGGGAATCCAAATACAACATCTATTTCGTGATTCAAAATGGTGGATGGGAAATCAAAGATGGCGGATGGGAAAAATTAAAAAAATCAATATGGGTATCGTCTCTCATGATTTAAGGGATGGTGAATCCAAATACAACATGTATTTCGTGATCAATGATGGCGGATAGGAAATCTAAGATGGTGGACGGGAATTTTTTTGTAAAGTCTATATGGGTATCGTCTCCGATATTTTAAGGAATGGGGAATTCAATATTATATAAAAATCTATGTTTTTTTTTTCATCATTTATAGACTCTGAAATGATAAGAGATTAAGTGCTATGTCAATGGTAACTTTGGAAATGGGGCTTGGAAAAAAGGGAATTAAATAAAACTCTTAAAAAGGCGATACGGAGTTCGCTGGGTCAGCTAGTATCTACAGAAAGTGCAGTAACAGAGGGAGACTGTCTTTTGTAAAATTGACCTTCAAAAAGTGCTGTCTTTCAGCCTGCTTTGAATAAATGACTTTATGGTGATTCTGCTAAATTAAGTCATAAGTTGTCACTAAAGCAGACGAAGAAAATAATGAATAAGGAATACCGAATAGGGTAAAAGTACATAATTACAGGACTTCTCGATAAACAACTTTAGTGGTTTGGCTCTCCGCAGCCAAAATGTAGTAATAATAAAGGCAGCGATAGCTGCGTGGAGAGACCGACAGACTGTTACGCAGAAGGGTCTCGGGTTCGAATCCACGGCACGCACCAATGACTTTTCGGAGTTAAGTGCGTATTAAATTGTTAATTATTGCTTCCTAAACGGTGAAGGAAAACATCGTGAGGAAACCTGCATGTCTGAGAGTTCTCTATAATGTTTTCGAAAGACATGTGAAGTCTGCCAACCCGCACTTGGCCAGCGTGGTGGACTATGGCCTTATCCTTCTCATAGTGAGAAGAGGCTCGTGCCCAGCAGTGTGACAGTATAAAGGGCTGATGACCCAAAATGTAAAAAGAGTCAGAACTGGTGACGCGGGAGCAAGCGACGTACAGCTGCCCGTGTGAGAAGCAGCTTGTCCTGAGGTCGACACGCGCTGCCCTCAGTATCTGCCCCTGCGACTTATTGATGGTCATCGCGAAGCAAACACTCACGGGGAACTGTACGCGCTTGAACTGGAACGGGAAGTTATAAGGTATGAGGGGAATGCGTGGTGTAAATACTGCCTTGCCGCGCTACAACCCGTAATAATTTCCGCCTCAATGGTGTGACAGTGGAGCGAGATGACTTTAAGGTGGGTCCTGTTACACAATTTCGGAGGAGATAGGTTCCAAAGAAGCATTATCGGGACACCGACCTTCAGCTTGATGGTATGCGCTGGAAGTCAGCTTGCTGACTGGGAGTTCAGAAATTCCACGGGATAATGTGTGGCGTCATCTTGCTCGACGAAAGTGTTTGTAGAGGTGTAGACCACTTCATTCCCCTCAATTTCCGAGAGAATGCATTCGTTAATTGCTGCAGCCTGATCATTTTTGGGCGTCAAAATGGCCCGTTCACACCCCAAAAATTCTGCTGGTGCCGTATACGACTGATGTCCCCGTACACACAGCGAATGAGTTCATCTAAGTTGGATACAACTCTACCGAGAGACTCTGGAAGCACCACCTGTCCACCTCTCTCCTCTGTTAGAGTGCCTTCGCCAAGACTTAGAAGGACATCGGAGAAGTCTTGAACACGTGCATTGCCGCCAAGCCAAGCTCTCATATTAATGGTCAAGCGCAGCGTACGAAGTCGTAACCACAACTAATATCGTTTCAACGAAGCATTCACCTCGTCAGCCCTCAATCCCCGCGTCACCACGGGAAGCGTTTGGAGGAAATCGCCACTAAACAGAACTGTGACACCACGCATCAAATGTTCGTTCCTGTGGATGTCCTGCAGGGTTCTGTCCACGGCCTCAACTGCCTTCCTATTGGCCATCGTACACTCATCCCATACGATCAGAGAGCAATCCTTGAGCACGTGTCCCTTATCACTGTTACGTATGTCTTATGTTTAAGATATGGCATGCTTAATTTTTAAACGACTTAAAAAAAGGAGGTTCTCAGTTTGACCTGTATGTATGTTTGTCCGCGATTTGTCCACTTTCTTCGTTATTTAGCTCAAATTGCTTACAGCAAAAGCGTGCCGTTGTCGAGTATAAATTTTGTTATAAATCGATGCAGTTATTTTTGAGTTCTGTTTGTTATATACAGACAAACTCTGCGAATTTTATAAGATATAGATGAAGCAGCTTAAAACTTATATACCTAAACACATTTTTTTATTGTTTTGCTCATCTCAAACGAATTAACGATACAAGTTTTAAAAAGAAAATGCACAACTCCATCTATGACTTTTAAAAACAACTATTAACCTCGCCAACGTGATCAAATTTAAATTATTTATATCCAAAAAGGGTTTACACAGTCATGTAATTCGACTTGATGGTTTTCAAATCTCATAGATGGCGCTGCTTTAAAATTGTCTTGATACTACTTATATTTATTTAATTATGTTTATCGGCCTAAGTTACTTACATTGCGTGATTCTTATAGTGTGAAGCTAGCTTATAGCATGGTTAACATAATAACAACATTCAAATATGCGTCGTTAGATTACACGTTGTTACAGAATGCGTTGAAGAAATAAAGGTTCACTGCTCTTTCCCCGTAGGTCATAGCGTGATAATATGTAGCCTATATGTTGACCCAACCTTTTAATAATATTCGTGCCAAATTTAAAGTAAAGCCATGCAGTACTTTTTGAGTTTATCCCGCATATAAGAACAAACAGACAAACAGACAAAAATTCTAAAAACTATATTTTTGGCTTCGGTATCGATTGTAGATCACACCCCAAGTATTATTTAAAAAAATATATTCAATGTACAGTTTTCACTTGCCTACCATTTTATTATATGTATAGATTAACAGTACCTACATGTAAGTACATGCATAAAGTAAGATTACTGAACTATAAAGACTACCAGGCTCCATTGAAGAATATAAATTAAAGAACTTTTCAATGAATAAGATAGTCCAAGTTGGCCTTAGTACAATCCTGTGCGTTTAATTAAATTGACTCTGACTTAACAAAAATACAACATTCTAACGATCATCAAATAATGTTTCAATTTATATTATGACGAAAGAAATAGTAGCTTATGTAACAACGTGTAATGTTGGAATATTCTAGTAGAATGAACCTATTTAAAGACTTTCTAGAAAGGACCAAGTAAATCTTTTTATACATTTTGTCCTTTGATGTAGATAGTAGTATTATCTTCAGGGAATCAAGTACTTATATTTCCATAATGTGACTTGAAAGGAAGTTTGTACATGAACTATGATATATTTATCACTATATCATATCTGGCATTTTCTCGGGGGGTTTGGTAAAAGCATTCCTCTCTCTATATTTCTCTAGGGGACCTCGACTATGTGCGACTACGAATAGTTCGTAGTCGCACATAGTCGAGTCGATGTGGCTTGTTTATGGTTTGCTCTTAAGGTTTATAAAGTATAGATAGAAGGCTTTTAAGCTTATGCTAGTTATACTGTATATTTGATAATCAGATTCAGGTTTGATTTAGATCGTAGGGGCTAAAATATGTTCGTCGATCATGAAAACAATTGAGAATAGGCTTGTGTCCACTAAGAATAAATCGTTTTGATTGTAGTATCTATAGATTCATTATGATTTTAAGATGTCAATAAAGTTTATTATTTACTAGAGGACGCCAGCAGCTACGCCTGCAATTTTTTTCTTGTCATGTCTTGACATAAAGTAGGTACACATGTTTAATAATAGTACCGCGTTTAATTAAATGACAAGCGTTTACCGGTGAAAATGCAACAGTCATATCAAGCCCTAAAACCGTTTAATCAGCTTACAACATTGCAGCAGCCTAACGGCTCCCCTTTTTCATAATAATTGATTATATTGCGTCATAAATAACTATTATCGCAAAGTCAAGAAGATTAGATATTTTTATATTAAAACTTATTAAGTAGCACTCACAGCCTGACCGAAATTCGAGAACTTTCTATACCTATAGGTATAATGTGCTTTTGAGTAGAATTCTAACAACTTCGAAAATAAATTTATAATACAGTCGGAGTGTGTTATTGATTCCTAAAGCAAGATATGCTTTAGGAACCAATAACACACTCCGACTGTATTATAAATTTATTTTCGAAGTTGTCTCATTAAAGATCTCAGATTCACAACAACCCGATCTTTGGATGGATAATGTAAATAAACTGTGTCCATGTACCGTACGCGAGTTCGGTTTTTTAATGTGCGCGTAACGTGTAAGCAAACGCTCGTATGCCAAAACGACCCCAACCGTATTTGCCCAAAATACGCTGGATTGAATTCGCTCTAAGCAATCCTAGTACTACTAAGCAAAAAAAAAATTAAAGAGCACACAGAACCTAAATGTACAAGAATACATTGTTCACAAGTATCTCTCATGTATTAAATTCCACCAACTTAAAACCGAAAATAACAACGCTAACAGGATACCAGGAAAAATATATTTACGACATAAAATTTTGTTTCTTTCACACAATCGTTGCTCTTGTGTAACTCAATACGGATCATTACAAAAATAATCTCCGGTCTCGATAAAATAACTGTTGAACATCGCTGAGTTTAATTATAGTATTTCCTTTATAGATTCACGTATTTTTTCCCGAAGGGTTAGGCAGAGATGTATCTAATATCAAAGCCACATTTCGCCATAGACTATAAGGTTCCATGTAACAGGGGGCGAGCCTATTGCCATTACCGGGCACATCACCAGACTCCGTGCTGCTACTGAGAATTCGGAAAAAACCCAGTAACACTTTTGCCCGACCCGGGAACCGAACCTGGGATCTCCGATCAGCAGTCGCATAAGCTTTCCACTAGAACACGGAAGCAGTAAATGTAGTAACTAGTAAGTAATGATACTATTGACAGTCGCGTATTAATAATTAAATGTCAGGTAATCATTGAAACTGTTTTGGTTTTAGGCTACATGTTTTGATTTTAATTTAGATTTAATTAGTTGCAGCGGTAACTTCATATTATGCCATAAATGAAAGTAGACAATTGTTTTTGTATTTAAATGCTTCAGAAATAAGATATCTAATCTAGTACTAAGCTGAACAGTTTGTTTGTTAACTTGAACGCGCTAACCACAGGCGCTACTGGTCCGATTTGAAAAAATCTTTCAGTCTTAGATATCCCATTTATCGAGGAAGGCTATTGCCACGGGAGCGGAGCAATAGCCTTAAATAACGCGACGAGTATGATCAAGTGCTCATCTAGTATGTTGTAAAATGATGATGATGTTCCCGCAGCGTCCTATCTGTCTGTATGAACGCGATAAACTAAAAAACTACCGAATAGATTTTTGTATTGGAATTCCTAAGGAAGGTTTACATTAGGTGTATAATTCACGTGGGCGGAGACGCGAGTGAAATCTATTGCAAAATAAAATTGTATTAAATAAAAAAAAAATCCGGCAAATGCTTCTATTACAAATAGAGGTACCTGCGTTACAAATATACTTGAATCGTGACAAAGAAAGCTGCTTACCGTAAAATCTAGAAATACAGAACCTCTTGTCTGTATATTTACTAACCCGATGCACACGGTTGTAGAACATCCACAAAATACATCTGTTTGTTGATTTTTATGTAATACTAGAGGACGCCAGCAGCCTACGCCTGCATTTTTTTTAAATTTATCCGTTTTAGCCGATCCCGTGGGAATTTCGGGCAATCCCTTCTTAGTGCAACCCTACGGTCCCCAAGGAACATACATGCCAAATTTCAGCTTCCTGCGCCTAATAGTTTTGGCTGTAGCTTGTCTGTCAGTCAGTCAGTAACGCAAGGATTTTATATATTAAGATAAGTGCGAGCCCAATGCAGCATTAGACCATACCTTTGCCTTACTTCGTAATGCTACTAAAATATATATACAAAGAAAAAACAATGAAAATTATATCCAAAATAATTTTCTAACGGCTACCATTTATTTTCTATACGTTATAACTTTCTACGCCAATTATTTTGAAATCCTAACACCACAAGCCAAACCGTTATAGCATAAAGAAAATTATTCAAAGGCACAGCATTTAATTAAATTCTATCTAGTTTACGAATTTTATATATTATTTTTTAATTAGAAAATTAAATGTGTATGACCTCTGACACGCAGGTGACAGGGTTGGTTTGGTCATTTGTAGTTAGTTGATTAGTAAGCTGCTTTATTTATAACTTTAATTTACAACTTTTGAGTATATGAAACGCAGTTTTTTTAAATTTAATAAGACATCTCGCAAAAAGGATAAACCCATGTTGTCAGGGACGTTAAAAAATAGTACATTTGATAGCCTGGATATTGAATAAGAATTATAATTTTGTGATACAGAGGCCTGAAGGAGTAAATAAAATTGAATAAAAGACCGCAATTCCACCAATTTCCCAATCAAAAATGTAAGTACATGCACATATGTCGATAATACTTTGGAAACTGCACGGACTTGCCTCTCGTTGCGCTGTCAACATGAGGCAAGGCGATAACATGCCAATGCTGCTAAGTGACGCTACAAGAGGGAATGCATACAAAGAATATGGAACGACTCGAGAGACAACGCCGGCCCGTTTCCGCCTCGGTATGTGTGCGAAGCACGTGTATACTTGCCGAGGGCACTTTATTTCAATATTTTTAATTAGAAGATGCAGGACGCCCACACAGTTAATTTTTATACAACCGTTACTTCCCTATCCCGTGGGAATTTCGAGAAATTCCTTCTTAGTCACCCTCTAGTCCCCTACGGTCCTCAAGGAACATACATGCCATTTCAGCTACCTGCGCCCCGTATATATGGCTGTAAGTTGTCTGTCAGTCAGTCAGTTACGCAAGAATTTTAAACAGATTTGATTCAACCCGCGGCTCGCGTGGCGTCAGTTATCGCGATGCGGCATGCGAGATTCTGATGTATAAGCTATATTCGTTCTGCGTGGAGGGTCTTGAGATGGCACTTACTGCAACGTTTTATCAAATTCTTTTTTCTAGTTCTTACATGTAAGATTAACATACATTCAACTGACCTTGCAAATAGAAAATTTCGCGTATATGATAGAAGTAGAATAGGATATCATCACAGTTTGCCTGACTATAATAATAATATATTATGCTAAAATAATGTGTCTTGCGTAACAAGAGCACTTAATATACATGAAAATAGGGACAGCGCAGCTAAAACATAACTCAAATTAATAGTTATTTGAATATTTTATTAGCCTCTCAGTTTCGTCTGCAGATAAAGTAGGTAAATGTAAGCTCAATGTGGAATTGCCTGTGTAAATAGATAGATAGGTAATTCTTTATTGTGCAAATGTTGGTACAAATCCGGTGTAAATGACTTAAGTGTACTACATACATATCAAATGTACAAGGGCGGCCTTATCGCAAAGTGCGATCTCTTCCAGGCAGCCTTAGGATGGACAGACTGAAAAGACAAAAAGCTTTGATGTGTAGTGACTAAAAGTATCTGATTACTTTAATTGTTTTTATTTATTATACATACATACGCAGGCATATATACAATAGATATGATAGGTGCTAAACATATTATAAATAAATAAATACATAATATGATACAAACATATATATAATATTATACATAAATATAATACATATACATAAATATAATACATATACATAAATATAATGCACATACATACATATAATAATATGAACACAAAATACAGAGACAAAATTTGTTTACAATGACAAATAGTGTTTCTTTAGTGCATTTTTAAAAATGTTCAATGATTTAGCTTGCCTTATTTCGACCGGGAGCATTCCACAAACGGACAGCTTGAACAGCGAAGGATTTATCGTAGAAGTTTGTGGAATGTGTTGGCATCTGCAGTCTCAGATCCACCGACGACCTCAAGGTCTTTAAATGTGTGTCATGAAGGAACTTAAAACGTTCTTTGAGATACGTGGGGGTATTAGGATTAAACAACACGTTGTACAGTAACATAAGAATATGAGTGTTCCGGCGAAGTTGAATTGGGAGCCACTTGAGCCTGGATCGAAATTCAGATACATGATCATATTTACGTAAACCAAAAATGAATCTAATACAGAAGTTTTGGAGACGCTCAAGTTTATCAAGTTGGTCCTCATTAAGATCAAGATAGCTGACATCGGCATAATCGAGTATTGGGAGAAGCAAGGATTGTGCAAGCGCAATGTTGGTGTCGATGGGAAGAAAGTTCCTCACCCTACGCAATGACCCAGCTGAAGCAAACAATTTACGGCTGGTCTCCTGTAATTGACTTCCCCATGAAAAAGTTTTGTCCAGATAAATACCAAGGTTTTTCTCGTTATCTGAGATTAGTAAGATGTTACCATCGAACTCAATCTGCGGCAGCTGTGGCCAATTTATCTTGGAAATCATCCTGGAACTGCTTATTAGAATGACCGGTGTTTTTGACGGATTCACCTTGAGGCCATAATTTTTACTCCACGTACAGATACGCGCCAAATCTAAGTTAATATTAGAAAATGCCGTTCAAATTGACTAGAGTGGTGCTTGTGAATATATCTGCAAATCATCTGCATAAAGGTGGTAAGATGAAAGTAACTGTTTGGAGATAGAATTTATGAAAATTGCGAAAAGTAACGGAGATAGCACGCCACCCTGCGGTACCCCGACAGTTGTATTATACCACGAGGAGTACGACTCATCGACACGTATACGCTGTCGGCGTCCAAACAGGTAACTATGAAACCAGTCAATTACCGTTGGAGATATGTTAATAGAGCGGAGTATGGCAAGCAGGATGTGGAAATCCACGGTGTTAAATGCGTTGCTAAAATGCTTTTGGTGTAGTTTTATCTATGCATATAAATTAAATATAATGAATTGCTTTTGTCTACAAGAAGTTCGTAGGTGGATTAAATATATGTTTTCTATAGTTTTACTAGTATAACTATAGAAAACATATATTATATAGAGAACTATAAAAGCGGCGATAGCCCAGTGTGTACGTAACGGACTGCCGAGACGATGGTATCGAGTTCGATCCCCAGTTACCTCGGGCACACACCTCTGACTTTTCGAAGTTATGTGTGTATTAGAAAAAAAATATCGCTCGCTTAACAATGTGCCCGGTAGATGGGAATAGGCTCACCCCCTATTAGATTGGGACCGAAACATAACTGACGAAGTGTGGGTGTGTAAAGTGCCTCTGTCTACCCCTTCGGGGATAAAAGGCGTGAAGTTATGTGTTTATGTTATGTTATGTGTTATACTAATTTTACTTATTTTAAATTATACTAATTTATGGTAGAGTAGTTCAACTTTTGGTGTATTTATAAATAAGCAGGCTGCACTTTAGTATGGCGACTATAAACCAGCTCTGTAGTTGATTATTTTTTAATTATGATGACGCACTGCGGCGTCAACTGTCATACTAACACAGAATGTACGATGGCTTTTCAGCTTAACTTGGTATTTTAAATAGTGGCTTCCACACTAATATTTAGCCAAACAGGTTAAACTTGCACTTAATATATACGAGTTCGAGTTGGGCCAGTTCCATTATCGTTGGATTAACTCGCTAGAGAGACGAAAGTGTCTTATAGCCGTTCTTGGAAGAAACGCTTAATACAATTATTATAGATAGTAGAGTTTTGCTGATTTCAGCACGAATGTACCTACTCGACCGCGGAAGTACTACGCTCTCACAGAAAATCAATAAAATTTTACTACACATAACTAGAGAATATCTGCAGCTACGCACACACGTTATTTCTTTAACTCCGATACTGGAATAATAATACGGTAAATCTCTTCTGAGCGCACCCCGAACGGTCTGCTATGAAAATACATGCCAAATTTTAGCTTCTTGCGGCTAATAGTTTCAGATTTTTTATACACAGATTAAAATGCGAATGAAATAAAAAGAAAATTTACTTTTAGAATGTACTTTTTTTAGCTAGAGTGAATATAAGTCTTATTTTTGCCTTACCGAATGACATTAACGATCTTAAAACTGTAAAGTGTTAACAATTCATATAAACTTGCATCATTGCATATTAAGTAGCTTAAATGTATGATAATATATGGGCGCCTGATACAAAATTATTAATTAGTATAGCTTTAGTAATTAATAAATTATCTATTAAGGCCGGCTATACACCGTATGTGACCTATAGCGAAGCTCAACGCAGCGCATTTTTCACTGCCAAACAATTTTCGATAACTGTATTACCTACAGTGAATATTCGTTTAAACGTACACAAACATTTCTGTATCTCTCTGGCTATATTTTTGCTTTGAATCCTCGGTTTATTTGCTCCGGTTATAAAGGTAGGTTATACATTTATGTAAAATTTCAACAACCCAAAACCAGGAAATTCCTATCACATAGATGCCTGGAGGGTTTTATTCGTAAAGCTTCGCGGCGAGTTTTTGCTGCCGAAAGTAAACAAAGTTCAGCACATGTTTGCATACCTTACTATAAATATTTGCATACCTTACTATTTAACATACGGTGTATTTGTAGATTTGCTTCACATTAATTATTACCTAGAATTTGCACGCGTGGATTATACAGTCATGTAAACATTTATCAGGAAACACCCTATCTATTGTTGAAAATCGTACAAAAGTCTGATTGGCAGTTTATGAGTTTATTGCGTTCATACGGACAGACAAAAAGATAGAGACTTAATTTTATAATATGTAATACAAAGTTTAGCATTGCCATACAACGTGGCAATGCTGCCAGAGTTCTGGGCACGCTCCCGGTCGCGTATTTACAAAGCCTATACTATTTGAGTCACGAATCGTGACTCTAATAGAATAGCTTTTGTTTATGCATATTACTCGACAATACCTTATCTATCTCAGTAAAAAAATTGACGCAAATGGATAAGCTTTTTGCCTTGATATTTTCAAAGAAAATACACGTACAAAACCTAGTACAGTATGATTCATATTCACTCAAATAGATAAGCCTTTGTCGAGATATTTTCAAACATGGTTTTGGTTTGTTAGGTGCGACTGTACGTAATTCAAGTAACTAAATAGGTTATGTTAGGTTCTCTTTTGACCCTTAACCCAAAAATAGGAGCCCTGCGAAGCAGGGCTACGTCAACTTAGTTTATTAAAAACTATTTAATTGGACATAAGGTCTACTTACCTACATATTATATTTGTGATATAATATAATATAAACTAAGATGACGGAGCCCTGCTTCGCAGGGCTCCTATTTTTGGGTTAAGGGTCAAAAGAGAACCTAACATAACCTATTTAGTAACTTGAATTACATATAGTCGCACCTAACCAACTAGGCACTAGGCACATTGTGGTCCTAAACCTAGTCCCAAATTGAATAGCATTTGTTGCTGCAATGTTAGAATGAATTAATCTTACAAAGTCTACGCGATTTCAGTTAATTTCTGTACTAGAATAGACTAGGGTTTTGTCAAGTTTTTGTCAAACAAAAGCTAAGCCAGTTCAGTTTGCACTTTCACTCTAATAGTCTTTGTAAATACGCCTCGCGATCGACGGCGCGCGATGTGGAGGACTTTTATGACGCCCTCTAAATTATTTTCTTTTTCTGATTTGTTTGTTTTGTATATATTTCGTAAGACAGTATTTTAAAATTTAAGTTAAGTTTATTTAAATACCTTAATAATATTATGTAATACATATTACTCAATTGGAGCGTTATAGTGCAAGTGACATAAACTAACGCGATCAAAAGTTTTGCCACTTTCAATTGTCCTTTGGCTTTAGACATATATTGAGCGCGTGAAATACCCGCCAATTCTGAAAATAGTCTGTCTTTTACTTTTTTTAGGACCAGCCTCGTCTCGCTGAGTATTTAAATACTCTACAATATAGTTTCGTGAAGATACGTTACGGCTAAAAATCACTAGTCGAAATCTAAACTTCTTTAGGCTGACCGAGTCGGACCGGTACTTACCTCCTGGGCCATTGCTAAAATACCTAGGTATATCCTAGATTTGTTTTTTAACTCTAAAAATATCTTGCTCCTGTGTATTTATCACTCAACCATAAAGGGTAGTAAATTTAAAACTACTCATAACGTCTTCATCGAAGGTTCTACTTTCAATACAATCTATACACATAAATAAAATTGGAGTGTCTATTTGTAATAATAAAATAACCGCTTTTTACTAAGTGCATATGGATGTATACACGGTACGTATACCGAAATGACATTTTTTACAATATTTGTCTGTCTGTCTGTCTGCTTGTTCTCGCTAATCTCTGGAACGGCTGGACCGATTTTGACGGGACTTTCACTGGCGGATAGCTGACGTACCAAGGAGTAACTAAGGCTATAAATTAACCGGGTACGCGAAGTAGTTCTCTCATGAAGCGGGTGAAACTGCGGGAAATAGCTAGTTTTATATAAAATTGTTATCAGAACCACGTAAGTTCTTCTCTATGAGGCATGGCACACCAAAAGAATGCATTTTTACTGCCTTTTTAAATTTAGTAAAAACTACGCGTTATGTACCAACGTCTGTATTATTGAGATACGCAGGCAATCTTAGGCAAGACACGAACGATATTAGCAATCTTCGTCGTCCTAACGCTATCCTACTTGCATTCAAGACTTACACGACTCAGAGTCTGGAGTCCGCTCACTGGTCAAACCAAATTTGACGGAATATCAACTTTTCCACGGAGCGACTGCCATGTGACCTCCGCAACCGAAAGTGATAGCGATAGTCCATGGTTTAGACCAGTATCAGTTAATTTGATGTTATTGACTCCCCGTAACGACTGGCAAAGATATTCATGACGGCCGGGACGGGGGACCAACAGTTTAAAGTGCTCTCCGAGGCACGTATTAACGATATTCTATTCAGTTATATAAAGAATTAAAGCCTGACGCATAATACAGAAAATTTTATGCAACACTATTATACATCTACCAAATAGGTTTAGTAATAACTTCACGTAGAGAGGCGTTAAACAAAATATTGGCACAAATAACAAGCCAATGGTTATCAGTAAATATTTATCAGCGCAATTACCTGCTGTAAGGCTTCCTGTATACGACGCCGGAACCGCACCGGTGCCGCACCTCAATACTGTGTATTTACATCAAAATCGCATCGCCACCGCGTCGCAGCCGCACCGACGCTGCATAAATACCGCATTGTAAACTGTTGTTTTGTTTGATCTATTGTTTCAATTGTACTGTGGCTCTATTGATAAGTAAGCTCTTGTTTTGTGTTATAATAAACATGAAAGAATAAATAATGTGAAACTGTTTGGTGTTAGTAAAATATCAACTGAATTATTTGTTTGCATATTTCAGTTGAAAATTTGTTATCTGCTGCTCATTGTCACAATAATACTAAAACTTTTATTGAAAGCGTACCGCTCGTGACAGTTTCGTTGATTTTGAGACAGTTTGTTTTTTTGGTATTTATATTGGTGGTCTATCTCGGTTTGCCACTGAGCTTGTATCGTAGAAAAGCGATAGCCTTGCGGTGACTTTGAGGAAAACAACAGACAGCCATGTAGAGGCTGCGAGCATATTCTTGTACTATGACCGACTAAGACCGAGAGAGTTATGTATAATACATCTATGAAGAGTTTGTTTGGTAGGATGAATATTTTAATGTCAGGAACTAATGATCGGATTTGAATAATTATTTTTTATTGGTTAGGCTATATTTGTTGAGGAAGGCTATAAGCTATATAAAATCACGCTATGAGCCACGGAAGCCGACCAGTAGCCCTTAATAATGCGGGAGTTACCTCGGGCTTAGCTAGTGAATTATATGGCAGTGACAAACCTAACAAAAATATGTTTGCGTAGCTTATACGATCTAAACATACTGACTGACAGATAGAGAGTAGAGAATATAAGAGATAGAGAGTCAGACAGACGCAAAAAGCGACTTATCATGTAACAATAACGATAATATCCAGTTCACAAAACCTAAAAAATTGGACAAGTGCGAGTCGGACTCGCGCACGAAGGGTTCCGTACCATCATCTGTAAAAGAAAATCACGTTCGTTGTATGTATACTTAAATACTTTTTAAGTTTCTACCTGTTTATTAAGATCGAGTAACAAAATTGCTTAAAAATTACGTTTGTTGTATGGGAGCCCCACTTTATTATTTACTTTATTTTTATTTAATGATTTATTTTGAAAGGTTATATACAACTACATATTCTGTGAAAATTTAAAGCATCTACCTGTTACATTTAGTAATTTTGAGCAAAAAATACGAAAAAAACACGTTTTTTGTATGGGATTCCCCTTAATATATTATTTTTTATTTTAAGTATTTGTTGTTATGCGGCAACCGAAATACATAATTTGTGAAAATTTCAGCTTTCTAGCTATCACGGTTTTTTGGTGTCGGGTTGGAAAATCCTCATGGAGTCCCTCCGCCCTGGGGGGACGGGCGAAGAGGACTATTAGACTCTTACTGACTAAAAACCAACCCGTGTGCCTCATGTACCCGTGTGTCGGAGGGTCGGGTATCGCCGAAGCATTCCTCGCTACCCCTCGATGGGTATTGGCCCGCCAGATGGTCAGACGGGCCCCGAACAAAACCCCCTTGGCGGCGGATGAAGGTGTTGGGCTGCGCTGCCAAAACACCCAGCGGCCGCAGAGGATAGGGAGGACGGCAACGCAACACAGCATCTCCTCTTCCTCTGCGGCCCCACCGCGACGCAACGATGATGCGCCCCCATTTGGTCGCAGGAGATAGGGCGCGCGGCAACGCAACACCGACACGCCTCTCCTCCCGCGACCACGCCCGACTGCGAGGGACACAAGAACTGTCCCTCGCACCCGCACCATTGGACGCATCCTGCGCAGGCCTCCGTCAAGCCCACGCGGAGCATCCACTCCTGGTATCTCGCTTAGCTTCACCGTGGGTGACCTAACCACGGTTACTGAGCCCCCACCACGACAAAGTGGAGATCCAACGAGACAGACAGACAGACAGACAGACGGACAGACAGACAGACAGACAGCGGAGGCTTAGTAATAGGGTTCAGTTTTTTACCTTGTAGGTACGGAACCCTAAAAAAGGGCTAGCTGCTCACCCCTTGTTCCAAAACTTTTTAATACCTTGTTCTAAAATTTAATAATACCTGCCTGAATTTAGCTCTTTGAAATAATTTTCAATGATTGCCACGAAAATGAATGATTTTAGGCATTTCGAATAATGTTGTCTAATATCATTTATCTGCGTTAAGGTGAGCCACAGACTATACATAATTATAGTAAAGTTGGTATGTGTCAAATGCTATAGAAAATAGTAGAGGGTGATAATTTTCTTTGAATTGGAAGTCAGGATAAGAAATGATTCCGTTGAATCATTATACGAAGCCAAGAGCTAGAATTCCTCCAAATTATAGCTCAGGCCTGCCATGAGCCACAATTTGGAGGCATTCTGGAGGAATTTAAGAATTTTGATAGTTTCTACAACGGAAATATAGTCCTGAATTGATTAAATCCCTGGTTTCCTTACAACACAATATTATCCACTTTTCAACCGCTTTATTTCATAATTTCCAAGCCAAGAGACGTCCACTGTTAGACATGGACCTCACCCATTCATTACAGGTCCATTTTATTGATCCTAAGCAAAACTCAATTTGAATGTGATTTCTTCAAAGAGTCTTGCAAATAAGTTCATAAAGTCAAGAGCCTGACCTCGAAAGGTCTTACAAGGAAAGGTTTCTGCGTAATATATTTTATTTGTAACAAGTTTGAGATGTTCGATCAGGTTAAAGTTATTGGAGGTCAAGCAGTCGGCGTTTTGTTCGACAAGATAGTTTACTACTCATTTAGGGTAACGATGACTTGAGCAGATGTTTCGAAATTTTATTGAAGTTTTGTTACGTTTGAAGGAAAGGAATAGTTATGGCTGTTGTGAAAGTTTTGAAATTTGTTATGCACATATGTTATACACGCTATTAACTAAAACTTAAAACTGTCTTGTGTTCGAGAAAGAGTTTTATGTATATATACGTAATTGTATAATGTGTGGCATTTCACCTGAAACGGACACAGAAAAAAGGTAAGGTTCTGAAATTCGTTTATATTAGGTATATTTTTACCCTTTGGAAATACAAACGAGGATACACCATTTTTTTTTTTAAGAAAGCTTTTGAAACGCTGTTTCTTCTTTATTATTTGAAGAACATGCAGGCAGTTTGAATATTTCAATTTTTATCACAGGTCATTTAGTTTTACCTCAAAACTAAAGGTAATTAAGACATTCTATATTAAAATATTGTAAGAAGTTATTTATGTCGAACGTTTTTCCGACCTCTATATTTTTATAAATTTTATTTTATTGATTCACACCTGTATCCCAGGTCCCTATTCGGGATACAGGTGTGAGTAGAGCAGAGTAGTAATATTACGCTCAAATTTCGCCATGTTATGAATTTGTAGGTCCCACATAGTAGAGGTCAGCATATTGCCGTTACCGCGAGTGAAAATTTGGACAAAAAACAAAACTCGGTACTAGCCGACCATGACACGCATACGCTCTCAACTGGACCACGGAGGCAGTCACTCTGATCTTTAAAATGATAAAAACCAATTCCATATGCTAGATCTAACCGACCCATTTTTTTAAATTATTTAACTAGCTATGTGGTTTTGATCATACGAACTGGAGATCAAAGCATATTTTCGTAAATATTAACTAATATTATTAAATTATAGTGTGTTTGTTCATTTACCCATCACATGAAAGACACAGAAATTATCTGAAAGTGACAAGTTGGTTAATCTGATATAAAATATATACCTAGCTAATGAATAAATATCAGTGTGTTATGCTATGAAACGATAGGTGAAATATCTAGCTATATGAATGCGTGAACGAATTTGGTCACAAGTGCGTTGCCGCCCCATGGGGTTGGGAAAATGGATAGGATGAGGAGTGGGATGAGGGAGAAGGAATAGGACAAACAGTACCTAAATTGTTGCGTTTCGTTCGGTGAGGGATAGGGCCTCCGGCACTCTCACTCACCGAACGAAACGCAACAATTTAGGTACTGTTACTTTACGTCGATTTTCTGTGAGAGGGTAGTACTAAGATTTCTTAAAAAAATAAAACCAAAAATTTGTGGTTTAATTTTAAACATTCATGAGCAGGAAAAAATCCCAATAAATATAAAACATCAGAACAAACCTCAGTTAATTCAGTTTTAGTAAAAACAACGAAAACCACAAAATAAGTAATAACTTGCTTAAATATTCTTATTCTTATAAATATAATAGCTTCATCGCAGCACAACGATTCGTAATAGAACTAACATCGAGCACGTACAACTCGTAAGAGTTATTGACGTGATGAAATATCGCGCGGTCGACCCACAAATGGAGGTAGACATTTTAATAGGTCCTTTAAATTTAACTTTAAATTTCACTTGCTAATATGCCCTTCTTGCCCGAGCACCTGCACTGTGTCTGAGCTCTGGGAGGCCACTCCTAACGCAATAAGAGTGGCTGCATATTATGCGGGTCTCATATAGCTGAAACCATTGATACGAAGAAGAAGAAGAAGAATTTTCAACGGAAATAAGGTTACATTTTGTGTTCATTTCATGGACTTGGCGTGCTCTTATTCCGAAATGCAGTTGAGAGAAAATGAAGATTGAAGTAAGTTTTAAATTAAGTTTCATGAATTCGTGTACTACACAAGATAAGGAGTTTTCTCATTATAAATATACCTACTTTTAACCTTTTGCGGCTTGTACTTATATGTATGCAACGTAAAGGTGTCTTATTTGAAAAATAAAGGTGCTATAGCTGCCCTTTGTTCCACCATTTCATAGCAGGATAACTCTGATTCTATTTTCCTCATTTTTCTGAGTATTTTGAATAAAACATCTGTTTTAACTAGACTCCTAAGAGTGCGAGGGCCGTGAAGTAGCACATGTACTGTTATCTAATTACATACTAATATATAAAGCTGAAGAGTTTGTTTGTTTGTTTGGTTGAACGCGCTAATCACAGGATCTACTGGCCCGATTTGAAAAAATATTTCAGTGTTAGATAGCCCATTTATCGAGGAAGGCTATAGGCTATATAACATCACGCTATGAGCCACGGGAGCGGAGCAGTAACCTTAAATAACGCGGGTGTAACAGCAAGTCGAATATATACATACCGTATAGGTAAACATCCGTCTACTGCAAATTTTCTTCCTGCGATACAACATTTCCATTCGAAAAATTAGGTATTTACTTTTCCTTCTACACGTAACGTCAGGATAAACAAACATATAAAAAGAAAAATAAATTCAATCCCGACAAAATTGGATTCTCTCCTTCATATATGAGAGCCGACACTTCTAATTTATTACGTAAGTAGTAATAACGGGGGATATAAAAACGGCTATCTATCTTCTGTATTGTGTATGTGTTAAGTTTTGTTACTTCGATCGGCGCAGTTCGAGAACTCGTTCGAAAATCACTAATGAGTCGAATATCTTTACTTTTGTCCATTTGGAATAGAATACCATATTACAAAACAATGATTTAATATTATACATATCACATAGCGTTAGAAGATAGACGAAAAGATTCCTTTTCATTACAATCAAAAAGTTGTTATATAGAATTTAAAAAGACAGATACTTCTCAAAACATATTGCCTTATTACGCATAAATAACGTTTCCACCGGTGAGGTAGGGACCACTTGCATAATATTCGTGAGTGATCGCAGCTGTAATACATTTTTCGTTAGATTAACAAAATGATAGGGTTACTCAAAAGATACTATCAGTTACAATAACCTTCCTACCTGGACATTCAATAGTTTCAATACTTGCATTTTTGAACCCTTTTAAAGTATTTATTTATTTTATTTATAGTCTCACGCCTGTATCCCCGAAGGGGTAGGCAGAGGTGTAATATCAAACCCACATTTCGCCATGAATTTTGAAGGTCCCACGTAATAGGGGGCGAGCCTATTGCCGTACCGGGCACATTACCAGACTCCGTGCTGCTACTGAGAATTTCCTAACGGTAAATCCCAATAACACTTTGCCCGACCCGGGAATCGAACCCGAGACCTCCCAATCCCACGCGCACATTTATGCCGCGAGACCAACGAGGCAGTCAATCAGTACTTTTAAAGTACTTGCCTAAATTTGTTGACCCTGAACTGCCTTACTCAGAGATGAGCTTATTAAAATTTTACATTAGCCACGAAGCGTAGACATTTAATATTCAAGAGTAAAGCTTTTGTTCAAGGTCCGATTTTGCAAACTACAAGTCGGGACAATCAGCTTCGTTCTTATGTGAGGTATTTTTACGAAGGTGATAGGTAACTAAGTACCTTCAAATAATAATAATAATAATATTCTACCACATACACACATCACCATCTAGTCCCAAGCTAAGCAGAGCTTGTATTATGGGTACTAGATAATGGATAAACATACATATATGTACATACTTTGGTACTTTCAAATGCTGGACAAGTTAAGTTATTCACTATGATTTCAACTGTTCCATAAAAAATAGCACGATTTTATTACCAAAGTCGGTTGTAATAATTCATTAATAATTGTGAATGTCATTTATGTTGCCTATACTTTTTATATTTAGGAGAAATACATTAAAGATTAAAGATTTCCTCATATATATGAGGTTACATGGAAAATGTAATTTAGTAGAATATTTATACGATTCCCGGATCGGGCAAAGTGTTATTGGGTTTTTCCGTTAGGCAATTCTCAGTGGCAGCACGGAGTCTAGTAATGTGCCCGGTACGGCAATAGGCTCGCCCCCTATTACGTGGGACCTAAAAATTCATGGCGAAATATGGGTGTAATATTACACCTCTGCCTGCCCCTTCGGGGATAACCGATACAGGCGTGAGTCTATAAAAAAAAAACACTTACTTTGTATACCGCCAGGTCCTTCACTGGGATCCGACTTGGTTATGCTTGTTGTATCCAAGTTGTCTTTTTAATCGGTCCGACAAATCGGAAGACGCATCGGTTCGTGCATAGAGACCTTCAGCGAAGCCAGGTGTTGACTATGAATATTCAATGCTTTATGACACTGTTCTACCGCCGTGTGGACTTTATCCTTCTAATGTCTTGTTTTCACAACAAAGCGGTGGAAATAATGGTTTTGAGCGCTATAATTTTTTGTCCTTATGGCGATAAGGATGAAAAATTGTAGCGACTGGTTTCCAACGTATATAAAGGATGTACCCTTGTGTGTATATTGTGGTATGATACACAACAACATTGAAAATAATATTATGTTTGTGGTTGTATCAAACTTTTGTATTTTATTGTCGTCTTTTACGTGCCTACTAAATTTGTATCACAAATAATTTTCTTTTGAAATAACGTGTTTCGAATTTTCATCCACTTAAAAATTATTCGCATCGTGCCATAAAACCCGAGTTTATACGCTAGTCAGTTTAGTCTGGCTGCTATATGAAACATGCTGTATCAGCATGTTCAAAATAGTAATTAATTTAATCAGAATTTAATGTATTCGAACAGTTCTATACGCTTGCTGTTTCAATTATAGTCTATTTTTATTTTATTTATCAGACTGTGTCAAACAGCGAATCAGTCATGGAAACAGTACACCCAAGTATTATGTCATCCGTCGACATTCAGTTGCTAATTGCTTGCTACATTCTACGCATACACAATTACAATTTATTACCGTACGATTCAATGTAAAATCAACTTTATTGTTTTTAGTTTAAGCTCAATTTTGTACGTTTGTTATTTGTCATGGTTGCCGGTGGCATGTCCTATGCAAATATGATTCCAAAATCGTCAATTTAATTATGATAAGCAGATAAAATGTATGCATCGTGTTTGTGTTAGTATTGTTCAACTGCATTGAGACGATAGTCTCCCTATACCACCCAGTGATTTTGGTAGAAGTGAATTCTAGTTTCGTGAGATAATTATACGACTAAATTATGTAGCACAGTGTTCTTTTGGTGACAGTGTTGGAAAATGAAGCATTCAAAGTTGGCGTGAGTATGAATCAATCTTATTCTTTTGCTTCGAGGCGCTGAAGCGTAACTATCGTAGTTTCCAAGCCAGTACTCTATTGTATGGTATGATTGCATTATACCTATTCAAAGGAAAACCCTTTGAGTTCATTTCTTTATTATTAAAAAGGCAACTCCCACACTAAGAATAAATCTTGGGTCGCAGGGAACTTCACAAACTGGTCTTATTCCTGGGTCGGGAATCAAATTCTCTATTACGTGGAACCTGAACATTCATAACATGGTGAAATATGGGTGTAGTATTACACCTCTGCCTACCCCTTCGGGGATACAGAAGCCTATAAAAAAGAAAATATTAATTACTCAAAATAACATTACAGTTCTTCTTTTTTAAATAATTCAGAAACAACAGACTCACGAGGTAAACGTTATATTAATAATTAATTGGTCCTTTCCAATTCGTTCACGTTTTAATATTTAAAAAGTGAGTCATGATTGTATTAATATATTGGTAATATACTTTAAATACATTTTATTTTAGTTTATTTGTTTGTTAAGTTTGTTTGTTATGTGTTTCTTAAGTTTGTGTGGAGGTGCAAATAAAACATTTTAATTTTTTAATTCGCTCAAAGTTTCAGCTGGCTTACGTTTCATAGAATGAATGACAGTGCAAGTCGCTGATAATATTGACAAAACACTTACTGAGTTGAAAACTCGTTGACTGACTTTTCCCTCAAAACATGCCGCAAGCCACTAAAATACGGAAATAAAATGGCTTATGTTTAACTTACCACCAGACATAGTAACGTCACTAGTTACTATATCTGGTGGTAAGTTAAACGACCGAAAGTTTCGGTTTCAGTTTCGGCCATAAAAGCCAGTTTCGGCTTTAGCTTCGGTTTCGGCCAAAAAGTGGCCGATACTTTCGGCCGCGCCGAAACTCCTGTATTCTTAAATTTTCGTGCGTCGTTCGGCAAATTTCGCTGCTAACTGGTACTTGCCCACTCGCGCCGTTAGCTCAGTGCGCCGTAGTCTATCGTTAACGGATTAAGTTGATGTTATATTTTGAATTACTCGAAGTTACTTCTGTTATAATGTTATATTTAATTTCATTTTAATGACAATCTTATATCTATACCTATAATATGATTGAAATAAAAATATATTGGTTTTATTTTTGAGTGTCAAATAAAAGAATCTCTCGATTTTAATTGTACTTGGATTTTGTGTCAATATGCAATTGTCTTTACTCGTTAGATTACATTCCTTGATCGTATTTTAAATGTGTTTACTTCCCAAACAATTACGTACATGCTATGGTTGATTTTGACTTGACTTAAGGTCCTATGTCCCCTAGATGGGGCAGAGGGCATCCACAGTGCCATCCCGTTCGGTCTTGAGCTTCTTGCTTCGTTTCGCTCCAGGTGTTTTCTATGTTTGTCGCATCTGCGATGATAGTCCGCCACCAGGTCTGTTTAGGGCGTCCACATTTTCCCTTTCCTTGGAGATTTCGGTCTAGAGAGCTTGCCTTGGTATTTTTTCAGGGTCCCTTCGGGCCTGTGACCGACCCACTTCGACTTGCGGTGTTTGATCTGTAGTCGATCCCACCGCAACGTTCCCACAGCTCTACGGTAGAATTTTCTCGGGCCAGTAAACACCGACAATACGGCGGCCGCGAAGACGACGCAAGATGTCTTTTGTGACCTTCCACGTCTCGCATCCATACAGCAACACTGTTTTACCGTTGGACCGGAATATCTTGAGCTTAACTCTCCTAGTCAATTGCCGTGATTACTATACAGGATGGAGCCGTGCGAAGGTTGCTCTCACCTTGGCGATTCTAAAGGTGATGTCCTATTCAGTGCCTCCAGTTTCACACACTACGCTACCGAGATATGTGACTTTGTGCAAATGAGCAACGGCAAATAGGTTGTTGCGCCGCCCCTCATTTCCTGGGTCTTCCTGGTGTTGATTTTCGATCTCCTCTCCATTGCCACTCGCCGTGGGTGGTCCGGCTGGGCTTATATGTCAGCGCATGTGTGACTCAGCAGATATAGGACATCGGCATATTCCAGGTCTTCTAAGACATTAGACAGTCAGACAGACCCCACTCTATGCCGCGGCGCTTGCTGTGAGTAGCTTTCTACATGACGCAATTGAGGACGACAAGGAAGAGGAGAGCTGAGAGGAGATACCCTTGGCGCACACCCGCGTAAACTGGTATGTCCCCCGAAACGAAACCATCGTGAATCACTCTACAAGAGTACTTCCTGTAAATGACCTTATTCAGGTTTGCAATTTTCTCGGGCACCCCAATTTCACGTAGCCGGTCCCAGATACAAGTACACCTCAGCGTATTGAAGGCTTTTTCAAAATTCACGATGGTCAAATAAATTCCCCTCTTAAATTCTGATGCCTGTTCGAGGATTATACGCAAGGTGTTGATCTGGTCCGTGCACTATCTGTTGGGCCGAAAACCAGCCAAGTATTTCCTAAGGAGAGTTTCAACGGAACTCGATAATCAGTCTAGGATGATTTTGCATAGCACCTTAGACGGAATCGAGAGCAAGGTAATGCCTCTCCAATTGCCGCATTCATTTAGATCTCCTTAATAGGCACGGTGATGAGAGGGCCTTTGTTCTAATCGTCGGATAGCTCCTCGGTGGACCAAATGTTCCGCAATAGGTGTGTTGGCACGTTCGTAGCGGTAGAAACGTCTGCTTTTATAATTTCCAAAGTGATGAGATGCTTTGCCATTCTTGAGTGATCGGATGGCTTTCACTACTTCCTCTTCAGTGGAGAAACATCAATGTATAGGCTCTGTGTGGGCAGACTTGCGGATGTGGTCGGAGTGACAGGGTCGTTCGGAACTCGAAAGATTTCATCAAAATGCTCCTGCCAGCGTTAGAGCTGTCCCTCCGATGTCACGATCGACTGGCATCTTTTGTCCTTCAAGGGCTTTTTCTTCTTCTGGGTGCAATTTCCGCTCAATGTATTCATTGCCTTGTACATGTCAATGAGATAAACGGTGTCGACGGCGCGTTAAGCGTAATCCGTAACACCAACCGTCCGTACTCGCCGGTAATAAAATAAAATCTAGTGTACTTGACACAAAATTATAGTATCAATAGAAATTTGTAACATGTTTATGTTTTGGCCGAAACTAAGAGCAAGGCCGAAAGTTCGGTTTCAGTTTCGGCTAGAAAACCAGTTTCGGTCGGACACTAATAGTAACATATAACCAACCAAAATAGTAAATGATCACCAAAATGAAACCCGCATTTTAATGTAAAATTATAACCAAAGTTTTAACATTTCGCTATTCTATTTAAGCAAAATGACTTCAAAAAAATCATTGTTAACCCAAAAGTAGTAAATGATCACCAAAATTAAACCAGCATTTTAATGTAAAATTATAACCAAAGTTTTTTGTTAGTTGTATGAAATACCAAATTACCAACACAAATTGTATTTGGTTACACCACCTACTTCAATAAACTAAGTTGACGGAGCCCTGCTTCACAGGGCTCCTATTTTTGAGTTATGGGTCACAAGAGAATCTAACATAACCATTTTTTTTTTGACTCATGGTGGAAACCAAACAATTTACGGACTGACCCCCGGAGAGTGTGGTGACTCCCCGACGAGAAGCGCCGGGACTACCCACTAAAACCACCATGGTGTTCCTCTATCCGATCCCATTGAATGGCGGGGTCACGGGATCTACATTAGCATAACTGCCGCGACCCCGCCTGAGTTGGCCCGCCGAAGCAGGCCTCGTCCCTCGCATGCATGCATCTGCATCCATCATAATTGTCCTCATACATCCTCTGTCATACTACGAGCGAAAAAGAACGACGTAGTCTACTAACGCTACGAGAGGCGCACGCGGAACACGTGCGCCGCCTCTCGGGCCTAGCGGACCGCGGGCAGTCAAAAACAGGCCCGCCGCCCGCTGGCGTGTACTCACGGTGGCCGGAGATCGTTGAGCGCCCTCCGGCGACGACGCCCGGTTCTGCGGGTGTAGACAGGTCGCGTGGGCTCCCTATCACGCTCCGCCGCCTCCTTGATCGACATCACCGTCTCACAAAAGGAGGCGGCGGCTCCCCAACACATCTCGCTCCGGACCATGGAACGAATCAAGGTCCGAAGCGAGAGTTCGACCACTCCTATCGCCGCGACTAGGTCCCGGCGCTGCGATGCCCAAGCAGGGCATTCCGCCAAGGTGTGCAGCGCCGTATCCTCTACTGGGTCACGGCGATCTCCGCAGTGGTGACATCCGGGCGTCTCCTCCCGGCCACTGCGGTGCAGGAAACGGCCGAAACAACAATGGCCGGTTATGACCTGTGTCAACCGGAAGGTGAGGGCGCCATGTCGTCTCTCCAGCCACTCGTCGAGTACGGGCCTCACTGCCTCGATGCAGCGAAGCCCCGCGCTGGGGTGCGTGATTCGCTGTCGCCATTCCGCCACTAGGACCTGTCGGAGTTCCGCCTTCCGCGCCTCAATCTCGCGAGGCGCGGGTTCTCTGCCTAGTGAAATCTAACATAACCTATTTATTTCGTGATCATTTACTACATTTGGTGTTCGAATTAAAGGTTTTAAAAAAAAGAAACAATTAAAGGTCAACGCTCATTAGAGCCACCCGGCACCCACTCCGCACGGCGTCCACGAGTGGACGTCGCGCGGTCGCGCGTGGACGGCGGGTGGACCACCCGCCGCCCGCGCGTGGACGGCTCGGTGGCAACTCGCTGCTCGCATGCTTGCCGCGCGTTGACGGCTCGTCGCCGCGTTGACCGCGCGGCGTTCACTCTTTGACGGCGCGCGGTCCGCTGGTTGACCGCGCGACGTCCACTCGTGGACGCCGTGCGGAGTGGGTGCCGGGTGGCTCTAATGAGCGTTGACCTTTAATGTGCTGTCGTTACTAAAATAGCTAGTACTTTTGTAATTTTGAGACTTTATTTTTCTGGTGTTAAGTATATACTTATTTTTGGTTAAAGAACTAAGGGTATCAAAGCATTTTATATAATATTATTTTGCGCAATTTGTTAAATTATATCTATTTTACCTGAGCTGTGAATAAAAATAAATGCTACTTGGAATTATATAATTTTGAACTCGTTAAGGTTGCATAGGGGTCCCACCAAGAACTTAGGGTCCCAAGCCAACCTCACCTGCAAGTGGTGCACCTGCCGATCAATGGACGAGGCTCTGGAAACAAAATATCCCGATAAGCGGCAATAAGCTCGCCACCTATTACGTGGGATCAAAACACTGGCGAAAAGTGGGCGTTTAATATGCCTCTGCCTACCCCTTCGGGGAAACAGGCGTGCGTCTATGTATGTATGTGTATGTATGAACTTGTTAAGACTAATCCGCTGAATCAAATTTGATAGTGTTATCACCTCGTTTAAATATTTTAGAAATACAGCGTTCATACGTTCGAGAAGTTTTAGAAATACGAGCAAGTATAGACGATGAAATATCTAATATTAGACAATTTTAATAAAATGGTGTCAGTGTTAACGTTTTTTTATTGAAATTAAATACAGAAGTAATTAAAAAATAATAGGTAATAAAAGTTATAACTGTATTGAAGCATACATAACTGTACTGTCACGAAACACGATTGTTTGGTTTCTGAATAACTCGCTCGCTATACAATCTGATGTAACACCCCTGTATAATACTTATTGCTACGCTAATATTCCGTGTCAAGCGAGAGAATGTCGTATAAAAGTTATTATGATACCATATTTGGACTTTACCAATGTAAAGGCTGGTTGGACTGAGGAAGTACGACCATGTCGCAGAAAATCGACGTAGAGTAACGGTATCTATACTATCATATAATAAAAATATTTTTACGTACGGAGCCCTCAGTGCGCGAGTCCGACTCTCACTTGGCCGGTTTTTATTTAAGCAAGATGGCCGTTGTACAAATTAATTTTAAAGCTTTTACAGTGGCCTTATATTACGGTAAAAGGACTTGGTTGACAGAAGAAAGAAATGTGTATTTGCGACCAATATAAAAAGGCTATTCATACAAACAATTCCCTTTTCATCATTACAAACTGCATCTAAATAACGAACTTATTTTTAAGAGCACGATTCGTCTACAGTATAAAATATTTCAATTTTAAAATTGAATATTTATTGATTTTTTTTTAATAAAATTAGGCGGCAAGCGAGCAGACGGATCGCCTGATGGTAAGCAATTACCGCCGCCCATGGACACAAGCAACACCATAGGAGTCACGAGTGCGTTGCCGCCCCTTGGGGTTGAGAAAAGGGACAGGAGGAGGAATGGGATGAAGGAGAAGGAATAGGGGATGGGCCTCCGGCACTCTCACTCACCGAACGAAACGCAACGATTTTCTGTGAGAGGGTAGTACTTCCCCGGTCGAGCCGGCCCATTCGTGCTGAAATCAGCGAGGCTCTACTACCTAAAAAATGTTTATAAATCGAAATTTAATCACAGGCTGCCCAAGTTTTTTTATTTAGTATTTCCATTTAGTTAATTTTCGAAGGAAGTACGTATATGTAATAATTGTATTTTTTTATTTTCAGATTACGATCCGGCACGGCCATGACGACGGACAACGCACTCAACTCACAACGGTAAGTGCCACATACCACTTAGAATAAGTACTTATGCTTCAAATATCTAGTGTCTTGAATTGTATAAAGCTCTCCACGATTCTCAACTTCCGCGATTTGATACTTACATACCGATCAAATAAAATTGCTACATCTATTACTTAATATTAAAAACTGATGAGTTTGTTTGTTTGGTCGAACGCGCTAATCTCAGGAACTATTGAACTGTTTTGAATAATGCTTATTTTGGTTGGATGGCTCATTTGCCGAGGAAGGCTATTTATAGCCACGGCTGCGGAGTGTTAGCCAAAAAGAACGCGGGTGTAACCGCAGTCTCAGCTATGTTTTATATACGCTCATTCACTCAGTTTCAGATAGTCCTTTCTAAGAATTGTAAGTACATAGTTTTCTTGTGATACAATAAAATATGTTTTGAATAGATTTTTTTAACTCTGTGCCTTAAGACCTCCTTTCAGACTCGAGTCTAATACAATTAAAACCGTTTTTCTCCGTAATTGTTATAGAAAAATAAATCCAAAAAAATATGTCTTAATCTACATCATATAAAGCATTTTCTCTTCGGTACCAAATCCTAAAAAGAGTATTATAAATATCTAACCAGTAGTACGAGCAAGGTCAACGGCGTATATCCAACTCTTAATATTAAATGCTGAAGTGAAGCTTCACTACACTTAGTTCGTACTAAATCACATTGAATAATATAGGGATTTGTAAATCGTGAGCTTTAAATTGATGACCAGCAATGTAATAGTCGTGTAGCAGTACTTACAATACGAAGTGATGCATGTGGTTATTGAAACAATGAAATGAATGTACTAAATTTTATGCACCACGGACTTTTTGAAGTTATGTGTACGCATTAAATGTCTTATTAAAGGTTGCTAAATGTTGAACGAAAACTTGAAACTACATTCACAGCTTATGCCTTTTAACACAGAATTTGAAAACCACTTCCACCTGCAAGCTATTTAAAGAATCGACGGACAGTTTGAGTGCATCGAAGCTGCAAAAAATATACGGTGCGTTGCATTCTACCGTGAAATGCAATTGTGCCTTTTAACGTTTGCTCGATGCTCCACAACGTTTCAGGAACTGTCTAGCATTAGATTTAAAAGAATTCGTCTGTGCTCTGTATATAGGCTAAGAGGAATATCTGCCACCCGTCTAACGAAAGCATTATTGATATCGTAACATTTGATATGTGTAACATTTTTTTGTTGCCCGTAAAATGAAACCGAGCTAAAATTCTCGCATAAGTTGGTTTACCCAATAATGTAATAACTTGAATATATTGTAAAAAGGTCATAATTCATATAATATTATTACTAATATAGTATTTTATTATATTTCCTTAAATATTTCGCCTAGGCTGGGTTAACTAATCTACTCCTTTCACCAGAATCTAATTCAAGTATAAAGTGATTTCAACTTTTCATGTTCTTCAGACATTCCTCGCGTTTCCCTCCGTATCCTCTTCATATATTTTCAACAGGTTAGCAAAACTCAGCTGATGACATAATTCGATGTTATTCGCGCCATGAACTTATAAATTAGTTGATATATCAGTTAATACGCCTGGATCAGCACTGATTGCGGACTATGCGTCGTATGACTCAAGTTCGTCACAATTGGCGCAGCAATTGACCTCATCAACACTCAAGTACTCGACTAATTTATGTGGAGCTCTCAAGACTGACGTAGTAAACGTGGCTATTTTATGTGAAGCTCTCAAAATTTGATGTAGTACAAAAAATCATCTATTATTCGGTTCTTTGTTGCTGAGCTAGAAGGAAGCATATCTGAAAAAATTGATCAGTTCTAGTGTAGGCTCCGCAAAAAAATTGCTATGAGGCCCAAGATCAAGACACTGAGATTTTCGAAATACTGTATGCTAGCCTTATTATGCATAATTATGTTTTAAGACAACTCGTACACTAAAAATAAATCCTGTAACGTGGGGAATATTAGGTACAAACATTCAATCAAAGCTTTTCAACTTTCGCGATTTGTATACATCAAATTTATTATATTATTTAGTGGGTCTTACTCGCGATAATTTACTTAATTAAAGGTAAAAATACTTCTGAATATTATCTGTCCGTATGATCCAATCAACGTACACAAAGAAACCCCACTTGAAACACTGTCGAGTGTCGCACCCTCGTTTCGTAGACCGAAGTACATGTTTACCTGGCTTGGCTATATTACCATTACTTGGTGTAAATATGTTCTCTTTTTTAACAAGAAAGTTATTATTTTCATATTATAAAGATTTGCTTCACGGTTGCACTCGCCATTCTTCTTAATTTTCCTCAGCTTTAAAGTATTTTATCATGATTTTACAGTGTATAACTTTACTATTTTCAATAATAACGCTGATGTAAAAAAAACTTTTAAATTCTTATTTGCTGCTTCTGATATTAGCGCCTTCAAAGAACATTTTTTCCCCTTTAAACAAATATTACAGCTTTATTGTTTTGGTATAGATAACTAAATTCTATTGAAAATTAAGCACTCAAAGTTAAAAAGTCAATCTTCATTACCCTTTTTCTACTAAAAATTCATCAATAGATTACTCGGTAAGCGGTGTCAAACTTTGTTTACCTAAAGCAAACCCACTTTCTCTCGCCATTGGACTTCGTCAATTTCATCCATTAGCGCAGGTAAAAAGTTAATAGCTTTATCTTTTGATAAACTTCTCCAATTGAGAACGGTGCTCAACTTTTATCGAAACCGATTCGTTCAAAATCTTTTCTTTTAATATTGCCATAGTGTACTTCTAACTCAGTTCGAAGAACAATGTACTATTAACAAGAGAGTCTCTAGTTTTACACACGACGCGAAACATACATTTTTGGAAGTTATGTACGTATCAAATTGTTAATCAAAGTGAAGCTTGCTCCATGCTTCGCAAAGTAAGTTTTGCCGTCGCGCGTCGGTTCCAGCTGTCATGACGATCCTCGCTTAGACTTTCAAATACTTTCAAATAGCCTGAAATATTTAAATCTAAAATGATAATTACCAAAGGGTAGTTATCATTTTAGATTTAAGTTTTGCGATTGCTGTCTGATGTCATTCTCTCTGTAGAAATGCTTTATTCTGCAAAATCCAAGGTGAATAAGGTAGCTATTGGTTGTTGCACGTAACCGGGAACACACAAAAAAATTTATGATAATTTTGTAATAACTGTGTTAGTATAAGTCAAATCATACTGCCTTTGGAAAATTAAAACGAATTATAATGAATTGAAATGAGTTATACAAACATCAATGGCCTTCTGTAGGCTTGTATGCGCCAAATTCGTAACTTCATTGTGAGTTTAAAATCTCGTGTATAAATCTAAAAGCTTTTTACGCTGCCATTATGAAAAACTGCAATGTCACGAACCACCGAGCGAAAATTAAGTCAAATATTAAACTTGACGTTTATTATGACCTCCCAGAAAGAACTGCTCTGAATTCTTCATCTGTCGGCAAAACAGTTTCAAAAATACAACTTACATTATTTTCTTCGAGAAAATAAATAATATTTTTAACTTTCTTAACCCCTCAACTGCATAATGGGACGGCTATCATTGGTCGTTGATATTTAACGGTTTTTGTACTTGTAACACGATCTGGTTATATCATTGGATTTATCGATTGACCAATTTGAATACTTTTTTAACCCTTAAACAAACGCGAGCTCCTGTACAAGTTATTAAGAAAGTTAGGGTGGTTTTAGGGTAAAGAACACTTGCAGATTCTATATTTGGCATCAAAAATATTAAAAAAGTAGGGGATAGGGTAGTTTTTGTGATGGTAAATAATTTACCATTGTCCGTTCATGACTCCCAAATTTTGCAATTTGGTGGTAAAATAGTTACCACTGTCCGTTTCGTTATTTTTTGTATCTAGACTAGTGACTTCCTCTTGGTTCTACTTGTGTGTACTTGTTTTATCAAAGTAGATAGTAAGACACAAAAAATGCATGTAATAAAAGTAATAATATTTTTTTAGACATATTGTATTTCTGAAATAAACAAAATACCAATTGAACGTAAAAACATAAAAAATAAGTAGATTCTGATGTCTTGAGTTTAACGTTAACAAACGATTTACGTTTTACATAAGAACAAATTTGCACGTTTCAAAATATTATAATATTTTATTTAGCATTTTGTAGTTATACAGACAGCTAACGTATTTTTGCATATTATAAACTGATTTTTATCAAAGCGAGATCGGACAGTGGTAAATTATTTACCACTTTTTTAAAACATCTAAATTATAGATATGAATAAATCAATTGCGCATACTGCTAAAAAGTGAAATTACAGACAAAATTTTATAGTTTTGATATTTGAATCGAAAAAGCAAATACCAGATTTTTTTTAACAAAGAGTCAAATTTATTGAACACACTCGCTAAAATCTCGATTTTTTTCACCCGAAAACCGTTTGGTCAACTTTGACATCACCTTATAGTGACAAATGACGTTGATGAGTTGTAGGATGACTTATATTATGTTAAGAAAACAATAAAGATTAAAAATACGTAACATCGATACCTTTCATGTTACCATAGCAAATATTAGGATGCTTTATTTAAAAAAAGTCGAAGTGGTAATATATACCTTTGTTTGAATAAGGAACTACTGGAAACGAACAAGAATTAACAAAAATTAATTAAACAAAATACGTATGCTATTGAACTTTGCGACGGCGCCATATTGGCCATTTTGATATTGAAATAAGTGTGCACGAGAAAAGAAAAATGTTTGTAATGAGAAAATATTGAGTAATCTAATAAGTATTATATACAGAACTACTGGAAAATTAGTTTAGATTTCATATTGAGTTATAGTTTATCGAAAAGTGATAAATATTGCAGTGAAAAAGTAACGAAACTTTTGTAATGCGCTTATGACGTTCCCAGAGAATGGCGGCCGTTATTTTTCGTCGCGTGTACAAAAACGTATTATGGTGAAATTATGATTCTAAAGTAACATGTGTTTTGTTATCTTTGCACATTGTATATTGTTTTAACGTATTAACCCTAGAAGCCAGCAATCTACGTAAATTTGACGTATACGGCGGCGAAATATCTCTATATCTTTTCCGTTTACCATCGGATCGCTTTAAACACCCGACCCAACTCAGTGGCCGTCAGAGCCTTGTAGGACACGTTTGCGTCATCTCGGTAAGTTCCGCCATTCTGGTGGAATGATGATGTTGCACATCATTTCGACGTATAATTGGGCTTTGTGTAACTTTTGTAATTGTTTCAAATTTCTTTTGTTGTGATTAATTTGAGTTATCTGTCTTGTTTAGACACATTTGTCATAATATAATATTATACTGGTAGGTTAAATATAAGATGGGGTCCCAACGACATCTAAACCAGGACAAAATAGCTTCAATTTTAGAAAATGACGGCGATTGTTCTCCTTGGATTCGGACTCCGAGCAAGAAGCTCGTGTAGATGAAGATGATGTCAGGAGTGATAACGAAGACACGATGATCGACCAGATTGAGGATGCAAGCCCAACAAGCAAAAGAGGGGACCCGGAAAACCATGCTTTTCTGGAATTGGCTAATCTTGAGGTAACTTTGTCGACTTCACACTTTACCTTGCCTCAGCGGTCAGTACGTGGAAGAATAACCGTGTATGGTCAACTATAAAGGGACATACGATGGGAAGGACTTCTGCTATTAATTTTATACGAACAAATAGAGACAAACGCGAATTTGTCACAATGTTGTCAACAACAAAAATTAAGCACAGATTTGACGGCACCTTGGATGCAAATACGACTGGAGGTACCCACTTTGTAGAGGACTGTACGTGACAATATACTAAATATTTAAAAAAAAACTTGTACCGCCATCTCCAGAGATTACTAATGATGAGCTAAAGCTACAGAAACAACGCTATTGCGGACTTGCCAGAAGGCCATATACGGAGAACACAATATTGATATTAGTCAAGACTGTCTTTATATACTCTTCATTTCTATTTTAGTAATAAAATATTACTACAAATTCATAAAATTTTTGGAAAAATGAAAAACTAGTAGATTTTTTTAAATAATTACGTAAATATAAGAAAACAAAAAAGTTTTTAATTTTTGTTGTATTTTTTTCCCTTGATTCTATGATAATACTGTGATTTAATAAAATTAATAAAGAGTAAATTATCATTAAATGTATTTTATCTATTAATTAAAACTGTATTTTAATAACTAATGCAAAAAATATTGTTAACTAGAAAACAATAGGAAAACACAGCGATTTTATTTTTACACGTCAGTTTGACGTATGATTGGGCTTTATAGCCAGTGAAATATGATTGGGCTTCTAGGGTAAAGTGTTCGTTTAGTGAATAAGTGTGGATATTCGATAAATTGTGATAAAGTTTACAAGTTATACAATGAAATTTCTCAACATCAAAATATATTACATCGCTGCGAGAACAGGTCAGTTTTATTTACTTATTGAAAGATATAACTAGTTAGATAAACTCGTAACGAAGCCAGGAAGGAGTAATTCATGCCATATTATTTTTTTTTTTGAAAGATTTTTCGTTTTTCTGCAAGTCTACGTAAAACGTAAAACGTTGCATAGAGATGGAACGAGTATTTTGAAGGATTATTTGAAAGAACGACGACAGAGACATCAACAAGTGAAATGAATGGTAATGATAGCAATGATGAAAGCGATATTGGCGTGGATGAGATTTTGAAGGCAATGATCAGTATGAAATTAGGTAAGGCTGCAGGTATGATAGGATTACAGTCGAAATGCTGAAGGCTGGACACTGGACAGGGCATCATAGTTAGTCAGCTGCAGCGTTTATTTCAATTGTGCTGGATCACCGGCCGAGTACCTGATGACTTGGCCACAGCAGTAGTTTTACCTCTTTATAAAGGAAAAGGCTCGCAACAAGACTGCAAAATATATAGAGGCATTAGCCTTCTCAGCATTGTTGGCAAATTGTATGCGAAAGTACTGATTGAGTTATGAAAGTAACCGACAAGAAAATATGGAATGTACAAGCGGGATTCCGAAAGGGTATGGGGTATACGCTGTTTACAAGAGATGGTAAGAATGTAGAAGATATTGAAAGAAGAGTTAGTGCAGGTAATAGAGTGAATGGAGCTCTGAAGGCGTTTATGAATAGCCAAAACGTGTCCAAAAAGGCACGTTTGGCTGTGCATAGAGGGGTGTTAGTACTTACTCTTATGTATGGTAGTGATAGTTGGGTAATACTCATGAAAGTAGAATAAATGCTGTAGAAATGAGAGCACTGAGAAGTATGTGTGGTGTTTCTTTGACTGACAGAGTAAAGAATTGTGTGATAAGAGAGTGTTGTCGGGTAAAAGAAGATGTAGTGACATGCATCGAGAAAGGTATGCTAATATGTTTTGGGCACGTGGAGAGCATGTATGACGAAAGACTGACCAAGCAGATATATAAGGCAAGTGTGGAAGGGACAGGACGAAGGGGAAGACCTAGGCGGACGTTATCTGACCAGATTTGAGACATCCTAAAAACAGGACAGGTTAGAAGTACTCTAAACAGTAGAGCATGCATGAGGAATCCGATGGGAGTGAATAAAGCAAGAGAGATATGTCAGGATCGTTGCAAATGGCGTTCCGTAGTCTCTACCTACCTCTCCGGGAAACTATGTATGTAGTAACTAGTCTATGTATGTATGTACGTTGCATTTCCTGCGTTGGGTCAACCGGGCCTTGCGCAGGATAGGGGTTAATACAGGCAAATTATACTCCACGAGGCCTTTGCGAGTTCATTTTGCTTTGTTTGTATTCGTTCACTCCATGATAAAAGGTTTTTTATTCCTTTGTGTTTCCAAGCTGTTTACATGAACTAGACAGTTTTTGTCGCAATTTAAAAAAAAAGGTTTATATAAAAGAGAGCGCCACATGCAGCCTTCTCAGTAAGCGATTAAAAGCCACTGTCACTTTTTTCTACTTTTTGTAGCAGGCTAGGAACATCTCTGACCTCAATGGTCTGTACTGTACGTCTCTTTAGATACAGACGGCAGATGCCTATCAGACCCGTTTTTAAAAACGTATTAGGAATCATGTTTTTGTATTGAATTAATTAGTTTTAGATAATAAAGGTAGTCTTCAACGATACATTTATCATGGTCTTTTAATGCAACTAACCTTCTCAAAAGAGCAACGTTTCCTAAATTTCTTCGCCATGAAGGAAATCTCTATTTACAAATTGGTACGAGCTTTGTGCTAAAAATCAATTAATAATTAGAAAATAAAAACTAAACAAGTACTTAAATATTACCTACGTGAACTTTAGATTTATAATTGTGTGTTGATTCGTGCAGGATGCTAGATTCGTGTCTAATAAAGCATAACAACTTCACGCCGTGATCCCTAAAGGGGTAGGGAGAGGTATATTACACACTAACACTTCGCCATTTATGTTTCAGTACAAATGTAATAGGGGGCGAGCATATTGCCATCTACCGCTCAAATTAATACAGTCTCATTATTTTATTAAACACGAATCAAGTATCTTATGTACCTTCGCGGAATACGCTCAAAATCTATTTAATCATTAATAACTTGCACTTTGACTTACCTACCTATTAGGGCGACCTCACATTGCGCGTGCGCGTTCCTCGAGCAGGCGCCCGGCGTGTGCCTGGCGTGCGCTCGGTGTTCACTCAAAGAAATATAACCTAAGGCATAGAAGTAATACTAAATAACAACAGCGGTTGCTATCATTGATATCTTCTTTCTAATGGCACATGCAGTATGATAGAAAGAGCTGTCGATAGGTTTAGCAGCACGCTCTTATAGCAGCCATCATCATATAGTGGTAGGCAAACAGTATACAAAACATAGAGTTAGGAAACCGAGTGTTGTTCGTAACAGTGATTATTTATCGATAAATATTTTAGGTCAAATGTCTAACTTTAGTATGTGTCGATATATTTAAGCCGTAGAATTAAACAACTAAAATATTGAAATTGTAGTTTTTGCTGTTGACGCCGGACAGTGCTTTGCAAAGACTTGCCAGACAGACAGTACTAAAAAAAACACGTGTTTAATTGTTGGTTTTAGCCATAAAATCTATTGACAAAAAGTATTCATAAACTAATGAGCGATGCGTTGCGATGCGATGCTAAGAAACTGTCACTTAGATTATGTATTGTACGAATTACACCAGATTGGCTAATGCGGCACGGCAGGCTTTGGCAATTTGTTTGCGTCGCATCATATCACGTTGATTTTTTTAGAGTTGTAGGTAATCCGACTGCCACGCCGAAGCTTGCGGGTTTGATTCCCGCTCAAGTCAAACATTTGTGTACATGAATATGGATGTTTGTTTTGGTCTGGATGGTACTATGTATAATATGTAATATATTTATAGAAAAGTATATATGCATGTTTATCGATTTTCTAGTACCCGTAGTACAAGATATGCTTAGTTTGGGACCAGATAATGTTGTGTGAATGTGAAATAAATCTAGGCTATATTTTATGGAAGAATATTATGTAGCGGACTACAAGGCAAGACGTCTTTGATCAGTCAGGATAGCACTAATATGATAAATAATATAGAAGTAGGTTGATTAATTAAAATCGTTGTAATTATTATATTTTATTAATATGTTCAAACTAAAATTACACACTTTTTGTTTAGCTTTGGATAAACAATTCTACAGGGTGTGCAATGTCCGGGCATAATGTAATGTAGACACAGCTTTCGGTTTTAAACGACGCCAGGTGCTTTCTGTCTTTAAAAAACAGTCTTTCTCAAAATGACGTGAACAAATACGATGATATTTCTGCTAAATCAAACTAGGCCGTCCAACGGCATTTATTCAAAGTTTTCTTGTGACGTCATTAATAGACAACCTGTAATAAAAAAATACCTTCTTAATAATAAAAAATGCTACTCACATCCCTAATCCATCTACTATTTTATAGATGCAAAAATGTAAGCCTACACACACGCGCGTACACTGGAACACTTGGCTTTAGGTTAATAGACGCTACTTTTAAGCTAGGTATCTAAGTAAATTATGTACATTAAACTGCGTTTACTATCAAACGTGCGATAGAAAATGAGACCGCTGGACGTCTTTGTTTATTGCCAACTTAGCAACCGCGGCTACCCGCTGTCGCTTCCAGCTACAGTTTTACATTCATGTTCGATAGTTAGTTTCCGTATTTATCCCTCATTCAAAAAACATCGATATCTCCTTTCACTGTCAAATCCCATCACTAAGGCTATTAAATCAATAAATGTACAAAATAACAATTTGTGAGTTAAATTCATAACACATACGTATGTAAGCTGTTCCTTTGATTTGCAATACAATGATAGTGTGTAAACTTAACACTCATTATAGCATTAATACGAGAAAAGTAAATACATTTGTTGGAAAATTCCGACTCACTGCTAGAAGATAATGTTTCTCCTGTTATTTCCGTTCCGAGAATAGCGAAATCCACATCCCGATATCACATACACGATGTGTATTAATTAATGAGCACACTATTTAATTATTATAAGCTTACTTACTATTTACATGCAAAAAAGTTATTAAAAATGTAAACACAAACGTCTAACAAATTTTACACTGAGGACAGATCACAGCACGGGTATTTAGAGAATGTAGTCAAAGATATGCGTATGTAAAGAGTCTATGCCTCTTTAAATGAGACGCGTAATTTGACGTTATGATTAACCAACTAAGACCAACTGACATTACATGTTGCACGTTCGGTATAAGGAAATTTATAGGGCATGTTCTCTCTAGTCTAAACGTCCAATCTCTTTGTGTTCACTCTTTAGCATAAAGTATACGCCGGCGCCGGGCGTAAGTCAAACGCCCGTCAGGCGAACGCTCGAGAAACGCACACGCTCAATGTGAGAGAGGCCTTAACCTTTCTGGTAAAAGCTAAATGATTCAACTGAACATCTTTGCCCCTAACACAGTTTTTACCAGCAATAGGACACAGAAAGAGGCATCTTCATCGTAGGGCCATATCGTTAATTAGGTGTTATCTAAGCTGCATCCAAGACTTGTTTTACCAGTTGTAACAAAATATTAGTATGATTGTAGTCTTTTTTGTAAAGAACAATGGCAGGATTATACCTGTGAAGTGTTAGAAGCGTCTATAAAAATAAGTTATGAAAATCTTATTAATATAATTATTTCGTATTTTGTACGTTTTTAGTTTCAACTATAAAAGCGTACGTTAAATTATCTAAATTGATAAACTATTTATTGAATACATTCATTTCCGGTGCTTGTTTAATGTCATTTTCAGAGTTACCATTTACAAAACAATCGTATTTGTTTAATAGAAATAAGGTAAGTAATCTTTTTAACCTACCTACATCTAGAAACAATTCACGATAATGTTAAAAAAATATTTTATTTATATTATATTAAAAGAATATTTTATTTATGATATAAATAAATATATATTTTTTACTTGATCTGAGATATCATTTAATTAGAGGTATCAGTAGGCAATTGAAAGATAATTAATGACAACACTAAGTGAAAATGTCTACATTTTCAGTTTCCTTACTCCTTGCCCTTGTCTATGATCCCTATAGACCGTGCCACGAGAACATAGACTTTTTGAAACAAAGAATTTCTACTAAGTAACTTAGCGACAGATCTGTCAAAAACAAATAATGTCAAATCCAATGAGCGCAACGGTACACAAATATGTGTCATTGCAAAGTAATATGTTAATTGATCGGGTTTTTATCGATATATGCGCTGCCAACAGTGTTTTGTGGTACTGGAAAATGTCAGATGCCTGGAATGTCAACATTTTGCGTTAATCCATTTTTTTTTTCATTCTTTCTCATTTATCAGAGGATAAAACATATTTTTTTGGATGTTAAGATTATTTTTGGTGTCGCAATGCTCGTCCTACGGTCGGCATCTCGGAAAAGCGGGTGCAGAATTGCAGATGGCAAACTATTATACAACGATTTTGTTTAAGTTCATTGTGACGTTTTCATTCATACACACTGTAAAATCTCTATGCCTAGACATTTTAATGTAATGTAATAGCTAGTGGTCTGTAATATTATTCACTAGTGGTATTTTTTTTTTATTTTACGATAGCTTAGCTATTGACTATACGATCGAGTACCATGTTTATACTCTATTATTAACATACATGGCTCTCTTTTGTTGTCTTGCATTTACAGAATTATTTACGTGTGAAAACTAAAAAAAATCGGCAAATTCATGAAAATACTGCCGGGAAATTCGAATACTCAAATACAAAATAAAAAATGTTTATTTTTGTAAAATTATAAAAAATATGTCACGACAAGAAGTCATAGATAATAAAATATAAATTCGAATACTTAGTAGCATAATTGAGCATTGAAACAAAAAAACTACTGTTCAAAAAGCATTAAAGTACACTAAGGCATAAAATCTCAAAAACAACTGTTAGAAACAAAGGTTGTTAAACCCTGAATGTGTGTTTGCAAAAAGTCTATCTTCTCGTGGCACCAACTATAGTCTGTGACATTGTCAACATTCTTTTCTTTCCCAAAAAGCTTGTTTAGTAGTGTTTTCGTTGTTTCCGCTGTTTTTTGTTGAATTATCTTTATTTTTGATTCTTGCTTAGTTGGACTTGATTCGCTGCCTCATACGACGACTTGTGCTTTCTTACGGACTATCTGCGCTCAAAACATCTGGACCAATAGCTTTTTCTACACGGACTTCGATTGTGCCTTAAGATTTTGTTATGAAGCAAAGTAGCAGGTCTACACGCTTATTGTGCGTGAATGTAACATTTGCGTCAATACTCTCCGGCGATATCGCATCTTAGATCAGAACACAAGAGTTTGTACTTTGCTCTGCAACTCGGTTTATCTACAAATCGTAAGTTTTTAACCATTATTATACTTACTTACCAATTTAGCGTTAGTAAGTTTCAGCGAATTTTCAAAGCAGTTTAAAATATTACAAAATTCGGTAACATGAGTCTACCTAGATGTAGTGTGATGCGTTTTCTTTGCCCGTAGTAATAATTGCTTTTCTTAATTTTTAGATTACTGATGATTATGTTTAAGAAGCATGTTGGGAACTCGCTATGGATTGAGTAAATCAGAGTTTGCAGCAAGATGCTAATGAACGAGGTCCACGAGGCCATAGAAATGTGTGCCTTTTGTGTGGATGTTCATTAGTACGAAGGCAAAGTGACAAAATATTAAAAGATAGCCCGACCGAACTACACCAAAACATAATAAATATTATCCAAATGAAAAATGAACCACGTCAGGTCCATTCATCTTTAATTAGTATTTATTAAATAAAATCCTTTTGTAGTGTTTTATTACTAAAGAGTTTTATAAGTCTATTGGTGTCTCTTTTAAAGCAATGTAATACAAATTGTCTGTTTTTTATCAATTATGGAGTAAGTATTTGATTACCTACAAAAACATTCCTTTTTTTCATTTGCAGCTATCACCTTCAGATAAGGTTTGTCATGCCTGTTGGTGGCGCACTAAGAGAGATCCCATATCCTTATCCTTACTAATATTATAAATGCGATGTTTATTTGTTTGCCTGTTTGTTACGCACGAAAAAACTACTGAACCGATTAAAATGAAACAAGGCGCACAGATAGACCATAACCTGGACTGGATATAATATACTTTTCATCCTAGTATTGAGTTCCTGTGGGATAATTTTCGACTTCCACGCGGGCAAAAGCTAGTTCCTTATAAAAGCAAGTGACTTGTACCTATTTATTAGAGAGATCTAACATCATGCCATGACGTCTAATCTTAAGAGCCCTGCCTCACTTGTGCGCCATGGCGACGTCGCCGGCTGCGTCTCCAAACAGTTTATATTGAAATGTACCTATGGCTGCCAAACCGTGGCCAAGTGAGTTAGGTACCATACATTTCAATACAAATTGTACGGTAGCCGGCGACGTCGCCATGGCCTCATAATGAGGTGGGGCTCTAATACTCAATAAAATTGTGAAAGATAAAGGATTACATAAATCCTACATAGTCTACATCCCTATTTCGTGATGGAACTTTGATTTTTTAATATTAGGTACTTATCAAGTCTAGACACTGATCTTGAATCAGTCTAGGTATATCCTATCAATGCTTTTTGCACATCACCACCCCTTATCTAAATGAATTTAATGCATTTGTGTAGTTACAAAGTTGTTTTCTATTAACATAACCTTAAAATATAAACAATGTTCATATCTTTTTTTTACGGCCTCCTAAAATAAAAACTCTTGATGTTTATGTTTAAGTAATAGAGCCCCTTTGTTTTTAACATTTTTTCATACATAGACGCTTCGAATCGATTTCAAATAAAGTGTTGTATGGGAACTTGCCATTGTTCTTTGTGTATTTCTTGTCATTTAATATTTTTTTGAGAAGTACACTCTTTAATTAGATGTTAATAAAATATATTTTTTTTTTGTCTCAGGGTTTTCAAGAAATCATCACCCAACAACAAGTTGACGCTTTACCTAGCGTCTCGGGACCTGGTGGTGGAAAATGGCTCCATCGACAGAATCCAGGGTGTGCTTCACGTTGAACCAGAATACTTGGAGAACAAGAAACTATATGGACAAGTTACCCTCACTTTCAGGTAAGTAGTCTTATTTAGATAAAAATATTTCCCAAATCTCTCCTCTCTTCTTGAGTTTACTAAATGGGTGTTGCTGTCTTTTAAGAACTCACTTGTCTTTTAATCAAAATCTATTGTAACGCATATAAAAGAAAGATGTTAATTAACATGGCCATACAGTTTCTTTAAGAGAAACGCTTTTTCTAGTTTTACTCGAATTTCTTAGTGAAAAACACATGGACGCAAGTTGAAAACGCGTGTCAGCTATTGTTAAACACACCTTTGCGGCCGAAAAATAAAGCGTGCATTCAGTCCACCAATCCAACTGAATCCAACATCTAACACAAATCTTTTACTAAGTAAAACACTTATTTTTGAAAAGATACCATAATGGCAAAACATATAGGATCAAACTGCGCTAATACGATTCAAACGATCGCAAATTCGATGGGGCTGTGCCGGCTCATTGCGTAGTTCCTAAGTAATGTATCGGTTGGTATTAGAGCATAGAGGAATTTAGCTGTTTATAAATCTTCATAGATGAATATATTAAGGAAATTTACTGCACTTTCGTCAGAGTGATCGCGAGAAAGCTCGACAGAATGCTTGATAGAACGATCTCGTTTGTATTTCTGTAATTTATCATTCGCAAGAATGCTCATTAGAACATAACTGACTACTGAAAACCATTAAATGGGTCAAAATTTACTTGGAAGTAAGTAATATAAAATCTTGTAATAAGTGCCTCTGAGATGCTGTGGTAGTGTTAGCGACTGCGGATAATGAGGACTCGGGTTCGATTTCCAGGTCGAACAAAAAGTGATATTGGGCTTTTCTGTTAGGAATTAAACCTTCTTACGTAGAACAGCTCTCTGTTATAACTTGTCTGCATTGAGACAGCTTATATGTGATGTAATAAATGGGTTTTATGTGTGCAAATCAATACTTACCGATATTATAAATGCGAAAGTATGTTTGTTTTTTGGTTTGTACTTTTATTATGACAAAACGGATTAATGTTATTTTTGGTTGAGGGATCGGAGTGACATAGGATATACGTATAAATTTAGAGCGGGCGGAGCTGCGGCAGCAGCTAGTTTGATATATAATATGTGTGTACATCAGAGGCCCAATTCTCCTAAATAAATTTGTTCAAAATACAGTTTCGATATAATGTCTGTGTCATACTTACGTCACAAATGGTTTTCTCCAAAATTAACTGATATTAATTGAATGATATTATAATTAAATAATAAATTGAAACAAGTGTCAAAATATGTGTCAACGACGAACTGTTTATATCAAATTAAACGATAATGAGGTTAGCAGAATACCGATTTTGAGTCAATTCAAAATATAATTTCATTTCGTTCAAAATGTAATTTCAATGACATATAAAATACAAGAATTGCTCTCAGTAGGTAGTAAGTAGCATATGTATGGTATTATAATTTTTCTAGAAATATTAAGGGAATTCTTTGTAGTTTCCCTAAAATGCTTGTGAGAACTCTCGGTAGAGTGCTCGCTAACACTGTCTCGTTTGATTTCTTGTTATGTAACATGCGTAAGAATGCTTTTTACAAGTGACAGCGCAAGTGTATATAGTGTGTAGCATCGTAATAAAAATTGAAATTAAATTGCGTAAAAGACATAACGATGCTCCAATTCTGCAGTAATTGTTTAAAATACATAAATTTCCATAGAATGCTCTTGCGCAAAATCTTAAATGAATATTTTATAATAAAAAAATGTCATTGGGGTTTCTTAAAATTTATTTAGGAGTCATCATCCTCTTAGCGTTATCCCAGTTTTAATCTGGGGTCCGCTTTGTAGTCTAACCGGATTTGGCTGAATATTAGCTTTTCCACAGAGCGACTGCCTGTCTGACCTCCGCAACCCGAAGGGATAGCGATATTCCATGGTTTAGACTAGTGTCAGTATATTTAGAAGGTACTGACGCCCTGTAACGACTGTCAAAGATCTTCATGACAACCGGGACCGACGGCTTAACGTGCTCTCCGAGGCACGGGACAAGCGATAATTAACCATTCAATACGCACATAACTCCGAAAAGTCATTGGTGCGCGCCGTGGATTCGAACCCGATACCCTCTGCATGGCAGTCTGTTGGTATATCCACTCGGCTATCGCCGCCTTTAAAATTTATTTAGGAGTACTAAATTAATTTTAAGTAACCCCACTACTGAGATTGAAGTCAGTAATTGGTTTCATATTGGCTGACTTTCATCGAATTACATCGAAGTATCCCGTAGACAAGGTAATTAAGATTTCGTTGCCCTAAAAATATCATGAAATTCTTTGTAGTGATGTTTTGCTCTGTTTGTTGATCAACTAATTAGTACAGTCGAATAATCGATGTTCTGTTACAAGTGAATGCTCAAGTCGAAAAGCACCTTAAGATTGAGTGATTTACAATCGCATTTTGTGTAATTCTCTCGTAAACTACGTGGCCTTGCAAATTGTAAATTTGTATGAGTAAAAATTTGTGCAACTTTTAGATTTTAGAAACTTTTATTGCACCATAAACCTATATAAAACTAGATAAACTTGAAGGTTAGACATATCATTAATGCTTGTATAACACATAACTTCAGGCCTTCATTCCCGAAGGGGTAGGCAGAAGTGTATTACACACCCACACTTCGCCAGTTATGTTTCGGTTCTAATGTAATGGGGGGTGAGCCTTTCAGCCTGCCATCTTGGTAACGGGCACATTATTAAGCCAGGTATAATTAACATTTTATTACTTGTATAACGAACAATATACGACTATTTATATCCCCAACACTGTTTACTACTTTCTAGAAAAAGAAATCCCTCACGGTCCCGTAGTTATATTCGACTCCTTTATTTTTTTTTTCAAAACTTAATATTGCCTGTATTATACAAATTAAGAAGAAAGTTACAGCTTGGAGACAATTCAAGCTCCTAATTTATATGCAATATTAGCCAATAAGCAATGTTTCAAATTCGGTTCAGCATTTTCGACGTGAGATAGCACATAGATATATTCATACGTACTTATGCATTTAAATGTTTAAGAAGTCGTGTTTTATGAACTTTACTACGTTAGCTTTTGATTTTTAACACCTCTAGCTACAACTCATTGCATGAATCATAAATAATTCAGTGCCTAAAGCTGGACCAATTGCAAGCCTACATGCGGTTCACACGAAAAGCATTCGCAACCTAGCTATATAAAAGAAACAGACCGAGTTAGACGGTTTATTCGAAGCTTTACTCACTGTTTTGTGTTACGTGCACGAATCTCGTTTATTTCTGCTTTATGTAGCGCTCTGGGCTCCACACAAGTTAAACCATTCTCGCCACTATCCCCCCGTGTGTATTTATGTAAAAACTCGCATGCACAAATGTCAAACTCCTGTTGTTGCACTAATATTAGCGCTACGAGACTTTCATGCTTGTTTTAAAGCCAAATCCTGTTTTATTTGTTACAAAGATAATGCTTAAACTCTGTGTATTTTGATGACGAATCAAAAGAAGTTGGCATTGTCTATTTGTGGAGAAAAAGTTTCTAGTAAGATGCTCAAACCAGTGGTTGCCAAAGTTCTATGAGTTGCTACCCACCAAACAAAAGTTCTTATATTGTGATCCTCATCTTAGCAGTCTTAGAAGCTTTAGCTCTCCACTTAACGCTGTGCTATATATCCAAATTAGAATCGTAATCGCCGTACACAGAATCCACTCAATATTCGCTCGTGCCCTACCCATAGTTTTGGAAATGCTGCTCTAAACGGTTGTGCTTTAAAGTTCATAGTTAAGAAAAAAACACGGAAATGGTGACAGCTTACAAAATCTTACGATATTTTGAGTTAATTCTGATATTATTAACATTATAATTATCATCATCATCATCATCATGTCAGCCTGGAGAAGTCCACTGCTGGACATGCCTCCCCCAAGGTTCGCCACACAGATCGATTTTGAGCCACATAATATGTGGCTAATATACTCTCTTAAATATCTATAGAGGAGGACTTCAACATCATCAGACCTTTATACTGTCCCACTGCTGGGCACGGGGCTCTTCTCACTATGAGAAGGAGAACTTTTAGACATGTAGGTTTCCTCACGATGTTTTCCTTCACCGTTTAGCAAGCGATAATTAACTATTTAATACGCACGTAACTCCGAAATGTCATTGGTGCGTGCCGTGGATTCGAACCCGAGACCCTCTGCGTAGCAGTCTGTCGGTCTCTCCACTCTGCTATCGCTCCTACAGCGAGAGGAGGACTTAGCAGATTTTAATTCAAACATTGATGCTGCACCTACATAATATATTTCATTTGTTTACAAGTTTATGATAGTCAATTGGATGACAAAGCGTAGGTACAATGTGAATTTAGTTTTAGTAGAACAATAAAAAGTATTGTTTTGATTAAATTTAATTTTGATTAATGATCACGGCTGGATACGAGTCATTCATCTTGTTACGAGGGCCTATATCATCATGTCAGACTAGAGACGTCCACTGTTGAACATAGGCCTTAGCGTCTAGTATCACAGACATCCGCCACTGCGATCGCCAATCCATCTACCAAACGTGGCGATCAAGACAAAATCCCTCCAAAAATGAGCCACACACGAGGGCCGCTATAACACAAACAATGTTTTTTTATTAAAATTTAATAAAGCCTAGATCTTAAAACAAGTAATAAAAGATCACACCTCTGAAATAGATATTATTTTATTCATATTATCCATGTAATGAAACATGAAGTGGTGTTCTCGTTTCTCACGTAATATTATGCTAAATATCCCATATACGTAACTTATCCGCGAATAATCTCTGGTATCGAAGGCGCCGTAACCGTAAATCTTACTTTATGAATATTGCTGCCTCCGAGTTGGAGAGGAATCGATAAATTGATATACTGTAACTACTTTGTATAGCGAAAGGTGTCTGCGAAATCAGTGCACACTTACGTCTAGTATTATTCATGTAATTACACTCTATTTATATAGCATAGTTTTACTTTGTCTACTTTAAGTATTGAGAATGAAATCTGCATGTATTTGTAACCAACTTTAGAAAAGGAGGTCGTTCTCAGTTCGGTTGTATTTCTCTAATGTTTGTTACCTTATAAGTACGTCATATTTTAAACGACTTCAGGAACTAAAATAGGTAGAAGTCTAAATCCTCCTATTGGTTCATAGTAGTATTATTTCTACCACATAAACAGAGATTATATATGGCAGTATATAATTATATGATTAGTTACCTATTTAGTTAATATACACTCACAGGTACAATTAACCGCCCACCTATATCATTTCTCACCCTTTTTGTTTTCGGTAACTATGGCTTATAAACTGTTTAGTAATTTTTCAACTCGTTGCCCAAATTCGTGTCACTGAAGGGTTTTAGAGATTTTGTCGTTATTTGACATTGATGCAGTTATGTTACTGTGTTAACATTTTGATTTTGTAGTGCTGTGTTATTGTTTGCGACTGTAAAAAATGATACTGAATGCGACTAGAGCAGCTAGGGTAGTGGCTTTAGCTGATGCTGGGTACAGCCAACGTCGCACCGCTCGTACTCTCGGTGTACCTCGAACTACGGTACGGGATGCCATCAGACGATTTCGAGAGACAGTCTTATACACCCGCAGGCCAGGTTCAGGCCAATGTCGATGCACTTCAGCTCGAGATGACAGCTTTGTGGTCAGCAACGTGTTAAGAAATCGTTTTGTACCGCAACTGAAGCTTCTACAAGTCTTTTTGAGATCAGAAATGTCAGTGTTATTGAACGACCGATTAGAAGAAGTCTGGCAGAAAGAAATCAAACTGCTCCCATAACATCGTAGAGCTAGACTTGCCTTTGCGCGATAATATGCTGACTGGGCCGTGCAAGACTGGAAGGTCGTACTTTTCTCAGACGAAAGCTGATTAGGCTTAAGAGGTCCAGATGGAAGTCAACGCGTATACAGACGCCAAAATGAAAGATTTGCTTTGTACGCTATAACCAAAACAGTCAAAGATACGTGGAAGAGGTTCTTCAATACCATGTGATACCTTTCGCCCCATTCATTGGTGACAACTTTAGATTAATGCATGACAATGCACGTTGCCATACCGCAAGATCCGTCACTCAGTACCTTAATGAGGTTGGTAATCAAGTTTTACCCAGTCGTGCTGGAGTCCGCATCTTAATCCAATAGTGCACATGATATGGAACAACTTTAAAAGAAGCTATCACTGCAAAGTTACATCAGAATCCTTCGAGTGAAAATTTACAAACCTCCATCCAACTACAGAAATTTACTCGTTTCTATGTTTTTTTTCTTTTTTTATAGGCTCACGCCTGTATCCCTGAAGGGGTAGGCAGAGGTGTTATATTACACCCACATTTCGCCATGAATTCATAGGTCCCACGTAATAGGGGGCGAGCCTATTGCCGTTACCGGGCACATCACCAGACTCCGTGCTGCTACTGAGAATTCTAAAAAACCCAGTAACACTTTTGCCCGACCCGGGAATCGAACGCGGGATCTGCGATTGACAGTCGCATACACCATCCACTGAACCACGAAGGCAGTCTTTATGTATTGATACAAAAACAGTTATGTTTTCCAATTATAGTTTTTTCTGATAGAATATCTAATGTACGTATTTGCTAGGCACAAACACTTCATTGGAATCGAAGCCAATATTTTTATTTCCATGTACAACAGACTACAAACGGTTTTCTATTTCTATCGGGAAATCTGTCGGAACAAGGGGTAAAGGGTACAGAAATAGAACATAAGACGACGGAACAGAACATGGATTTATTAAATCTAAAAGGCTGCAGATTAAAAACTGCTCTACAATGTAGTAAGTATTGAATCGTTTTATCAGTACTTTGAATGAATGGTAGTGTTTTATGCGCGCGTGAACCCTTTGAATTCAGGAAAGCTTTCTAATAGGAAAGCTTTATAATGTTATACGGTTTTCTCGTACTAATTTTGTGTCTGGAGACCGTATGAGAGAGAGACGGAGAGACCTTTGTGGGACACATTCGATCTGTTTTGATGTTAATTTCTGAACGAGGTTTCAGTGTGTCGTAGCGAAATTAGTTTTAGTGTTCAGATTTGAAAGGTTTTTACGAGTACATACTCTGCTGTCAAAAGATTCTAAGGAAAGCAAGCCTCTGCATGTTAACAGGATTATTTGAGCTCGGGTTACTGGTGAAATGTTGGCTTGATTCAATAGTCGACGCGTGATGAGGCTGGACAAGTGTGTCCAGTTGGCAAAACTCAAAATTGGTACTTAATATTATTTTGGTGTCGTGATACGCCAAGATTTTTATGCGTATTTACATGAAAGTTATGTTTATATTTTTGCCGTCCTGACACACTCAGTATTCTCTGCAAAAGGTAGGTAACTATGGAAAATACCAGACAAGTCACAAGATCTTAATTTAGAAAATACTATTACGCGATGATCATATCCATCAGAATCTGTAAACAAAATCATATTGTTTACAATCAATACGTCAAGGTCATATCAATCAACGCAGCGTCTGGAATAGAGACATCTTCACGTAAATCTCAAGATGAAGGCAAAATAGCCGATCAATACATTACCGTAGATCGACGAGTCAGAATTAGCACTAGTTCGTTTTTTGGCCTCTCTCGAGGACGACCAATCCATCAATTGAGGCATAACGAGCTTTAGACAAGCAATCTTTTAATAATACGGATTGGCTCATAAAAAATTGAGACAAACTATGACAGAGTGCCCTCTAATGTCCAATTCGATATGGCGTGAGATTGTCTCTAAGAATAATTGAATTTAATAATTTGAATAAAAATGCCTCAGGCAATATGGTCGCTAAGTGACAAAGGCTTATAACAAATAAAAAATAATAAACGCCTGTTACCTATGTACTTCATAAAAGTATTCATATAACAAAATATAATAATTTAGTACCTATAGATAAGGATTTTTAAAGATCTTAATGAAATAGGAGGTTGAATAATTATGCTAAAGTAGAAACAGATATAATGAATACGAGTATACTGAAAAATCGTAGCATAATGCAACGAAAGAAACTCATAATGAGTATACTTCATCGTCATGTGGTTCATTAACCATTTTTCGTTGACTACTCAGACTTTTCAAGAGGGCGATGTCCTTTGTATTTAAAAGGTTGCTAAAGTTACATTGTTCGCTGCATATTCTTCAACGCTGTTTATGTGCTGATTGGCTGATATCACACACCTATGAAACTCTCATGGATGAAGTCGTTTAAAGTCGTTAGGTTTACACGGTATTGACATATGGCTCTTTACAATGATTTTATTCACACTACTCGCCCAAAACGAAAAAGTCATTAGTGCGTTCCATCTGATGAACTTCGAACCTACTGAGTAGCAGTACAACAGTCTCCTCACTAGGCCTGTTAATTCCACTTCTTTATTCCACAGATAATAAATAAAACACAATATTCCAAATTAACTTTTTATCCGGTGCCTCTGAAAAAGAAAAGCCTGTCTTAGCTTAACCTTGACCTCCTAATTAAGACCGATTTTACTTCCATTTATAATAATTTGGTCGTCTGAAAGCGTTTTTTCTCGACTAAAAGGTCGTATTGTAATCGCGTTTGCCGATGTGGAAGAACCGCGTTGTTTAAATGAAGATTAAAAACAATTTTATAGCTACAAATGTTCTGAAAGTTATTTTACTTCGGACTCCGTAAAATTTGATAAATGAATTACAGCCGGGAGAATTTAATTCCTTGAAATGTTTACGTAAAATTTAATATTTGGATTATTATATGATGGGAATGTTACTTTTTTCGATGAATAACATTAACAGGAGACACGTTTAATATCTCGGTACTTTCATTGAGTTAGCGTGACTAGCGTAGCAATCTACAATCCTGTTTGTAGTATATTTTGCTATCATTTTTAGGTGGTATGGTGTTATGGCCGCTCGCCAGTAATTGGTTAAGATTTTCAGTACCTTTTTTGAACGACGCAGCGACGACCGTGCGAATAATCCTTAAATCGAACAGCTGTAGCGGTGTGGGCGTAGTCTAACACCTATCTTTAATTAATGGCATGATGTGTGGGTTGTCTTAATTGTACAAAAATATTTTAAATAATCTGGATTTGCTTCAGATACAATTCAAATAACAAAGGCAGCGATAGTTAGTGGTGATACAAACAGACCGCCATGCAGAGGGTATCAGGTCCGAAACCACGGCACGCACCAATGACTTTCGAAGTTATGTGCGTATTGAATTGTTAATTATCGCTTGCCCCGTGCCTCCGAGAGCACGTTAAGCCGTCGGTCCCGGCTGTCATGAAGATCTATGATAGTCGTTATAGGGAGACAGTACCTATTAATATTGCCTCGGTGGTCCAGTGGATAGCGTATGCGACTGCTGATCGGAGGTTCGATTCCCGGGTCGGGTAAAAGTGTTATTGGGTTTTTCCGAATTCTCAATAGCAGCACGGAGGCTGGTGATGTGCCCGGTAACGGCGATAGGCTCGCCCGCTATTACGTGGGACCTAAATATTCATGGCGAAATGTGGGTGTAATATTACGCCTCTACGTAACCCTTCGAGGGTACAGGCGTATGTCTAAAAAAATGGTATAAATGGTATTGATAATTATTACGTTTGTTTTCCACAGGTACGGCCGCGAAGATGAAGAAGCGATGGGTCTCAAGTTCTGCAACGAGGCTATCATGAGCCTTGCACAAATATGGCCTCTGCACTGCAACCATGAAAGGGAACCTAACACACCACTGCAGGTAAACATTACATGATAAGGTAGCATGTAACTTTATGCTTGCTTTCTGTATATATAAAACTAGAGGATGCCCGCGGTTACACCCGCGTTATTTAAGGCTACTGCTCCGCTCCCGTCGCTCATAGCGCATGTTATATAGCCTATAGCCTTCCTCGATAAATGGGCTATATAACACTGAAGAATTTTTCAAATCGGACCAGTAGTTCCTGAGACTAGCGCGTTTAACGAAACAAACAAACAAACGCTTCAGCTTTATATATTAGTATAAGATTATTGCGTTACTGACTGACAGACAAGCTACAGCCAAATCTATTGGGTGCAAGAAGCCGAAATTTGGCATGTATGGTCTTGAGAACTATAGGGAGACACTAAGCAGGCATTTCCCGAAATTTCCACGGGATCGAGCAGAAACAGATTGAAAAATAAATGTGCGGGCGTAGCTGCAGTAGAAGTCCTGTAGTTTTTAAATAAAATTGACCGTTTCTTCCCAATCCCGAGGGAAATTCGGCAAGTCCTTTCATAATCTTGCTACGGTCCAAAAGGAACATACATACATGCTAAATGTAAGCTTCTTGCGCCTAATAGTTGCTGTGCGTTGTCTATAATTTTTTAAAATAAACAGATAGTACATACATACATAACCTCACGCCTGTTTCCCGGAGGGGTAGGCAGAGACTACGGAACGCCATTTACAACGATCCTGACATATCTCTCTTGCTTTATTCACTCTCATCAGACCCCTCACGCATGCTCAAACAGATAGTATATTGATGTAACGGCAAAATAAAAATTACCGTGAGTTTTATTCCAGCGAAAATGTTAAAAATACAAATATGTGTCACGTTCGCCCAGATTTCAAAGATATTTTGGCATAAATGAAACCCGTATGCGAAATATATCGACATACATGTAGTATATTTTATTAAAATATTGCTACAGTCAAAAGTACCTCAATGCAATTTATAATCGTCGCAATATCTGGACTTTAATCAAAAGTTACCGTGAATGTGTTGTACATTCGTTACAGATAATCCTTCTGAACCGGTCTGCCAATCATTAACAGACGCACTGCGTAAATGTATTGAAAAATATTGGGTGCGGAAACGCTATTAAACAGATAAAATATATGTTTCGTGAAAGATAAACATATAAACCTGTGTGAAGTCAGGATCAAAATCTATCTCTATGGATTTGGGTACTGAAGATACATATTTGACATAAGCTCCATACAAAATATGTGTAATATTTATCTTTAGTAGCAGAATCCATGGATAGATGGAATATTGAAACTGGCCGTAATTCATCCATCAGGCCGGTTCGCTATCAGACGTCAACCGTGGTGGTTTGATGTCAACGGTTTTAGAGATTAACTAACTTTTCCGACAACCTCAAACTCGACCCACAGAGCGAAAAATAGGTACTTATTAAACGGTGAGAACAAAAAGACAATTTTTTTTAACTAAACGCATTGATAGTAAAAATGAAATTATCATGAAGAAGAAGAAGAAGAAGAAAAGCATTTATTTACACAACATACAAGAACATACATTCATTTTATACATAGGTACTAATAGGGCACAGGTTACATAATATATAGCTTTGTAAATATATTAAGAAAGTAGGTACCAGTACGTATGTTGTGAAAATGAGGTCACCACTCAGGCTTATTGTTGATTTGCAAACTAATTAAATAAATCATCGAAATATGAGCATTCTTACCCGCGTAGTAAACCTAATTTCATTTATAAAATCCTATCGTCACTTATTTTCTTTAGAATAAGTTTGGTAGGCTTTTTAGGAAAATTACCCAAGGCAGGCAAACAACCGGTATAATATATAAAGTTAATAAACAAATATCGATATAATTATAACTTTGACGTTGGCCTTTCATTCCAACACCCGCCAAAGAATTTTCCATAATTTGTGTAAAGTAACTTTTATATAACGTAAGCGGAAAATTCTGTCGCGAAATTGTTACAAGCTCAGTTTATATTTCATCAAGGAGTATGTTTTTATAGGTCTATAAAAAGATGTTTTTATTAGATCACGAGTCTTTCACAGCCTATGACCCGAAGAACTGCTGTAATTGAGTTGTACAACCTAAATCCTATTTTGGTACGAAGCACAAAGACAAATGAGATTAGATTTCCAAAATAAAATTGTTACCCCAGCATGATACAAATACTATGAATATTTAGTGAAAATTCAAATAATTTATTTGATGCTTTTGTAAGAATAAATGTAGAGAATCGATTTCGGTTACACTAGCTCTTTTTTATTTACCGGACAATTTTAACGTTAAACGAAAAACTGGTGCTTTTGTTGTTTTTGTAAGATAACCCTGGCACTAGGAATAATTCCTGTGATGCGGGGAACTTTACAAACATGCAACCAAAAGACACCAATTACCCCCTGACTTGGACCTATATGAATGTTAATTATCGCTCGCTTAATAATGTGCCCGGTGGCAATAGGCCCTCTATTACCTTGGGACCGAAACATAACTGGCGAAGTATAAAAACATTACTGACTATGAATCATTTGCCAACATCAGAACTCAGTTTAAAGATTCATGCATAAAGTGTTTCTACTCGTATATCAAGTCTGTTGAAGATAATTTGAATAAAAACATGAAACACTTCTGGACTTAATATATCGAATCGTAAAGACAAACCTGGAATACCTGCTAAGCTACAATACAAAAATGCTGATACAAATGACCCACAAATGGCTTGCAATATGTTCTCCGACTTTTTCAATACTGTTTACGAACCTACATCACCTTCACTATCTGTATGGCAGCGTCGGCTTGACTACAATGCACCTCGTGATGTCACTATTTGCGAGCTTTCTTTTAGTGAACACAAAATATTGAAGGAACTCATATCAAGCGAAGCATTAAGTAATGTACATTAAAATTTGACGTTCATAAGCGTCACTTTGTGACCTAGATGAATAAATGATTTTTGACTTTGACTTTGACTATCCCTGGATCCAGCAAAAGGCCCCGGGCCTGACGGAATTTCACCTCATTTTCTTAGAAATGCCGCAACCTCTATCTGCAAGCCACTATTTTTTATTTATAATGGAGTTGTTCCAAAGCTATGGAAGCAGGCGTATATTGTACCTGTTCATAAAAGCGGTTCCGGACGCAACGTAGAACACTACCGTCCTATTTCCATCCTGTCTACCTTATCGAAACTATTCGAAAGATTAGTGCATAATGAAATTTATCCGATACTTCACAATGTCATAATTCAACAACAGCACGGGTTTGTGAAACGGCGATCAACAAATACTAATCTTTTACTGTTTTCAAGTTTTTTGTTTGATAACGTTGATAGCCGTGTTCAAGTGGATGCAGTGTATACGGACTTCGGTAAGGCTTTCGATAAGGTGGACCATGAAATACTCCTGACCAAAATTTCTTTCAACGGTATCCGCGGTAATCTTTTAAGATGGTTTACATCTTAAATTACGAATCGGAGTCAGAGGGTTGTAGTCAATGGTCACCAATCTAACATAGCACAGGTGACTTCTGGTGTTCCTCAAGGGTCTATACTTGGTCCCCTTCTGTTTATCCTCTATGTTAATGACATCAGTCAGTGCTTCCACAATACCATGTTCCTTTTATACGCCGACGACCTCAAGGTGTATAGCGCCATACGAAATCTGAATGACTGCCTTCTGCTTCAACAAGACTTGGACCGAATATCCTCCTATTGCCAGAAAAATAAGCTGCAATTAAGTCTCCCAAAATGTAATGTCGTAAATTTTACTAAGAATAAAACCGTTATAAAACACACATACACACTGTGCGATGTCCCTCTGATTAAATTGGACTCTATTCGTGATCTCGGTGTTGTCCTTGATTCTAAACTTTGCTTAGACTTACATATAGGTAAAATTGTTAAATAAATGGTAAATAAATGGTAAATGGTAAAATTGTTATTGTTGTTGTAAAATCGCCATTGATACGACAAGAAGAAGAAGCATGTTCAGTATAAATTCTTGCGTGCCATGCACTATAGATGTTATGGCTATTACTTGTGGTATTAAAATCTGCTTACAAGCTTCCAACACTGGAAAATAGATGCCAGTACTTGGAAGCCGTAAATTTATATAATATAGTTAGGAATAAATTTGACTGCATTGATTTGTGTAATATGCTATGCTATGTGGTTCCTAGGACCGTCCATAGGCGAAAGGTACGCGCTGGCAGATTATTTTCAGTGGGCTCTTGCAAATCCAACTCTGGGTTGCGTTCGCCTGTGCGCAGATGGGTCGAGTCCTATAATAGGTCTTTCGAACTTATAGACATTTCTACGTGTCCTATCTCTAAATCTAAAAGACTTATACTTAAGGAGCTCACATGAATTTCTCGCTTTCTTTCTTCCTATTTTCTTCAACTTTTTCTCACTATTCATTTATTTCATATTTATTTTATATTCAAACGCTTGAACACGAAAGTTAAGTATTTTTTGAAAGTAAAAAACGAAACCCTTATAGGATCACTTTGTTGTCCGTCCGTCTGTCAAGACCCTTTTTCTCAGGAATGCGTGGAGGTATCAAACTGAAATTTATACTAAATACTCGAATCTACGGTTCCATAGAGCTGTAAAAAAATCAAACTTCTAATCCAACGCAATCAAAAGATACAGCTGTATATGCTGCAAATTGCAGCATATTTTCAAACTCGCATTGGAATCAAAACCTACAGGGTACTTCCCGTGAACTCAGAATCGTGAAATTTGGTACGAAGCAAGTCTTATGTCAAATTGAAATTCATATCAAATACTCACGTATATAACACCGTTAAGCTGCAACAAAATCAAGCTTCTATGTCAACGCAATCAAAAGAAAGAGCAATATAAGCATATTTTCAAACTCGCACCTACTCGCAAGTGAATCAAAACCTACAGGGTACTTGCCGTGAGCTCAGAATCTTGAAATTTTGTACGAAGCAACGCCTTATAGCACATATAAAGGAAAAATTGCGAAAACCATAAATTTTTTGTTACATTATATGAGAAAAATATTTTTAATAAATTTAAAGTTACTACCCCTTTCTCTTGAACGCGTGGTGGTATTAAATTGAAATTCATATCAAATACTCAAGTATATAACACCGTTAGGCTGTAACAAAATCAAACTTCAATGTCTACGCAATCAAAAGAAAGAGCAATATAATCATATTTTTAAACTCGCGACTACTTGCAAGAGAATCAAAACCTACAGGGTACTTCCCGTGAACTCAAAATCTCGTAAGTTGGTACGAAGCAACGTCTTATAGCCCCGATAAAGGATGCGGAAGGCTGAGGACCGTGTGCTGTGGTGCGTGTTGGGAGAGGCCTATGTCCAGCAGTGGACTTCGGTAGGCTGATTGAGATTGAGATTTCAAATAATTACATAGTCTTCAAACCTTTTTGCTAATTATTCTGTACTTTATAAGTATTTTTGTAACAGATTTCTAATAGTCACTAAAAACTTTGTAAATCAATGACTTTGATAAAAAATCTTACCATTATTCATCAGCAGACTTTTGAAAGGCTGTTGCAAGGCTGCTGCAAGGCTGCTGCAAGGCTGCTGCAAGGGTGGTATAGGTATTTAAGTTATATTATAAAATGAGCGATATATGTTAATATAAAATAGAGGATGACTGATTACAAACGACAAAGACCCCTTTTTATTTAATTTATGCTCCTCCAGCTTGCCATACTGTAATGTTATGGATTTCATTTGGCAATAAAAATACCATAACTATGACTGGTGAACTTTTACTTATATGCCTACAGGTTTGTACGGAACCCTCGGTGCGTGAGTCCGACTCGCACTTGACCGGTTTTTTTATTTTAAATATAATCTGCCACTCTAGTGATTTTTTCTATGTATTCTACTGATAATCTGTGAACAGCGTTGTGGGCTGCAATTTTGTGATGGATATTGTGTAACGTTACTTTCTGTATTTTATATTGTAGCTGTTTGTTGTTCCTTTTGAATAAATAAAAAAAAAAGTGTTGGTGTTTAATACACCTCTGCCTACACCTTCTGGGATAAAGGCGTAAAATTATATTATGTTATGTTGGACCATCAATTTGCGGATCACGCAAAGTTAACACTTTGCGTGATCCGCAAATTGATCCCCACACGAGATAACTCTCGTGTGGGGATTTTGATCCCCACACAAGATAACACTTTGTGTGATCAAAATAAACCAGTGAGCAGGGTAAGGAGACGAGGTAGTCACTTAAACCACAACGTCATTATCTTCGAGTTGCACATTTTTTATTCAACCGTTTATGCCCGATCCCGTGGTATTTCGGCATATCCTTTCATAATGCACCCCTTGGCCCCCAAAGACATACAGTATTACAGTCGATCAACTTCCCGCTAGACCACCACAAGCGCGAAAATCGCTTAGCAAGACATCGTCGCTTCCTGTGCTACTTTACAAGCGCATTGATACTGGTATACAAAACCAGTTTCTAGTGTGCCTCGACTCTATGAGCAAGCCAAGGGAATTTTTTTCAAACTGGTCCACTGCCGACTTGTTTGATTGTACATGCCAAATGTCATCTTCTTGCGCTCATTAGATTCGGCTGTACGCTATCTCTGAGCCAGTTAGTATAAAGGTATATTGATGATGAATTTTTCATACATTTTATCTAAAAAAATAAATTAAATAATTTTATACATAATATACATCGGATGTAACCCTTTAAAACTGTTTGTATTTGATTCTCCGTGATTGAACTGCCGTTGGTTGATTGGACTCTACGCACAGGTTGATTAGAATATGCCAAACATAGTCAAGGTAATCAACGCTGCAACGTTCAATTTAAAGCCATACGGTAGGGTAATCCCTTGTTATATTATAAACTTGATATATTGTATAGTAGGGGTACCGGAATACGCCCCTAATATAGAATACTGTTATATCTCTTAGTATACCTTTCCTCTAAATACCGTCAAGTCATGCTCAGATTAATGGTATGGCTCAAATATATATCTAGGTACCAAATGGCTGAAATTACTAATTCGAAATAAATCGTGATATAGAAATACTGACATACATAATAAAAAATTAAGTATCATACATAGATTAGAACAATGTTTCTGTGAGCAGTCGTCTTAAAAGAAATAGGTACTATAATGTAACGTAAGGCTCTAAACTTAAAGCCGTCTACTGTTAAACACAGGCCGCCCCCAAGGCTTTTCCCAAGGCCCTCCGACCTTGAAAGAAATACCTACACAACAGTATCTCGCAATTAATAAATATCAATAACTTTAATGTATTGTGATTCTCGCTTTCGCATCTGCTACGATCCCAGGCTTTGAAGCATTGAAAAACATTTAGCGTGACCTTTACTCCGGCTGCAACAATATAAGAGATATTTAAGGCAACATTTTGTATTGGAATATAATATCTATTATAAAAGAAGCTCTGCTAATGTAAAGCGCTTTGTAATTCTTTAATGTGAAGGAAGAAAAGAGACGCAACAAAGTGAAACTGAAAAAGGTTATATTGAAACTTTGACTGCCTACACGTGTGAGGTGTGTTTTAAGAGCTTACTTTGTACACTGCACAGTGTTGTAGTTTCAACCAACATTTAATTTTAAATATCGTTTTCAATATTTTTACATTAGCCAGTTGTTAAGATACGTACATAATGCAGATTATATAAACATCATGTCATAACATGTTATAAAACATTGCTATGTAACATGTTCCAGTAACGTGGAGCTTTGTACTCCGTTCAGGAATTGTATGTAATGGATAGCAAAGTGATTTGATGGTTACTCTGTATTATCTACAGTGTGGCACTCTGGATGATTTGCATCACCCGTTAGTGGCATTTGTCAGAATCCAACTACTTAGAGAGGCTAGTTGAAAAATTTCAATTACGTTGGTGTCTTTATAAGTATTTCAGCCTAGCCATTATCTGAAACTGCAATCTTAATTTTTAAAATACTTTAGGTATAATGTTAATTTAAATGATAATATTTTACTAGATAGTTCACGGTATGATGGAGACAATAATTATGACCTTTAGCTTTTGACAACATTAAGGTCATGTTAAAAAAATAAGAAAAACATTTTTTTTATAACGGTTCCTCAAGGTGGACTGTGAAAATATGGCTGAAAGTCAAAAACGCAAGTGTGTCTACATCGTAGATCCTACGTGGGTGAGGGAGAGAAATCCGCCCTACATCACACGATAGGTACGGTGATGTAGCGGGTGATGGGGATGTCGCTCTCGACGTGATGATCCAAGAACGCAGTAATTTATGAACCTGGGGATGGCAAGTTCAAGGGCCGGTCCTCATCCGCCAATAAAGCAGGGAAGGGGGCGCCGCGCACTGTGTCCATGTGCACTTTCCAAAATAGCAGAAATTCCATAATATGATGCCCGCCAGCAAATCGGTAGGTTGAGTCCCGGATGTGGTAAAATACGCAAACCCCGCCGCAGAAGAGACGTTGTTTAGAGTGGCGCTGTTGAGACGGCTAGCAAACGATTACCACTGTTTAAAAAAAGTCGTGCGTGTGCGTGTTAGCATAATGATAGCTCGGCCATTTGACGTAGCGTATAACAGCTTTCAGAGTTATGGCTATTCGTTATCTCACATCAGATCATCATTTCAAAAGTAGGCTTTTGTTTGATTAAGAGTTTAATATTTCTATTACCAGCATATTTTGTGTTAATTCTCTTAAGAATTCTTGGTTTTGTTTCCCCACTTAGAGAGACATGCCATCTCTAAATATAGGAAAGAGCTGGTAGGTTTCTATAAACTCGAGTTCGATTACTGGTAGGTATTGAGTCTACAATTTAAAATCCAAAATTCTTTATTGCCATGATAAACCTATACAGATGACAAATAATAAATAATGATTGATTTTATAACAATAACCTCTACTTGAACTGAATTTCGTAACGTACCTCCTTCACGTCTTGACAGTAAACTAGTTAAAGTCCTCAGCAAATTGATGCCCGATACTCGAACCCCAATTAGTCCCAAGTATTTAAATTAAACTTGTGCTTGCGTGGGACTCCGAGTGTCATGTGGATGATCCTTAATTTTAACGGATACTGGATATTATGATTAAATATGTCAAAGCCATGGCGGGCGCCTTGTTACAAATCATACATTTAATATCTCTTTCAAATTCGATGAAACAATGTTTATTGCTACGCCTACACATAAGGCTAGTTCAAAGGTTAAAGAATCTATTTTGACATGTTACTGTGTATGCCTGTTCTTTCTACAATAAGTATTTTATGTGTAGGTATACAAATTCTACATTTTTATAAATACTTTTTTAGGTATACCAAGTCTCGAATTAAGTGCTGATAGACTTGATTGACTTGTACTGCGCGAAAAGAATTTATAAATTACTAATCGAATAGCATGTTTATCGATAATCTATCACCCGAAGTACAAGCTCTGCTTAGTTTGGGGCTAATTGGTGTGCATGTGGTACAATGTTATTTATTTACCCACGTTATAGATACATGTTCGAGTCGACTAATAAAAGAACTAATAGACCGGGTGAATGTTCCTCGCTCGAGCTGACCATTAAACTTGGTCTGCCGTGAACGTAAAGCTTTGCACGGAGGAACAACCCAGTAAGCTAACAGGACACAAAAAAAAATAGTACATTGCCGTCTAGAAAGCTACAGAAATAGCCCATAAAAATATTATGAAGAACAGTTTATTAACACTAGCTGCTGCAAATAGTTTAAGTACCTAAATGAAGCATTTTTGTAATAAATCTTGTATAGTATGTGGTTCGGCGATACACCGAAACCGTAGGTTCTAGGCGACTTGGGAAGGACTAATGGAATGGACTGTATTCAAAGGATAGCGGGTTTTAGTCGCCTAGGATTGGAATGGGAGGGATGATTGTGAGTGGGTATAGGATATTCCAAGGATGAAGGGGACTTACCTTGTTCGGCAATCTTCTTCGTCTCAGAAGGGCAGTTTCCTGGTGGTTTCAGGATGAAGCTGCTGGATTCACTTCACTACACAAATCACCTTCACTTGCAATCGGTTTATATATGCATTAATAATTATAGCGGGAGCGGCGCGGTGCGATACGGTATGGCGAAAGCGTATTTAGCGAATCGAATGTTCTCGAAAGTTCTGGACTGTCTCTCGCGTCGACGTTTCGCGGCGACCAATCCGAGAAAGGCGTGCCCCTTCTTGGGGATGGGATAGAGAGGGATAGAAACAAAAGGCATCGCTCGCATTGGCCAAGCAGCGACCAACCATTGACGTTGATGCGATTAGATACAGATAGGAAGGTAGATGGCGCTACCATATCCCCCCGGCCCTAAAGGGTTGCCTTAAAAAAAAATAGATTTGAACTTAGCTATGTTGGGTGTACTACCGCATAACCCATCAATAGGCTAAGACAGCGATATGACAATAAAATTAATCTAAATTAACTTTAGCGAAAACTACAAACGCAATAATAGCGAAAACTACTAACTAAATACTTAAACTAAGAGGTAGGTCCAACTTCAGGCTAGATCTCACTGAGTTGGAAGCGGACAGAGACGTACAACAGGGCGCACGTAACTCCCTTTAGCGGTTTTCACGGTAACAACGTGGGTTGATCAGTGCCTCGACTTGTGCAAGGACAGTTAAAAGCTCTTCGTAAGAGAGGATCTGTTGACCTATAACCTTGAAGAGATGCGTTTTAATTACTTTGACCATGCTTACCCAACATCCACTGAAATGTGGTGATGCTGGTGGAATAAACTTCCAGTCAATATGATCTATGGAACGTTCTTCCTGAAGACGAGTACGATAAACCGCGAAGTGATTGAAACAAGTAGCGGGAACAAGTTCAATCAATTTACTAACGCGGTTGGCGACAAAAGTCTGCCAGCGGTGAGGAGAAGAATGAATCCAAGCGAGCACTACTTTGGAGTCGGAAAATGCGTATAATTTATTAATAGGGTAGTTGGGCAAAACTGTGTCTTGAAGCTTGCGGAGCAACTGAGAATGCAGAATGGCCGCGCATAACTCCAGTCTCGCAACCGAAATGGTTTTAACAGGCGAGACCTTAGACTTGGCACAAACTAACTGCACCGAGTAGTTAGAACCAATGCGGACTTGCAGATATACAACTCCGCCGTAAGCACGCTTGCTGGCGTCAGCGAAACCTATTAAGTTGATGATACATCCATCTACCAACCCAAGATGACGCGGAATAGTAATTTGATTGAGCGCGGTAAGCTCAATACAAAACTGTCCCCAAGCGGCGACAATATGGTCAGGGGGTGTTTCATCCCATTTACACTTTGATAGCCAAAGTTCCTTTGTCAAGAGCTTGGCGTACAAAATTGTGGGAGCCACAAAACCCATTATGTCCCATAGTCGAGCCACTGTGGACAGCATAGTGCGTTTGGTGCACTTATCATCTGGCGGTGAGACGTCAAACCGAAAACTATCACAGGATTTGTCCCAGCGTAAACCGAGAACTTTATGCGGTACAGACTTCTCAAACTCAATGTCTGGAGAAGCTTTATGAGAATCTGGTATGCGTGCGAGAACCTCCTTAGAGTTGCTTGTCCATTTGACAAGATCAAACTGGCCTCGCTTGAAAAGCTGAATGAGCTCTTCACAAAGCGAAATTGCTAGCGGAGCGGGTATGACACTACAGGCAAGGTCATCCATATACAAAGCGGAAGTGTAGTATAGTATAGTGTAGCGTAGCGTAGCTTAGCATAGCATAGCGTAGCATAGCATAGCATAGCATAGCATAGCGTAGCATAGCGTAGCATAGCGTAGCATAGCGTAGCATAGCGTAGCATAGCGTAGCATAGCGTAGCATAGCGTAGCATAGCGTAGCATAGCGTAGCATAGCGTAGCATAGCGTAGCATAGCGTAGCATAGCGTAGCATAGCGTAGCATAGCGTAGCATAGCGTAGCATAGCGTAGCATAGCGTAGCATAGCGTAGCATAGCGTAGCATAGCGTAGCATAGCGTAGCATAGCGTAGCATAGCGTAGCATAGCGTAGCATAGCGTAGCATAGCGTAGCATAGCGAAGCATAGCGTAGCATAGCGTAGCATAGCGTAGCATAGCGTAGCATAGCGTAGCATAGCGTAGTATAGCGTAGCATAGCGTAGCATAGCTTAGAATAGCGTAGAATAGCGTAGCATAGCGTAGCATAGCGTAGCATAGCGTAGCATAGCGTAGCATAGCGTAGCATAGCGTAGCATAGCGTAGCATAGCGTAGCATAGCGTAGCATAGCGTAGCATAGCGTAGCATAGCGTAGCATAGCGTAGCATAGCGTAGCATTGCGTAGCATAGCGTAGCATAGCGTAGCATAGCGTAGCATTGCGTAGCATAGCGTAGCATAGCGTAGCATTGCGTAGCATAGCGTAGCATAGCGTAGCATAGCGTAGCATAGCGTAGCATAGCGTAGCATAGCGTAGCATAGCGTAGCATAGCGTAGCATAGCGTAGCGTAGCGTAGCATAGCGCAGCATAGCGTAGCATAGCGCAGCATAGCGTAGCATAGCGCAGCATAGCGTAGCATAGCGCAGCATAGCGTAGCATAGCGCAGCATAGCGTAGCATAGCGCAGCATAGCGTAGCATAGCGTAGCATTGCGTAGCATTGCGTAGCATTGCGTAGCATTGCGTAGCATTGCGTAGCATTGCGTAGCATAGCGTAGCATAGCGTAGCATAGCGTAGCATAGCGTAGCATAGCGTAGCATAGCGTAGCATAGCGTAGCGTAGCGTAGCGTAGCGTAGCGTAGCGTAGCGTAGCGTAGCGTAGCGTAGCATAGCGTAGCGTAGCGTGGCATAGCGTAGCATAGCGTAGCATAGCATGGCGTAGCATAGCATAGCACAGCATAGCATAGCGTAGCATAGCGTAGCATAGCGTAGCATAGCATGGCGTAGCATAGCATAGCACAGCATAGCATAGCGTAGCATAGCATAGCGTGGCCTAGCATAGCGTGGCATAGCATAGCATGGCATAGCATAGCATAGCATAGCATAGCATAGCATAGCATAGCATAGCATAGCATAGCATAGCATAGCATAGCATAGCATAGCATAGCATAGCATAGCATAGCATAGCATAGCATAGCACAGCACAGCACAGCACAGCATAGCATAGCATAGCATAGCATAGCATAGCATAGCATAGCATAGCATAGCATAGCATAGCATAGCATAGCTAATTAGTGCTTTATCTTACACACAGTTTTAGCACCCACCTTGATCTCTTGAAGAGCAGAACAACAACAAGACGTAATACAATGAGAAGTATGTAACGTAGGTACGGTACCCATAACCACATACCCAAGTACCGTCTCAATAGCGGGCGGTAAATCATATCGCTCACTACGTACTATTTTAGTTAGTAGCAAGTGCGGAAATATTGAAGCTCCGATCAAAAGATCAATGCCTGCCGGATTCGCAAACTCCGCGTCTGCTAGCGGCAATGACTCGAGGTGAGTGAGTGATGCTACGTCTACATTAGCGTTCGGCAATGCGTCCGTGATACGCTCCACGATAAGCGAAGAAATGTTTAAATTAATATTCCTATCAAAACGCGAATGTATTTTAATATCTACGGAACCCCTGCAATGCTTTTCTGATCCGCCTAACCCTTTGACGGTTGAGTTAGTACTTTTAAAGTTATTCCATAATCCGAGGCGTTTGAAGCATTCCGATGTTATTAGATTGGTCTGAGATGCGCTATCTAGCAGACAACGTACCATGTGCGGCGACCCATTAACATCATATACGATAACTTGCGCTGTCGCTAACAGAACAGTCTTAGACGTCATACACTGCGTTTTGGCCCTGCGCGGATCATTATAGATGCGCGAGTGCCGTCCTCTCGTGCGCGTCACCCGCGCAATGGACGTCGTATACAACGATATCTCATTCTGAGGCGTGGAGGGGGAAGGCACCGTGGCCTGCATCTGTGACGTAAGTGTGTCAAGGTTAGCGGCTTGGCTTGACAACGGGTTATCTTTATCGAAATGTAGCAATGAACGATGTTTTTTATTGCACAAGCGACACTTTGTCTTACTAAAACAATTACTTGTTTTATGTTTTATGCTTAAGCAATTAATACAAGCTTTGTTATCTTTTACGCATTTAAAACGAGCGGTTGCATTCAAATTATCGAAGGTGGGACACTTATATAAATGGTCGTGCACCACATTACTGCACAGACACTTCTGTGAATTATTACTATTAGATTCCGAACATGTTACGTAAGATTGTGGATTAGGGACCAGTTATTATTACTATTTCGCGATTTATTCAACCTTTGTTTGTTGCTGTTAGTGTTAGACGGGCCAGGTGAACCAGACTGCGTATTATGAAATATTCGACACTGATCTTTGATGAACGAAATAAAACTATCTAGTGTAGGTATTTTATTATTGCGTTCCGTCATCTCAAATGCGCGAATTGTATCAGTGTCAAACTTTTTTAAAGCGAGTTGAAGCAACATAAAGTCGGAAAGATCTTCTAATTTTAAGTTCCTAAGAGAATTAACCGCGGTTACGAAGTTATCAATAAACAGCTGGAAATTCGCGACAGATGCGGCACCGGACAGTTTAAGATTTAAAGCTTGGTCAAAGTAGGTAGCCGCTAGGACGCGCGTGTCCTGATATCTATCAAGTAGTGACTGAAATATGACCTGATAATTCTCAGCACTGGGTGTGACACCTGCAAATACGGACTGGGCCTTCGGTGACAGTTTACCTATTAAATAGTACAACCTGTCAGCATCTGTCAGAGAAGCATTATCGTGCACTGTAGACTTAAAGCTCGCATAGAATAACGGCCAATTTCGTATATCTCCGTCAAACGACATAATCTCGATTGGCGGTAATTTCGGCTTGCGGGCAACGGGCTCTGCTGAACATTTACCCTCCAATTGCGATTGTATACGCTTAATAATACAATAAAGATCTTCGAATGAGGTGTACGCCTGATAGTTCGGTTTTTCATCAGGATTGATAGAAAGTAATCTTGCGTTATAATCGTCTAACAACTTATGAAAATCTGTTCGAATAATATCTACTGTCATACAATAACTGAGAAATGCTTCGCTATTACTGTCAGACTTAGATGCGGTTTTTGAACGCTCGTATATGTTTAGAATGCGCTCAAATAAAATATTGCGTTTTGCTTCTAAGATTGTCATCTCTTTGTCTTCCGACACGCGTGACTTCTTTTGTTGTGACATGCTTACGTAAGTATAAGCTAATGAGAACGAAACAAAATAAGAATATCTAATGTACCTATTATTTTACCTAAGTAGGCTAAGTAGGCAACACTTTAGAGCTGTGGAATTAAAAGTTGCTCGAAATATGAGATTTACAAGACAACTATGATAGTTCCAGAAATAATAATTGAGTAAGTAGGTAGCTACATAAAAGTTTACCTACTGATGCGGGCGGCAACAACCATGTGACGGTTATGTGAATATATTAGGCGTATAGCTAGGTGCTATAACTGCCTAGGTATAGCGATATAACGTATAAAAACGTAAATGAATCCGACTCGTATGGATCAAAAAAATGGTTCGACGATACACCGAAACCGTAGGTTCTAGGCGACTTGGGAAGGACTAATGGAATGGACTGTATTCAAAGGATAGCGGGTTTTAGTCGCCTAGGATTGGAATGGGAGGGATGATTGTGAGTGGGTATAGGATATTCCAAGGATGAAGGGGACTTACCTTGTTCGGCAATCTTCTTCGTCTCAGAAGGGCAGTCTCCTGGTGGTTTCGGGATGAAGCTGCTGGATTCACTTCACTACACAAATCACCTTCACTTGTGATCGGTTTATATATGCGTTAATAATTATAGCGGGAGCGGCGCGGTGCGATACGGTATGGCGGAAGCGTATTTAGCGAATCGAATGTTCTCGAAAGTTCTGGACTGTCTCTCGCGTCGACGTTTCGCGGCGACCAATCCGAGAAAAGCGTGCCCCTTCTTGGGGATGGGATAGAGAGGAATAGAAACAAAAGGCATCGCTCGCATTGGCCAAGCAGCGACCAATCATAGACGTTGATGCGATTAGTTACAGATAGGAAGGTAGATGGCGCTACCAGTATGAAAACAAATATTTTGAAGAAAATCGGAGAAAGTTATACTGTCGTGGAATCTGCTAAAAGTTCAATTTTGAAAAATATGTCTTTACTACACGTACCTTCTTGCTTGTCACGTCAGGCTGCCTGGTTCATATAAGGCCAAAGACAGTAATAATGAAGAAACATTATTAATAGCCAAATGGTACGCCTTCAATGGTATAGACATGTGTTCCGCCGTCCTGAAGACCACATGGTGCGAGTAGCCCTAATTCTACCGACAACGACGCGACGCCGTGGAAGACCACCTGCCACCTGGCTCTCATCAGTCCAAAAAGATCTTAAGGACATGAGGGTAGATACTTACTACGACCGCTCACGATAGAGCAAAATGGAGAAGGCAGACAAGGAGAGCCGACCCCAGATAATGGGATAAGGCGAAGGAAAGAAGAAGATTATTATTAGCCAAATACTACAATAATATTTTTTGTCTCGACTTTTAGTTTTACGTATAACAAATTATAATAATAATAATATTCTATCACATACACACATCACAATCTAGTCCCAAGCTAAGCAGAGCTTGTGTTATGGGTACTAGATAATGGATAAACGTACATATATACTTTTTTTTGTAAATACATACATATTATACATAGAAACACCCAGACCAAGACAAACATCCATGTTCATGCACACAAATGTTTGACTTGAGCGGGAAATTAAAGTGTCAGATCTATGTAAAGTTAATAGAAATTGATTTGCAAAGATTCATTATTTTACTTTTCTGTGCTATCAATATTATAGTTTGCCAAATAAATGAAAAAAGCTACCGAAACATGCTATACGTAGTATTTGTATACTCTTTGCATGCATTTACTCATTACATGATATTTCCAAGATGGCGGCCGAGGGACAACAGTTATAACCCTACTTTGGTTAAAGCTTTACATGGGCCCTCTATAGCCATACAAACAATAAAATTGCGTCTTGTGACAAATGCAACCCCAAATGTTACTTTTCAATGAACCTAAATTACGTGAGTAGCGGCTACTATGACAACATAAACTTACAAGAAAAATGATGGTAAAATTGAAAGCATATATAAATTTACATATTGCACTCGAGAGTCACGTGCGGTGAGATTGCACTCCCTGAGATATTACTAACGTGAATTGCATTCCAATATCTTATTAAAGAGACGACACTCTTTTAACCGACTTCAAACAAAAAAAAGGAGGAGGTTCTCAATTCAGCTTTTATATTTTTATTTCGATGTATGTACACCGATTTCGCCGAGGTTTCTGAACTGATTTACGTAAATCTTTTTTTGTTTGATGCGGAATAGTGTCGAATTGGTCACATAAAAATATGATTCATGTAGGTCCAGTAGTTTTTATTTTACGAGCATTTTTTTATTTACTTTCACCTATACCGAAGGCTGAAATTCCTATGTATAATATTGTGACGGCCGGTGTTATGTCAAATTGTCATCACTACGACCGTAGTGATGTCAAGGTCTACTGACGTCTACACGACAAACTGGCTGGTCGTCAAACATTATAATTAACAAAAAGGTTTGAAGACTATTTCATTATTTGGACGTAAACATTCTGTCAAGTGTTCGCTAAATTTGCCACTAACTGGCAACAAGGCGATGGCCGTATGGATAATACATCCGCTTTACGTTCTGAAGGCGTGTGTTCAAATCCCAGTCATAACAGTTATGTGGATTTTTTATGAAATTTGGAAAATGTTTTAAGAACATGGGGTAATGCCAATTTTTTTACGATGTGCTTCAAAACAAGTGAATATAGAACAAAACTAAGGATTGAATGAAACAAGACTGACTCCATCAGGATAGTTCTTCAAAATTTTATTCAATAACTGATTCATCTGGCCAAAATTAAATTGCACTTTCAACACTGTCATACATGCTCATAATAATGGAAATAGGAATACCAAAGAACATATTAAATATTTGAATGAGGGACTCGTTTTTATTATTAACTAGTTTTCAAGATATCAACATTCAAATATTTAGTGCCCAGGTGGATCAAAATTTGTTACGGATGAATTAGAAACAGAAATGAAAACCTTTATTAAGATAACCATTCTATTTTAACAACTACAATAATCTTTTTTTATAAAAACAATTATCAGTGATCATATCACGGAAGAAACACTTCTGAAACTCTAAAACAGTATATAATAATTATTTTATTGTATGGCTAAGCGAGAATATTGTAAGATAACAAAAAATAAACCCTTTGCTTAAATTTGTAATACAATCAATTCTTATAGGTACAAAAAATATCATATTTAATCGCTACATGTATGATACAAACATATGGTGTTATGACCATGCGAATTAGGCACAGATGAATCAAGATTTTGCCTATAATCATGTATAACACATCATACATACAGACTTTACTATTGACACTTTTCTACATCAATCTATAACTTAAAAGCGTCTCTCGAAACGCAGACTGAAGTTGCAAAATAATAAAATAAATTTTATAAAAAAGGGATTGTAATCAGAATGTCGAAGACGAATGAAATATTTACCTTCGTAAATCTTGGCCATCCAGCTCCTGGTACAGCTAGCTCGTCCGTAGCACGACTAGCTTCCCCCCGACCACGGGAAACCAGACTCTCATAATCATTACCCAACCAAGTACGGTCAAGCGTCTTTTAAGCTATATTAATCACTTCATATTTACTTATTTATAAACACATTAGGGTATTTATAACTAATACATATTATTTTTCTCAGAGGGCTGTTCATTTCCTCTCGTTAATATAATAATAAAATTATATATATTGATTTATGAAAGAGAAAATGCGATATCGACTATTACATTTCGGACAATGGCAGACGGACACGACGTATAAATCAAAAGAACGAAGTTCAAATACTTTTTTTTGTACTTAGTTAGACTGCAATTATTTCAAATATATAATTTGACCAATATACAGATTAAGCTAAACTGTACAATAAATTACATATCGTTTTGTTAGTTGGTTACAGAAATATTCCCATAGACATCAAAAGTGTTGTCTCTGAAGAAATACCCATAACCAATTTACAAGATGAATTATAGGAAAATTACAGGAGAAAGATTGGAGAGGGAACGAAAAAAAACATACATACATATACTCACGCCTTTTCCCCGTCGGGGTAGGCAGAGGCAACGGAACGCCACTTACTTCTATCCTTACAAACCTCACGCGCTTCCTCTACATTCATTACTCTTCTCATACATGCTCGCCGGTTCCTAAATCGGAATCCTATCAATGAGTCTCACCCCACACATACTACGCAGTGATCGCATCTCAACTGCGTTAATTCTGCTTTCATGAAAAAAAATCACGTATTAAAAAAACATGATTCCATCATGTCTTTTTAATTTTTTTAGTTAATTATAAAAATTTATTTTGATTTAACTGTCTCAGTCCTTGTATTTCCTGTAGTGCTTTGCTGTCATGTGGTCTAATTAATAACTTAAATAGCTCTAAATCACTTAATGCGATACCATCTAAATTCTTCACTCGACTTAAAGCTACATATATCTGACCTTTCGCGAATTTTTTTTCCCAAGATCTATCACTGCCCACTCCAATGTTGTACCTTGGAGCTTGTGAACAGTGACAGCCCTACTTAAAATTAGCGGGAGCATTAACCTCTTAACATCACCGTAACGTTTATTCGCTTGAAAAGTTGCAGATGCTGGTGTGGTTGATCAATACTAGACCCTCCGCATCTTTTACCCTAGTGCCTACAGTTTGATCATCAAATTTAATGAACACTGCTTCGGGCAGTTCTCCTGCTTCTAGTTGATCACGGCGAAGGGCTGGCCACTTTATTTTTTTAGTAATTCCCATTGCTCCGTTGACTAGTCCGTCTGAGACCACCATATTCCTTCTTAACATCACCCTGGAGCCTACCCCTATTTTTATGCTGTGTAACAATCCTCCACACTTGTTTGATTTTTATATTTATTTTCTAACTTTCATTTTAACCCGTAAACCTAACTTTAAAAAAGTTGACCAAAAAAGTTATGTACTTCTTAACTTAAAACGTAAGCAAATTGTAATTTTTTTGATTAAATTAAAAAAAATACTCGCTTAGTATATATGCTTCTCATTAATTTTATAAAAATAAATCTGCATGAAAATTATCAATTCTCTAATAAATAAATAACGAATTTATTGGGGACCTAGCTTCCCCACGTGTATATATGTGTTGCTTGAAATCGCGTGTCGACACACGCGATTTCGACACGTCAGAAAGTCTTAGATAAATATTAACCCTTAGCGACCTACGGGTTAATATTTATCTATGACTTTCTGACGTGTCCAAAATTAGTTTTTTACATTTTTATGGAAATAATTATATTTGAGTTTTAGTTTACACTAAAAAGTATTAAATGAACATAACTACGTTAAAAAAACCGACTTCAAAATCTAAAAAGTAAAAAATAATAAAGATCTAATATTAATTAAATACCTATTATTTATACTTATGTGCTATTTACTAATAGGCTTGAAGTCGGTGCCAAGCCTTAAACAAATAATGATATCATATTCACTTAAATGAATACGAGCAAATTCATGATCATTATGATCAGCCTGCCGTAGTCAACTGCTGGATATAGGCCTCTCCAATGGCACGCCACTGAGCCCTATTTTCGGCTCTTCGTGTCCAGCCGCTGCCAGCCACTTTGCGTATATCGTCATTCCACCTAGCCGGAGGGCGTCCTACACTACGTTTGCCAAGGCGCGGTCTCCACTCTAGAACAACGACTACTCCAACGGTTATCGGTTCTGCGACAAATGTGACCAGCCCACTGCCACTTCAGCTTGCTAATTCTTAGACCTATGTCGATTACCTTGATTCTCTGTCGGATCACTTCCTTACGAATTCGATCCTTCAGAAACTCCGAGCATAGCCCTCTCCATAGCTCGCTGAGCAACCTTAATTTGGTGGACTAGTCGCACCGTCAGTGTCCACATCTCGGCACCGTAAGTCATAACGGGTAGAACGCAATCGTTGAAGACCTTTGTCTTAAGGCTTTGCGGTAGGGAGGACGAAAAGACTTGACGGAGTTTTAAGGCTTGGCACCGACTTCAAACCTATTAGTAAATAGCACATAAGTATAAATAATAGGTATTTAATTAATATTAAATCTTTATTATTTTTTACTTTTTAGATTTTGAAGTCGTTTTCTTTTTAACGTAGTTATGTTTATTGATGTCATTTATCTGATGGGTGCAATGTTTATGTTTATTTTTCGTCTAGATATTTTTTGTGTAGATGTTTTTATGTTTGTGTCTTTTGGTTAGGAAACCTGACTGCTAAGCTGCAGGTTCGATCCGATAATTTATAAAACAAATCGTCATGAGAGGAACACGATATTTTTTTTAGATGTGATTTAGCTTCTTTTTTTTACGAGGTGGAAAATCCCTTCTGATCTCCGACTCTTGGGGAAATGAGAGCCGGACTATGTGGTGTTACCACTAAAAACCACCTCGACTTTCTCATGTACCCGTGTGTCGGAGAGTCGGGTATCGCCGAAGCATTCGTCGCAACCCCCCGACGGATATTGGTCGGTTATGGCCCGCCAGATGGTCAGGCGGGCCTCGAACAAAACCCCCTTGGCGGCGGATGAAGGTGTTGGGCTCCGCCGCCAAAACACCCAGCGGCCGCAGAGGATAGGGAGGACGACAACGCAACACCGCATCTCCTCTTCCTGTGTGGCCCCACCGCGACGCAACAATGGTGCGCCCCCATTTGGTCGCGGGAGATAGGGCGCGCGGCAACGCAACACCGACACGCCTCTCCTCCCGCGACCGCACCCGACTGCGAGGGACAGACAGAACTGTCCCCCGCACCCGCACCTTGGACGCATCCTACGCAGGCCTCACCCAAGCCCACGTGGAGCGTCCCCTCCCGGGATCCCGCTTAGCTTCACTGTGGGTGTACCTCAAACCCACGGCTACTGGGCCTCCCTACCATGGCAAGGTGGAGATCCCACGGGGGGAGATGTGACTTAGCTAGCATATTGTATATATAATTATATCTCCGAAGATACAAGCGAAGATAACTCACTAAATTGACAAAAACGTTTAGCTAATATTGGCCTACCTAATCGTTGGTTACCGATGCAATGATTTTCAAAATATCTTTGTGGTCAATTAAACAACATTATACCTACTCAAAAATAAATACCCAAATTGAATCGTGTAAGGTCGTCAAAACTTAAACTCGGATTAAACGAGCCACCTGAATCGATCGCCATTTTTATTTGCTAACCATAATATCCTTTGCTGTCCTACTGTCTCTACTGACAGGGCTTAAGTTAAGATGTGATAATGAGATTGAGATTATTTATCGCATTTACTATTGACCGGTTTCAATATTCGATCTATGAATGGATTTGGACATTCGAGATACATATATTTGACATAAGCTCCATACAAAATATGTACCTCATATCTCCAAATCCATGTATAGATCGAATATTGAATTTAGCGGTATATTAATAAGGACAACCAATCCAATAATTATAATGAGCCCATGTTTCATTCTTATTAACCACCCGCATGCTTTAATTCAATATAAATAAGATTACCTTTGTTTTAATAATAAGAGCTTATCTTCAAGTTAAATGAATAATTTCGATGAATTTGGATAAGTATTAGATCGAATGGTTCTCTTTGCGTTGTATTGGTCTTGGTTTCAAACAAGATAATTTTAAATACCCTCAGGTATGTTAAGACAAAGAGGCGACCGACACATAGCGGTTCACCGATGTGTATCTAACTAAATAATACGATTGTTTACTCAGCCACCATTGAATGGTTCTATCAGAGAACAATGCTCAATAATAAATTGAATATGGTAAATATAGTTTATTTTTCGCATGGAAAGAAGGACTGAATGCTTCAACACTTAATAATAATGAGTAATTTAGTAAACTTGAATCTCTCTGAAAATATTTTGTTACGTTATTGTCACTAAATTTTGTAGCTTCTGTTATAGACAAAATATCTATTTTTGTGATATATTATCATTCATAATAAATATACGAGAAGACTAATTAAAAAGAAATAGTACAATACTTATTCAGAATAGAATTTTGTAATCATAGTCAATTTTGTAATTTTCACTTCTGAGAAGGTCATAGTATAAACTGTTCATACATTGTTCAACGATGCATTCAATGTTCTTCTATAAAAAAATCAGCCTGTCTGTCTGTATAAATTTTTATTAATCAACTTCAAAAAGTAGAAGGTTAAAAGTGCCACATTGCACACACTGCTATCATACTTCCATGCAAAACTTTTCTTCTAGTACCCGGGAGCCCTATTTTGCTAATTTATATATTATGATGTTCTTTTCAACAGGATGCTCTCATAAAGCGGCTAGGGTCCAACGCGTACCCTTTTCACCTGGAACTAACGCCACTAGCGCCACCTAGCGTACAACTAGTTCCCGCCAAGCAGTTTCACGGGGCACCTATTGGCACATCGTACGATGTCAGGGCTTATATCGGTAAGTTTTATATAATTACTAGAATTTGCCATGGGTCCAACCTTATGGACGTCGGTTATCGCGGGAACTACAGCATTATTATGCCATCTTAACTATCTCCGCACACAAATCTATATTATTAATCCTTCACCATAGCGACGTAAAAGAAATATAAACAAACAAACACATTATAAAAGTTTACTCAACGGCATATTCTTATAAAGCATAGATATGTAAGGCATAAATACCTCAGTATTTTATGACGTTTCTACACATTTGTGCAAACAAACACATATTTGCGTTTATAATATATGTATGGATATATAAAATCATCATCTTAATCAAATCACGGACCAATATAAAAAGGGTGCTGTGCTCCTTTTGCGATAAAATACAAAGAAAAGGGAACACTCAAGTAAATACACGATTCGATGATCGTCAAGACAAATACAAAAGCAAAATTAAATTAAAAAAAAAAGATGGATTGTCACTATGGTTTGTCAGACTGACCCTTATTGTAATGTTTATCTGTCACTGAATAACAAAAGCCGATTGTGGGACCAGTTTCCTTTCTTACTCTTTATTAATACAATTGCGAGGCTGATATAATAAAAGATCTGGATTATTCTCCACAAAACGAAGTTAACGACAAGACTTGCTGGCTTGAATAATTTGTTAAGATAGTGGAAACTTGGGCATAATTTTATAAATAAAGATTTGTATATTACCGTCTGCTATTGTGATAAAATGGACGAATATTGTTGTAATAAGTGACTTCAAATGTAATACATAAGTGGCTTAGATAAGAAACTTAAGTCGTGGTTTGTGTCTGCTTTTCAACAGAAAATAATAATACAATACAATCTTAATATATAAAATCCTTGCGTTATTGACTGACTGATAGACACGCTACAGCCGAAACTATAGGGCGCAGGAAGCTGAAATTTGGCATGTGTGTTCCTTGGGGACCTTGAGGGGTGCACTAAGAAGGGATTTCCCGAAATTCCCACGGGATCGGCCAAAATGGGTAAATTAAAAAAAAATGCAGGCGTAGCTGCTGGCATCCTCTAGTATTCTATATACATTTTATGAACTTGACTTCGCCCGCGCCACCTACGTGAATTATACCCCTATAGGTATTCCTGATTCAAGTTCAGGTGTATCATTCACGCAGGCGCAGCCGCGGATAAAGTGTAGTAAATTATAATAGTATCTACTATTATAATTAGTTCACTCACACACTTCAAAAATTTAAAATAATTATTAATAAAAAAAGAAAATATATGGCAATATCTAATATCTCTAGATATTTCACAAGATTCGTTTCACTGGAAAATCAAAGTAGGTACCTACTTAAGTAATGAAGAAACCCTGACGTGATATAGTAATTTAATATCGCTTTAATAGTCAGGAGCAGACGTATTTACGCGTCAATATATCTTTTGGACTGTATTTACGCAGGTATATTCGCGAACGTTCAAAACGATAAATGTCTCCGGTGCCAGTAAAATTGCATTGCATTGCATGTATTGCTCAATAGACTATAGATTGTGAGCTCTGAAAAGACTAACGAACGTATAGTAGAGACTAAAAGCCAATATATATATTCTTTTAGCCGTACTAAAATGAAATTGGTGATATTTATTATTGTCATCTATCAATGATATTGGCATTGAAGGCAGCGATAGCCTAGTGGAGATACCATCAGACTGCTATGCAGAGGGTATTGGGTTCGAATCCACGGTGCGCACCAATGACTTTTCGGAGTTATATGCGTATTGAATTGTTAATTATCGCTTGTCCCGTGCCTCGGAGAACACGTTAAGCCGTCTGTAAAAGATCTTCATGACAACCGGGACCGATGCGTCGGTCCCGGTTGTCATGAAGATCTTTGACAGTCGTAACAGGGTGTCAGTACCTTCTAAATTAAACTGACACTAGTCTAAACCATGGAATATCGCTATCCCTTCGGATTGCGGAGGTCAGACAGGCAGTCGCTCTGTGGAAAAGCTAATATTCAGCCAAATCCGGTTAGATTAGTAAGCGGACCCCAGATTGAAACTGGGATAACGCTAAGAGGATGATGATTAATGATATTGGCAAATTATATGTTGTAGGGCAAATATGCATGAGTTTATAAATATCATCATCATCGGCCCTGTACATAAATTTTGAATGCAATGGACACTGCGCCGAGTGTGGTGTGTTCGATCCACACAAGAGACACTACTTTGTGTACATTGTGACTGTTAAGTATGGTTGTAAAGTCCCCCACGACACAGGAATAAAACCTAGTGCGGGGAGTACTCTTTTTAAAATAAAATTATGAATGATTATAATACACTAGCTTTAGCCTGCGGCTTCGCTCGCGTAAATTCGGGGTTCTCTAATTATATTATATCATCTATGTCCGGTCGGCATTCTATTGGGCGGATACTATATAACTGCAAAAAGTATTTACACAATTTACAAACTACTCAGTACTAAGACTTAGTAGCACTCAAAATGTTATCCGGTATCTGTGACGTTTCGCTAGAGTGGCCAATATGGCGAATGTGATTTGTCTGTCAGAACCATTAGAATTTAACAAAATACTCGACAATCCGAATTTTGAGGATATTTGTTGTCGTCTCGAAATCTTTATTTTTTAATGCTTTATTATTCAGGTAATGTTTCGAAGTACTCCTTGACGAAATTATTAATATAAGATTTGACACTGCGTTAGCAGCGCAGTCCGTCGGTACCAATGTGAAACATTCCAAAATCCACAACTACTTACAAATTAAAAAATAAGTAAAAAAACATTTTCCAGTGGACTGAATTGTGAATTTAAACCATTCTCAAGTCCCCTTGAACACACACAAAAAATTTTGTCAAGATCGGTCCAGTCGTTAAGGAGGAGTTCAGTGACATACACACGCACACAAGAAATAGATATATTAAGTTATAAACTGTCCCACTGCTGGACACCGGCCTCTTCTCACTTTGCGAAGGGTAAGGCTATATGATAGACCACTACGCTGGTCAAGTACGGTTGGCGGGCTTCACCTGTCTTTCGAGAACACTATAGAGAACTCTCAGACATACAAGATTTACACAGAGCAACTGCCGGCTGCCTTCCGCAAAGTGATAGCGATATTCGATGGTTCAGACCAGTTTCAGTATATTTAAGGGTATTGTATTGACTACTCGTAACGAGTATCAAAGACCTTCATGACAGCTGTGTCCGATGGTTTCACGTGCTCTCTGAGGCACGAGGCAAGCGATAGTTAACCATTTACGCACATAGCTTCGAAAAGTTGCGCGCCTAAACCATAAACCTAACCTTTCCTCATAAATCACTCGGCTGCTGGTGAAAATTGCATCAAAAAGCGTTCAGTAGTTTTCGAGTTTATTGACAGACATACTCGGCGGCAAATTGTTGTTTTTAAAATCTCATACAGCTTTTCGCAGTCCACTGCTAGACACTTGCCACTGCTAAATTGGGTCGTAATGGTATTGAGAGTCACTAAGCCGACTATTTCGGTATTTAAAACTAAAAATTAAATATGAGCTTGCAATCAACTAACTGCGGTTTGCGGATTCTATCGCGATATATTGGTTTTAAAGATTTTAGTCGTCCGTGACTACGATTCCTGTAAAGAAATCGAAACGTCGGATAATCAATAATGTTGTTTCTGTATCATTCTGTTTATATACAGGGATAGAATCCGTAAGCCATAATTTGATTTCAATGTGTAACATTTGCGTAAACCCAAGAAATTACTATGCAAACCCAAATACCTGTCCATCCAAAGGTTGCCTGGAAGAAATCGCACTTGGTGATGAGGCCGCCGTTTGTACATAAATCGTAGTTTTAAGTCACTTTATTAATGTACTGAATTTTGGTATGCATTGTCATGAAGATCTTTGACAGTCGTTATAAGGGGTCAGTGCCTTCCAAATAAACTGGTACTAGTTGTAAATCTATTGTGTCTCGTGCAGATCTGCTCTTAAGCATACGAAAGGTTAAACCATGGATTATCGCTATCCCTTTGGGTTGCGGAGGTCAGACAGGCAGTCGCTCTGCGGGAAAGCTGATGTTCAGCCAAATTCGGTTAGACTAGTAAGGGAACCCCAGGTTGAAACTGAAATAACGCTAGGAGGATGATGATTTTGGTGAGCAATAAAGTATAGGTATATCTTTCTACCCTATTAACGATACACTTTTCTAACAGCAGAGCGTCCAGATGAGAAGGTCTCTCGTCGCAACACAGTACGTATGGGCATCCGAGTGCTGCAGGGTCCTGGAAGGACGGTGCCCCCTCCAGTGCTGCCGCCCCCGTCTCCACATCACCCTCTCAGCGCACTAGCCCATCACAACGTACTCAGGTGGGTGGGATAACTTTTTTTTCTAGCGCTCATAGCGAGACTTGGCTTGCCGTTCGTAGCAGATCGGCAAAATTAAGCAAACTTGCACGGGTCGCCACATCAGAGCGTTACCGTGCCACGGCGGGCACGTAAAGCTGTTCCGGTTTTTGTCTCAAGACAAAGATCGTTAGGCCATGTTGTAGGACTTTAGGTGGTCTGAAAACTCCGCCACCAGAGTTGGCCACACACTCACACGAGAAGAAGAAGTAGGATAACTGTTATACCTAGGAGGGATGTAGGAGAGTGAAAACGTTGACGTAACGATCTAGATGACTTCAGTAGAAACTGTCCCGTCCTGCATACTTTAGGTATGTACTTTTTTTTGTATCATCAAGCTGTATCGTAGAAGGGGTAGGCAGATGTGTATACACCCACATTTCACCTGATTAATTTTAGATCCCACGTAATTGGGAGCGAGCCTACTGCCGTTACTGGGCACATTTCCAGACTCCATGCTGAAACTGAGAATTTGAAAAAACTCTGTAACACTTTTCGCCCCACCCGGGAATTGAACCCGGGACCCCATCGGCAGACGCATACACTATCCACTGAACAACGGAGGCAGCCAACTATTTATGAATAAAAAATGATAATTGGCTGCTTTTTGCGTTCCTGCCATAGACAATTTTTGTATTGGCTTAACTTCCACAGACACGCGATTCACGTATTACAATATCATTATCTACCACGATAATAATGATTTAATAATTATTGGTGCTTCCCAATTGTATCAGTATGTTCTCTTAACAATTTGTAATAATATGTTCGTCAAATATTGGCTAACTTTTTATACCATTATACGACCAGGGGCCTTACTCTCCAAAATAATACCAATCTCTATTTATAACCAATACAATACAATTCCAATGTCCATTTTATGATCACGTGGTTTCGTACTCTTGAAACCAATGTTGTCAATATTGGATTGAAACTGGGATTGCCCTGCAATTGGATGAACTAGTGTTGTAAATTTGTTACTATTAAGCAACATAAGGTTTTTGAAAGTCTATATGTTGAAAATAACAAGATAAATAGATAAATATATGCGGATAATTGTTTAAGTCATTAGTTTATCATCTTTAAATTAAATAAGAACTTGAAAATAGCTAATGTCATAAAATTGCGCATTTCTGGCTGTATGTGTGATGGCCGTTGCCACTTGTCATCGCAGTACATAAAAGTGAATCAACTCAAAAGTTCTCCAATTTTTAAATATTTACGAGTAATTACGAGTCAAGTTTGATAAAGGAGCTTTTTTATGATTGTGTATTTGTTTATCTTATTCAAGGAATAAAACAAGAGTGATTATAAAATATAAAATTAGTTCTACTTAATAAATATTGTTGATTACTATTCAAAATAAACATTATCATTAGTCCTAAACTTAGTTTAATTAAGTGCTTCATATTTTGATATATTTTCTCAAACAAATCCAACCCAGTAATTCGTTTCGTCCATGTATCACGTAACACGGCGTTCGTCTCGTCTTCTTTTTATTTCATTTTTGTGACGTTTAATAAATATATTACTCATTATCATTAACCGTGTCAAAATAGAAACTTACAATGCTTACTATTACTTTAAATAAAACATAAAACATCAACAATTTGTAAAAAAAATTGAACGAAAGTTACTGTTTTGATATTAGATAGAACTCAATTCACAAACAATTCTAACACAATCTTGACGCAATACACAACTGTCAAAATATGCTCGGGAGTCGCTTTACTTGCTTTCCAATACCGACCCCAATTCAATTTAGTTCCTCAAAAATACGTTCAATTTAAACCGATTTGGCGCTAGTATCGTGCTCAAGATTACGAAATGACATAATCCCAATGTCGATAGATCGGAATTAAATTCAAGACTAAGGCCCCAGAGCTACACATTTGTTTAAATTAAACTTCTGCTCTATCCCAGGAGAATTTCGGAAAACCCCTTCTTTGTTAAATGCCAAATTTCAGCTTCTTGCAGTTAGTTAGTAATAGTTTTAGCAGAGCGTTATCAGTAAGTCAGTAATGCAAGAATTTGGCATTTACCGGTCACGAAATATCTTTCAAAAAAAATTTATAATTTTATCGTACAGATTTGTCAGTATAACTTTGCCGAATTTCAGCTCTATAGTGCTTATAGTTTTGTGCAGACTAACCACATGCGGTCATGGCGAAACTATAAGGGTCCCTTGTAGTTTACTACAGAAACCTAAAAACCTCCAAAAAATACATGAAAACTCTTTACTTTTTATACTGTGACAATATGGTATCGCAACGTCGTACCTTCATCTCTCCGTAGTATAATTCCGTGTCTTTGTGTCCCCGTATTATTGTGTCCGTATAACGCTCCGCAGTTCGTAAAATTTGTAGCTGACACAAGAGAAGTGCTGTCCTGTGCAATATGCGCCAAAGATAAATATCGATGTGAGGGACTTCGATTCATTCAGTTACGAGTTTTAGGAGTTAAGAGGCACTCAGTTGCAGTGCAGACTTGCAGTGTCTGGTAGGTAGTAATAGGAAAAGATACACAGTCTTCTATGGGTTTGGAAAGTATTGATCTTAAGCAATATAATATTATAATAATATAAAAGAAGAACCCTATTGCCTGCAGCATATATACAACCAAAGCAAAGAAATCCAGGTATTTCGAGAACAGTAAGGATTTTAAAATCTCAACACAGGCATTTCAAATTTCGTGCGAGTTTGTATTGAAAACATATTATGATGGTCATACTAGTTGTTGTTGTGAACTAAGGACATAGTATGACACAAAAGTGGATTATAGCTTCACATAATTTAGAAAACGCGATCAATTCATGGGTCTTCTTTGAGTATGCGTATTTTTTTTTTTGTAAAAGCGGCAAACGAGCAGACGGGTCGCCTGATAGTAAACGATTAACTCCACCCAGGGGCACAAGCAACACCGGAGGATTCACAAGTGCCTTGCCGTCCATTAGGTTGGGAAAAGGAATAGAGGATGGGGCCTCTCACTCACCAAACGGAACGCAACGGTATAGGCACTGTTACTTTACGTCGATTTTGTGTAAGAGGGTAGTACTTCCCCGGTCGGGCCGGCCCATTGATGCCGAAATCAGTAAGACTCTATTCTAAATCTTCTTCATCATCATCATCATTAGCCTGTCATACTCCTCTGCTGGATATAGGCCTCTACAATGCCACCAAATGTTCTTACCTTTGCAAAAATTCAACTAAGACAAAGAACAATGGCAGAATAGGCTAGTTGACGAAAAAAAAATTTATAAGTCCGTCCTTTAGATTATTCAAAAATAAGCGATACGTATTTATATTTTTATTTGTAAATTAAACCAAAAATGACCAAGATATAGCTCATTGAAGCTACGTATAACGTCACGCCGTGCTGTATTTTTTCGCACTAGGTGACGTCACATGTAACTTTAATGGGCTATATCTTTGTTATTTTTTATTTAATCGAAAAAAGAAAAATACGTGTCCAATATTTTTTTATAATCTAAAATACGGACTAAATAAAATGTAATTATTTTGACCCTGGAAACTATCCTATTTGGTCAGGGTTTGTTGTGGCGACCTTAAACTTCATATGAACAAAACAAATTGTTCTTTTTTTCTACGATTACAATATTTTCCCTTGTCTCGTCAAAGCCGGAGTACTTTATGATGATAAAAAGCATTCCAATTGATTACGAACTTGTACCCACTTTACTATTTAATCAAAGAGATTGGATATATACATAGAGGTAGTCCTAGTACTTACAAATTTAACACAGTCAACTGACGTGTAAGATACAATTTAGACAATATTATGCCATCAAATTATATAACCTTAGTGATTTTTTCTTTTATAACAGTTCTATCATGATTTTTAATTTAGCCGTATAATATTTATATCGACTTTTCAAGTGTTGTAAAAAATCTTATCGATATGTCTATCCACAGTATTTTATCTTGTTATTTTTTAGATTTCCACGTGATAAAGATTTATAAAATAAGTGGATTGCTGCAGTATATCGTGGCGAAAATTGGGTGCCTAGAAAGCACCATAGAATTTGTTCCAAGCTTTTTACTGCGGAATGTTTTTATAGTATTGACAGATTGCGCAGACTAAAAGATACTTCTGTGCCAACATTACTCCTCCATTTTAAACGTTATCAGTGTGAGTGTTTAAATAATTACTTGCTTTTATTTTTATTAGGGTAGCAGCGCCAAACAGGAGTCGGATCTTGGGCTCCATTCGATGTCTCGACCAAAGGAATAATTTAATTTTAATATTTTGTTCAATTTTATTATCAGTGCATAGGGTTCCCACCAAGAACGTAGGGTCCCAAGCCAACCTCACCTGCAAGTGGTGTACCTGCTTATCAACGGACGAGGCTCTGGCAAACAATACATCCCGATTAGCGGCATTAGCCATTCGCCACCTATTACGTGGGGTCAAAAGTCTGGCAAAAAGTGGGCGTTTAATATGCCTCTGTCTACCCCTTCGGGGAAACAGGCGTGAGCCTATGTATGTATGTTATAAATAGTATTCAGCCAGCTACCTGCAAATACACTGTTGCCACGAAAAGCCACGACACGCTAAGCGACAAGCGATTTCGATGTTTATTTCTGCAGTTTAGTTCTGCACTGAGGTGACAGCGCCGGCGGCGGCAGAATAGAGAGCGGCATGAACATTGAAATCGCTTGTCGCTCAGCGTGTCGCGGCCGTTCGTGGCCAGGCTGTTAGGCGACATCCACTCATTTCATAGTTTAACCATATCCTTACTAATACCTATTAGAAATGTAAGTGAATTTATTTATTTGTTAAGCTTTCACATTTTGACTACTCAATCGATCATAAAAAGTTCAATGCACGTTGCTGGGAGTAATGGAAGTACAGAAAAAGGTGTAAGGTACTTTTTATCAATCGGATTTGGCCTATAAATCAACCTTCAGGTTATCATCAGTGATTGCTAGGGTGGCAAACACAAAGGGTATGCTTATTTATTTTAATATACTGCTTTGCATTAAAACGTGGCTTTTTCTTTCTTTAGTGTACGCGTGCCTTCCATAAATGAGACATCTTCTGTTTCTCCGACAACCAGCACTAAAGCGCCTACGTTAGTTACAATTTATCCGCCAGTAGGTACAGCAGCGATGAAAATCGTGTGCGCTAAACACTAAAAAGAAGTTTTTCACCTTAAAGGTTTTTCACCTTGTTAAAAGGCGTTTGTTAAAAATAAATTATTTAAGACAACGGTCTAAACGTCTGATGAAAAAAAAACATTGCTATGAATTCACGTTTACCTGATAGTTTGCAAAACAAAAATATCGTGAAGGAGGATTTGATAATTTTAGATCACGTGAAATATAACAGTGTTATTGAAAAATACCTTTCACGCGCGGCTGGTTACAAAACACGTGAGATTAGCTTGAAGTTAAAAAAATTAATGCTGTAACGCTTAATGAAGCGTTACAGCATTTCTTTTATGTACTACTAAGTATCCATTTGAAACAAAAAAATATAGATATTTATTATTATTCATTAAATAAACATTATTTTATAATCTATATGTAGCTTAATGTAATCTTAATGTCTAAGTAGTATATGTACAAAAAAAAACGTAAAAAGAAATTATATATTGAAAATATTTACAAGGTTTAGGCGTCGTAAAATGCCTCCGCATCTATGTCATCGGGTATCGTTATAGATTCAGTTTAAAAATGAAAGTTTGTGTAATAATTATATAAATACTATCCATTAACTTCTGACTGCTGTGGGCACAAACTTGCGGAATGTATAACATGTACATACTTACTATACTTTACAAGTCTGTTTGATTTTGAACCTATATTGAAACTTTGATCGATATCGATAGCGGATTTGCTCAATCACTAAAAAATTAAAAAGTTACGAAATTTGTGTTCAAATGGTCTTTAGCCCTAACTGACAAACAGTGCCAACTTCTTCTGGCAACTCTAATTTGTCATATGAGTGAAGAGTGTAGCTATATTCAACTTGTTCATAAAAATATCGTTCATTCGATGCTTTAGTTATTCTTCTGTAATCTATATGTAGCTTAATGTAATCTTAATGTCTAAGTAGTATATGTACAAAAAAAACGTAAAAAGAAATTAAATATTGAAAATATTTACAAGGTTTAGGCGTCGTAAAATGCCTCCGCATCAATGTCATCGGGTATCGTTATAGATTCAGTTTAAAAATGAAAGTTTGTGTAATAATTATATAAATACTATCCATTAACTTCTGACTGCTGTGGGCACAAACTTGCGGAATGTATAACATGTACATACTTACTATACTTTACAAGTCTCTTTGATTTTGAACCTATATTGAAACTTTGATCGATATCGATAGCGGATTTGCTCAATCACTAAAAAATTAAAAAGTTACGAAATTTGTGTTCAAATGGTCTTTAGCCCTAACTGACAAACATAGTGCCATCTTCTTCTGGCAACTCTAATTTGTCATATGAGTGAAGAGTGTAGCTATATTCAATTTCTTCATAAAAATATCGTTCATTCCATGCTTTAGTTATTCTTCTGTGTATTTAAATGTTGCCATAGACAATGGTGTGACAGGAATAGACTTGAATGATATCGATCTGTATCGATTATAAAATAAGTAATCGGTACGATCGACCTTTATATGGTTGGTTTGGTTTAAAATATAATTATTTTAATGCAGTTATTTTATCTTTCATCAATAAACTAATATTTTTGAAGCAAAACCACTTTTAAATCAAATAAAAATGGAACTAAACATCACAGCATCGTTTTAATGTTGTATCGATTTCACATAAAATTGATTTACAATGTGCAGCTCTGCTTTTGTCTTTGATTGTTTGTTTGTTTTAAAAAGACAACTCCCGCACTAGGACTAAATCCCGTGTCGCGGGGGACTTTACAAACTTACAACCAACGGACACCATGAACACCCAGACTCGAAACAACAGTCTATGGATCACACAAAGTGTTATCTCGTGTGGGGATCGAACCCACAACACTCGGTGCAGTGTCAAGCGGCGAGGCGACCGCTTAAACCACTACTCCAACCGTGCAGGCAGTTGTGACAGTTAGATGCTACAGAATATATCCTTCAAAATGTCAAAATTTATCATTATACGATTCGTGCGTTCAAAGCAAATAGACGTGCTCTGTACCAATATTTATATCATTACATGTTAAAAAACAATTTATAAAATCTGTGACCTACTTGCCGCGCTACATACGTTTACGCTGAGTTAGTGATTGTGTAGTGAAAAACCAGTTACTATGTCTGTTATTACATGAGTTTAAAGATGGCTAATGTTGAAAACAGCCCTTTCAATCGAAGTACAATAACCCCACGTAGCCCTCCGTGCACCCCTCAACCATGACACCATGACTGTATGTATGTGATGACTGTACTAAAATAAATATTAACAAGCCAGGCATAACTCGTGGTCTTGACATAGTTTCTTTTAGGTAAGTAAAATGTAATTTGCTTAATAGCTTAATATAGTCTTTTATTATTGATAATAAATATATACTTTATTTTAGATATTACATAAGTAATACATTATGATTATTGTGCCTTTATAGCCTGTGGCACAGGTCTATCCTAGTACAGGCACCCATTGTTACTTAGATCTTATCTCTTTCCTAGAACTACATATATTTATTGTAGAAGCTATGAATAAATAAACAATTTATTATTATACCCTTTATTTATCATATTTCTCATGATTCAATTTATATTAATAAACTACATTTAATAAATAAAAAACGTTTAAAAATATAAAAGTGACCTTAAAAAGGTGCATAGAGTTGCATCTACTTTATACCACTCCAGCACCCTCAAAAGCCATGTATGTGGCACGGAGTCATAAGCCTTCTTGTAATCTATCCAGCATGTTGATAGATTCTTTCGATTACGGCGCACCTGTTGGCTAATGGCCATGTCTATCAGAAGGAGTTCTTTAGTGCCACGGGCCCCACTCCTACATCCATTTTGAGAAACAGATAAAATAGAATGATCAAATACATGTTTTGTTAATTTCGTTCTCAAAATGGATGTAAGGAGTTTATACATTGTTGGCAAACAAGTTATCGGCCTGTAATTTTTGGGGTCCGTGGCACCACCAGACTTATGGAGTAGGTGAGTGACGCCGGATGTTAAAAAATCTGGTAGCGACCCCGATTCCAGTGATGACTGGAATTGAGATGCTAAGCAAGTATGCGAACTACGGAGCCATTTGAGCCAAAAATTGTGCAGTCCGTCCGGTCCTGCTGCTTTCCAGTTTTGTAATGGACGGACTGCACTGGCTATATCGTCTTGTGTTATAAATATTGGTTCCATAGTTGGGATTCGTTCACATACTCGCTCAACATCCCGGATCCAATCACCCTCCGCATGGCTGACAGGCGTCGATCAAATGCTGCGCCAAAACGTATTAGTAGCATCATCATCCGGTCGACACCCATCAACGTCACCGGCCGTGGACTCGGGTCGCTCCCATCTTCTGTACACCCACCTCTCGTCTCTCTGGAATGTGCGATTCAGGCAATACCGATCCACTCTTTTTTGGGTATCGCCTAATACGGTTTGCCCATGCATAAAGCTTTTGTTTTAGGGTGTCGATGCGCTCTGTAACCCGAGATAAATAATCTTGGGAACTGATACCAGTTCCCAAAAAGGCTCGAGTTACAAAGCGCATCACTCTTGGTCAGGTATTGCCCATCCTGAAACAGGAGAGCTTGCCAATGAGTGCCCTAGTCTCAGCAATACGACACTCAATCCTGCGTTGCCAAGCTGGCACAGCAGCGGTCTGTCGAGTAGCGGTATTATTTACAGGCATTTTAACTCCTGCTACTCGACACGCCGCAACTGCCGCACAATACAGGATTGAATGTGTATCGCTGAGATTTTCACTATTATCAAAGTGAGTTGACAGTAATGCGTCTAGGGCACTCACTAGCGCTATGTTTTTTTTATGCATGGGCAAACGAGGCAAACGAGGCCGAATATTTGGGTCCATGGATCGGTATTCCGCAATAGCACATTCCAAAGCACTCCTTAACTGATCGTTGCACTGGGTACTTACATGAGAAGTCTCGTCATCTACCTCTTCATCAACTCGATTTAACAGTTGCTGTTGGGCAACCACTGTGTCAGGCTGCGTTGAAAAAGTGATGGGGAGACTTCTCTGCACCTCAGAGCGAAGTCTCTCAAGCACGGAATCATCCAACAGGCGACACCGCTGGATGGCCCGCACTTGATCCGATAGCCGTTGTGTTGACACGTTGACAGCTGGCTCAAGCGCCTGAAACAAAGGCAGCATTCGATCACGGTACGTATTGAGGTTAGTTCCTCCCTCTGTGGCCACAAAATATGCCCGCGTGACGTTTTCATTCATTGAACTCGTCCATCTCATGCGGTGCACATCACCTCCCTCGCCGACGTACAGATGGTGGCGACGTCGGCGGCGAGAAGTACTCGTCGCTCGACGAGCTCGACGAGCTCGACGCCTCTGCAATTGCCGACAACGCTGATGCAGGTGCCGGCGGCGGCTGCGAGGCGGAGCTGAGCGACGAGTCCGGGGTTGTCAGGCGTGCAGCTGCTACCTTAGCTCTCGTCAACATATTTCCTTGTTGATTTCATTATATATACTGTATATTATGTTGTTGATGTTTACATTTCTTCGAAGTTTTTCGTTTGACATTAGGTGTCATCATGAACTATTTTTTCAGTATACTTTTCTTTTATGTTTTTAATGGTTTCTTGAATTTATAATATATTTATGAAATTAATAAGTTCTTCTTGTGATTGTGAATATATAATATGAACACAAAGTTATGAAATAAATTATAAATTTTAATATTGAAGGAAAAATTATGTTGACATGTTTACGTGTTGCTAGGTTATTGTTATTATTATTATTAAAATGTCCTTCAGTGTGTTTGATGTCAATCTGACATAATTATGTGATTGGATACTTCTAACGTACATTGTTCATTCAACTAAAAAATAAAACACCGATATTTTCTTTTCCCGGCTTTCCCGAGTGAAAATATAATCATTTCTAGACTCTGTTACTTACGCCGACTTTTTATATATTTTTTATTACTCTACGCTTCAATTTAATTTCAGACAATTTGATGATGGAGATCTGCCATTGTCATTTGTGTATCTACCTCTGTTCTTCGTAAAGAAATGTTACATTATAGCGTATCTACGCTTGATGTAACGTTACCTTTCCTTCGCCTACTACATCTCAGATGGACGAGATCGATGTCTAGTTGAGCGTGACTAATGCGGCATAGTTGAGTGAATAAGCGGTGGGTGCTGAGCGGTCGTGTGTTTGTATCGATTCCTTCAATATATTATTTAGCTTCTGTATCTATAAAATTCTTACGTTACTGACTGACTGACAGACAAGCTACAGCCAAAACTATTGGGTGCAATAAGCTAAAATTTAGCATGTATTTTCATTGGGAAGCATAGGGGTGCACTAAGAAGGGATTTTTCGAAATTCCTACGAGATCGGGTAGAATGGGTTCATTTAAACCTGATTGGACGCTAGTGTGTGTGTATATTCCCTAGTGCCGCTTCCGTGGCTTTTTTTCATAAGGAATTTGACTGCTATCAAAATATTGATTTTTAATTTCGGTTAAAGTATGACCGCGGCTATGCTCGCACAGTTTCTTAATTGAACCGTTACAGCTTATACAGTTCAATGATTTCTGATCGATCCCGTGGGAATTTATGGAAATGTCTTATTAGTGAAACAATATGGTCTCAAAGGAACATACGTGCCAAATTAAAGCTTATTTCGCCCATTAGTTTGGATGGTATTGTCTGTCTGTCAGAAACAGTATTTTTTTTTATGTAAGATGGTTGTTGCTTCACGCATAAATATGTAAATTTTGTGTACAAGTTAACATACTAAGTACTTATCTAAAATTTCACGAGATTACTTGTTTGTGAAGTGTAGGTACCCGTCAAAGCTTTCCATAATAACGTAATCAAAGTATTGTTTAATTATGTTTTTGTTTTCATATCCTTGTTACTTTAATATTATTTATTACTTTGTTATGGTAAAGTTCTTTGTTTGGAGGCAACGGGTAGGTACACATAGCGAGAAGTCAAGTTAAACGATTTTGATACTTATTTCCTGCGACATAAGGTACAATGATTAAAGTTTCTAGCTTGACGTGGAAACCGTGGTACAATTAGTTTATATTTTGTATAGCTTCATGAATAATTATATAGTTCTACAAGCGTAATGAAGGGTTGTAATGAAAGCGGTTACGTAATATATTGAGACGCTTCGTCCTTGAAGAAATGTACAGCGAACTGTTTATCTATGTGTATTTACTACACTTGCCTATTCAGGCTAGGGAGAGGCGAGCTATGGTAGTCAAATGCCCCGACTTTACCCTTAGCAACCGAATTCATTACACTGTTTTTTTAATTACAAATTGTAAGTCAGTCTTGTCGTTGTAGGCAGTACACAACTTTGTATATGTGACGTTTTGTTTGAAGTGTGCGCGTCTTTAAATAGTCCCTCTTTCCTTCCATTAGGTTACAAGGGAGTTCCGCCAAGTAACAGCTGATTCAATCAACTCTATCTTGTATGTTAATAGTCTGTCTTAAGACTGACGTGACTACAATGTGCGCTCAGCCTTACTGCCTGACTAATAGAGAACGCACAGCCGAAACTACTGGACACAAGAAGCTGAAAGACATGTCATTGTATGTGCCTTTGAGAGCGCAGAGGTGCCATAAGAAATGATTTCCCGGAATTCGCAAGGGATTGGGCAGAAACGGCTTTTAATAACAGAAATAATTAGCGGGCATAGTTAGAAATTTTGTAAATACAAAAGTATTAGAAAAAGTAGTAAAAGTATTAAACAAAATAAAGTACCTATTTGCAAAATTTTACATAGTTTTACAAGAACAATATAGCGTGTGTTGTGTATTCTTTACTGCATAATCGCATAGACGAGTATTAAATTAGTGCTCAAAATTAATGACTATTTTTATATGATATTGTTTATGTGTAATCTATAAAAAATCCTAATAGTGAGACGGTTTACAGGGCCGATTCTCATATTTGATAGACACTGATACTATATTTTGAAAGAAATGCGATTTGATTTTGTATTGACCCTCAATTGCTATTCTGCTACATTTAATGTATATCGTTTGACATAGAGTACGAAATTGTCACATACCTATTTTGACACTTTGCTCTATTTAAGAATAATCTAAGGGCCTTATCATACTAGCGAATTGCAAACGTTTACAAAGCGGAGCGGGCGCGCAACGAATTCGTTGCGGGCTCACAACAGTCACAACGAACACGCCGCGCATGCGCAACGAATTCGTTGCGGACGCGCAAAGAGTAAAAGGCGTCGCGCAACGAGTAAAAGTAATAAAGTCAACAGCAGTGTTTCCTCGTCGGAATCCATTTTGTTACAGGATGTATTGTACGTCGATAATTTGCTACAAACATGCGACAAAAACGTAACGTATTTGCCACGCGTCCGCGGCGTCCTCGCTGCGCAGCCGCAGCGTGTTCGCGACGCATTCGCTGCGCGTCCGCTCCGCCCCGTAACCGCTCCCAAACCGCTAGTATGATAAAGCTCTTAGATTTACGATCTAGGCGCGATGTCGTTCAGGTGTCAATTAATTTACGGGCATACCATTTATGACATATCTATGACACCGAGACTAGATCGAAACTGTATTTTGAACCAATATGATTACAAGAATTTGGGCTTCTGACGGCAAAATCGTATAAAACACACATGCTTTGCCTAGTGCCTAGTACAAGGATTTATCAGTCCAAAAATTCATTCACAATTAAAAATAACAAAAAACATAAAGTAACAACAACTCAAAGTAATTAGAACAGTTTCAACAAGTAATTAATCCAGCATTAATTTGTTCACTACGGCTGTAAATATTGAAAACACGCAAAATATCATATTTCCATTTAATATAACTGAATAAAAACATATTTTACTTTCGCAAATATGGAGCAGACATAAAAAAATTACCGTTAGTTTTGGTTATTCATGCGAATGATTAATTTATATTAAATAACGGTAAACGTTGGCTTACACCAGATTTTACTGTACCGTTATGTTATGAATAAATTACACCGTCAGATAAATCTGTACACATAAATAAAATTGTATAAATAGTGTCTGTTTGTAATATTAAAATAACCGCCTTTTGCTTAACCTTTTGCTTACTTGCGGATAGCTGATATACCAAGGAGTAACTTAGGCTATAAATTAACCGGGTACGCGAAGTAGTTTCCTCAGGACGCGGGTGAAACTGCGGGAAACAGCTAGTCTTTTATACAATCATTGTATAGATTCGAATATTTCACTATATCGTCTTCATTCTGTGGATGTCGTAAGAGGGGACTAAGGAAAATACACGAAGCGAACAGTATCTTTGCGAAGAGACAACTCGTCAGCAAACCATATACCATATAGCTTGCGCCGAATACCAGTGTTGCGGCTATAACCGCAACGTGTACTGAGCGTAGTTCAAATTTTGCCACTAATGAGACACACACTTCCACTTCTATTTCCAAATTTAATTTAAGAATAAATAAATACATTTTATGATTGTTATCACTGCTCTCTGACATCACTCTTGCAACTTTGTGTTTGTTAAGTTTGTTTGTTTTGTTTGGCCTTCCGCTCTGTCGACCAATGGAGGCAGACCAGGCGGACGGCTCTCGATTGGTCATCCGGGAACCGTGGTGTTGCCAGTGGGCAGGAATAACAATCTACTATATTAAATAATTTAGTCACAGACGTTGTGTTCCATGTTTATGTTTTTATTTTATGTCGTTTTTTGTACTTTTATTTTATTTTTTTCTCTTTGATGTTTATTCTGGTTAACATTTTTGGTGTGCGCCATTTGTGGCAAAATAAAGATTTCTTTTCTTTTTTATTTTTTTCTTTTATACCAATCCGCCCGGGCAGTGTGGTGTTGCAGTCGAAGTCTTCCTATGAACCCACAGTGCTATTGTGATGCAATGACAACCGGTTGGCGCAGTGGGAGTGTAAGCGACTGCTACGCCGAAGGTTGCGGGTGCGATTCCCGCTCAAGTCAAACATTTGTGTGCATGAACATGGAGGATTGTCTTGGTCTGGGTGTTTCTATGTATAATATGTATGTATTTACAAAAAAGGTATATATGTATGTTTATCCATTGTCCAGTAGGCACCCATAGTACAAGCTCAGCTTAGTTTGGGACTAGACGGTGTAGTGTGAACGTGAAAAAAATGTAAGAGAGGCTTAAGGCCAACAGTGGACTGCGAGACTCTGTAGATTGTAGATAAATGACTTTATCTCACCACAAGCGTGTACACCTTTTTCTACATCTTTTTTCAATCTAGAATCTGAAGCTGAAAATGAAATAAGAGCACATTTGTTTTGATCCAGCTTGTACTTATGACTAACGGTCGGTCATAATATTATTTGATTACATTACTATTCATAGATTTGGAGATTTGAGGTACATATTTGACATATTTTACATGAAGCGTAACTCAAATCTCGAAAGTTAGGGCTACCTAATCCAAACTTTCGAGATTTGACTTACGCATACATTACCTCATAATCTCGCAGGCTCAGCTTCCATGATGCTAGACGGTATTTTATATCCATTTCCGTCAAAATGGCTGCAATTTGCGTGTTTGCCGGATGCGATTTAATAGTTTGAAAATCGTCGCATTAAATGTACCTACAGCCGCTGCTCCTTACGATATTTTCGCCGATCCGTCAAAATATCCACATTTAAAGGATTTTGGCAAGCCTCTGTGAAAGAGTTTCGCTTTCAAACCAGCAAGTACCTACACGTTCGCAAGCATTGGATTATTACGGCAAAAAAAAAATGCCTTGCTAAGGTAACGTTAATCGGTCCTTGTGGAGAACCTTGGGGGAGGCCTATATCCAGCAGTGGACGTCTCTAGGCTAACATGATGATTAAAGTAACGTAGTTCCGGCGAGTACCATCTGTCACACTTGTATTTCGGTACCTTAGTACTGACGTACTTAGGTACCGAAATACAAAAGTCGCTATTCTCTATTGCTACCTTATATTCGTATATTTTTTGCATATTTCATAGCTGTAAGAAGATTAGAGTTGCCCTTGTATTCATAACAATTATCTTTTTAAAACTGTTGTATTCTTCGCTCTCTGACGCCAAAATATTTTCTGTGGGGGCGTATAACTGTAGCAGCGCTAAGCCTCTGAAATTTATGAGAGGAACGAGTTGCGAATGAAGTTCCGCCTACGAAATACTTTCCTTAAGAATATATAGAAGGTATTCTTAGAAATGGTACATATTTTAGAAGTGTGAGCAGGAAAACAGGCGAAGGCTGATTATCATTAAATTTACGCCGGCAATTTAAAAAGGTATGAATATTTCATAGAAGTTTTTAACGGGTGTCAATAGTGTTAAATAATTATGTTCTTTAGACTTTTTGACCGGCTTACAATGGTCGTGGTCGCGGAGGGACTGAGGTGAACTGTAAAACCCCTCTGGGGCAGCCGTTATCTCATCATGAGACTAATGCAATCTCAGAGGGCAGAGTAACAGCTTTCAAACATCACCATCGTGTAATATAAACAAAATATGTATTACAAGATGAAAAGAAAGCTTACAACCGCAGGGCAGCTTTGTGGCGAGCTGAATGTGTATGGCGACACTGCGGTCCCGAATGCTTCAGAGAGTCGGTCAGGACCTCGTCTCCGGCTTGCCTTTGTTGGCTGGCCGGAGTAGATTTGCAAGAGTGCCCGCAGGACTCTCAACTCTGGCTTGCCTTGGTCGGCCGGCCAGAGGGAAGCCGCAAGAGCTATTAGCTCGGGGGTGGAAGTGTCATTCTCAAGGGCGTAACTACGGGGAAACCCGCTCCGGGCCTCCGTTGTCACGAGGCCCGCGATGGCGAAACCGGTGCCGCACCGCTCGACACCCCTAGCCACTCGCACCGGTGTTGCCCTCTGGCTGCCTTTATGGCAGAGTTTGTTTGCTTTGGGCGGCTGTTTAGAGAGGGCCCATCTAGTGAGTTGGCGAGTCACCACCTGCCACGCGGACGGATGCTATAGGAGTATCACTGGCAGGTGCCGTTTTTCATCCATAGCATTAATTACCAGTTTACTAAACACCCATCCCCATAACCCGTATTCATTAGATCCACTAAAAACAATAGCCCTACACGTGATGAGGCTAGTCCATAGCTGTACTCAGTAGTGCAGTTGTGGAGGCTCCGCGGCATGTGTCCCATCCCATTTTAGATTAAAACTCTCTACGGGCCTCTGCACGTTGGATCCATATCCCCGTGTAGGCCTCCCAAAGGACCGGTTATTCTTCTAACACCAAATGTTAGAAGAATAGCCGTGAAAAAGAGAAACATAATAATAATATAATAATATTCTGCCACATTCACACAACACCATCAAGCAGAAGCTTGTACCTACTATGGGTACTAGACAATGGATAGACATACATATATACTTTTTTTTTTGTAAATACATACATATTATACATAGAAACACCCAGACCAAGACTAACATCCATGTTTATGCACACAAATGTTTGACTTGAGCGGGAATCGAACCCGCGTCCTTCGGCGTAGTAGTCGCTTTCACTCCCGCGGCGCCAACCGGTCGTCAATATCCATCTAGCATGTTGGTGAATTCATTTTAAATTAAAACTGAGCTAACACATTCACTATATAAACATTTTAGTTTACACCCTAAGTATCTTAGATATTTTTGATCTCAGCATTTTTCACTATTTATTTTCTTAACAGACTTTTATTCCCAAGTTCCGTTTTCTGATTTATGTCTGTTTTTCTGTTATCTCTATCTAATAAAGATAAATAAACAACTAGGTACTGAAAGTTCAGTATTTCCTTAGTATGTTTATTTGCGTTTAAAAATGCGTCTATAAAATATGATACTTGTGCAAGGTAACATTTTAATTTAATAATCTTTGATTTAGTTTGCTTGAATGTTACACATTGAATTAATGTACTGTTTACGGACTCTATTGCGACATATTAACTTTTTGTAATGTAGCCAATACGTCGGATAATTATAAATAATGTAGTTTGTAGGTCATAAGGTTTAAATTTTAATCTCAGTTAAACCAATATAGCAATAAAATCCGTAAACACTTGTTTAATCACTACATAGTGTAAAAGAAAGTCTGTCTTCTGTCTGTCCGTATGTATGCTTAAATCTTAAAAACTACGCAGCGGATTTTCATGCGGTTTTTTTTAGTAGATAGAATTAAATAAATTCAAGTGGAAGGTTTATATTATATATTATTGACGCGGTCGCCGCCGCTGGCGACATCTAGTTACAAAATATTTTAATAAGCTCGCGTTTTTACGTAGTCACAAACAATCTTTATATTACAAAGATTACCATGATTGCGTTTATATAGGGAGGCAGAAGATTTTTCATACTGGGTTTGATTCCTAGAGCCTCTATATAATAGTGTTAGTTCAGGATATTTATTTCGAATAATAAGCCCACGAAGTCTAGGCCACACTCACATTGGGCGTACGCATTCCCCGAGAATACCCAGCGAGCATGTGCTTGCGTGCGCTCGGCTACGGAAAAGTAATCTATACAGTGTTTTAACGTCACAAACGGTCGGAACGCGAGTTATACCTACAAGCTTCGGGCTGGGTACCTACTGCATGTACACACTGTAGTACCACAGTATAAACACATACAGTAGTTTGACGCCTTTGATCTCATAGAAAAAGCCGACAACGTCTAGACAAGGGTAAGTAGGCTAGGGCTGCCACATGTAAACAATACCTACTTATTAAAAAACCGTCTATTTATTTTAAAAAAATATTACAATTGCTACGCTACATGAATAATATAGTGTTAATCACTTATCTATACATATTAATAAAATTGGAGTGACTGTTTATAATATTAAAATAACCGCTTTTTACTAAATGCATATGGATGTATACATGGTACATACACCGGGTATTGTATTGTCTGTGATACACCGAAATGACATTTTTTACAATTTTTGTCTGTTTTTCTGTTTGTTCTCGCTAATCTCTAGAACGGCTGGACCTATTTTGACAGGACCCTCACTGGCCTAATGTACCAAGGAGTAACTCAGGCTAAAAATTAATCGGGTACGCGAAGAAGTTCCCTCAGGACGCGGGTGAAACCGTGGGAAACCAGTTTATTAAATTACAATTATTAACGATAAATAATTATTATAAAACACGTTGCATTTTTCGTGCGGTGACAGATTTGTATACAAAGTGTCAGTCAGCACCTATTTCATCCCGCTGGTGTCGTGGGAGGCGGTTAAGAATATAAAGCATTTTTCGTACAAACCAAGTTAAAATAAAGCGATTGACATAGCGGTGGTTTAATGGATGGGTAACCTTGGGATCAGCTTGCAGAGCCTATGTTATCGATATGAAGTATTCTGCAGATTTTTTTCGTGCAAACTACGTTTTATTTTATGTTATATTTTATGGTTTTAGGTAAAGCAATAGACATCACGGTAATTTTATGGATGGGTGACCGGGCTATGAGATTACGGAGAACACGTGTGGGGTTTATAAAAGGGGGCCAAAAATATGGTTATTTTTGAGCTAGTATGCGCCGTTACCAAGATACATAATAATATGTGATAGGTACTTACCTAATGCGAAGGTACTAGGTACTTATTGAAAAAAAAAATATATAAGATGAAGATATATAAGATTTTTCAAAAAGTACATTTATATTTCTATTTGGCAATCTAAATTAGGTAATTCTTTGTTTGTTTTACTGTTCATAACGTATAATTAAATAATTGTTGTTACATTCCAGTAGTGTGATAGTCATAGATCTAAAACGATACATTGTTATAAAACTAGACACCTATGACGCAATACCTTGAGAATGAATTCATCGAACTGCATATAACTGCATCAGCAGAAATTTACTTGTGTGAACTGTAAAGTTTTGTACCTATATTGAAATATTGTTTTGAATCTTTAAAAGATAATTTTCTGTCAGTAATGATTAGTAGGTAATTATTTTGGCTATATTTGGAAAATATTTGAATAACTATGATAGGTGGTACCTAATACCTTTGATGTAGGAAGTTTTTCTTGTGGTTTTGTGAAAGAATTAAGTATGGAATGATAAGGTATTAAAAATCTTTTTGACATTTTTAAATGCAATTAGGTACCATTGTAGTGATATGGAAATAATGAAATGGTTATATTTTATAAGGTTGTATGGTATAGGAATGGATATTTTGTATTGTTTGTTTTAGGTTGGTTAAGAAATGTATGAAGTAGATGGGAATAATTCGGTAAATAAGTTTTCAGCAGCAATCTGATCACCCAAAATGTTGGATTCGTATGTACAGAAATATTCATTTCGTAAGTTAGCATAAATGTTTGTTATTGGTATGAGTTATTTATAGGTACACACAAATAATGAGAGAAAAGGGTGTAATTCCTTCATTTGATCATGGTGCGAACGAGATTCCTCTGTGAAAATGGTTGGTGGCCAAGATGCCTTAAATTGTGCTCCTTGTTATAAAAAATATTATGAGAATTATGTCGACAAATAAATGATGATGATAATGTTATATATGAAGTGATGAAAATATGATGAAGTCCGGCCGGACCGAATATGATAAATATGACGAATTAATAATGATGTGTACCTAGGCTAATGTAAAGGATGAGAAGAAATAAAAATAGATATTGTGATATTGTGGTTTATGCATGCTGTAGTAAATGGAATAATGTTGGCCTTTATTGAAAGTGAATGTTATTTATATTGAAATGTTGGTACGATTTTGTGGAATAAAATGTTTATATTTTTAAATTTGTTTTGTTTTTAAACGGTTATTACGTTGTGAAATAAAATAGGCGGGTCCACACAGACCGAGCAGCCTCGCGAGGAAAATGCTTCGCGAGGCTGCTCGGTCTGTGTGGACGTGGCTCGGTCGAGGAAAACGCATGTGCCGCCGCGGCCGAGCTTAGCGTGCGCCCGAGCTACCGAATTAGACACGTCCACACAGAGCGCGCAGCCTCGCGAGGAATTGGCGCGCGAGGCTGCGCGCTCTGTGTGGACGTGCCGCGGCCGAGGCAAGCGCGTGTGTCGCCGCGGGCGAGCGACCGAGCGGCCGAGCCATCGAGTTTGGATTTTTGTTTTGCCGCGGTCTGTACGCTGTTTCGTGCCTCGCTCGAACATAATAATCCTTACTAATAATATAAATTCGCAAGTGTGTTTGTATGTTGGACATTTTTTTTATAGACTCACGTCTGTATCCGCGTAAGGATAGGCAGAGTTATAATATTATTACATCCACATTTCACCAATGAAATGTTTAGATCCCACGTAATAGGGGACGAGCCTATTGCCGTTAACGGGCACATCAGCAAATTCCATGCTGCTTCTGAGAATTCGGGAAAACCCAGTAACACTTTTGCCCGACCCGGGAATCGAACCCGGGACCTCCGCTCAGCAGTCGCATACCCTATCCACTGGTCACTGAATGACGGAGGATACATTCATCATAACATTCTCATCTTTGACGCTATTTATTGTACGAATAATAATCCTTCAGTCTGTGCTTCGGTTACAGTATCCTTGCCTACAGATATTCATTTCCTATAATTCATTCTATATATTTTTCCATGTCTACCTATTCCATCCTTTAGGTATAACAATAATCGACGACCGGTTGGCAAAGCGGGAGTGTAAGCGACTACAACGCCGAAGGTCGCGGGTTCGATTCCCGCTCATGTCAAACATTTGTGTGCATGAACATGAATGTTTGTCTTGGTCTGGGTGTTTCTATGTATATATTTACAAAAAAAGTAAGTATGAGTAAATATGTATACTATGGCCCATTATTACCATTGTCTAGTACCCAAAGTAGGTACAGCAATTGGCGTCAGTCATGCAGCCGGCTAGTAAAAGCACATGCCCTATTGCAGTATGACCATTTCCAAGTACTATATTTATAAACAAAATTTATAAATAATAAGAGAGAGGAGAGACCAACAATCTCACATTGATACGTAGACCGATAGATGGCAAATATACTATTTCACTCTAATTCACAAGTCGACAATTTGTTTCATGCGCAATACATAATAGTTTTCAACTATAGTCCGTTCACAGTTATTTTACCTCTAGCTGTTAGATTGGCCAACCTGGGCGTTGTGTTGCTATATTTGGTATATAATACTCCCATCTTAAATATATATTATTGCTAAAATGTACTTATTTTTTTATTGCCTAAGCGATCGTATTAAATATTTGGAAGTAATGTTTGTAACAAAACCTCTTGATATTGGCATGGCTATATGCATGTACATTTATTTTCTTACGAAATAACTAATTTCCTATGAAGATAAGTAGTTATAATAAAAATGTTGTCTATTTAATATATAAAGGTAAACGCATCATAATTACGCCAACGTGAGGTTCTAATTATCAAATACAAAAACTATAAATTTAATTTTCATATTTATTTTGAATAAGAATGATGTGGGTGTCATATTACACCTCTGCCTACCCCTGCATGGAAACAGGCGTGAGTCTATAAGAATGATCCATGTGGACTGCCAATGTTATGATGATTCGTAACTGCTGTTATATTCTGTATCAGACTCAGAATTTAATTCTATTATGAACCTGTCCATTTCAGCATCCGTAGACCCATCTGTTTCACGAAGCTTGTCTTCAATGTGGCGCTCATATTTGCATTGTTTTTGTCAGTCTTCTGCAGTGATAGATTGAAAAGCTTCTTCAGCTAAATTCACAATGTTGGTTGCCTCTTGTCTTAAATTTTTGCTTGTGACTCGCCTTTTAATGAGACTCCACATAAGTTCAATTGCGTTTAGCTCGCAGTGGTATGGCGGTAATCTAACCACTTTTCGGCCATGAGCTTCAAGCATTTGAATTTTTGAAGCATTTCCACTAATATTGGGTAAAATGTTATGCATGGGTAATCCTATTTTACTTTCCTGTCATCACAGCTAGGACCAAGAATCAAACACCACAGAGTACAATTCCAACATAAAGAAAATAAACACCGACATCTGTCAGAGGTAAAATAACTGTGAACGAACTGTATATTTTCATGTTCTGAATTCAAACTTTATGACAACTACAATTTTGTTTTTTCCTACGGTGCCGAGGCTGCCGCGCTCTAGGCCGCGTTCACATTTGTCTGATGTAATCTGTCGTGAAGTCGTCTGTCGTGTCGCGACAGACAATGTCCCGGTCTGCGACAGAGAGGGGGGAGAGGTGTGGGGACGGTACAGCGCGAATTAAGACATTGGACTCAGATTAATTGTAAAAAACATTTATTTAATTATAACAGTATATTTAAAATATAAAATAGTAATTGCTAATGTTAGATCTACAAAGGTTTTTATAATAAATTAATGCTAAGATGACAATAGGATTATCTAGATAATTTGGTGGGGAGAGATGTGCTGACGAAGCTAACATTGTTGGGTTCCGTACAGTTAACTCGCGCAACACAACTCGTCAGACTAATGTGGACGCGCCACTGTCTGTCGTAAAGCGTCAGACGCGCGTTTGCAATTGTGCGCAATGGACGACGAACTAATTGACTTCCTTTTTATAATATTATTCGTATACAGTACCTATAGATGAGCTAATTGAATACGAAATAATATAATCCTATGTAAATAATTTATGGATATAATTGGATATCTACTTAATCTGAATCGGATAATTCATCAAAAACATTGCGAAAGTGTGAACTCCACGAGAGTCAAGACAGAACTGATTTAAAATTGTGTCAGATCGCGACAGACGGCGACAGACAAATGTGAACGGTAAGTAATTACGACAGAGACCGTCACGATAGATCACGTCAGATAAATGTGAACGCAGCTTTATTCTATGGCCTCGCTCGTTCGGGGACTGTTTCCTCGCGCGGCAAATGCCTCGCGAGGCTGATCGCTCTGTGTGGACCCACCTAATGATTAACAGTTTGTAAACCTATTAAAATCAATTGAATAGTAATGTTTTATTAAATGATAAAATACTGTATTTTATTTAGAATGTTTTATTGCATTGTCTTATTTAAGTATTCTGTTATAAAAATTGGTGTGTCAAATAATTTTGTCAAAAATTAATTAGAATTATACATAAAAAATATATTATTAATTTGCGATGACTTTAAATAATGTATGATGCAGTTGCTGTTTCTTTTTGTAAACTTTTCTTTTTTTTAATTACACAGTTTTTATAGGATGTGCTGTATTGTGACAGACTTTTTATTTGAAAGTTATATTATACTGTGTTGAATTTAACTTAATTAGTAACTAAAATTACTTATATACATGAAACACTTATAAAAATGTCAGGTCTTTTTTTATGAAGTTTAGTTTTTATTTTATTTTACCTTGTTTATTATTGTTATATAATGTTCGAGTTAAAATGTATATTGTCAACAGTGCATAATAGTAAATACTAGGTATAATTTTTATTTTGTTTTATAACCTTTTTTTTACGCAATGAATTACGGTCAATTTTTTAAATGTTGTAATGGAAATTGTTTTTTTTTACACCAAGTGTGTCATTGATATTTACTTATTTCAAAATTTTCTTTTTATTTTTGTTTCACTTTAATGAATAATTGTATTTTTCCTCATATTCTTTTATTTTGTGTACTTAACAATTGAAATAATTTTGTCTTATAAAAAAAAACATTTAACCATTTTTTTATTTTATAAAAGGGGGGAGGTGTAGTGTGTAGCGCGCCTTCCCTCCTATATATTCTATTGTAACCCGTGTACTACGACCATTAAACTCTAATAATTCAAACTATTAACATCTTTCTTTTGTTCACCACCATACAACCTTGCAATTTAATATTGCTGAACTTGGCTAAAGCTTAGAATACGTAAAGCAGTTATTATAATATTTAGACTGTAGTCAGCTAGAAGCCATAGTTATACCTTTTTTTTATTATTTACCTTTTTGGGAACAGTCCTATTGACTGTCAAATTCCAAACAATGTTTTATCCTCCAAATCCCCTGGGGTCGATTTTAAAAAAAAAATATATTTTTGACCGGAGATCTTTTATTTCTAAGCCACTTTTAATCCGAATCTCAATTCAGCTGTTTAGTCACGGCTAATGCGACTGATAGACTTTCGTATGTATAATATCTATATGGACTCAATGTACCTGCCTGAAGATTATTTTTTTATATCGTCACCCCTATATCCCCGAAGCGTTAGGCAGAGGTGTCATATTACACCCACATTTCATGAATTTCAAGTCCCACCTAATAGGGGCGAGCCTATTGCCGTTACCGGTCACAATGCCAGACTCCGTGCTGCTACTGAGAATTCGGAAATCCTTTAAAACTAACCTGCCTAAAGATATAAACGTTATGTGGTTAAATATATTACGTTCTTCAGAGATAGCCTTCAAAAATCCACAGGCTATATTCAAAAGATCGATGAAGTCTTAATGCCGTTTTATGGTACTTACAAACCTATCGCTGAAGACACTCTTCGTGTTTATAGACAGATTGACAGACTTTATACCTATACTATAGTATAAAGGCTCACTTAAACTGTACTAATAAAATTCTGACTAAGTACATCATTACATTTTGAGTACCCAGCTTTAATACAGTTTTAAAATTATTGGCCTGATAGTAAATAGTAAAGATGCCTTTAAGCCGGAGAGGCGAATCACCAATGGATTCGTTTTAAGACGCACTGCTAATCTATTGACGATGCAAAGGTTATCCGCGCGCCTCTAGCGGCAAATTTGGAAGTTGTCCGGGTACAACACTTTTGACAGCTTTCACTACAACTTTGCTTCGAGGTTATAGCATAAAGCATAGATATTTATATAGAGGCGCATCTCTTATGGGCGCTCTGTAGACAAACTTTCTGTGACCCAAATTGCCACTTGGCGGCGTGGCAGTCGCGCTGTGACAGCTGTCTCTATGCACGAACTTACGACATCCGCCAACACGCCAATTGGAATCGGCACACGAAATCCTTAAGAAATGCGCTTCTATTATGTACATCTGTATGCATTGGTTATAGTGGTAATTTTCTAACTTCCAAGTTCGCCGCTAGAGTCGCTAGTTAGAATCTTAGCATCGCCAATATATTATTATATACTCTTAGTGCGTTAATGACTGACTGACAGACAACTCACAGCCGATGCTACTGGATGCGAGAAGCTGAAATTTATCATATATGTTCCTTGTGGAAGGGGTGCACTAAGAAAGGATTCGAGAAAAATGTGTGGGCGTTGCTTCTCTAGTTTTGTTTGAAAATAAAAGTGGTAAAAGTTATACCGTACACAGTTTTATAACCAGGTTACTTTATGCGACGGTAGTCCGCAATCAAATATCTAAGTCAGTCGACAAATACATTTGAAAGCGGCGATGAAGTTACCTATCACTTAACACAAAGATAGCCTTTAGTTTAGGTGAAAATTATATTTGTGAATATAACTACATTATGTTAAGCAGAACTACAGTTAAAGTATTGTTAATTGATGGATCGATTAGGTATTTTTTATTAAAGAGCCATCTATCATCAGATTTCCTAAAATCGCCTCTTAGCGCACCTCTATGTAGACTTCCCAATAAAACATACATGCCAAACAGCTTCTTCCGCTCCATAGTTTCGGCCACGTGAGTAAATAAATGTGGTTTCGGCTGAGTGTTGCCTGCCATTCAGACAGCAATGGAAGATTTTCATAGATATTGATATTTTATAAGTTACTTTATACCGAGCGATTACTTAATAACTCCATATCTCAATCTCAAACTACTTTGCTGCTGATCCCAAGTAAGTAAATAAAATACAAAATATATCATTCAGAACCAGAAGCGAAAAATAATGTAATACAGCACAATATTAAGCGTTTCAAAGCAGTCCCAGATAAGCTCAACCGCTAATAAACGTCGGTTAGTATATCTTTGCTCCTGCTCTATGAAAGATAATTACAAACGCAATTAACAACTGCAAGGACTGTACTTAGTTAAATGGGGGAGGTGAAGGTGGTTAAATAATTTACCTCCTTTATTGTAAATCCTACCGGAACCTACCCCATGTCAAAGTAGTTATACCAAGTAAGTATACTTTTAATATCTTATTTATCGCGGTTAAGACCTGCTAAATGAACTTTTAGGTTATTTAATTATCGTAACTACTCCTTAAAAAAATATGCATTTTTATCCTCTTCGTCTTCTCGAGAAGAAGAAGAAAAATATGCATAAAAATATTAAGATAGTACTTTGGTACATCAAAATTCTAGGAGTTAAAGTGTGCGTGTGGACTTAATATTACGTATACACATAAGGAATTTAAATAAATATTCCGATTCAAACCGTTCCTTACTCGAGAATGCCTTGTCTTGTCTCACGGATCTCTAATAAGGGTCTCGCCTCAAAGTTATTCATGTGGAACCTTTGTCAAGCTGAGACGAGGTTCGTTGCCTTTGAGATTGCACTTTCATAGCGGTCGAAAGGGATTGGTACTTTTTCAACGTCCATTGAAGACGTGCCTTTTAAAATGAAACCATCTACAATGTAACTAAAGTAGATTTTGTTTGACAAAAGTACCGAGGTTTCTTCTCTAAGTTTCTTCTACACTTAGTTGCTATTGTGTAATATAACCTCATTTCTAGCAAAGAAAGTGAATGACCTTCATGGATTATTTTCACTGCAGTGCCATAAATTCAAGTTTCTGGCCATTTCTGGCTAATGCAACGTTTCCACTAAAAGAATATAGAGCCCTCATAAATTGCTGCACAATCAAAATAAGCTGTGAATTTATGGTGAAATAAGCGGGGCAATATTCACTAAATATTTAGTAGTGCACTTACTTATTCCATTTTCGTTTAGTTGATTAATATTTTGCTTGGTATTGCAAAAAGTAATTAAAAAAGCTATTTATGATACTTATGTACCTATCTGCAAAATATCATCAAAAACGCTTCACATAACATAGCAAATGTAAATAATGTAACGAAAAAGGGCCTTTGGGGTGTGTTAGAATGAAAAATGTGAGTTGGATGTTACAATAAAAATTGATTTATTTCTCCAATAAATTTAAACATCATTTAGCGAGCGTTTCACTAGCGAAAAAAATTACTATTTAAATGTTATTAAAAAAAGATATAAACAGGGTCGCGTGATTCGGCGATGGTGAAGGTTTTGTTGAGGGTTCGCCTGACGGTTCGTCCAGGAGAAGTGGTCACTTAGCTCGTCTCGCAGCCGCCAGAAAAGGAGCGTGCGCAGCCAGCGCTTCAATATTTATAGTCCGTTGCAGGGCGCGGGCGGCGGGGTCGACCGGGCCGAGTGATGCGTCAAGGATTGAAGTCACAATAAATATTACAATGTTATAATACATTATCTTATAAACTGGCCGATTATACAAAATACTTATTCCAGTAGGTACGTTCGCTTTAAAACTACTCGGGCTTCTTACTTTTTTGTATCTACAAAGCTTCTTTATCTGTGCGATTCATAATTAATCGTATAAGAAATAAGACTAACGGTGCCGATTTCTGTTATTTTTAAATAAATTATACCCACGGCTATTTCATTTTCGTTATTCGATTTTAATTGCTTTAATTTATTCGGTATCGGTAGACAGTCGAACTTTATTATAAAAAATACAATTAAAACATCACAGTAAAATAAAATGCTTTTGTTTATAAAAGATCAAATATGAATTTTATAATATATTTCTTTTTTTAAAAGCGAGTGGAATGTTCAATATTTTTATTCGCAATCAAATTAAGATACTTACTATTCCATATTTTTAAAGGTTCGTTATAAGAGATCTATTTTTCTCCACTGATCTGGAAAATGATAATATAAAATCGCATAATTGGCGATGCTAAGATTCTAGCTAGCGACTCTGGCGGCGAAATTTAGAGGTTGTCCATGTACGACTCTTTCACAGATCACTACTACTTTTGACACTTTTGACAGCTCTCAATACAATTACCACCATAACCTCGAAGGAAAGTTGTAAGCTGTCAAAAGTGTCATACCTCCACAACTTCCAAATTTCGCTGTTAGAGGCGCGCGGATAATCTTTGCACCGCCAATAAGACTGCTCTATCTAATGATAACTAAAGAATAGTTTACACTCATAACGAGAGACCGGATAATATGCATTTGCATATTTAAGCCATTTCCAGCGCTAATAGCATATTTTTCCTAAGATCTAGTGATGATGCATATTATCGCTATAATTTATAGTATTTTGTAGCTTTATTCATGGGATGGCGGCAGTTTTGCCAGAAAATATAAGCACTAACATAGCACCCAAGTTCAAATTCTGCCCAGTTACCAGAGTTGATGTGGAGCGAAGGCATAATCTTACCACTGAACATTTAGAACAATTGTTAATGTTTACAAAAATATTAAATACTGTAATATGTTACTGTATCGATTATCGTCTATCAATGGATAGTTTACTAAATGTGTGCTGATTTTGTAATAAAAAATCTAAAACATTGTAGCTTTGTATTTTATTATAAAACAATAAATTATAAAGATACAAACTTAATAAAGTAAAACTTAAAACACGGATTTCCTATCAATAAACTTAAATCTAAAGGAATAATATATACAAAACAAAAAAAAATGTTATTCAATAAAATCCTTGCGTTACTGACTGACTGACAGACAAGCTACAGCCGAAACTACTCGGCGCAAGAAGCTGAAATTTAGCAGGTGTGTTCCTTGGGGACTGTAGGGGTGCAATAAGACGGGATTTCCCGAAATTCCCACGGAATCGGGCAAAACGGGAAATTCGATAATAAATATGCGTGCGAAACCGCTGGAGTCGACTAATGTTGCATATTCTGTCAGTTTTCGTGCATATTTCAAGCATTTTTTGCATACATATTTCAAGCTTTTGATGTTGCATATAATCCGGTCTCTACTCATAACTATAACATATACCTAAAGTTGGTGCCACGAGAAGATAGACTTTTTGTAAACACACATTCAGGGCTTCACAACCTTTTTTCAAACAGTTGTATTTTAGATTTTATACTTTTTGAACAGTCTTTTTATTTCAATGCGTAATTATGTCACTATGTTTTTAAATTTATATTGTTAAATTTTACTAAAATAAAAATATTTGATTTGTGTTTGAATGGTCAAATGTTCATTATATTTGCCGATTTTTTGTCGTTTTACAAGTAATTTATTCTGTAAATTAAGAAAAAATAGAGTAACATGTATGATAATGATAGAATACATACATTTTACTCTATTATTGACATGATTTTTTTTAAATCATTGACAGTAAATCATTTGCTCTATGTAGCCTACCTATCCTAAAATATTAAATTATTGACCAACAATGAATAATATTACAGATAACTAACAATTACCTTGCATAAAAATTTCTAGGCATGGAGATTTTACGTTGTCTGTGAAAAAAATCGTCAGAATGAACTCAAACAAAATCCATTAAAAGTTACGGTGGTCTGAAAACGAAATTTATTTTTTAGGTATAAATAATTTTCTGCGCGACTAATAGTTTGCCATCTGCTATTCTGCACCCGCTTTTTCGAGATGCTGGCAGCGGGAAGAGCGTTGCGATTCTATAAACTTGTATTTAACTTTACATTTACCCCTTCTTGATAACTAAAAAAAATAATGTTGTCCTCTGATAAATGCATGTTAAGGCCAAGAATGTAACATTTCAATGAACTAACGCCAAATGTTGGCATTCTAGGCGTCAGTACCTCAAAACATTAGAAAATCTTGTTGACAGTGCATAATATCGATAAAAACCCGATCCATTGACATATTAGTTTCCAATGACACGTATCTATGTACCGTTGCGCTCATTGGATTTGACATTATTTGTTTTTGACAGAACTATCGCTAAGTCACTTAGTAGAAATTCTTTATTTACAAAAAGTCTACGTTCTCGTGGCACGGACTATACCTATTTAGAACTGCTTCCACAGATTACAATACGTACTTATATAGGTACATACAATGCAATACGTTGGCATTGCTGACTTTATATTCTAATAATTTTCACCTATTTATTATTCTGTTGCTAATCTAGGCAGTCAATTATGAAACACGAATAGCAAAGCGTCATCGACATGATAGCATTTCTAGTAGTACTATTTATACTGCCATATTATGTTAGTTACCAAATACTTATTAACAAGAAACGTAATACCTACATGTACTGCTGTAACCTAAATTAGAACAATCAGCACACAACCGTAAACTGCAAGAAATAAAAATTGCGGTAAATATAGAAAGCCTTAACAAATCCTAAAGCAAGGGGCTTAGTCGTACAAACAAGAGATTGCAACGGTTTTCTTTCTAGCAAAACTGCACGTTTCCTTGTCGGTATTACGGCAATTTGTGGCTGGAACTGCAGTAGCAATGTATGTATACAGCAGTACTAGTTCATTCCGTGCACGCTATTAAATCGATCTGGTTCCTAGTAGATACTATACAAAGAGCTTAACTCACTAACCTAAGCACTTTGCTGGAAATTACATCATGCAGGTTCTTTTAATGTATTTAAGCTTTCGTGGTCATTCACGTGTATAATATATATAATAGTCTGTCGGGCTATGTACCACGTACATTTGCTTACAGTTGCCGATATTTCGGCACTGTTGCAAGCGCCATTATCTTCATTCGATAGTGGGCAAACGAGCAGACGGATCGCTTGATGTTAAGCGATTATCGCCGCCCATGGACACCTGCAACACCAGAGGAGTCACAAGTGCGTTGCCGGCCATTTAAAAAGGAATACGCTCTTTTCTTGAAGGTTTGAAGGTCGTATTGGTTCATTCAGAAGATTATTCCACAGTTTAGATGTGTTAGGCAGAAAGTTTCTAGAGAAACGCACTGCTGTGGATTGCCAAACATCTAAATGATTGGGATGGAAATGCTGTCGCGTAGAACAATGGTGGAAAGATGCGGCAGGGATTAATCTGAACAATTCCTAGCTATAAAAAATTTCGTGATTCTAGTTCAACGGGAACTACCATATAGGTTTTCGGCCCAAAACCTATAGGGTACTTACGGTTGACCTAGAATTGTTACTTTTGATTAAAACCAAGGTCTTACAGCACAAGCAAAATTAAGGTTAATTTTGGTACTTACAAGTTTTCGCAAAAATCAAATTTTGACCATATCTTTTTATCGGGTTGACCCAGGACCCTGATTTTTATACACCTAATAGGAACCAGTAGTTCAGTATCTGGTATAAATTTCAATTTGCTAGGTCCACCCGTTCCTGAGAAAATCGGTGGTGACACACGGACAGACAGACAGTCAGACAGACAGACAGACAGACAAGAAAGTGATCTTACAAGGGTTCCTTTTTTTACCTTGTGAGGTACGGAACCCTAAAAAAGGAATAAAGAAGCGAGTAGACCGATTTACTTGTTCGTAACATTCATCTACCCGCAATTCTTCATGCTGGCTCTGTTCTGGTTTGTTTTAAGACGTGTAATATTATCTACATCCAAATTTCACAATGTTATGATTTTGTAGGTCCCACGTAATAGGGGGCGAGCCTCTTGCCGTTACCCGGGAACATTACCAGACTCCGTTCTGCTACTGATAATTCGAGAAACTCAATAACACTATTGTTCGACCCGGGAATCGAGGCCAGGACCTTCCCCGGTAGCAGAGGCCCACATTATGCACTGGACCACGGAGGCAGTCGGCAAATAAACCACATTACTAGAGACCGGATTATATGCAACATAAAAAGCTTGAAACACGCATGCAAATATGCATGAAAAATGTTTGAAGTATGCACGAAAACTGACAGAATAAGCAACATTAAATGACTATTTTATTAGTTTTGTAAATATTATTCCTTTAGATTTAAGTTTATTGTTAGTACATACTTGTTTTAAGTTTTACTTTATGAAGTATGTATCTTTATAATTTATTGCTTTTTAATAGAATAACAAAACTATCAAGTTTTAGATTTATTATTACAAAATCAGCATACATTTAGTAAACTATCTATTGATCGACGATAATCGATATAGTAACATGTTACATTATTTAATATTTTTGTAAACATTATCATTCAAGTATTGTTCTAAATGTTCAGTGGTAAGATTATGTCTACGATCATTCAAAATATTTTTATACGTCGAAAATGATCGCTCCACATCTACTGAGGTAACTGGGCATAATTTAAACTTGGGTGCTATGTTGGCGCTTATATTTTCTGGCAAAACTTCCACCGTCCCATTAATAAATCTACAAAATACCGTAAATTATAGCGATAATATGCATCATCACTATATCTTAGGAAAAATATGCTATTAGTGCTGGAAATGGCTTAAATATGCAAATGCATATTATCCGGTCTCTACACCATTACAATCCTTAAGTAATATAACTTAAAAATCAATACGACCTCCTTCTAAGGTGTTTGACCTCTCTGTCATTGTCTATTCATTCAATGTGTCAAAGATATTAAATTTGATGTTGTCATTGAACCAAAACACTGTGAACACTATAAGTATTTTCGCTGTTTGATGAATTGCATGACAGTTCATGACTGACAATTATAATGATGTAACCTAAGAAAATTTAAGCGATTATTTATAAATATCGAATTAATTAGTAAAGGACATTGAATCGTAGTTACCGATTTTAGATCTTCGAAATAAATTCATATTAAAAGTGTTTTGCAAATACATTCAGAAATAAAACGCAGTACATAATATATATATTTTTTTATTATTCCTCACTGTCACTCGAAATAAAACTCATTTCCGAATCGGAATCTTCTCCGACAGAAATAATTAACTGCTGATCTCGAATTCGGTCGAGGTGGACATATTTATCCCAGTCGGTAGATATTGCTGACTGTGTTTTTTCTACGACTTTCCTCCAATTTTCTGCAGTTACATTTTGGCAGGCCTCCTCCAGCAATTCAACATCTTATTAGCCGTAAACGGCGGAGTCATGTTATTTTTGGCTGCATAACCTGAAAATAATAAAAAGAAAACAATGATGAATGAATCTTAAAAAATACTGTATCCTCGGTAGCATAGAATATTGGTTACACAGCCATTCAAAATAATTATAACTAGGTGTATCCGAGCAAATACTTTTTCTCAAACAGGCTCTGTAAATGTCGTTATGTTTTCATCCATGAACCAGAAAGTACGCACCTTTTATTTGAGCCCAAATTAATTCTATGGCATTGTACTGACAGTGATATGGCGGCAATCTTAAAACTTGATGTCCACGTTCCTTGGCCGTCTCATCTAGTTTGTAGGTGGGCATTGGAGGCTTGTGTAATTTTACCAAATGTACTAATTTTTCTTTTAACATTGTCATGTCGGCATCCACGTTATTTTTTTTCAACCACTCTACGAGCACGGCTTTATTATTTTGCGAAGTAGGTGGTTTATTGAGTTGCCGGGAATGGTACTTCGCGTTGTCCATTACTATAATACTCGGTTCTGTTAAATTGTTTAGTAAATATACAAACCATCCTTCAAATTTATCGCCATTCATCTCCTCATGATAGTCTCCTGTTTTATTTGATTTAAAGGCAAGAAGAGCGTGAGGTATAAATCCTTTTGCGTTCCCGGCGTGACATATGATAAGCCTCTCGCCTTTGCCCTCTGGTACTTTGGTAGAGGAATGAGCGGTATTGTCTGTCCACGTTTTACCCACAGTGTGATTAGCGTTCAGCCAAGTCTCATCGAGGAATATTACATTGTCCCAGTTTTGAATTTGTTTTGCAGCCTCTAAAAACGTAACTCGCGCAAGCGCAACATCTCCCCCTTCCATTATTATTTTCCTTTTATTAACTTTTGTCCAGCTCAATCCCACTTTGTGCAACACATGCCATAATGATGTAACGCCTCCAGTAAACAGCTCAGCCTCTTTTAGTGATTTGATTAATTTTACCAATGTAGGGAACTCATTTCTCTCATAATACCCATAAATATGGTTTCGGATTGCCACCACATCGAAACTATCTTTGTCAGTTACTGAAGCTTTACGCACACGTTTCTTCAGAGAGGACAGCTTCTTGTCTTCAAAACCAGTATCTCCGAATTTTTCTTTCGTTATTCGAGAAACTGTAGTTTTGCCGATGTCCAGGGCTGCCGCAACTCTGTCCACAACCCTGTCAATTGGTATTACCGGGCCCCCGTTTTCGCGCTCTCGTTCAAAGAAAGACCTCAAACGAAGCACTAACTCACGGCTTTGAGAGTTTAAAACGATCTTTTTTGTTGTTTTCGGCATTGTACATACCAAATAAAACACAACAAAAAAATAAAAAATAACACGCCAAACAGAAAGAAACACAAACGACATACAAGGCAGATGCACTCGTACTGACGTTTTCGATCACAAGATGGCCGCTCCTATTCATCGAGTTCATGTGGATTCAATGGTGTCAATCTCTACTGACAGAGGTTCCGTTTCATGCATCTGACAGTTTCAGGATTATATTTAAATAATTTAGTTACAGTTAACAATAATTATAAATATAGAGAGAGACATACTAGTATCAATTTAATTTGTAATTTTAATAGATATTTATTTTTATAATTGTTTTTATTTGCCAATTTATTTTCATAAGTTGAAAGTAGTATGCGTGACATGTAAAATGAGAACTGTCATGCAATTCATCATACAGCGAAAATACTATAATTGTAAAGTTATATAAAAAACCCAAACGTTTTCAAGACTAAAGACCGAACAACCGCAAGAGGACATTGAACTAAAGTTGTAATTAAGAAATACTTCAGAAGTTCTCTAACTATTAATCACCTGGAGATGAAGTTCATAAGCTGGTGCGCTCAAAAGTGTTCTAACTTTAACTACTTATGTTACATGAGCGTTTTCTTTTTAATACTTGAGGGCAAACTACAGCATCTATTATAAAGCAAAGTAAAAGCATAATACTCTTTTGTATGTTATAAAAGTATTTAACTACATTTATATTAACAAAGGCTTGATAGACAGTCTTTTGAAATTTGAAATCTTATGATATTTTGTGAGATATGATTTATAGGGGTAACTTTTATGATTTTTTTTCGCTTAGAAATGCTACTCCCGCATTAGAAATATAGCCTGTTAAAAACATTCAGTCGACATTCAACGGACCCAAAGAACACCCAGTCTCCAAACAACAATTTGTGGATCACAAAAACCACGGAGGGGGGATCACAAGGGGACCTAACATAACCTAATTACTTGAGTTACAGTCTCACCTAACCTTACGGGCTTTTACAGTAACATATATACGATAACTCTAATATTTGACACAGTGTGCATAAAAAAAAAGACAAATTGCCAAATTTTCTTTTTTTATTTTGCTATGATAGGTAGAGTAGACTGGGAGAGAATGCCTAAGGCATTAAGTCCGCCTTTATACGCTTCAGTGTATATAAAGTTATTAAATAGAATAAATATATTCAAGTACCGATTTTAATTGACTGTCACTGTGTACATTACTCTCAGCATCGAAAGCTCAATACTGAAACGCATAAAATCCATAGTTTTAATGACACTTCAGACCGACAGAGTTGAATGTAGCCTTTTATTAGCGTTCATTAGAAGTCTTGCTTCTCAAAAATGAATGATAGTTGCTCTTTATCAAGTTTATTAGTATGCTATTACTAAATCAAATCATTAATAAACAGTAGGCCTCTATAAGAACGACTGACAGCTGAGGGGAATGGTTTACTTGTAACGTTAAAATCATGTAAAACTCCTAAAAAGTTTTTTCAAATGTTGACTTAATTTTTTTTATTGCTCCTGTAATAGGAATATATTCTGTATCGTGGGGACGTTCAATTAATTCAATGAACGCCAACAAAAGATAATCCAGGCTCTAAACAACAATTTATGAAACCCACATACTGGACGCAGTGCCAAGCGGCGAGGCGTCCGCTTAGAACGATATACAACAACCGGTCAATTCCTAAAATATTATAAATAATTATGTATTGTTTGTTGATTGTAAAATATATTATCATTTCCAGGTATAGCAACAAGAACAGAAAAAAACTAATCTATTCATAAAACTGTCTACTAGGCAATATATTTGGCACATGTATTTGTGCCAAATCCATTACCTTGTGGCTTTTTTATACAAACCTTCATCCCTTTAGAGACAGAATTTTCCAAAAAAATCAAATATGACCCAGAATTTTTGTCAATCTCTATGTCAATATTGTGCTTTAATTGTGAAGGCATAATGAGATAAAATTAGTAATATAATGTCATTCGCCCTCCTAGCGTCATCCCAGTTAGAACCTGGGGTCGGCTTTCTATTCTTACCGGATTTAACTGAATATTAGCTTTTCCTCAGAGCGACTCGACCTCCGGACGTCTGAACTCCGCATACCAAAGGAATAGCTATATTCTATGGTTTAGACTAGTATCAGTTTATTCATAAGTAGGTACTGACTCCCTATAACGACTGTCAAAGATCTTCATGATAGCCGGGACGGCAATGTGCTCTTTAAGGCACGGGACAAGCGATGACCTACAATTCAATATGCACATAACTCCGAAAAGTCATTTATGCGCCGTGGATTCGAAGCCCTCAGCATGGCAGTCTGTTGATATCTCCACTAGGCTATCGCTGCCTACATAATGTATTGATGTTAAATAATCAGTTCCAAAAAACAATACTCAAATGAATTTTCTTTTGCAGGTTGAAAAGTAAAATCAAGATGGAATCTGATGAAAACTGCCGACCAAAGAGAGAAGAAATTGGTAAGAAGGTTTTAATTAACTCAGAGCTCCCTTTGATCTCTAAATATAATTAGATACTTCACTGCAGTTTATGCTTAAAATCTTCTGCAGTCAGCAAAACCTTGGAATACGATTTTACTAGATTGTTGACCTTTCACATTTTCCCTTGCGTTTTATACGTAGCATTATCACATTTACCGAGGCCCGTTCATTATCAAACATCGTGATCGCGAAATATTTTTAATTGGATCCTAAATTACAGGGTTCCCCACTTTAGATTTCCAGCCGTTTTTTATTTCGCTTTCAGTTTTCATAATTACTTTGTCAGGCAAAATTTAGCACATAAATAACAAACGTGTCAGAAGTTAACATCATAATTATAATAGAAAACGTTTCTCTCTCCGTATTTTATACTACAGGTGCGTTTACGAGAAACTTTAAGTTTAATTACACATTGAACTATGTATGTAAAGTAAGGCTTGTTTCAGAAAACTCAGAGGTACAGCCGCCGCGGGCCACCGTTGAGAAACCCTTTCTTCTCTCTGATGGGAGGTGAGATAACACGGCTCATTATGTTCCTACATGGCTGCCTGTCTGTATATTTTACCTATATCTACAATAAAAACTATTTACTGTACTAAAATAGATAATTTGGAAAATAATTCGAGGTTTATTAAAATACTAGCTGTCCTGGCGAACTTCGTACCGCTATATATGTATTATACATATAAACTTTCTTATTGAATCATTCTATCTATTAAAAAAACCACATTAAAATCCGTTGCGTAATTTTAAAGATTTAAGCATACATAGGGACAGACAGGCAGAAGACAAACTTTGTTTTATACTATGTAATGGTAATGATAATGAAGTACCTACTTCGGTAAAAGGTAAAAAAGCTTAGAAAAGATTTCAACACGAGTTTGAACTAAGATATTACATTCAACCATTTTGTAGACGCTTATAGAAGGAATGATAGAGGTTCTTTTTCATCTTACATGAGTTTTTTGATTTATTGTTTCTTAAATAAGTATCTGATTTCAGTATAGACAAGTTTTTTTAAATTGTTTAAGTGTTCGTGTCTCATGTGTCACAACTCTCCGTGCAGTGTTAAACGACGATAACCGTGCAGTAAAACTTCATTCATTCACATACAGATTGGTGGATTTAAGCTTTTTATCCGTTCATTAGGTTCAAAGACCTTCAGAGTATTCTAGAAGATACCATTCTATTATCTAGATTGTACGGCTTCATGTACTTTGTACAGGATTTTAAGCGTTTAGTAGGTACTTGAAAGTCAACTCTATGCGGACGATCTTCATACATTTAACTCTAAAGTACCATTTACTGAAGATTCCCAGCAAACTTTCACCCTTCTTATTTAGCAATTTACGTAAAAGGCGAAGGCGTATTTGATTTAAATTTAAAAGTGTATATTTACTCTGTTAGATGATTTGTCCTATGTAATGACAAGTAATTACAAGCTAATATAGTTACTAGAAGACGCATTGTGTCTTTCTGATTTTTATTACAACCAATCATTTTGCGAGAAAGGCGTACGGTAAAACATTGATACAAAAAAGTTGTCTTTACCATTATGATAAAAAGAAGAACTGCAAACTCATTTGCCAAAGAAAAACGATTTCAAAATGCTCCAAAATGTGCGCGTTCTCTCTGTAAATTTTTTGCGTGTGTTCGCCATGACGGTTATCTCGAAAACTAAATCTTCAGACCTTGATCAAATTTAAATAGGACCACTCGCGAAGCACCAGCTTAACGGACATCAAAAACAGTTCACCTTGTGAAAAGTATTGAGGTAACAAATATACCAAAAAAATCTGTGGAGTTGAGAACACTCTACTTTTTGAAGTCGGTGAAACAGAGTCCAATATTGTCAGAATATATTATTAAGTTGCGGAGTGTGAGGCTACCAAATAATATACGTATCTCAACCTTGAAAGAGAATTTTGAAAGTATTGTAAGTCTATATTAATATTTATAAACTTTTAATGCCGGCTTTCATAATTTTCTTTTATGTATAGAAGGGTCTTCAATCAGTCCACGGATTTATGTTGAAAGACTTTAACCCTCTGGCTCTGTACTTTGTTAGGATGGCCTGTTAGGATGGCCTTTTAGTCAACTTTATATAATTATGTAGATTCCCACTCTGATTTCGTATATAATTATGTTACAAGTTTATAAAGTTTCATTTCAAAGGTTTGGTTTAGCTTGCTTGGCTGACCGGTGTTACGGCCCGGCCACGGCACACAGCGGCGGCGGCAGCGGCGAGCGTTTTCGATGTACATCGCGCGCTTTACTCCACCGCGGCGGCCGATGACGCGTTAGAGTAAACGCGCCATGTACATCGAAAACGCTCGCCGCTGCCGCCGCCGCTGTAGGCCGTGGCCGGGCCGTTAGAAGCCGCGCTGTACCATTCACAGCGATCATGATAAATAGTTGTTTGTTGTAATATAAATGAAAAGGCTCTAAGTATGAACAGTATTCAAATATTGTCTAGTTAAAATGTGTATTAGAGAACAGGACAGGTTGACTGGATATAAAATGCGACTAAATTCATGAAGTGTCTTCCTCAAAAACATGTTTGAGAAAAATGTCGAAATGAAAGTGATTTTATAATGGCAACATAAATATTGGAGTTTCATACAAACTAGATTCCCCAGTATGTGTATGGCCAATGTAAGAACGGTGAAATATTATATAATAAATATAAGGCTGAAGGTCTTAGCCCACTTACACGACTCGCTTCACACTCAAACAAAAAAATATAATTCAAATGGCATCCTTTAGCACACAGGGCGCTGTTTGCTAATTTATGTGCCAATGTAAAGAATACCTAAATAACAATTAGCAATATTTAAAGTCCATATTTGAATGATATTCTGTTGGTTGGGTGACTTGGATATGAGGCGAGTCGAGTAAGTGGGCTAAGACCTTAAGTCTCTTGTTGAATTTAGTCCTTGTTTTGAAATAAGATTAATTTTATCAACAGGGTGGAGCTGGAAGCGTGGCTGGACAAACCGACTTACTCTCACGGCGAGTCCATTCGAGTCGGCCTCGTCGTAGCCAACCATTCCTCTAAAACTGTGCGACGGATTAAGGTAAGTTCTAATGCCATCATCATCATCATCATTATCGTCCTCATCATAATCAGCCTGCCATAGTCCACTGCTGCTAATTAGGAACAATGCCATTTACTCCTTATACTCCTTCGTGACTTGATAATTTTATTGCACCTGTGTAGCGGTTACTACATAGGACCTATAATCGTGTTTTCTTAGTTCAGTCGGTGTATTAGTTGGAAAAATAATATAATAATTAGTGGCATTTATTACGAGCGACATCTAACGGACACAGAAGGAACTACGAAGACACGATTAAGATTCTAAATCACGCTATCAAAAGTTCCACACGCGATAACTATAAACTCAATTTTTTTACATTATTTATCGAACCGTGGACTGACAAACACGGTCACTTACCCTAAACAGAAGTTCCTAACTCTTTTTGGCGTAAGTTCAAAATTTTATACTTTTTATTATTTATTTACCACCACCATTTTACTTCCATAATATTTCTCTGAGGTAATGTTTTGTTAAGGTAGCGATGAGAAGCAACGGATGTGACGCGACTGCCACATCGTATGCACCACGTGTCAAACAAATTGACAAACTTTTTACACGATGGCGTAAGAGATGGCAACTAACCTAAATTTGACATTTTTAAAACGCTTTTATTAGGTCGACATGTATGTAACTAACTATGTAATTAAATCTAAGCTAACTAATTTAACCATCTTCCAAGGGTCGTAGCGTAAAATTGGCAGCTGTATGTAGTTCTGATGACAATACAATAATATGGTACTGTCGAACTGATCTGATGCTGGAGCCGGAAGATATGAACTGGAACTTCATTATGGAATATCGCATCATAGTCGTGTTTGCACTTGTGAGAAAGTATTCCACGTATTGGACTTTGAACACGATTAGGTTCCAAGGTTATAACAAACCAATTATAAATTATAGACTACGCAGTGGTGTACTTAGGGTCCCGTACTTTTGCGCTTGGACAGACGTATGTAGCCCTAAGTAGAGTAAAATCACGTAGTGGTCTCCAGATTGAAGAGCTAGATTGTTCTAAGCTGACAGATAAAACACCATACAATACAGACGCACTGGCGGAGATGGAGAGCATGCGGGCTCATTCACCTACTTAAAATAAATGTATAAATGTTATAAAATAAATTAATAGTTTAAAAAACACTAGAAAAACACGATTTTATAAATGCACATAAAAACAAAAAATAAATTATGGATCGTTCAAGTTGTCTCTATTTCTGGGCTAAAGTGTAAACTATGTGCTTTTAATTATAATATTTGATTGTAAAAGCGTGAGGCGCTAGAACAGAAAATAGTTTATTGTTAACAAATACTAATACTAACTGCCTGGTGGAAGCTGCATGAGGTCGCACAAGAGCATAACATTTATGCCACCAAAGGGTTACCAAAGGGAACCAAAGATATCTCGTCCACGAACAAGAACCCTACATTTTGCCACTGTTGACGCATTACCCTTATGTACTTAATTTCCTGAAAGAAGAGGCTTTAAAAATGTCGGTGAATGCCGTCTCTCTGTGAATGTCGCCTCTCCTCGCTGATGGCGCATGTTTTGTCTAAGTTCGACTAACTAGTACTTTGAACAGACTGTTTAATGTAGAGCCACCTACTAATCGTGCTGCAACTCCAGTTGGAGCACCAATCTGTGTAACCTGCTTCCCGTAACATCTGTTCACTTGATTTTTGAACCAGTTAAACAAGAACATCTCTCCTGTTCCAGCGCCCCACGCTTTTACAATCAAATATTATAATTAAAAGCACATAGTTTACACTTCAGCCCAGAAATAGAGACAACTTGAACGATCCATAATTTGTTTTATGTTTTTACGTACATTTATAAAAGCGTATTTTTCTAATGTTTTTTAAACTATTAATTTAATATTGTCAAAGCACATCGCACTGAGTCACTCTGTGACGCATTTGTTTCTCACGAATTAAGTTAAATTAGGCATTTGTCGTTGTATGAGTGTTGATATTTATGCGAAAAGTTATTATCAAAAACACTAAAACCGACTACGAAAACAGGTATTTTAACCTGAAATAATTAACCTCAAATAAAATCTAAAAATAACTAAAAGATGCTCAGTATTTGTAGAATGTTATCCTCCTTTAAGCTCATGTTTCTAGAGTGTTCCAAAGTTTAGAAAAGTTTTATATTCATGCTAAAATGTTTTCGCGTAGGCCTTATGTTTAGGTTAATATTACCTATGTGTTAAGTAAACTTTTGTGCTAAAACATTACATCGCCTGATCTCATGTATATACTTAGAAATTTCATCTAGTAAATTTTAGGGCGTTTCCAGTAAACATTGCAGTAATTGTATGAGATACATTAATTGAATATTATACAATAGTTTATTATTTGATTGCGCATGCAGCTCCACCCGCGAAAATACTTGCTTAGAAATCTTAGAAAATCCGTTCGGTAGTTTTTGGGTTAGTATAGCCTTCAGTATTAATTGTAATAATAATAGGATTATTTTAAAAGATAAAACCACTCATAAGTCAGGTTGTTGTTGCAGTTCTATATGATATTTGTTGCAGTTTGATTCTAGTTGTTTGGCAAAATCACAGCAGACATGATTTCAGCTGCACGTGTTAATTCAATGTGAAATTCATCAATACAAAGATTTGGACATAATTACGAAAAATATGCGTCGTCTAGAACTAAATGGCGCCTGAAAATACTGTACAGTATAGAGCAACATCTAATGATGTGATGAATGAGCCAAAAATATGAGGTTTTCAGTAAGGCTTTTGAATGAATTGCCAATTCCGTGGATTTTACTGAAAAATTATTATTACTCGTGCGGCGAAAACTAAGGGTTTTCCGACATATTTTCCGATAAATTGCTATGAATATTTCGTAAGTTCTATTAAAATTATTAACAATATAGAGGGAGAATTAATTTAATAAGTCATACGTTATGAGTAAACTTAATAACATGTTATTGGTCTATGATTTAAGTACCGCCGGTCTATTAAAAGTACCTAAGCAATTTCTACAAACATAAGCAGTAATTCGAATACTACATAAATATTGCTAGCGGGAAAATATTTATAACGATACTAAAATTTTACACTTTCCTCTTGAACAAGATCTTCACACCATGCTTTACAGCATAAAATGACTGGCATAATAAGCTATGATAAATTGCTCAGCTGCAGCGTCGAGTCGTCGATATAGGATAAGCGCGACTAAACCTTATATCTCACGTCCTCGTATACAAAAGTTACATATATGAAAACTGTGGATATGTCACCTTTTAGTATCATTTATAAACTGTCCCACTATTCTTCACGGGCCTCTGCTCACTATGAAATGGGTTAGGCCTACATAGTCTACCACGTGTGGGTTGTGTATGTGGACAACTTACTAATATAAATTAAACTCGCTTGGTGCGTCCAACCACATCAAGTACTTAATATTAACATACATACATAGACTCACGCCTGTTTCCCGGAGACCCCTCCGGCAGGCAGAGACTACGGAACGCCATTTGCAACAACAAATGTTAACAACGTCTAATTATATCGCCATCTGATATTTAATGAGTCTTTTTACATATACCTCCTATTCCATAACTTAAAATGATGTATGAAGTTTGACAATGTATATTTCTTATCGCAGGCTTTGGTGGTGCAACACGTTGACGTGTGCATGTTCTCTAACGGAAAGTTCAAGAACGTCGTGGCATTGGTTAAAGGCGGCGACGTCGTATTGCCTGGCCAGACTCACACCGATACATACACACTCACCCCACACCGAGGTAATGTAATATAAGAATTCAAATAATTATCTTTATTCGTACAAGAGTTTGCAGTTACTTGATTGAAACCGAAATAAAATCAGGGCCATTGTTCCCAGGTATCACCAAAAATTGGATAGCGCTTGAAGACTCATACTCAAAGAGTGGTGCCAGTCTTGCTTCAACCGTGTTATGCAATAACACGCCAGAGGACAGAAACGTGTTTGCCATATACGTTTCTTATTATGTCAAAATAAAACTAACGTTCAGTGCTATGGGTGGCGATTTGTCACTAAAATTGCCCTTTACACTTACACATTCTTGCATCAATGAAGCACCTACAGACAGTGTAATAGAAGAAGCCACTCACAAAATGATTCTAGAAGGAAAAGAGAACAGTGATGAAGAAGATAGTAAAGCTGAAATAGAAAGAGACAAGCAGAATAATAACGGTGAAAACGAGCCTAATGAAACTGCTTTTGGCGATGACGCCGAACCTCAGTCTCCAGATGATCATCGGTGTGTAGCTGATGTAATGGTTAACATTGAGAACAAAATGGATCGACCGCAAAAAATTGTTGCAACTGAGGCAACAACTGAAGTTCGACCAGTGAAACCCAACGAGGAGGAACTAGATCTGATCGTCAAATACCCAGGATCGGACACGTGATCCGACGAGGAATTAGACAGTACAGGCCAGCGGGAAAAGACTGACACACAAGTGAATACATCAGAAGTCACTAAATGCAAAGCAGAGGTCCAAATTCATAAGAGTGGTTTTGCAGAAAATCTTAAAAGAGCTGTGTGTTGTATAGACCGAAGACGGCAGTCGTAGTTTAACACATATTTGTTCCATAATTTGTAATTTATATGATAAAAATAAATAACGATATTGACACACATATTGTAACACTTGCAATTCAGCAGAGTTCATTTATTCAGAAAAGTACATATGTACACAAATACATCTTAAGTCATTATTTAAAACATTTTCTGTGCTATTTCTTCAGAATTTATTGTAGGTATCTATAAAATAAAAATAACTTATAACTTAATTTCAAAAGTCATGAGAAGACTAAATAGAAACAACGTCAATCAAAAACTGTCTGAAGTTAACGAATTGCATCTAGTCACTAACTAAGAGAAACTTCAAAATGTATTTTATTATTAAGGTTTTGATAGATGTAAGACTTGTCGGTTCGCCGGCATATAAAGCCTGAATGGATATTACGCTTACTAAATTGTAGTCAGTGTTAGTAGGTATAGGTATAAGATTAGTAGATGTAAATTCATTTCAACCTAAATCATAACATTATTACTCATCATTAGTTAGTACGTACATGATTAATCACACCCACCAATGATCTTAATTATCGTCTTTGATTCATTAAAGATTGACCTGCGCCGCATAATCTACATTAATCCTTTTACAATGCTTATAATGCTGACAAATATTTCAGAGCCTTGCATATTATATTTTCGACTCATTTATATTCTTCTATTTACAGTTAGTTTAACACAAAATAGTTTAAATTGGCTTTTCAGAAGAATAAATTTTTATGTAATCGTTCAGTCGTCTATAATTCATTTATTTATGTCAATATTAGATGCTTCATCTGAAAAGGTGCTTGCACTGTTCTATAAAGCTTTCAAAAAAATTATCGACGTTGAGTTTTTTAATAAAAGACGTATATATAAATTATACCTGAATAAAGTCAAGTCTCTGGCACACATGTTTTTAACGACAATTGAATATTTTGACGCGCAATTGTATAACACAACAAGTAAATTGCTATTATTTTCATGTTAAGTAACATCCAATTTGTCTGCAGTCTGAGCACGACAGCCCAGGTTTTATGTAATAAGGTTGAACTTCAACTGTAGTTAGACGAAATAACGGGTAGTGGTCTAATTATCATTTAAAATTTTGTTTAAAATTAGTGTAGATATCTAAGAGAGTCTAAAAAGGACTAAAACTTAGCCTACAGCTTACAAAACTGTACGCTACGATTAAAACATTTAACCAAGTTTACGTTTAATACATTTTGATACCATGTAACGAAACGAAATAACTTGTAAAAGGAATTTTCGTATCCACGAGTAAGTACTCAGAATACGCCCATTATATTTGATTAATACAATATATGAGCGTTTAGTTTTACTATAGGTAGTGCCTGAGACCCTATCCCCTATCCCCTATTCCTTCTCCCTCATCCCACTCCTCATCCTATCCCTTTTCTCAACCCCACGGGGCGGCAACGCAATTGTGACTCCTGTGGTGTTGCTTGTGTCCATGGGCGGCGGTAATTGCTTAACATCAGGCGATCCGTCTGCTCGTTTGCCGCCTATTACTATAAAAAAGGTAAATATTTTCTATAGTCTGTTCGAGATACGAAAAAATAAAATGTAAACAAACCATAAAAATGGTTCTTGTTATGTCGCCTACCTACCATAAAAGTTGATTTTAGTTAAATATTCCTAGCGCAAGACTAAATAAAGTAGTTTTTAAAAAAACCTCTGATCCTTACATTTATAAATGGTACAGCATAATTTTTTTTTCTGTATTATTCATTATTATAATAACGATTTTTTTATTTTGCTAATTAAGTATTTTACATGATAAAGAACCTAAAATGTCAATGATTCTAAAATTTTTATGTATTTATTATCCTGGAAACTTAAGTATTACACCTAAAGTAAGCATTTCGCATGACAGGGAGTAATTTTTTTATTAGTTCGGGTTATCCCGGTCGGTTATCCTGCTATCTTATTAAGTTTGTGAATCATTGGTTTCTTTGTTTACCTTTTATTTTTTCTTAATGTGAATAGAGTATAGGTATTATTCAAACAATTTAGAATAAAGGTTTTTGGTATTTCAGCTTTTTTATGTAGTAGAAGTTAATTATAAAGTGTTTTGTAAGTCATGAGAATTTTACTTTAAAATTTATATTCAGTGGGAGATACATTATATGAAAATCGTCATGTACACGTTTCATATTTATTTAGTCACTAAGAGTACTATATACATTGATATCGTCTTTGTTGCCTCCAACCCATTGTAGCGGATGCCGAGAATACTCCTTATATATATCCACAAAGCTGTAGCCGATGTCAAGAAGTACTCACCAGTTGTGTATAACTTAGCGTGAAAACCATAACGTGATAAAAACTGAAAATTAAAACTAATCATGCGAATTCTACATAGGATTAGAAAATAGGAATTTATTGGGCCGATCTGAGCATATGCTCGAATGGACTTGCGGTTTTATCGAGAAATACATTTTGTAATATTAAGTAGCAGTTATGCATCGTTAAATTAAGTATTTAAGTGCACCATTATAATTGAATGTGTATTGCTGTAGATGGTATATAACTCGAAATATTTTTCAGTGTTTGTATATAATGTAAATATACTTCAAAAATTTTTCATCGTTTCATTTTAATAACACCACTTCTTCGGATCACTTCGATGTCAAGCCAAGCTTCTTCGAGGCTAACTTAGCCTTACCTTCTAAGTGACCGCGGACTGCGCTCGATATGTCGACACCAAGTATTCCAATACTGGAGGAGGCAGTCAAGGCGGTGCTCTCAAAACAAGGACCTACGACCAACGGCAGTTTTTTAGCGGTGAACACGCAAACTTGTGTTTTTGTGGGGTTAAATTGGACCAAATTAAGTCTTTCCCAATATGAGACCATCTCCAAGGAGGTCACAATTTCCGACACAAGTTTATTTCGGCTCTTGATGACTTTTTCCCGAGAAATGTTGGCGCGGCCGGTATATAAAGCATCGCCTGCAGCCTTGAGGGACACCGGCATTTACAAACAAGGCGTCAGAGCATTCACCGTCGACTACGACCTTTATGCTTCTGTCTGTAAGAAAGCTGGTGACCTATTCGCATAATTTCTCGGGCAGTCCATAGGAAGGGAGCTTCGAAAGAAGCACCTTGTGCCAGACCCAATCGAAGGCCTTCACTATGTCCAAACTGACCGCCAAAGCCCACCCCCCCTTTGACTCAATCGCCTGTGCCCAACGATGTCTCAGGTATACTAGAAGATCACCAGCCGACCGACCCTTACGAAAGCCGTATTGCTGCCGTATGGATGGCATATGTATAGGCACAATAGGCTATAGGGACTAGGGAGAGAAATTGTTGGAAGCGATGGGATGATGTGATTTTTTTTCCATACCTTGTGTTTATTTTTATTTTACGGGTCACGATAACTAATAAGGTACCTATAAGTTTTCTCCGATGCTTCGACCGGCATCCAAGAGTTGTCGCAGATTGAATATTTATTTATAATAATAATAATTATGATTCTGTGCCACATACATGGCTTTTGAGGGTGTTGGAGTTGTATAAAATAAATACAAATCTACGCACCTTCTTAAGGTCATGTATGGGGCAATGGAAAACGGTTCTTGGCTATCCAGGATGCCGACGGATCCAGGGAAATGGCAAACTTGTTAAAATTGAGCGGGGTATCTTCCAGGGCGATAGTCTGAGCCCGTTGTGGTTTTGCTTAGCGCTGAACCCTCTTAGTACATTACTAGAGGGTTCAGGGTTAGGTTATAGGCTACGCAGAGGTGGTCAGGTCATATCCCACTTGTTGTTCATGGATGACTTGAAGCTGTTTGCTCACACCAACCATCACAGTTGATGGATTTACTAAAAATTACTGAAAGTTTTAGTAATTCTATCAAAATGGAATTTGGTGTGGATAAATGTGCAGTGATACATGTGAAACAAGGAAGGATGGTGGAATCTGAAGGGATTCAACTCTCAGATTCCATTAACCTCAGATCACTTCTGCGAACCAATACCTATAAATACTTGGGTATGTCACAGGCCTTATGTATTAACGAGACAGACATGAAGCAATCGTTGCAAGAACGTTTCTTTGGCCGCCTGACAAAAGTACTGAAAAGTCTTCCGTCAGGTGGCAATAAGGTTCGAGCTTGCAACGGTTGGGTCATGCCAGTTCTGATGTACTCCTTTGGCATACTCAAGTGGACTCAGACTGAGTTAGACGCCCTGGACAGAAAGGTGCGTACAATGCTGACAGCTTACCGGATGCATCATCCACGCTCGTTCGTAATGAGGTTGTATATTCCGCGGAAGTGTGGAGGTGGTGGCTTTTTAAATGTCAAATCTCTACACAACCGCGAAGTATGCAACCTCAGAGAATATTTTCTCAACGCGAACGTGGATATGCATAGGGACGTTGTCGCAGTGGACGCCGGATTAACCCCGCTCAGTTTATCGAAGGACAACTGGCGCAGACCTGTAGTGCTTAGCACTGACGATCGCAAGCTTGTTTGGCAGAGCAAGGAGCTTCATGGCAGGTTCTACCGGGCTCTACATGGGCCGGAAGTAGACTTATTAGACTCGATGAACTGGCTACGCTTCGGTGACCTCTTTGAGGAAACCGAAGGGTTTGTCTGTGCAATTGCTGACGAAGTGATCAAGACGAATAACTACCGGAAATATATCCTGAGGGATGGCACTACTGATATTTGCCGTGCGTGTCACCAGCCTGGTGAATCCCTCAGGCATATCATTTCCGGTTGTTCTCGTCTTGCTAACGGTGAGTACTTGCACAGGCATAACCAAGTAGCCAGGGTCATTCACCAGCAACTTGCTCTGAAATACAGGCTTGTAGATGGTGAGGTGCCGTACTACAGGTATGTGGCGGAGCCTGTCCTGGATAATGGTCATATCACGTTGTACTGGGATCGATCTATCATCACAGACAGGACTGTTGTTGCCAACAAACCTGATATTGTGTAGATAGATCGATCAGAGCGCCGTGCAATAATTGTTGATGTTGCCATCCCTCATGATGGCAATCTCGTGAAGGCTGAGAAGGACAAGCAGATAAAATATCTGGACTTGGCTCACGAGATTGTTGACATGTGGGATGTTGATTCAGCAATTATTGTGCCGATAATCGTTACAGTGAACGGTTTAATACCCAAGAGCCTCACCCAACATCTTCGGAGGCTCGCGTTGGAACCTTGGGTCAGGGGCCTGATACAGAAGGCAGTACTGCTGGACACGGCACGCATAGTGAGGAGGTTCCTTTCTTTTGAGCCCTAACCACCAGTAGCTTGGAGCCTGTTCCTGATACTGGTGGGTTTCCATAACATACTTTTATATTTTTAAATGTATTTTTTTTTTATTTAAAAATGTATTAATATGGTATGAGAGTAATATTAAATAAAGGTGATAATAATATTCTTTACTGACGTAAAATAGGATCTATTACAATAATGAATTCCCTGATACCTGCGCTAGTAAAAACTGTGTTGCAAGCATCAGTGTCATCCCCGTTATGTTGCACCATAATACATCAATAATTTAGACCTAAATAATAACCGAAACAATAGGTACGCGTAAATAGAAAAAAAACGTGTGTGTGTGTGTGTGTGTGTGTATGTGACTTCACGTATCTATGGTTTTCAGAAGATTTTCTACAGCATCATAGTCCATTGACTTTAGCCATGTTGATATTACTATTCTACATTTGTTATTATTATATTGGTGCAAATTGTTAATTTTGTTACATATATTATACAAATAAGGAGCCAGAAAGTCGTAGGATCTCTGAGCAAATTTTAATTTCATATGAGGCACAGGCCAGCGTCTTATGCGCTTTTGTGGCAATATTAGGTTAGAGACCACTTTCCTGTGATACCTTTGTAAAATTTCGAACACAAATATATTTCTTACTGTTAGCACACCTGCTTGTTCATAGACGGCAGAAGTTGGATGCCGATATGGTAAGTGAAGAAGAACTTTAAGCACCATACGTTCTGCTCGTTCCACGCCAATCATATGGGTTAACGCCGCACCTCCCCATGCGCAAATGCAATCTATGTACTTTAAGATAGTTTGTTTTTTTTGAAATAACGATTTGTATTTGACGGCGCGCTGATTATTTAAGAATGATTTATAGATTTAATTTAACCATAAAAGTTGCCTTTATAAATTATTACTAAATTTACCGATCGTTGCTTGTTGTAATCCATTACTCGATTAGTAGTAAAATAAAATTAAGAGCGAGAAACCCCGAATAGAGTAGTAGGCTTTAGTTATTCTTCTGTGGTAGTAGGAGACCGCATTAAAATAGCAACCTTACCTAATATATTCACTTCACTCTGACTTATGATTTTTTTCTCATGTAAGAAAAAGATAAATATACAAATGTCATTTCGAATCTTCGAAATTGTCGTAAATTTAAACTAGACTAGTGATGTGCTTACCCAAAATTAATTTCGATAAAATATCGATAATGTTTGCAATAAATCCTTAGATTTGGTTTACTCAGAATAAATATCAATTGAATCATGATGAATCCTCAGATAAAGTAAAAAATGTGAATAAATCCAGCTTATATTAAACTCTAGTAAATAAGTAACGATAAAAAATATATTGCTAAAAATTACCTTTTTAAGGTGAATAAAGCCAGTGGCGGCGCTAGGCGTCGGCGACGTCGGCGGCCGCCGACGGCCTCGCGCCTGAGGGGGCCTCGCAAAAAGTTTTACAAGTTACATACTTAATTTCGGGAAAAAGCTAAGCAGATGATAATGACTTTAATTATTTTCGAACACGTGCCTGACAAGATCTGTGTTGGGTGAAAATTTTTGAATTGTCATTTATTTATTCATACATTATTTTATAATTTGGCTCCCTTAATTTTAACGGTTTTTTACTACGAAGTAAACGGGGCCTCGCCCTCGATTTAAAGGGCCTCGCGAACTTGATGTCGCCGACGTCCACATATGGTCTAGCGCCGCCACTGAATAAAGCAATTGATATTCATAATATCACTAATAATCACTACCTATATGCAATGATAGGATCAATGACGAGATCATTACCACGTTATGGTTTTCGAATACAAAACCACTTTACGTATTTCAGACTTTTGGAAGTTATATGCTTATTATTTAGAAAATTATCACGATCGTCAAGTGTTTGTCTAAAACCTTCCAAACTAAATTAGGCCTTCTCATATTGAAGGGAGGCACGAGCCCAGTGTGCTCAGTCACATAATTATATTATATCATAATATCACCAATCGAGAGCAGGCTGCAGTAATAAGTAAGTTAACTAATAGATTAGAAATAAAATTTAACTTCAGGGTCAATTTTAAATAAAATATTTCACACATAATGAATCACATTTATTTAAGGTAAAATAGAAAAAGTCACTGACAGTGTCATTGGCTTGGTTAGAAAAAATCTCAAATCTTTACAAAATCATATTATATATACAGGTCAAATTAATAATTTAAAATAATTAAACCAGGAACCCGCATGGTGAGTAAGAAAGAAAATAAAATTGTGTGCGTACTTCTAACTGGCACCGAACTCAAAAAGTGTTGTTGTTAAAAATATTAGTTTTTCTGCTGCCTAGTGCGAGCATCTTTAGATGTTGGTAAAGGCTCTTGGCGATTAGTCCATTTACTGACACAACTATCTATCGGCACAATGATCGCCGAGTTCACATCCCACATATCGACAATCTCATGAGCTGGGCCCAAATATTTGAACTCCTTCTCTTTTTCTGCTTATCATGCGATATGGTAATAACGTCTATCAATGCGAGTCGCTCTGCTCGGTCGATCACTACAATATCACGCTTATTGGCTACAATAAACCTGTCTGTAATGATTGACCTATACCAGGATAACACCGTACGACCATTTTTTCGAGAACTAGGTCGGGCACAATCTGTATCTGTAGTACGGTGAACCAATGAGATTATATTTAAGGACTAGTCGCTGATGCATTATCTTGGCCACTTGATTGTGTCTGTGCAAATACTGGCCTTTGGCAAAACTCGAACAACCGGATACCATATGTCTGAGAGATTCCCCGGGCTGGTAACATGCCCGCCATATGTCAATCGTACCGTCACTCAGCATATACTATCTATCGGTAGTTGTTTGTCATGACAACTTCGTCCATAATTATGAAGACAAAACCTTTGGTTTCACCGAAGAGAATAATAGAAGTAAGAGAATAGAATATTTATAAAAATTAGGAAACAAACCTGCAGTTCTGCAGGTTTATGTAATTATTTTTATAACAGTAAAAGACAGAGGAGGACTAGTCTCACCATCAAAATGTGTATTACATATTTTTAAAGTTATGGTAAAGGTTGTACGTGAAGGGAGCGATAGCCTGTGTGCGATAGCTGAAAGTTTGTGATGATCGATGAAAAGACTTTTCTTGAGATATATAATTGTATTCAAGTATACTTATTTTTCAAAGAAATATTGCAGTATAGTTTCTACATCACAATAGTGCAAAGGCTACCTTTTTTTTGCAATAACTGTCACCCACATCGGCGAATACGTGGGCCGAAGCTAGTCTGTAAAATAAAAGTATCGATAAAGTTATAACGTCACTATGTTTATGCGTCACAATCTTTATGCGAATAAATCAAAATGTCTATGAACGAAGTATCAAAGTTTCAAATGAAGTTCCATAAAATTTTGACGGGTAATGAGGCCCACTACGGTGTCCTATGTCAGACCTTTGAGTAGGTGGCGCCAAACGCGGTGACACTTGACAGTCGTCCATTACTCTGACAGCTGTCGCACCGGGCGGGCACGTACTAAACTATTGGCTCACTAATTCATAATCGTGTTTCATCCTCCATATTTTATTGTATTTCGTGCCAAATTGTTGTAAATTCGAACAATACAACGTGTACAAGTAAAGATATGCTTTTATTTTAAATCTCTCGCCGCCATTGCGCCCACGATGGAGAAAACCAACGAAGATTGCTCCGAGAGCCCTCCTGATGATTTCACATATTTTTACGCAAAATTTCAAAGTTTGAACACACATTAATATATAAATACGTACAGATGAACACATAATATTATGTGTTCCTTTGTATTATGTGAACACATAAAACAAAGGAACATATAATATAAGTAAAAAAAAATTGGGCAAGTGCGAGTCGGACTCGCGCACAAAAGGTTCCGTGCCATCATCTATAAAAGAAAATCACGTTCGTTGTATGTATACTTAAATACTTTTTAAGTTTCTAGCTGTTTATTAAGATCGAGTAACAAATTGCTTAAAAATTTCGTTTGTTGTATGAGAGCCCCCCTTTATTATTTACTTTTTTTATTTTTAGTATTTGTTGTTATAGCGACAACCGAAATACATAATGTGTAAAAATTTTAGCTTTCTAGCTATCACGGTTTATGAGATACAGCCTGGTGACAGACAGACAGACGGACGGACAGACAGACAGACAGCGGAGGCTTAGTAATAGGGTCCCGTTTTTTACCTTTTAGGTACGGAACCCTAAAAATATATATTGGGTAGTATAATAAATAAAAATATAAATAATAAAAATAACTACGTTAAAAGCAACCGACTTCAAAAACGAAAAAGTGAAAAATAATAAAGATTTAACATTAATTAAATACTACCTATTATTTATATGTGCTATTTACTTATAGGTTTGAAGTCTCTTTCTCCACCTTTCGATTCCATCATCAGAGCAGCTCTATGTCATAATAACTTTTCATTGTCATCCAATTTAAATACGTTTACAAAACCCAACACCCGATGTCTGACATATATTTTTTTATAGACTCACGCCTGTATCCCCAAAGGGGTAGGCAGAGGTGTAATATTACACCCACATTTCGCCATGAATTTTTAGGTCCCACGTAATAGAGGGCGAGCCAATTGCCGTACCGGGCACATTACCAGACTCCGTGCTGCTACTGAGAATTTCCTAACGGAAAACCCAATAACACTTTGCCCGACCCGGGAATCGAACCCGAGACCTCCCAATCCCACGCGCACATATATGCCGCGAGACGAACGAGGCAGTCTGTGCTTTCCTTTTTAAAGTTTCTAAAATTTTCTAATTTTTATTCGAAATATTTAAATAATATTTTGATGATGCTGGCGCTGCTGCTGCATCGGCGGAAACCATCAAACGGCGCAAATACGGAAACCTGGCTGGTAATTACGTTTTGGAGCCATTTGGGGTCGAAACGCTGGGGCCATTGGGCCCTAGTGCATGCGCATTATACAAATAAATCGCCAGAAGGCTGATCGATGCTTCCCGTGAGCAGAGGGCTGGTTTATATCTCGCTGAGAGAATAAGCATTGCCATTCAACGTGGCAATGCTGCAAGCCTTCTGGGCACGCTACCGCTTGAACGCGTTGCGGAGGAATTAAATTTTTTATTATAGATATTTATTTACTTTTCTTTTCATACTTTTGTTTTTTTATAGTTTAGGATAGTTTAGTTATATAATTATGTTTATTTTATTGTACATTATAATGTCAATCCTGCTTATAGACCAATTATACTTTAGTTTATTTAAAGTCTACCTAAGATAAAAAAAAATTGCCAAATATTCATAAACATTTTCCAAATTTCATAAAAACCAAAATCCACTAACTGTTATGACTAGGATTTGAACCCACGCCTTCAGAACATAAAGCGGATGTATTATCAGCACGGCCATCGCCTTGTTATCAATTAGTGGCGAATTTAGCGATCACTTGACAGAGTGCTTACGTCATCTAACTTAAAACTGTCATTTCCAAATAATGAACTAGTTTTCAAACCTTTTTGCTAATTATTTTGTTTGACGACCGGCCAGTTTATCGTGTAGACGTCAGTAGTCCTTGGTGACCGTAGTGATGACAATTTGACATGACACCAGCCGTCACAATTATTATTCATAGGAATTTCAGCTTTAAGGATAGGTGAATATAAATAAAAAAATGCTCATAAAATAAAAAACTACTGGGCCTACATGAATCACATTTTTATGGGACTAATTCGAAACTATTGCGCATCAAGCAAAAAAAGAATTACGTAAATCGGTTCAGAAACCTCGGCGAAATCGGTGTACATACATCGAAAAAAAAATATACTAGCCGAATTGAGAACCTCCTCCTTTTTATTTTGAAGTTTGAAGTCGGTTAAAAAAAGAATTGTAGCATCAATATCTACAGTTTGAAGCTCTACTTAGAAGAATTTAAATAAAATATTTAAAGAGTTATTAAGTTTAATGACCTTAGATTATTAAATACATCTACTACCTGCCAGTACAGTGTTGACAACATCCTACTTACACAAACAACAGAAAACACAAATCTCAAATTATGGCCGAGTCACTCCAAGAATCGATGAGCAGTTTGAGAGACATGTTCCTCAAGCGGATGGCAGTTTTTGAAGCTGAGCTACCACAATCCCAAAGCTCTGCATCAATGACAGGATTGGCTTCAGAATATCACTCATTCAAGATATTTGTCATGGAGGCTTTCAACAGCAGATTGAGCTTCTTGCACACACAGTGGACACTATGGAGATGAGAGCCAGGAAGATGTGGTTGCTGCATGGAGTGTCTAAGAACAGCAAGGAGGACACATCCAAGGTGGTGGTGAAAGTCTTCAGGGAGCACCTCAAAACCGAATTGACGGCTGCCGATGTTCGACGATGTCATAGAATGGGGCGCTTGTCAAATGACCGCAAACCCAGGCCCATTGTCTTAAAACTGAACGACGCATCCGTACGCGATAAGCTTTGGTTTGACAAAACCAAGTTCAAGGGCACTGGGATCACAATTTCTGAGTTCCTTACCAAGCAACTGTAGCATTTAAACCACTTTCTTAATTATTATGGCTTTATTCGATTAAAATTTTGGCGTATATAAATCACAGTAACAATTCATTGACAACCATAGAGCACATAATATTTTAAAGCTAATGGCCAGTGTTATAAATCACGACATTCTCCCTTGGTTAGAATGTAGTATAATCTTGGAAATATGCCGGCGGACGTCGCTCTCTCCAAGAACGGCGTAGTTCCGGAATTTCTGTGTTAGTTGAATCTGGTTGACCAATGGCTGGCTCATCGGAAGCTGCCCGTTCGTTTGACTCAGCAGAAATCCAGCTCGAATGAGATTCTGCTTCACGATTTTAGATAATTAAGGAATTATCTCCTGTAGGTGCCAGGTGACGATTTGAAACTATGAGCTCCAGGCCATTCTGTAGTCTAACATGAGAATATAGGGGATTAGCTTCAACTAATTCAACTTCTTCAACGACGGGGTCATATTTACTTGCCCCTACGTTGTTTCTCAACAGTACTTTATCTGCCCCTATGAGCCACGTTGGCATTGACTGGCCGTTAGAAGATCTGTGAGGATGAGTGAACATTCGTTCATGTGGGGTGCATCCGGTCGTTGTGCATAGTGAGGATCGTATAGAGTACAGCTACTGTTCGAGAATAGTTTCCCACCGGTTGATGGGGAGATTTAACGTTTTTAATGAAAGTTGAATAGTTTTCCAAATAATTCCATTATATCTTTCATTATATCTCTCAGCTTTCCCATTGCCTTTCGGGTTATACGGCGTAGTATAGCTAGTAGCTACTCCCATTCCATGTAAGATTTTTTCTAATCAGCTGATACAAACGCGGCTCCTTTATCAGAGTGTACGTAGGATGGTATACCGAATAATGCGAATAATTCTGATAATGTCTTTTTAACAGTTTCTGAGCTCAGGTCAGAACAGGGGAAGGCAAAAGGAAATCTGGAGTATTCATCTACCACAATTAGTATATAACGGTTGGTAGTATCACATGGTAGTGGTCCTTTGAACTCAATTGAAATCCTTTCAAAAGGAATAGTCGCTTTGATTAAAGTGCCTTTTGTCCTTAGAAATCTCGGTTTTATCTCGGCACAGAATATGGCAAACTCTTAGTTCTAACCCAGTGTACCATTCGAGTTATACCAGGATGACATAAATTTTTGTGCAGTTCAAGAAGGCTGTCACTAACTGACCGTGTTGACGCCGCTACGTTTGTTCGTGAGAGCGCATCTGCGACCACATTGTCCTTGCCTGGGCGATATGTTATATTGAACTTATAGTTGGAAAGTTTCAAGCGCTATCATAGGATTTTGTCATTTTTGAACTGTGCTTTTGATCAAACATAAATGATACCGATTTCTGATCAGTAATCAGTTGAAAGTTTTTGCCTATTAGAAATTGTCGTCCAACGGCATTTATCCAAAGTTTTCTTGTGACGTCATTAATCAACCTGTAATAAAAAACACCTTCTTAATAATAAAAATGCTACTGCATGCATCCATCATATTCCATCTACTATTTTATAGATGCAAAAATGTAAGCCTACACACACGCGCGTACACTAGAACACTGGAACACTTGGCTTTAGGTTAATAGACGCTAGTTTAAGGTAGGTATCTAAGTAAATTATGTACATTAAACTGCGCTTATTATTAAATGCGCGATAGAAAATTAGACCGCTGGACGTCTTTGTTTAGTGCCAACTTAGCAACCGCGGCTACCCACTGTCGCTTCCAGCTACAGTTTTACATTCATGTCCGATAGTTAGTTTCCGTATTTATCCCTCATTCAAAAAACATCGATATCTCCTTTCACTGTCAAATCCCATCACTAAGGCTATTAAATCAATAAATGTACAAAATAACAATTTGTGAGTTAAATTCATAACACATACGTATGCAAGCTGTTCCTTTGATTTGCAATACAATGATATTGTATAAACTTAACACTCATTATAGCATTGATACGAGAAAAGTAAATACATTTGTTGGAAAATTCCGACTCACTGCTAGAAGATAAAGTTTCTCCTGTTATTTCCGTTCCGAGAATAGCGGAATCTACAAACCGATATCACATACACGATGTGTATTAATTAATGAGTACACTATTTAATTATTATAAGTTAAGAATTAAGTTATTAAAAATGTAAACACAAACGTCCAACAAATTTTACACTGATGACAGGTCACAGCACGGCTATTTAGAGAATGTAGTCAAAGCTATGAGTATGAAAAGAGTCTATGCCTCTTTAAATGAGACGCGTAATTTGACGTTATGATTAACCAACTAAGACCAACTGACATTACATGTTGCACGTTCGGTATAAGGAAATTTATAGGGCATGTTCTCCCTAGTCTAAACCTAGTCCAACCTCTCTGCTTAAGGCTGGTTTCAGAGTCACGCATTTGACCGGCGCTGGCCACACGCGCGCGCTTACAATTACACTAGATTAGTAGTATCGTTTCATAGTCACGCAGTTCAAACGTGCCGCGTGTGAGACGCGCGCGCCGGCCGCGCTGCCGAAGCTTCATACATTGCAATGAGAAACGCGAACTCGTTTCACAGTGGTCCGCGCGCCAAACGCGCTGTTGAGACGCGCTGGCCGACGGCGCGTGCCGCGCGCGTCACTCTGAAACCAGCCTAAGTCATAGAAGTAACACTAAATAACAACAGCGGTTGCTATGTTTGATATCTTCTTTCTAATGGCACATGCAGTATGATAGAAAGAGCTGTCGATAGGTTTAGCAGCACGCTCTTATAGCAGCGTCGTGGTAGCCAAACAGTAGACAAAACATAGAGTTAGGAAACCGAGTGTTGTTCGTAACAGTGATGATTTATCGATAAATATTTTTGGTCAAATGTCTAACTTTAGTATGTGTCGATATATTTAAGTCGTAGAAAAAACAACAACTAAAATATTGAAATTGTAGTTTTTGCTGTCGACGCCGGACAGTGCTTTGCAAAGACTTGCCAGACAGACAGTACTAAAAAATTTCACGTGTTTAATTGTTCATTTTAGCCATAAAATCTATTGACAAAAGTATTCATAAACTAATGAGCGATGCGTTGCGATGAGATGCTAAGAAACTGTCACTTAGATTATGTACTATACGAATTATACCAGATTGGCTAATTTGGCAGGCTTTGGCAATTTGTGTGCGTCGCATCATATCACGTTGCTTGCTATCGCTTACATTGGACACTGCTCGATTTTTTTAGAGCTGTAGGTAATCCGATTTGTGATCCGCCAGCACAAATGATTCGCCTTTATGTAAATATTAGTACAGCAGTGAACTACTTTGACAACCCAGTTGGCGTGAGTGCAACCGACTGCCACGCCGAAGCTTGCGGGTACGATTCAGTTTTACATTCATGTCCGATAGTTTGTTTCCGTATTTATCCCTCATTCAAAAAACATCGATATCTCCTTTCACTGTCAAATCCCATCACTTCTTAATGATGGGATTTACAGCACGGCTATTTAGAGAATGCAGTCAAAGATATGAGTCTGTAAGGAGTCTATGCCTCTTTAAATGAGACGCGTAGTTTGACGTTATGATTAACCAACTAAGACCAACTGACATTACGTGTTGCACGTTCGGTATAAGGCAAAGAGATTTGATAATATACATAGAGACCGTCCTAGTACTCCCAAATTGAACACAGTCAACTGACGTGTAAGATACAATTTAGACAATATTATGCCATCAAATTATATAACCTTCGTGATTTTTTCTTTTATAACAGTTCTTTCATGATTTTGAATTTAGTCGTATAATATTTATATCGACTTTTCAAGTGTTGTAAAAAATCTTATCGATATGTCTATCCACCGTATATTTTTACCTCGTTATTTTTCAGATTATATGTGCACGTGATAAAGATTTATAAAATAAGTGGATTGCTGCAGTATGTCGTGGAGAAAATTGGGTGCCTAGAAAGCACCATAGAATTTGTTCCAAGCATTTTACTGCGGAATGTTTTTATAGTAATGACAAATGGCTCTTCCCTTCTAAACATATCAGTGTGAGTGCTCAAATAATTACTTGCTATTATTTAAACTATCAGCAACAGTAATGAATTCCGAAGCTTGTTAGAATCCATCATATTACAAAAAAAATTAATGCACCTGTAGAAAAAATCTGATCTTTCTTTACAAAGACAGTAATATTTAAAGGACAGTAATTTGAAGGTTTGATAAGAATTGTTTGCTTTCATAGTCACGACTACTGAGTGGATATGCATCAAAATAAGGGAATCTTCATTTGAAAGAAATTTTGTTAAATGTCATCTACCCAGAGACCAAAACTTGGTTGTTCGACTAGTGGACTAATAATTTGCCGATCCCAAGATAAAATCGAAGGGCTAGTCTAGCCACAATTTTTTTCTCTCTAAATATTCTGTGTGTCACATGTATGACCGAAAATTGTCCGATCCCGCACATACATTTTTTACACATAGATTTGTATTACCTACACTATGTAATGAGAAAATTTCAATAAAGTGATTATTGTTAATAACAAACCTTTGGGCACTATTCAAGGTTTAGTCTGATTTAACTATTTTAAGTAAATTATTATGTTTTTTTGCTTGATAAAATCCATGTTGACTATCTCCTATCCTTGTAAAGAATTAATTTGGATATGCCATTCTCAGTTATCATAATGCTTAAGCTATGAGTTTTGCTTTTATCTTAATTATTTGCTTTCTCTAATAAAAATATGTTATTGAGATTAGAGAGAGAGTAGGGGGTGATGATTTATTTATTTAATATTTATTAATCCCACTTACAGCTTTCATTACAGCTGAAAAACTAACTATAAATAAGTATAAATAAACATTTATGCCGAGGGTGTCGTATGAGGCGACTAAGAGAAACAAGAGAAGGAAATCTCGAAATAAAACCCTATACGAATACGTCTGGCTAGTGTGGTATTATAGTAGGCTAGGCCAAACCTCCACCATCCACCACGGAAGGTTAAAGACCAGCAGTGGACTTGAAAAGGCTGTTGATGCGTAAAGAAAATACCATGAAAATTTGAAAATAACGCCTCGAAAGATTATGTGCTTCTGAGTACCCATTTGAAACAAAAATATATAAGTTCAGTTTTAAAATGCAAGTTTGTGTAATAATTATTTAAAGACTGTCTATCAACTAGCGTTCTGACTGCTGTGGACATAAAGTTACGGAATTTAAAATGTATAACATATAAATAATATACTTTACAAGTTCGTTTGATTTTGAACCTATATTGAAACTTTAATCGATATCGATAGCGGATTTGCTCAGTCACTATTAAATTAAAAAGTTACGATATTTGTGTTCAAATTGTCTTTAGCCCTAACTGACAAACATAGTGCCATCTTCTTCTGGCAACTCTAATTTATCATATAAGTGAAGAGTGTAGCTATATTCAATTTGTTCTTATAAATATCGTTCCTTCCATGCTTCAGTTATTCTTCTGTGGTATAAGGAAATATGGCGAGCATGTTCTCTCTAGTCTAAACGTCCAATCTCTCTGAGTCTGTCATCTCTGTAAAAGTACTTCTTTAGGTACAAGACTTTTTAGCTAAAAAAAATGTTATTAGTCTGTTCTTATTTTCTTAAATATTTTGATATTTTTTTTCTCTTTCCTACTTTCATTTACTTAACTTCTTTTTCGCTGACTTTCCCAAAATTATTTTACCCGGTCCGACATTAATCCTTCTTTTATGTTCATGTAAAGTTCTCTTTTGTTAACGCAACTGGCAGGTGGTGTATTGGTAGATTTGTATTTTTTATTTAATTTCATTATTATTTTTGTTTAATATTTTTAGTTTATTATTTTTTAAATTTACATAAATATTTCGTTACCTTTGTGTTTAAGATTACTCTAAGTATTTAAAGATATAAATATATATTGTATGTACTTATTATACTTATTATTATTACCATCATTGATATTAATAATATAAGTGATGACGATAGTTTCTATTCGACATGTAGCGCAGATGATAGTTTTTCCAGTGTGCCGTCACTAGCTGACTGTCTTAACTCACAATTTTCTGATGTTCCTAAAAATTTCAGGGTCGTTCATTGATGTGAAAGACATTGAAATTTTTAGGTACATCAGAAAATTTTGAAAAATTCTACGTACACAAACAACAGAAAACACAAATCTCAAATTATGGCTGAGTCACTCCAAGAATCGATGAGCAGTTTGAGAGACATGTTCCTCAAGCGGATGGCAGTTTTTGAAGCTGAGCTACCACAATCCCAAAGCTCTGCATCAATGACAGGATTGGTCTCAGAATATCACTCATTCAAGGTATTTGTCATGGAGGCTCCGAATGGCTTTCAACGGCAGATTGAGCTTCTTGCACACACAGTGGACACTATGTAGATGAGAGCCAGGCGGAAGATGTCGTTGCTGCATGGAGTGTCTGAGGACAGCAAGGAGGACACATCAATGTCCAAAGCATTCCGGCACATTTTTCTGATATGCTGGCGAATTTAGACTGTAAGAATATTCACGCTATCCTTGTTTCTGAGTCATGGCTTAAGCCCTGTCTGCCCTCTACATTATACTTATTAGAAATGACCATGCCATTGGGGGCGGTGGTGGTATTGCCAAATATCTTCGTTCACATATTCCTTATACAATTGTTGGTATGTCAGCACAGCCACCGCCGCCAAGTGCAGGCGAGCATTTATTTCTTGAAGTTGTTTTAAACCACACCAAAATCCTAATCGGCGTTTACTATTGTCCTTCTTTACGAATACATTACTTTTCTACTTTCGAAACCTTTTGATCAATACCCTGCCCTCTTACAGTCACATAATCATAACGGGTGATTTTAATACCTGCTTGCTCAAAAATGATGCCCGCTCGTCTTCTCTTTCTTCAACTTGACTATCGTGTAATCTGTCTATATGTCATGAGAACATGTCGCCATGCACGGGCAGTACCCAGCTGACATGTTTTCTTATCACGATCTGCTTTTCTCTCGTACAAAATTCGTCCTCCTAAAATAAGACATAAAGTACTTATGCAGCGCAATTTTGGTGGAATGAACCTTGATTACCTTTGTAAAGATGCCAGAAATATTGATTGGACTCAACTTGTCAATTCGCAATCTAGTGATGAAAAGGTCAGCATATTTACAAGTAAAATCACTGAATTCTTCGACAGGCATGCACCAATTCACCCTGTCAAAATAAAACACCCTCTCCCTCTCCTTGGCTAACAGAAAATATCGAATAGCTGATTCACAAGAAAGCGGCTGCCAAATTTAAATACAAAATAAGGCCTGACGCTCTAAACTTACAAAAATATGTCGCGATAAGGAATCTCTGCAATAAGGTGTGTAGGGGTGCACAACGCCAACATATTCACAGATCTGTAAAAAACGGTGATCCAGCTAAAGTCTGGAAATTTCTTAAAACCCTAGGGGTCGGCAAGGCTCGTAACACATCAATCCTAATGATTTCAATATTGACTTGCTCAATCAACATTTCTCTGCCTCGTCCAATATTGATAGGACTACTAAGGCAAGCACAATAAATTATCTTTCTTCTTTGCCTACCCCTAGTTATTCACAATTTGTCTTCAATCGCTTCAACGATAGTGATGTTAGGAAGAGCATAATGTCAATCATGTCCAACGCAGTTGGTAGTGACTGTGTCAGCCGTGATATGATCCTTCCTATGCTTGATTTAATCCTTCCCATCACATCTCACATCCTAAATCACTCCTGTTCCAGTGATATTTTCCCGTCAATCTGGAAGGATGCCCAAATTACTCCTATTCGGAAAACTTCTCACCCGTTATCCTTTTCTGATTATCATCCCATTTCAATCTTACCATTCCACTCCAAAGTCGTCGAACGTTTTGTCTACAACCAAACGAACTCATTCCTATGTATAAATAATCTACTTAATCCTTTTCAATCCGGTTTCCGTTCGGGTCATAGCACCGTCATATCAATGGTCAATATTACGGATGACATCAGGGCTGGTATGGAAGGCGGAGAACTCACTATTCTTGCTCTTCTTGATTTCAGCAATGCCTTCAATACAGTAGATTACGATATTCTACTTGGTCGCCTGTGCTCTCTTAACATATCTCCTACGGTGATTGATTGGTTTCGCAGCTACCTGTGTGGCCGCCGACAGCGTATATGCATCGCGAACTCATTTTCTTCTTGGTGTGATACGTCTGCTGGCGTGCCCCAGGGTGGCGTATTGCCTCCTTTACTCTTCGCAATTTTTATAAATTCTTTCTCAAACAACCTTCGCTTCTCCTATCACCTTTATGCAGATGATCTCCAAATATATACGCGGTCTTCATTAGCAAGTTTATCGCAATCTTTAGCTATCATTAACTGTGATCTGGCACTGATCAACAGTTGGAGCAATTCCTTAGGACTCAAAGTAAACCCCACGAAAACCCAAGTCACTGTTATTGGTAGTTCCAGAATGAAATCTAAAATCGACTGGTCTTTACTGCCAGTTATTTTTGATGGCACTACTATTAGGATACAGGATAAAGTTAAAATTTAGGTCTCACTATAGACTCCACTCTGTCTTGGGATCCGCAGATCCAAGATGTGAGTCGCAAAGTGTTTGCCTCAGCAGGTTCACTAAGAAGATTAAGGAACTTTCTTCCCACTACCACCAAAATTGCACTTGCAAAATCTCTTTTGCTACCCATTATTGATTATGCAGACGTCAGCTATCTAGATCTCGCCGAAAACTAGCTAGATAAACTTGAGCGACTTCAAAATTTCTGCATACGATTCATATTTGGATTACGCAAATATGATCATGTTTCACAATTTCGACCCAAACTCAAGTGGGTAAAACCCTTCAACACCCTCCTATCTTAAAGGACGATTCGAGTTCCTTCATTATACACATAACCGATATTTTAGGTCATCAGAAAATATACGACTGAAAATGCCGGCACATTTCACAGCATTCTATGCTGTCCTGATCCTTTTCTGTTACGGCTGTTCGCTTGTGGAATGCATTACCTCTAAACATAAGGCCGGCACAGACGGTTACTTCATTCAAAGCATTAGTTAAGGAATATTACTTCTCCGTTTAATTTATTTCCTATTCTAATAATATGTATTTAGTATTATGCACCAACTTATTTTATGCATGTATATCTTATATATGTATGTATTATATGAATGTATATGTTTATAATATCAATATTAATACTGCTACACCTACAACTACCACTTCTTTTCCTACCATTATCTCCATCCAAAGGTTGTCTGGTAGAGATCGCTTTAAGCGATAAGGCCGCCCTTTGTACTTTACCTAATATATAAGATTTCTATAATATTGATACTGATGTACAATAAAGTTTAAATAAATAAATAATGATCATTCCAAACTATGCATTATGTGATAGGTGGGACAGTTAAATATACCTACTACATATACCTACTACTGATTACTGATGTAGCAGAAGTATAATCCATGAAGTATGGATTAATCACTGTTCTTAGTTCATAACTTATATCACACTATTACAAAGTGCAACATAAATAAATTTGACTTCAAAATATCATTGAAATAATATTATTATATGATTGCCAGAGGCTGTGCCCACATTAACCAAAATAACCAATTAGCGCTCGAATTAAAGTATCAAAGCTATATTAAATATGTATATTTTTACGGCTCTGGACATTGAACACTGGAAAGTAAAACCACATTAAACAATGTGTAGTAATTTTTTAGTGTGCAATATTTGTGTTTCAAACAGAAATTCAGTGCATAGGTATCTATCTAAAGACATATTATAAAATTAAGTTCCCGGCCGCTTCTCTACGTTTGTATGAACGCGAAAGACTGAAAATCTACCGATCGGTTTTTGTATGATTTTCAATAATTAATAATCTGGTTCTGTGGAAGTTTAGGATTGTAATGCCTAACGTCATCATCATCAGCCCTTTAAACTGTCCCACTGCTGGTCACGGGCCTCTACCCATTATGAGAAGGGTAAGGCCATAGTCCACCACGCTGGCCAAGTGCATGTTGGCAGACTTCACATGTATTTCGGGAACATAATGGAGCACTCTCAGAAATGCAGGCTTCCTCACGATGTTTTCCTTCACCGTTTAGCAAGCGAAAATTAACAATTTAATACGCACATAACTCTGAAAAGTCATCGGTGCGCGCCGTGGACTCGAACCCGGACCCTCTGCGTAGCAGTCTGTCGGTCTCTCCACTAGGCTATCGCTGCCATGCCAAACGTAGCATGAGCGTAAACGCGATATTCTATTATTTTCTAAAACTCTTTTAACCGGGAACGATGTAATACATTCTATGCCCTCTGTCCCGACGTTCGTTTACTAGGTTATTTCTTCATTGGTAGGCCTGGCTCAGCACTAGGGTTTGAGTCTCGGGCTGTCTCGTGTCCTGAAGACCCGGGACTTTTTGTAAATTTAGTTTTCTCGGGTCCAGGGACTTACCAATCGAGTCTCGAGACACGACACAGAGACGCATAATTGAATGAAATGAATGGGCACACTATCATTAACTAGCCGACTTCAGCGACATGTCGTTGCAGCAAGTCATCCCACATATTGTGTCCGACCGCATCGTTCTTCCTTTATGGAATTGTAAACGACCAGCAGCTGAAAGACGGCAAGTAAGATGGAAGGATGACATTGTAAAGATAGCGGGCAGAAGACTGTCCAAACAGAACAGAACAGAATGAAACTTCCACGTCGTCACTCTCGGGTTCGATCCCCAGGTACCCTGGGCACACACCTTTTCGAAGTTATGTGTGTATCAAAAATGTTAATTATCGCTCGCTTAATAATGTTCCCGGTAGATGGCAATAGGGTCGCCCCGTATTACATTGGGACCGAAACATAACTGGCGAAGTATGGGTGTTTAATACACCACTGCCTACCCCTTCTGGGATACAGGCGTGAAGTTATGTTATAAAATTGTGAGTCTATAGGAGGTTTGGCTCATAAAGAAAAAGTTTTTTTAATTGCAAATAACATTTATTCGTTTTACAGTGTGTTAGTTTTAAACATATATATAAAACAATTTAAAATATAAAAAGTTTATTCGAAGTGGTCTCTATTGGCTGCAATACAGTCCTTTAAACTTTGAGGCCAGTTATCAATAGAAGCATGCACTGGAAAATTCGTCACTGCTAATCGTATGGCTTGTTTTAGAGACTTCTAATTATTATGGCGTTTAGAGCAACTCTCTAAAACTGACCATAAATCATAATTTAGCGGATTAAGATCGGGGACTAGACGACGGCCAATCTTCAGCTCTGATGAAGTCCGAAACGTTCGCTTCCAACCAAGACTGCGTGGACCGAGCTTTATGACCCGGTGCCGAGTCTTGCTGGAAGGACCATACTTGGTTATTGAACATGGTGTTGTTAAGGGGCTTAACTATCTTCTCAAGAATGGTAAGTATTTTGATACACTTGTGCCGATGTTTTGATACCTTTTTCAAAAAAATCTCACTCAGTCACTCCTTCATAGCTAACACCCTGCCAAACCATCACTGAAGTCGGATAATGCCCACGTTGCACTCTGTCGACTGATTGGGAAGCTTCCTTAGAGCTTTGAGCATAAATACGGTCATTTTGTTGGTTAAAATGTTGCTCAGTTGTAAAAAAAAATTCATCCGTAAACAATATTTTTCTTTGATCTGCCTTTGCGTACCGCTTCAGTAGTTGTTTCAATTTTACCTCCCTATTCTTTTTTAAATTATCAGTTAAGAAATAACGTCAGTCTCTTAAAGGCTGCAGGTCCTAAGTCATCTTTTAAAATACGCGACATGCTTCTAGGGGCTATCTTCGTCTCCCGAGATAAAATCTTTTGCAAATCCTGTCCGAAAGGACAGGATTTCTTCGAATTCTTTCCCTTACTGCTTTGACCACCTTTTTCGTACGAACACTACGTGGACGGCCAGGTCTTTTTCTGTCACAAACAGGGGAGGTCTCATTGTACCTATTAATAGCCCGGTTCACAAACATTTGACTAATACCAAGTGTATGGAGAGTTTTAAAGTTCTACTTTGTGTAATGCAATCACAGTGATTCGGTTCTCTTTATCACCCCACTCCATTTCATCATAATATCGCAAAATATTGTACAATGTATTGGCGCCAAAACGAGAAAACACAATAAACAATCGTATAAAAATGACAGATTCTAAATTCAAATGTAATATTTTTTTTGTAACAGTATTTATGGCCAGACTAAGTATACAACGCTGGCTAGACGGGTTGTTATATAGGTTTAATTTTGAGTTTACCGTCTTTTCCTTAAGATGCTACTATAGTATTTTCGCTGTATGATGATATGCATGACAGTTCTCATTTTACGTATCACGCATACTACTTTCAACTTATGAAAATAAATTGGCAAAAAAAAACAATTATTAAAAAAATATCTATTAAAAATTACAAAATAAATTGATACTAGTATGTCTCTCTCTATTTTTATAATTATTATTAACTGTAAATAAATTATTTAAATATAATAAAATATAATCCTCAAAATGTCAGATGCATGAAACGAACCCTCTGTCAGTAGAGATTGGCACCATTGAATCGGCATGAAATCGATGAATAGGAGCGGCCATCTTATGATCGAATACTTCAGTACGAGCGCCTTGTACCTATGCGGTTTGTGATTCTGTCTCTTTGGCGTGTTATTTTTAATTTTTTTTGTTGTGTTTTATTTGGTAGGTACAATGCCAAAAATAACAAAAAAGATAGTTTTTTAAAACTCTCAAAGCCGTGAGTTAGTGCTTCGTTTGGGGATCTTATTTGAACGAGAGCGTGCAAACGAGGGCCCGGTAATACCGATCGACAGTGTTGATTACAGAGTTGCGACAGCTCTGCTCTGGACATCGGCAAGGCTTCAGTTTCTCGAATATCCAATGAAAAATTTGGAGAAACTAGTTTTGAAGACAAGAAGCTGTCCACTCCAAAGAAACGTGAGCGTAAAGCTTCAATAACTGACATAGATAGTTCCGATGTGGTGGCAATACGAAATCCCTACACTGATAAAATTAATCAGTCGTAGAAATAACACAATCGACAATATGGTAAAGGTTTCGAAATACGTCGCCGTTTTTAGGGGTTGTGAGTGATTGGGAGGGGAGGGGGGTAGGTCTCGGAACCCCTCCTCAACATTTTCACTTGCTGGAAATACTTGGTTTCCTCTGAAAAAAAAAATCTCCAAACATCGGTGTGTATGGCACTGCCAACTTCCACATTATTCACACTAGTTTAATAAACTAAGGTTGACGGAGCCCTGCTTCGCAGGGCTCCTATTTTCGGATTAAGGGTCAAAAGAGAACCTACTATAACCTATTTAGTTACTTATTACAGAACCCTAGGTACTCGAAAGCAATAACGGCAATGACGCACAAATTTGACGTTACCTGTCAATATCATTCACACAAGATAGCGGTTGCGTTTCGTATCACGTTTTTTCACATAAAACCTAAATATCGCTTTTATTGATTCCACTAGTTTAATAAAGTGAGGTTAACTGTGATTAACGGTCAAAAGAGAACCTAACACAACCTATTTAGTTACTTTCACATAAGACCTAAAATTACGTTCCGTTTTGCATATTTGAATGAAGAATTTTTGGAAATTGTTTAAAAATATTTAGACGCAACTCCGGCAGCCAAAATTACTTTTAGGGGATTAAGACTAACTCCCATAACCACCAATACCACCAATACCCTCAAATTCGGGCGACTCATTTCGAAACCCAACCCGACAATATTTACAGACTGGGATAAATATGTCCACCTCGACCGCATTTGAGATCTGAAAATAATTATCTCTGTTGGAGAAGATTCAGATATGAGGTTTTAGTTCGAGTGACAGTGACTAATAATAAAAAAAATATATTTTAAAATTACTGCGTTTTATTTGTGAATAGGTATATTTGCCAAAACACTTTTAAAATGAATTTTATTTCGAAGATGTAAAATAGGTAACTACGTACGATTGCATGTCATTTGCCAATTAATTCGTTATTTATAAATAATCGATTAAATTTCCTTAGGTTACATCACTATAATTGTCAGTCATGAACTGTCATGCATATCATTATACAGCGAAAATACTATAGCTTCGTATATTTTCCTTAGTTACATATTACGACACCCACGTAATGAAATGGGTTGACAACAGTTTGTTCCTTATCCGTCAGCACACGGAAACTTTATATTATGTCGCAAGTTTTTGGATACCTTTATGGAATATTACTTCGAGGCTGTTGCTTACACATATGTTTGTCAAGTAGTTAAACAAATGTATCTGGAAGTGGTACAGTAGTGGTGTTTCGACTGTCTTATATAATATCTATAATTAGCTTGTGTAAAGGGTCTACCCTTTACACAAGCTAATTATAGATATTATATAAGACAGTCGAAACAGATGTTATCAATATAAATTAATGTTGCTATTATTTTGGGTTTCGGAAGCCAAAAGTTAATTTGGCTAGAATCGGCAACGGCAGACGATACACGGTCCAAATCTACCTCCGTTTTAGAACCCGAGACTCTAAAGTTCTCTGAATTGCCACTAAGTTACTAATACAATGATGAAATAGCTCTATCCAGAGCAGTGACCCTAACTTCAAGGCTTAATTGCGATTTGTTGTACCAGTTTCGGTATCATTATAATTCTGGTCACAGCCCTTCCGTTGCCTGCGACCACTGAGCCCAATCATATAACTTTAATGGTGATTGGAATCTCTTTTATTTCCCATTCTCACTTCATTTTGAATCACAAAGTGTCGTTTAAAATGCTATAGGGAGAACCTTTTGGCAGTTTGTAATGCAGGAGAATTTTGCTCTTGCATTTTTTGAACTATACTTGTATTTTTACTTATATTATTATATTCGGTAAATTGTTATTAATAAAAATTAAAATCTCCAAAATATCGATAATGTTTACAATAGATCCTTAGATTTTGTTTACTCAGAATTAATTTCAATAGTATGTTGATAAACTCTCGATATCGATAAATAAATTTGAACGTTAGAACAGACACTTGTGTGATTTATTAAACCTGTTCAAATTAAAATCTGCATTTTATTATTTAGAAACGTCATTTGTTTATGTATCTTACTCTTACTCTAGAAATAATTCATAAGTGAAACTGAAGTAAACATATTCAGTCTTATTAATAAACTAGGATTAGCGTCAGAACAACTTTACTCCAAGACTTAAACCAAGATTAGGCAATTATGGTATTAATAAACTAGGAGTAAGGACGGAGTTAACTATTCATAATTTACTCCGCGAATAAAAGTTACTCCGCGGAGACCCATGGTTTAACGCTGGAGTAAGCTAGGAGTGAGCATCTATTTGTCACGGGGTACGGTAGACTAGATCGAAACTTTACCTGAATACTAAAACATAAAAAATAAAGATTTTGAGTCGACAACATATATCCGCAAAATTCGGATTGTCGAGTATTTTGTTAATTTCTAATGCTTCTGACAGTATTAGAAATTATAATAATAAAAAAAGACAGAAAAGTCACTGTCACCGAATAACAGTCATGTTGAGTATCTACTATGTAGTTTGTATACCATGTGTAAATACTTCTTGCAGTTAGATATATTTCTTATCGGTATAAATAGTTTGTTTAAACGACAATGATTATTAAAGTATCCGTCTATTATGAGAGAATTGTGTTCTTCGAATTTACGCGAGCGAAGCCGCGGGCAAAAGCTGGTAGATTTATATTGTATTTCCAACTTTAATTGAGATTTATATATATAACCCAAATATATTTTCACATTTGTTTGGTGTTCGTTGGAGTACTTACTAGTATCTGATTTTGTAATTTTATTATTGTGGGTTAAAATTAATAGAGATTATTTCATTGAAGATTGCCAACCAACACAAACGCTTGCCCTTGCAAAGCGTAGAAGTTTGTACGGCACAAATTTACCTCTTGGAAGTAAGAACGCATGCGCTATGATAATTGAGTGCGCTGTGCGTATATCTGTCAGTACTGACACATCATACAATATAATGTCATATTGTGCACGGTGATTACATTATTCGCATATATAAACTAATAATTATAAAAGTACTACGCTTAAACGGCTGAAACAGTTTTCTCTACTAATATTATAAACGTGAAAGTTTTTATAGATATAATTTATTAGATATTATATTGGACATGTATTGGAACATGGCTTTGACATTTGACTGTATGCAAGGCGATGTTATTATGTAGATATAATACTAGGTATATAGTGTCATGAATACCTACTGACCGAGCTACTTTGTACCCAATAGTTTCTGAAGTCTTAAGAATAATACGTGCGCGAAGCCGCGGGCAAAAGCTAGTTGTCAAATAAAAGTGTTTAGTAAAAAGTTTTTATTCGACCAGGTCATTTTGTTCATTCTTTTTACTTTTAATATCAGTGGGTTGCCATAACGTATACCTTAATCTCAGGGTAAGAATAGTATTGTTACTCTGAACTTACTTCGTATTTATTAATACCGTTATTAACACGTAGCTATTCCATAACTAATCTAGAATTAACTACTGCCGGTGTTACTTTGGAGTAAGAGAAGAATAAGCATTTTTTATTAATAAGACCGATTGGGTATAACTGCTGTTGTAGTGCGATTTCTATATTTTTCCTATATTCTACGGAATATTTGAATTTAGAGTGTTCGCTAGAATGATCGTGAAAATGTTCGGTTCGACAAAACAGAAAACGGAGAATGCTCGCTGTTCTGTTACAAGTGAATGCTCAAGTGTATCAGCGCCATAACGAACAGGCTATCAATAATTATGCAAATGGACAGCAGAAAAATATGAAATTGTAGATATTTCATCAATAGGATTACATGTATGTAATCGAAAATAAGATTTTTAAAGTACTACATATGTAATTGTAAATAGTACGCTAACATTTTTGGAACCGGCCTACAGAAAACTAGAAACAAGTAGGTATGTTTTCGGCCTCTCTCTACGGTCAGAGGGATGAGAGGGTTCTCCTTGGTTCATGGGTGTTGTAAAATCAATAAACCGCGACAATGGCTGGAAAGGGTGGCTTAATCCAAACGTGTTACATTCGTGTACCGTGAAATTATCTTTATAAGCTGCGGTTGTTTGCCTTTGGAAATAGTTGATTGTGTGGTTTAAGATTCTATTTCTCAATTAGGCAAGCTTTGTTACAATTTAGTTTTTTGTAAGAGCCCGCTGCCATAGGTTTCGTAAATCAACTAAAACCTCGATTTATAGTAAAAAAGTATGTCTACATGCTTCGGTTTTAATGTAAAATGTATGCTACATGCATATATTTTATGCGATCTAATTCGTACTTTAATTAATGTTTAATTTTTTTAACCATAAAGCGTGTTCGCAGCTTAGGTACGTACTTCAAAATGAGCGGATTTTCAAACAAACTTCCTTCCCTATTTTTTTTGTTTAGGGGAGAAATCATGGAGGAATAATCAAAAATTTCTCCTAGTGCCTTATTTCCTAAGTCCTAAAACGAACCGAAGCACTGATAAATTTCATATTTCTAGCTTTATTTGTTTGGGTTCGGCGGCACTGTACGGTACGTCAGTCGGTACATTTCTTTTTGTACATATGGATTCGACATTGTGGTCTTGAATTTCATTTTCATATCGATCCGAGTGCCTCTTTGTTGTAGTGTCATTCTATACAGTCAAAAGCTGCTGTGTTATTGGAAAAGTAAGGTAGCTTTCTAGTCACTTCATACAATTTTATTAAGCCGGTCCTACTCGCGATAATTGACTTATTTTTTGGGTAACAAATACCTCTGTTAGTCTCCAACGTTTCAACCGGCTTGCAACGGTCGTGGTCGCGACGGAACTGAGTCTGAGACAATTATCGCGAGTGAGACCTGCTAAATAAAATTGTATGATGTATACAAAGTGTGAAAGTTTAAAATCGATTACTATTGCCCCTTACTAAGCAAGGTTAATATATTTACCTAATATCAAATAACTTTAGCATGTCGAGTCATGCTTACAAGTATCAGTAACAATGTAATTATGTTAGTATCAAATTATATAATATTGTATAATATAATATTAACCTTTGTCAGGCACTAATGACTATGTCGGGTATTGTAGGCTCTGCAAACTAAATTTCAGGCCATTATTCAAATTGCGAGTAGATCAAAATTTCGACGTAGAATCTCTTCTTTCCTAGGAATATATGTATAGGAATTTAACACTTATCTGGCGAAGAGTTTACACAAACTCTTCACAAAATGTTGAACGCCACATGTATCAACATTTATTTCTTCATTCGATCCGTGTGGCTGTTTAGTGGGTTTCGCGAAATATATTTATTAAATTAATAAACATGTAGGGATATTGTAATGTAATGATGGACGACGGGAGTTTAATTGAAACAAGTGTTGCGTTTGACTGTCGTTTATTGAGTTGTAGGCAACTATACACTTTATTCAAATTATTTACATATGTTTATCTATATAATTTAAAACTTAAAACTAATATTTACAAACAAACACAAGTACAAATTACTATACAATTTATACATATATTTATTTACATTTAAACACAATCACTGAACACAATCATATATACTCGATAGTCGATGTCCACTGAACTATCGACAGAGCCGTCATCACTAATGACCGATACCTGTATAATTATCAATAGCCATATACGGCCGGCTACGGCTGCGCGGGCGCATTCCTTCTCACCGCGCAAGGTCAAACCAGTCAAGACCTTACCTCGACGCGGAGCGCACGCTTGTTGCTTTAATATTATAAACACGCGAAATTGCGATTTAGCTTTGATTTCCATGTTATTAACCTTTACTATACTTCATCTATCTATCATTCTTCTACTTTCATCCTTACGCTATTCATCTATACCGTGCTTTAGCTTGTGCTTGTGAACTCTTCTCTATTGTGCCTTCTGAACTTAGTGTTAACGGTGTACGGCTGATTTTAGTCTCACGCTCACCGTCAGCGCTCATAGCTCAGCGCGTAGGTTGTCGGCGCTGAGGCTCAGCGTGGCTCGTTTTAGTTTCGTACTGACCGCATTACTGTACAGTCGACGATCAAAATGCGGAGTGTATTAGTGATTGCTGCTTTGTACTATCTATCCCAAGAAAATAAAAATCTGCGACGACGAAGACTCCATGTTCATCCATTGATTGAGCAGAGAGCCGTTGCAGGAGAATTTGTCTTGTTATATGGCACTTTGAGGGCTGATAAAAGTAAATTCTTTAATTATTTTCGAATGTCAAATAGAACTTTTGACAAATTACTGGCAAAGATACAGGATAAACTGGTCTATTACAGCCTACGAATCGTGCCTATACCACCAATTGAACGACTCATCGATAACTCGACCTGTACCCACTTCGCGATTCACCATGACTGTACGCGCTGATGACATCCGCTCCGCTCGACACTAAAACGCTCACTGAAAGCAAAGGCGCTCGAGCTATTGTCAGCGCTGACAGCTACGCGGGGCCGACGCGCGACGCGTACGGCTGCGTAGCTATCAGCGCTGACCACCGTGCGCGCTGATAGCTACGCGTCATTCAAAAACGCTTCCTAGAAGTTCATATATCTCGGCCATCAGCGCTGACGGTGCGCATGCCGTCAGCGTAAGACTAAAACCAGCCTTAGACTGTGGACAATAAACTCCTGTACAACGTGAGTTAAGTATTTATTTCTACCACACACCACACCTATACCCATACTGGTGACCCCGTGAAGAACGATGGAAAGAGACATGTTCAAAGACGCACAAGGCACGGCAGCGTTGCCGCCACCGGGTACTAGTGATGGGCCGATGTCGATAGACCCCAGCAACGTCTTTAAAGTCGGCGTACGAGTGCCTCCATTTTGGGCTGAAGAGCCGGAAATTTGGTTTGCTCAGGTCGAAGGCCAATTTAGTATAGCCGGAATAACCAGTGACGTAACAAAATTTAATTATGTCATCGGACACCTAGACAACCAGTATTCCAGAGAGGTTAAGGACATAATAATTAGCCCGCCTGCCAGTAATAAATATGAAAAACTTAAGACTGAGCTCATCAAGCGACTCACCGCGTCTAACGAGAAAAAAATCAAGCAGTTGCTGATGCATGAGGAGCTTGGTGACCGGAAGCCGTCGCAATTTCTTCGTCACTTGAAAAGCCTGGCAGGTTCTGAATATAACAATGCGTTATAACTATATACTTATAATAAGGTAGAGGTGTACAACACTACACCTCCCCCTTTATTAAGAAAAAAGACGAGTACATTTTTTTTATATCACAAAAATTTGAATTTAAATTACAGTTTCATAAAACCTTATATCATAAAATTTTATTTTGCAATAGTAGGTATCTATAAAATGTAAAAAGAAATGTTAAAGAATAATAAACATTGATATTCTCATAATTAAGAAAGAGTAATTGTTACAAACTACAATTAATGATATTATCGTAATTCACTCAAAATATTAGTTTTCTTAAATTCTAAAGGTTGCTAAGTGACAATATGGTATCGTGCTGTGTATGAATAAGGACTCAATAAATGTAATAGTACAGTATAAAGATATGGATTATTTGACTGTGGTAATAGTTAGAACAATAATTTTATAACATGAAACTGTTAATGTATACATTCTTATTCATAATAATTATGTAGATACATTTTCAATGGTCTTACGACATTGCTTTTATTTCCCAATCACATCAATACCTATTATTTGTTATTTTTCACTGGCATTACCTTTCTCTTAAAATATAAATGTTCCTATTTAATTTCAATTCAATTTCTACACATTCGCCTTTTCTCATTATCTATATTTCATATACTTAATCATTTCATCACAATACTTTTTTCATATTTTTGGTAAACATATTATTTATCTTAGACCCAGGCCTAGCCATTTTATAACATCTCACTTAGGTACACTTCTTTATTATATACATATAAATTATCGTATTCAACTCATCATATAATATATCTCTTATACCTCATATATTTCAGAAACATATTTAAGACATTTCTACGTCTCCAACAATTTTCACGGAGAAGAACTCGCTTACTGCCATGATCAAAATGAAGGACTGTTCTTAATTGTACCATTATTAATTGTGTACCTTATTTTATCATAATTTATATACATCCTAATTAATTCAATAACACTACATAATTATAATCTCGATCGAAATGAATAATTGAGTTTAAAAGAGTTCTGTCGCTGTTGGGTGATCAGTCCTTTGCGTACCTACTTGAACCTTGTAAACAAAATCATTCCCTACTTACTATAAATCTATACATGTATACAAATAAAACCATCTAATTATTTCTATCCAAAACCATTTTCCATCAATTAACACTTTCCATTCCATAATCTCACAACTTAAAATGCCATACTCATACTAAAATATATCTCTCCAAACCATAAAATCAAATGCGTGTTACAATATCATATCTCTTGAATAAAACATTAATTATATAGGAACTGCAAACTGTTACAAGTCATTACAAGATAAGCTACATAAAAACAAAGGTCGTTCTCAGTAATGAACGGTGTTGAATTTCGAGACCTAAGAATGCATCGCATACTTGCACACCTGCATCATATCTATTGGATTCTAAACTTAATTCTAAAAATTGAATTCATTATAAGTATTATTCCCTTATTACATTTAAATTTACTTTTATCGATTCAATTAATAACTTTCTCGTACTCATAAAACTATAACATCTGTTATATTGTATGTATATAAAACTGATATAATTATTGAAATAATTAGAAACCGATTGTATAACTCATAAGTCTCATAACTTATAAAAATTTACTTTTTACCTTTTCACAAAACACCGGCTATTTTAGGAATTTACTATTTATTACATAAGAGTATCTTTTACGAAAATTTTAATTAAATTTGCTTCATACCATAGTCATAAGCGAACCTTCTATAAATCAATGTTAACATTAAATAAGACGATAAAATAATTACCTAATTTTGATAAAAAAATATAAAAAAATCAATGAGCAAACAGAATATCAAATTTAAAAGAAATATATATGCGGAATAGAAATGTGATTTTACATTTCAATAATAACAGTTTCTTTATTAGATCTTTAACAAAATTTATCTTATGAAAAATTAAATCAATCGAAATTAAAATAGGTATTCAAAATATATTTAAATGGAAAATAATTTTCCGAGTGACTAATAATAATAACTTAAAAGATGACTGAATGTTTGCAACTAATAAAATAAGTTGCTAGCGATTAAATATTTTCGCGACTATTATATTAAATAAGATTCAAAACTAAGGGTGTTATAAAAACTTAAAACTAGCAGCTGCGTTTAGGTAGCAAATAAACTATACAAGTCAATTAAAATAATAGCCGAGGAGCTATAAATAATAACTTGGCGGCTAATAATGTTAGTAGGTAGGTTATGTTAGGTTTTCTTGTGACCCTGTACCCAAAAATAGGAGCCCTGCGAAGCAGGGCTCCGTCAACTTGGCTTAAAAGACTGAAGCGTCTTATTTACTTATACGAAACACTTTATTTAAGACAAAATCATTTGGCAAATATTGAAATCTGTATTATTTATGAGTGTCCATTTTCTATTTTTTATTCATCACCAAGTTTCCGCTTAGATACTAATTCAGTTCCCAAAAAAAAAGCTGCCAGTTTAAATTAAAACGAAGCTTATTACTGACTTATTAATATGCTACATTTTACTTATTACGATACTCCTTATTAGCTGCCAACCCACTATATATGGTACCCACTCTAATTATTTTTGAAACTTGTATTCGCTTTACTTAGTCGCCGCATTAATTACATGCCTATTGAAATTTTGTGTTGGCTAGATTTTAAAATTATGAACCTTTCGAAAAACTTTTTATATATTTTGTTGAATATCTTGACTTGCTTCTTATCTTGCCTTTCGGTTGTAAACCTTGTTCAACGTAGAAGTTACGGAGTCCTCTCGACCCGAACATCTCCCAGCGTCTCGCAAATTCCATCATCAGACTCGAACAACTCCCTGCACCTAGCAAAATCCATCATCCGACTCGAACATCTCCCGGCTCCCAGCAAAATATATCCATCTCATAAAAATTTCTCCATATCCAGTATATCTCATTTTTTCTTTTACAGCGTATATAACATTATATCTTCAATAATTCATTTCAAATTTGATTTTTGGCCCATAATATTGCTGTAATTCGCGCAATTTCGTCAGGTAGTAAGTTGGTTATGTGAATAAATATATTCAATATATTTTACGCCGAGCGCTGCCCAAGGGCAGCACTGGCAGTGGCAGGGTCGCCATCTAATGTAATCATGGGCGACGGGAGTTCTATTGAAACAAGTGTTGCGTTTGACTGTCGTTTATTGAGTGTTCTGAATATAACAATGCATTATAACTATATACTTATAATGAAGTAGTGCACAACACTAGAATATGAACACTGTACAATATGAAACCTAAATGCTTCTTTTATAGATCTTGAGCAATGGGGATTCCAGTCTTTCTAGGTGCCGTATTAAACGTAACTTATTGATAACAACTTATGGAAAGCACCAGATTTCTATTTTTATAGAAATATTGTTATTTAATATTTACCCATACTCCCTTGTTATTTAATAAACCTATTGTTGTATAAGACACCAAGCGTGCCCGGAAGTCCTAAGTAATCATAGGGTTATTTTTAACCCAATGACCCTGTAACATGAGGTACGCCTCTGCAAATTATTATAAAGCAATTTATGAATATCTGTACCACAGATAATATTATATCTGTACCAAACTAATCTTTATTACTTCCTCATCCGATATTCCTGTAGAGTGTAAAGCCAAAAGTTTATATTTGTAAACGAATATCTTGCCATAAGAAAAAATTGCTTGAGGCAAGACTTTGTGATTCTTGTGAATTTCCCACCGGCTTACGACCGTGAACCAACTGTATTGCATTAGTAAACACCGATTCGTTGCCACTTGAAGCAAAAATAAAATATATCTTTACTGCAATATTAGTAAAACAACAAGATTTTACCTAAATAAAAAAAGGAATATGTTGTATAAACTAGTCAGAAAGATAATTATTTATGTAATAGTTCTGTGCCGCGTGATTATTTGAATATAAAGGTTATGATTCTATATTGGCTCTGACATTTCGGCATGGATAACACCAATCGTAGTCACGGGAAAACTTCTAACGTGCTTTAAATGCGTAGAAGTTCCCAGGTGGAAGAGAAGAAACAGTATTCTACATAAGAATGTCTGGTAAAAATTTTGTGAGTCTTGTGATTGCTACCTTTACTGGTATTTAATTTTTAAGTTGTGTGAAGGCACTCCTGATTAGTCTAAAGAGTTCAGAAACTCTATAGAGTACGAAGTAATTCGGTCAGTATCCATGACATTATCTACCATTATATACCGAATATTATATCTATAAACACTTTCGCATTTGTCATGAGTAGAAAAATCGTTTCAGCCGTTTAAGCGTAGTCTATAATAATTAGTTTATATATGCGAATAATGTAATCACCGTGCACAATATGACAATATGTATGATGTGACAGTACTGACAGATATACGATGACACATGCGCAGCACTCAACTTACAGCGCATGCGTTCTTACTTCCAAGAGGTAAATTTGTGTCCTGACTTCTACCCACTTACAAACTTCTACCCTCCGTAAAATCCCTCCCAGTTTAATTTTTGCAACATAAGGTAGCCTATGTCCGTCACCATGGTCCAATATATATCTATATTTAATTTCGACAATATCGGTTCAGCCGTTTTAGCGTGAAAACGGAAAATACATATATACACACTTTCGAATTTATAATATTAGTAGGGATTAGTAGGGATATAAAAAATTTATAGTTTTACTGTCTCGTGTGTCATGATTCATAACAATTGTTTCTCTATTGTGTCTCGCGCCGGACAGAGAATAGGTTATTTTCCATGAAGCTCTATACATATACATAGACTCACGCCTGTTTGCCGAAGGGGTACGCAGAGACTACGGAACGCCATTTACAACGATCCTGGCATATCTCTCTTGCTTCATTCACTCCCATCAAGGTTTTTCTCTTCTGTTTAGAGTAATCCTAACCTGTCCTTTTTTAGGTTGCCTCCTGGTCAGATACTATTAAGTAAACTCTATGTAAATCGATAAAAGAGTAGTAACAGTTGCGTAGATATTCAACACAAAGAGCAATACTAACAAACGATTGCATGTCCCGTTGGGCCATTAGAAACAAATGTCATTACACTTCGCCACGCCTATCCGAGTGATCACTGTAAAAAGTAACATTTACCTGATTCTCTGATGGTGATCTTTATGGGGGTGAAAAACGACCCCAACGTAACATTAATGATTGTGTTTTACTTTACTGAATGTTGGTGTATAAGGGAGATGGGTCAAGGGGGTTTTTCGAAGGATGTTTTGGTGAAAAAAATTAAAAATGAGTAGCGAAATCTTAAACTTACTGAATAAAAAGTATAACTATATTTTTTAAATTAAAAATTAAATTTATAAGCCATCGTTAAAGTACTGCACATAACAGTAAAACACATAGCTCGTTATAATAATTTTAAGAATTTTCGTCAATTGTTTTGAATGAAATAGTGTTTATATTACGTTATAAGACTACGTATTGAATTGAGAAAGTTAATTGCTGTTGAATACAATTTGAGTTTGACCTTACCTCGAAATCTTTCTGTACGAAAGTTTATTAGCAATTTCGGTTATAACTTATTAGTACGTCTACAGCGAAACATAACTTTGATTCAAGATTAAATTTACATCAGTATCAGTTGTAGATTTGGATCTATGACCTTTTTTCCGTGACACGAATGTCTTAACAGTTCGGTTTCATCAAGCAATTTCACTGTTTTGTTTATAAAATATTACAATGTTTGGTTCATTATTTTTGTACGTACCACGTTATTTACAAATGTGAAAGACATTACTTTTTATTGACTGGACAAGAATCTATAGTATTTAGTTGTAGCAAATATAGTTTAAGAAATATAATATTTTATTTATCTTTCAACATTTCGTAAAATTTGAATGATTGTAAAATGTGAGCTGCAGAATCATTCATTATTATACAGCCTCTCACAATACATTGCTGGACATGTGCCTCTCCTTAAGTGCGTCACAATAGGAATGTGAGGCAATGGTAGGATTTGGCCTACGGGACGAGGAGCTAGCGTTGATGTTATGTTTCTCGACTCTTCCCAAAGATATATAATAAATTTCGTGCATTTTCCCTAGTCGCCTTTATCGCCGCCAATCGCCACGCACAGAAAGAGAAGATATATTAGCTCTTTATATTCTAAATCCGTAACAAAACTGCAAACATAATCTTAATATATAAAATCCTTGCGTTACTGACTGACTGACAGACACGCTACAGCCGAAACTATTGGGCGCAGGAAGCTGAAATTTGGCATGTATATTCCTTGGGGACCGTAGGGGTGCACTAAGAAGGGATTTCTCGAAATTCCCACGGGATCGGCCAAAACGGGTAAATTAAAAAAAATGCAGGCGTAGCTGCTGGCGTCCTCTAGTACTTGTATAAATTCACCAGAAGCACCTCAAACAAACAGGTAGGTACAGCCACTTCTTAGAAAATAAAGAAAATACTGTATCGAGTGGAAGTTTCATAACAGGTAGAATACAGAGATTTTCTGCTTTCCGCTCAGTATAGTTTCAGCTATGTTCCACATCCGACACATACGCGAACACTATTGTCACATACGTGAGAAAAAAAAATAGTTGCCTTGAACAAAGGAGGCAGAATTTGTTTTGTTGTCAAGTGTGTCAAGCTTGTCTTATAGATATTAAAAATGTTATGTTGCTTAAAAGCTGAAATTCTCTAGTATTTATTACAAGACTGCGTTAAGTTGATGTTTTTTGAGTGTGTGAGTTTGTTGTTTTAATTTCCTTATCTTCTTTATTAGGTTTTTTATTCTTAATATGGTTTTTGATATATCGTTAGAATCTCTACATCATTGAGGGTGGACAAGCTTTAGGTTTTTTTAATACATTAGAAATGTCGTCTGTACCTGAAAACTTAAAATAATTAAATAAGAGTCTCTTTTTCAATTATAGCAATATAATCAAATTGTGGGTTAACTAAACAGTAAAAAAGCTATTTGACGTATGCGTGAATTAACTAATATAATAATATAAGTAGGAAGTGAATAAGTAGGTAGGTGAGCAGTCGGGAAAATATATAAATTCCAGCTTCACCAGAAAAAATACTTTCAAACTTTTGCAATTTGCACACATACCTACTGAAAGTTATCTCTCTAAAGTTGTCTCAATCAAGCTGGTATACCTACATATTATATTCAGAAATAATGGTAAAAGCTTTATGGGCCCGGTTTTTCGGCATGGTTCAAAGTAGCGTGCTCACGGAAGGACTCTCGCAATTTATGCACTCCGAACAGGATATATTGCTGGTTTCAAGATTGTTTAACTGGCCTCGTGACAACACGGGTGTCAAAACTCGTGACCTTCAATGGTCACTGCTGCTGCACTTGGCTACATAAGTAACCGCCAAAGGCCTTTTTTTTTGTTTTACGGGGTGGAATATCACTTCGGATCTCCGACTCTTGGGGAAATGAGAGCCGAAGTATGTGTGTTACTACTAAAAACCACCTCGACTTTCTCATGTACCCGTGTATCGGAGGGTCAGCTATCGCCGAAGCATTCGTCGCAACCACCCTACGGGTATTGGCTCGACAGATGGTCAGGCGGGCCCCGAACAAAACCCCCTTGGCGGCGGATGAAGCTGTTGAGCTCTGCCGCCAAAACACCCAGCGGCCGCAGAGGATAGGGAGGACGGCAACGCAACACCGCATCTCCTCTTCCTCTGCGGCCCCAACGCGACGCATCACCGACACGTCTCTCCTCGCGCGACCGCACCCGACTGCAAGGGACAGACAGAACTGTCCCCCGCACCCGCGCACCCGCGCAGCCCACGTGGAGCGTCCCCTCCCGGGATCCCGTTTAGCTTCATCGTGGGTGTAACTGAAACCCACTCAGTAACCACTGAGCCCCCCCACCACGACAAGGTGGAGATCCCCCGGGAGGGAACTTCCAAGAGCCTGTACTATGGTCTAACTTGTCAGATAAAAAACCGAGACCAAATGTTGTACGTGCCCTCCGAAACAAGGTAGCGCTCAATGTAAATGATCTAAATGCCGAAATAGACAATCACCTATCTATTTCGTAATATAATAGCAAATTAAGTCAAGTATGCGCTACACACCAACAGGTGATATAGTAGTAAGTGCGTGGGTAGGGCTAGTTACAAAAAAGTTAAATTATGCTATGCACGCTATATAAACATTAAATTGTGTTATAAAGTTGTGTATTACTAGTTATATTATTATATTATATTTAGTCGGAATACAGTTTACACTCCTTTAAATAAATATCGAACGGAGTCTTATCACAAAAGTTGCTAAAGGGTCGATTGGTTATAAGCCCCAGTTATACGAGCACCCCGATTTGGGCCTATTGATCGTTAAAAGTATAAAAGCTTGTGATGGATGGGTGGGTTCGGCGGAAGATTTATTTTAACAGGTATACATTTGGTACATATGAGGAAACTTTTCTTGATTAGGCTTTCAATTGATTGACATATTAAGGATTGACTAGCTTCCGCCCACGCCTACGCCCGTGTGGGAGTCTGTAATCGGGACTACTTTTATAACCGTAAAAGTTTGTGAAAATATATCGATGTTTGTTACAATTTCATGGAAAAGCTACTAAACTGAATTTGATTAAACTTTGCAGTAATATAGTTTATACATTAGAATAGCACTTAGGCTACTTTTTGTCCCAATAATCGACGCCACGCAGGCGAACTCGCGGGCGAACACTTTCAAATGATTTGCCAAACTGCTCCAGCTCACCTTGACGATCATTAACCCTTTACACAAAGCATAAAAAGCAACACAGCTATACAAAATACAAAACTTAGCTCTTTGTACAAAAACAGCAAAGTAACGCACCGAGTCGTTAGTACGACGCTTAAGCACTTTCTCAGATAAGTTCTATCTAAGTTAGCACTTAATGTGACTTGGAGGTCGTTTCTGACGTTCCTAAGAGTCTCTTTCTTACGCCCATTAAGAAGAAACTTATCTAATATGATGTAGGGTTGTGTCACGATTGCCGAAGTTCAAACGCGGTCATTTTTCAAACCTGAATGGTTTTCTATTACTTGCAACTTACAGAACGCTTTGTTCAAAATTTGTTTTAAAATGGAAGATTTGTTATTTGTATATACGTGAGGCTTTATGTTATAAATTACCCTTTCTCTTATATAAACATAGTTTTTAAATAAATGTACCTACTTGTTTCTCTATGTTTTTGTGTGATGTGTTTTCAACGAAATCAATTCGCGTGAGTGCTCTAGTTAACAAAGAACTCTAATCATATTGTTTCTATTTACAATATGTAAGTTATAATAACAAAAAAGTAAATACCTATTTAAATAAATATAGTGCCTAGTACCGTATAAATTCTGTTAGTTTGGGACTAGATAGTATTGTGTGTTAGTGGTAGTATGTTCCAGTACAGTAGTGTTATTATTTTCTAATCTATTTCAAATTTCGAATTTTATGCATATGACTAGACTAGCCCGCGGTTTCACCCGCTTTATTTAGAGCTACTGCTCTGCTCCCGTGGCTCATAGCGTAATGTTATATAACCTATTGGCTTCCTCGATAAATGGGCTATCTAACACTGAAAGAGTTTTTAAAATTGGGCCGCAAGTTCCCGAGATTAGCGCGTTCAAGCAAATAAACAAACCAACTCTTCAGCTTTATAATATCTATATCTATCTATACTAATATAATAAAGCGGAAGAGATTGTTTGTTTGTTTGTTTGTTTGAACGCGCTAATCTCAGGAACTTGCGGCCCAATTTTAAAAACTCTTTCAGTGTTAGATAGCCCATTTATCGAGGAAGCCAATAGGTCGGATCTGAAAAATTCTTTTTGTATACGATAGCCCAGTTATTCCGGAAGGCTATAGGCTATATAACATAACGCTTCGACCCTTTGGGGCCGAACAAAAGGCTAAAAAGGCTAAAACATAATGTCGGCTAATCTCAGGAACTAGCAGTCGGATTTTAAAAATTGTTATTGCCTATGATAGCCCAATTATTCTGAAAGGCTATAGGCTATATAAAATTACGCCACAACTTTTAGGGGCCAGACAAAAATAATAAAGTGGTCAAACGAGAATGGGGAGGGTTGGGTCAAAGGCAAAAAAAGGCTAAACGAATAGGATACAACCTACATGGGAATCATTTTCGAGATTTTCGGGACGCTGATTAATAATATGAAATTTATTTAGTGATCCAAGATGGCGGACGGGAAATCAAAGATGGCGGATGAGAAAATTTTAAAAATCAATATGGGTATCGACTTCGATATTTTAAAGGGTGGAGAATTGAAATACAACGTCTATTTCGTGATCAAAGATGGCGGATGGGTAATCAAAGATGGCGGATGGGAAAATTTAATAAAATCAATATTGGTATCGTCTCCGATATTTAAAGGGATGGGGAATCCAAATACAACATCTATTTCGTGATTCAAGATGGCGGATGTGAAATCAAAAATGGCGGATGGGAAAAATTTAAAAAATCAATATGGTTATCGTCTCCGATGTTTTAAGGGATGGCGAATCTAAATACAACATCTATTTCGTGATCAAAGATGGTGGATAGGAAATCAAAGATGGTGGACGGATTTTTTTTTTAAAGTCGATATGGGTATCGTCTCCGATATTTTAAGGAATGGGAAATTCAAAAACACCATCTTTTTCATGATCAAAGATGGCGGATGGGATTTTTTTAGAAATCAATATGGGTACCGTCTCCGATGTTTGAAGGGATGGGGAATCCAAATACAACATCTATTTCGTGATTCAAGATGGCGGATGGGAAATCAAAGATGGTGGATGGGAAAAATTTTAAAAAGCAGTATGGGTATCGTCTCTGATGATTTAAGGGATGGTGAATCCAAATAAAACATCTATTTCGTGATCAAAGATGGCGGATAGGAAATCAAAGATGGCGGACGGGATTTTTTTTACAGTCGATATGGGTATCGTCGTCGATATTTTAAGGAATGGGCAATTCAATATTATATAAAAATCTATGTTTTATTTGCATCATTTCTAGACCCTGGAATGATAAGAGATTAAGCGCTAAGTCAATGGTAACTTTAGAAAAGGGGCTTGGAAAAAAGGGAATTCAATAAAAACTCTTAAAAAGGCGATACGGAGTTCGCTGGGTCAGCTAGTACTAATATAATAAAGCGGAAGAGTTTGTTTGTTTGTTTGTTTGAACGTGCTAATCTCAGGAACTACCGGTCGGATCTGAAATATTCTTTTTGTATACGATAGCCCAGTTATTCCGGAAGGCTATAGGCTATATAACATAACGCTTCGACCCTTTGGGGCTGGGCAAAAGGCTAAAAAGGCTAAAACATAATGTCGGCTAATCTCAGGAACTAGCAGTCGGATTTTAAAAATTGTTATTGCCAATGATAGCCCAATTATTCCGAAAGGCTATAGGCTATATAAAATTACGCCACAACTTTTAGTGGCTAGACAAAAATAATAAAATGGTCAAACGAGAAGGGAGAGGGTTGGGTCAAAGGCAAAAAAAGGCTAAACGAATAGGATACAATCTATATGGGTATCGTTTTCGAGATTTTCGGGACGCTGATTAATAATATGAAATTTATTTAGTGATCCAAGATGGCGGATGGGCAATCAAAGATGGCGGATGGGAAAATTTTAAAATATCAATATGGGTATCGTCTCTAATGATTTAAGGGATGGTGAATCCAAATACAACATCTATTTCGTGATCAAAGATGGCGAATAGGAAATCAAAGATGGCGGACGGGATATTTTTTTAAAGTCGATATGGGTATCGTCTCCGATATTTTAAGGAATGTAGAATTCAAAACCACCATCTATTTTGTGATCAAAGATGGCGGATGGGATTTTTTTTTTTAAATCTATATGGGCATCAACTCCTATATTTAAAAGGATGGGGAATCCAAATCCAACATCTATTTCGTGATCAAAGATTGCGGATGAGAAATCAAAGATGGCGGATGGGAAAGTTTTAAAAAATCAATATGGTTATCGTCTCCGATGTTTTAAGGGATGGCGAATCTAAATACAACATCTATTTCGTGATCAAAGATGGTGGATAGGAAATCAAAGATGGTGGACGGGATTTTTTTTAAAGTCGATATGGGTATCGTCTCCGATATTTTAAGGAATGGGAAATTCAAAAACACCATCTTTTTCATGATCAAAGATGGCGGATGGGATTTTTTTAGAAATCAATATGGGTACCGTCTCCGATGTTTGAAGGGATGGGGAATCCAAATACAACATCTATTTCGTGATTCAAGATGGCGGATGGGTAATCAAAGATGGTGGATGGGAAAAATTTTAAAAAGCAATATGGGTATCGTCTCTGATGATTTAAGGGATGGTGAATCCAAATAAAACATCTATTTCGTGATCAAAGATGGCGGATAGGAAATCAAAGATGGCGGACGGGATTTTTTTTACAGTCGATATGGGTATCGTCGTCGATATTTTAAGGAATGGGCAATTCAATATTATATAAAAATCTATGTTTGATTTGCATCATTTATAGACCCTGGAATGATAAGAGATTAAGCGCTAAGTCAATGGTAACTTTAGAAAAGGGGCTTGGAAAAAAGGGAATTCAATAAAAACTCTTAAAAAGGCGATACGGAGTTCGCTGGGTCAGCTAGTACTAATATAATAAAGCGGAAGAGTTTGTTTGTTTGTTTGTTTGTTTGAACGTGCTAATCTCAGGAACTACCGGTCGGATCTGAAATATTCTTTTTGTATACGATAGCCCAGTTATTCCGGAAGGCTATAGGCTATATAACATAACGCTTCGACCCTTTGGGGCTGGGCAAAAGGCTAAAAAGGCTAAAACATAATGTCGGCTAATCTCAGGAACTAGCAGTCGGATTTTAAAAATTGTTATTGCCTATGATAGCCCAATTATTCCGAAAGGCTATAGGCTATATAAAATTACGCCACAACTTTTAGTGGCTAGACAAAAATAATAAAATGGTCAAACGAGAAGGGAGAGGATTGGGTCAAAGGCAAAAAAAGGCTAAACGAATAGGATACAATCTATATGGGTATCGTTTTCGAGATTTTCGGGACGCTGATTAATAATATGAAATTTATTTAGTGATCCAAGATGGCGGACGGGAAATCAAAGATGGCGGATGAGAAAATTTTAAATATCAATATGGGTATCGCCATCGATATTTTAAGGGGTGGAGAATCGAAATACAACATCTATTTCGTGATCAAAGATGGCGGATGGGCAATCAAAGATGGCGGATGGGAAAATTTTAAAATATCAATATGGGTATCGTCTCTGATGATTTAAGGGATGGTGAATCCAAATACAACATCTATTTCGTGATCAAAGATGGTGGAAGGGAAATCAAAGATGGCGGATGGGATTTTTTTTAAAGTCGATATGGGTATCGTCGCCGATATTTAAAGGGATGGGGAATCCAAATCTGACATCTATTTCGTGATCAAAGATGGCGGATGAGAAAGTTTAAAAAAATCAATATGGTTATCGTCTCCGATGTTTTAAGGGATGGCGAATCTAAATACAACATCTATTTAGTGATCAAAGATGGTGGATAGGAAATCAAAGATGACGGACGGGATTTTTTTAAAGTCGATATGGGTATCGTCACCGATATTTTAAGGAATGGGGAATTCAAAAACACCATCTATTTTGTGATCAAAGATGGCGGATGGGATTTTTTTTTTTAAATCAATATGGGTATCGTTTCCGATGTTTGAAGGGATGGGGAATCCAAATACAACATCCATTTCGTGATTCAAGATGGTGGATGGGAAATCAAAGATGGCGGATGGGAAAAATTAAAAAAAAATCAATATGGGTATCGTCTCTGATGACTTAAGGGATGGTGAATCCAAATACAACATCTATTTCGAAAATTAAAAAAAAACAATATTGGTATCGTCTGCGATGTTAAAAGGGATGGGGAATCCAAATACAACATCTGTTTCGTGATTCAAGATGGCGGATGGGAAATCAAAGATGGCGGAAGGGAAAAATTTTAAAAGTCAATATGGGTATCGTCTCTGATGATTTAAGGGATGGTGAATGCAAATACGACATCTATTTTAATGTGGAATTCAATATTATATAAAAATCTATGTTTGTTTGTTCATCATTTATAGACTCTGAAATGATAAGAGATTAAGCTCTAAGTCAATGGTAACTTTGGAAAAGGGGCTTGGAAAAAGGGAATTAAATGAAACCTCTTAAAAAGCGATACGGAGTTCGCCGGGTCAGCTAGTTTATTATAAAGCTGAAGAGTATTATTTCTCGCTCTTGGCTTGGTCTATTATATTGTGTCACTCGTAAACATATAACATGGAATGAACCCTTTTTAACATATATTTTTATAAAAAAAAAAATAAATGCTAAGCCATGGCAACTAATACTAAGGCCTAGTCTCATCACTTTCTGCAATTTCGAACGAATTACTTGGTGCATTGTGCATGCATGACGTAATTTTTTTGAAACTAGCGACATCACCTAGGTTTTTGTTTTTTTTTGGTGTTGGGTTGGAAAATCCTCATGGAGTCCCTCCGCCCTGGGGGATGGGCGAAGGGGACTGTCTGACTCTTACTGACTAAAAAACCAAGCCGTGTGCCTCATGTACCCGTGTGTCGGAGGGTCGGGTTTCGCCCAAGCATACGTCGCAACCCCCCGACGGGTATTGGCCCGCCAGATGGTCCGGCGGGCCCCGAACAAAACCCCCTTAGCGGCGGATGATCGTGTTGGGCTCCGCCGCCAAAACACCAAGCGGCCGCAGTGGATAGGGAGGACGGCAACGCAACACCGCATCTCCTCTTCCTCTGCGGCCCCACCGCGACGCATCGAATGGTGCGCCCCCATTTGGTCGCGGGCGATAGGGCGCGCAGCAACGCAACACCGACACGCCTCTCCTCCCGCGACCACGCCCGACTGCGAGGGACAGACAGAACTGTCCCCCGCACCCGCACCGTTGGACGCATCCTGCGCAGGCCTCGTCAAGCCCACGCGGAGCGTCCCCTCCTGGATCCCTCTTAGCTTCACCGCGGGTAACCAATCCACGGTTACTGAGCCCCCCACCACGACAAGGTGGAGATCCCACGGGGGGGCATCATCTAGCTCTGCAAATAGATTCACAATGTACATGAAGCAAACAACAAAACAAAAACAAAAAATATTTTATTTGCTTCTCCAAAACTTAAAATACATTTTCTTACTTAAATTTACAGAAGGCGGTATGTGGAGAACAAATTAGGCAACTGCGTCAGCTATTGTTGCAGTTATAAAACTACAACGCTGGTATTCTCGCAGGCCTATATGCAATTATAGTTATATAAGATTAATTTACCTATAAATAAATAAAATATAATAACGACAAATTAATATATATATATATATATATATATATATATATATACAAAATTATATACAAATATATACGTATATAGTGTACATATTATTAATAAGTTTTATAATATATATATTATTATATACAATACACAATACATGCCTCCGTTACATCAAAATAAAAATAATAATTAAAAATTAAAAATAGCAAAGAGTAATTTGTTTCCGAACGCTACTTGTACTTGACAGACTGACGTTTCAATATAGGCCCAAGATTGAAAGATTCCATCTGTCATGAATGTCAATTGTCTTGTCAAGCAAGCGTCTGCCAGAGTCCGGAGCACAGTTACTTTTACCAATATAATAAAATCGCTGCGCATACGCAATTATATAGTAACAAATTATATACATTATAATATCACAATAAGTTCAATATCTTTCGTCAGTAGACACGTAAGTGATGTTGACGTACTACTTATTCTAAAAGTAAGTATGTAAGTTCATAACAGTGACTTTTGTTTGTTTATTAAAAATAACTTAAACTTATTGCGAAATGCGTGTAATGTTTTCAGGTTGCGCATGGGGGGCGGAAGGTCATTCCAACAATGGGTGGCGGCGTATCTGAAACTACCTCGGAAAGCAGTGGTCCTGTGTCGCGCTGTGACCAAAAGATGTGATGCCGCCCGCGTACTGTACTGATTAATATCACGAGACCATGACAACTTTTTGTACAGGTATGCCGGTGTTTTATATAGAACAATACCAAACAGTAGAGTTGCCAGATGAAGATGCCTGCGAGCAGTCATCTTCATAAGGTTCCCACTATTCAGGAATGGAGTGACATGTGAACGAGGTGGGATATTATAACAAAATCGAGCACATGCGTTCTGTACTCGCTGAATTACTTTCTCTGTTCTATTCAATATACATGGACCAATCACAGTATCTGCATAGTTTAGTTTAGACAAAATAAGAGTCTCACAAAGCAATATCCGCAATTCAGTACTCAGATGTTGGCGAATTCGAAATAACAACTTGAGACGGTAAAAACAGTTTTTGGCAGCTTCCAGTACATGCGTCTCAAAATGCAATTCACCATCCATGACCAAACCTAGGTTTCGAGCCTCACTGACTTGCTCTATGGGACAGTTATTAACGAGAAGTACAGGATTTAGATTTTGTATCTTGTTAATGCATTCCTTTGAGCCTAATATTAAAAATTTGGATTTGGTGGGGTTGAGTACCAGTGAATTCTTTTTAGCCCATTCAGATATCTTGTCTAAGTCTGTATTAATTTTATTTACAGATTCATGGCAGTCATTGGGATGAAATGATATGTATAGTTGGAGGTCATCGGCATACATATGAAACTGTGTATTACGTATATGGTTGGTAACATCTGCACTGTACAATAAGAAGAGGAGAGGACCGAGCACTGATCCTTGTGGAACACCTCGGGTTACCTGACAACAAGAAGAAGTTGCCTTGTTACCATCCCTGTCATTATCCAGTTGCACAAATTGAAATCTGTCAGTCAGATAACTATGGAACCATTTTACTGTTGCTGAGTCGCAGCCGTAATACGAAAGTTTGGCAATAAGGAGTGAAATATTTATCGTTTCAAAGGCACGTGAAAAATCAAGTAGGGTAAGCAGGGTACCCATACCCTTGTCCCTAGCATCCAAAATATCGTCAACAACATCCATGAGAGTGGTGGTCGTACTGTGTCCCTGGCGAAACCCTGACTGTCTCTGAGGAATGATGCTATACTTCTCGAGGTACTTCCTGAATTGGCTGCTCACCACTCTTTCCAATACTTTTGATAAACAGGGAAGTAAGCAAATTGGTCTAAGATCCTTAGCTGAGGTTGGATTGGAAACTTTAGGTATTGGTTTTACAACCGCAGTTTTCCATATATGAGGGAAGGTAGATGTTGTAATAGATTTATTTATTATGGCTGTAATGTATGGAAGGCTATGAGGTAGAGTCATCTTAAGCATTTCCAGTGTAATGCTGTCAACACCGGAGGCATTTGATGAAGATAACTTTCTGCAATCTCTTCATTCTAATTGCTCTTTTTAAAGATATTTTGCTTATTTTTTAACCCGATTATTTAGATTATTCTATCAGAGTATAACCGCAGTTTCCCCCACACATTTTATTTTAATTGAATCATTTCTGCCCGATCCCAGGGGAATTTCGGGAAATCCCTTCTTAGTGCACCCCTACGGTCCCCAAGGAACATACATGCCAAATTTCAGCTTCTTGCGCCCAATGGTTTTGGCTGTAGTGTGTCTGTCAGTCAGTCAGTAACGCAAGGATTTTATATATTAAGATGAAGATTTTACATCGAAACACAAGCCCTTTATCCACGATCATTCCGTCTTTATACGCTGCGGTCGGAGCCCACGTTACTGCGACAACCTGACACCCAGCAATTATTCACTGTCGTGTGTTAGGGTCTTAATAATGGCTGACCTATTCGTGACATCGACGCTCTGTGATTTTGCGAGAATATGGACCATTCATTTTCTACGTCATCATGCATTGATCGTAGAACTAACAGTAAATTGATACCTGTAGTAATATGTATGCATTAAAGTATTCTACTGATTCATTTATAAGGTTCAAGCTGTTGCGCTCGACTTCGGTATTGTGGGTCGGGTAAAGGTAGACCATTTTTTTTTCTGATGTATAAGCTATATTATTACAAAGTTTCATCAAAATCTGTTTATTCGTTTTTGTGTGAAGGAGTAACAAACATCAAGATTTATTAAAGTCATACGAGTTTAGACGGGCCTTAAGATAGTGATAGCCTACTGGAGATACCAACGGACTTCAATGCATATAGGGTTCGAATACACCGCGGGCACTTCTATCTTTTCGTAGTTATATAGAGGACCAGTGTTGTAGAGAGCACGACAAACAGTCTGTAGCGGCTGTATAAAAGATCTTTGACAGTCGTAGTCGTTACGGGGAGTCAGTACCCTCAAATAATCTGATACTGGTGTGTGAGCTGGACATACAAATTTGTATTTTATTGATCAGCGTGGCGTTTCAATGTACAAAGCTCGAAAGTTTAAAAGTATTAAAGTATTTATACTTTTCATTCTCCCCAACAATTTAGTTATTCAAAGTCATTAATACACAAAGTAATTAATAACACACGTGTTTTGTGTGGACGTGTATTTCTGTCCGTTGACACCGTGTATTATTCATTGTCATGTGTTCGTTCTCAATAATAAGTGACCCCGTTGCGACTCGCGTCGACACATGAAACTGGGTTGACCAATGAGGGGTACGTATTTTGGTAATGGCTGCCATATGTATAGGCTATAGGGACTAGAGAACAAAGGGAAATTCTTTGTGGTGTATAATACAATTTTTTTTTCATACAACATGCATTGTTGATTGTTATTTTATCTCAAAGTAATTAACCTGACTGCCCTACCTACCTCTGTTTTCTCCGATCATTCGATCGAACTTTAACAGTTGTCGCAGATTGAATATGGACTGATATACGAGTATTTCTTGTAATACAATTATCGATTTGAAATTAAAATATATTTTGGTTTAAAATTTCGATTTTAATTTTTACTCGACATTTCAGTTGCCTTCCGGGAAATAAGGTCGCACTGAAGTGTCATTTTTATATTTGTCCTAATTATGAATGTGTGTCGAAGTTCAAAATACTCATAATTCATACATACAAACCAATACATATACCCGCAAATTGATGTTGGTGCAAGAATTAATGTTATAAACAGTTTATGAAAGTTATATTTTCACTGTCTGTCATTCGGTTAGACTCCAATAGACCAAGGTAATATTTTTTTACTGTGAAAAGATTCCAATCTATGCATTGTCCGATAGGTTTAATATACTAACAATATTAAAGGTGATTACCAGTCTTTCAGTACAAGTATAACCTATGAAGTAAAGATTAATCTCTGTTCGTGGTCCATAACTTATACTGTTACAAGGACTGACTACGTGGTCCTTATGGATAGCGTATGTGTCTGCTGATCCGGAGGTCCCGGGCCCCGGGTACGATTCTCGCGACGCGCAAAAGTGGTTTTCTGAATTTTCAGTAGCAGCACGGAGTCTGGCATAGTGCCCGGTGACGGCAATAGGCTCGCGCCCTATTACGTGGGACCAACATATTCGCAACATAGCGAAATGTGTGTGTAATACTTACACCACTGCCTACCTCTGTGGGGATAAAGGTGTGAGTGTATAAAAAAGGGTGCATAGGGTTCCCACCATTAACTTAGGGTCCCAAGCCACCCTCACCTGCAAGTGGTGCACCTGCCGATCAACGGACGAGGCTCTGGCAAACAAAATATCCCGATAAGCGGCAATAGGCTCGCCACCTATTACGTGGGATCAAAATACTGGCGAAAAGTGGGCGTTTAATATGCCTCTGCCTACCCCTTCGGGGAAACAGGCGTGAGTCTATGTTTGTATGTATGTATGTGTATAAAAAATGTAAGTATAAATAATACAACGTCCAATATAAATAAAATTGACTTCGAAATATCATCGACATATCGAGGGTTCACGGGCAAAATGTATTAAGCGACATCCTGGCCGATATTGAGTTATATACATATTCGGAATCGCCGGATTTTTCTGCGTCGTTTGCACTCGGTTTCGTGCTGATCTGAGCACTTTTTTGGCGCTTAAAACAATTGTAAATTTAGGCGCAGTTCGGAGTAGCTTTGATTGAAGCGACAACATTTTTTTACAATTTAAGAAAAAATGGACTTCATACAGGCCAAATATTTAGTGTTTTTGACTTGAGCTATTTTCCCCGGCATAAGTTTGTTAAGATAATGTGTTTGAATCGTCTTGCCTGCGCCTAAAATATATACATACCGTCGCTTAAAGCATTTTGCTTGCACCTGAAATTCATACCTGATGTCGCTTAAAACATTTAGCCTGCTGCTGAAATCCATACCTTATGTCGCTTAAACCATTTACCATGCGTCTGATATTAATACACACAGGCGTTTAAATCATTTTCATATTTAATAAAAATTATTTATACTCGGCGGTTAAATCCTTCTTCTTGAACTGAATTAATAAAGAGTCGTCTCATCAGGCATATTGTATTCTGATTGGTGGAAGTTAAAACATTTTTACTCTACTGGAATTAGGAAATCTATATTCGTTAAGATAGTCAAAATGTTGTATAAATCGTTTATCCGTTGTCGGATAAGACATATCGACTGTGAACTGGCAACCGGTAATATCTCAATTTTGACAGCTTTAGAGGAAAACATATTTGCTTCATTTAAACAACATATCGAATGTTAAAAAATATGTAGTTAATTTTTTTTTTGAGCACACGTATTTAAAAACAAAAGTAACATTTTAATATGCTTCCTTCCAATATAACATCGAGATATGACAATATAAATCAACACAAGAACAATCAACATTTTACTTGGAAAATTATGGGCGATCCCAACAAGATTGTCAGTCCACCTTGCAGGAGCTAGATCTGCTACGACGTCTGGTGCGTAACCGACACTCCAGAACCATTCTGCTCCAACGGCCATCGGTTCTCCTGGCTATGTACCCTGCAACTGCCACTCAAGCATGACTATTCGGAGAACCTTGTCGGTGACTTTGCTTCGCCTGCGTATCTCCTCAATTCTGATTCGATCTCGCAAGGAAACGCCAAGCATAGCTCTCTCCATCGTCCTTTGAGTGACAACACTGGCAACACACACTGTTCAAAGGCTTTCGTTTAGAGACACTGCAGGATATCAGACGTGAAGATATCTATAGGAGCTGGTACGGCACGGACGTTATGCATGATTTTCGTCTTGTTCGACCCACTCGTTGGGAGACTCTACAGACGCCACCGAGCATTGTGCCGAGGTTTACCATGGTCTCAACCATGAGTACGATATTGTCAGTGAGTCGAAGGTGAGTTTAAGCAGTACTCGCCGTTGATGTTGATACCGAGTCCTTCCCAGTCCAGAAGCTTGAAGTCTTCTTCAAGCGCACCGGTGAATAGCTTCGGAAATATAACATCTCCTTGCCTCACCCCTCGCTGTAGTCGAATAGTTTCGAGCTCTGGTTCTGGAGGCGGACTGACATGGTGGCGTTTTCGTACAAACACTTCAGTTCTACGACGTATCGATAGTCGATCTGGCACCGTTGGAGAGACTGCAGCACCACCGCCCAGGTTTCGATCGAATCGAAGGCTTTCTCATAGTCTACAAACGCCAAGCATAGAGGCTCGTTATACTCCTCGGGCTTCTACATATATGTGTTCAGTATGTGGTCTATAGTACTATTATCCTTTTCGGAAACTGGCTTGTTCAGAACGCTGGAAGTCGTGTAGCTTGAAAGCGAGACAATTCGTGATGAACCTTGAAAACAGCTTATAGACGTGGCTCAGAGAGATGGGTCTGCAATTCTTTAAAAGGGTATTGTCGAACTTTTTGAAGAACGGCACAACCATACTTCTGTGCCACGCCTGTGGCGTTTTACCTTCCTGTATGACGGAATTAAAAAGCTTACGAAGCATTTCCAAAGCGGGTATGCCGCCTGCTTTCAAAAGCTCTGTCGTAATTCTGTCATCACACGGTGCCTTGTTGTTTATGAGCTGTTTTAGGACCCATCTCGCATTGAGGTGATGAGAACCTGGTCGAGTTCAACGCCAAGAAAACACAGGTGTGCGCATTCTCAGCCAAGGTATCTCCATTCCTTCCTCATCCCTCTCTTCTGGACACTCCACTACCGATTCAAGACAGCCTCAATATCCTGGGTATGGACATACGCAGAAATCTCAACCAGAAGAACTACATCGAGGGTGTCATCAAATTCGCATCTCGGAAACTCGGAGTCCTGAACAAGGTGAGGAGGTTTTTCGCGCCGGAGCAGTTGTGTCTGTTATACAGGACTCAGGTTCGCTCCTGCGTGGAATACTGCTCTCACCTTTGGAATGGCTCCGCTCAGTACTTATTGGACGCCCTCGATAAGTTGCAGCGGCGTGCTGTCCGTATCATCGGGGATCCAGTGGCCACTAAAACTCTTGAGTCACTGCAATTACACAAAGACGTGGCCTCAATGGCTGTATTCTACCGCATCTATCACGGTGAGTGCTCCTAAGAGCTCTTTCAACTAATCCCACCCTCTCCTTTCCTATCCCGAGCGACACGTGCTGGGTTGAGGTGCCACTCTTACACTGTAGAACAGATACCGTCACGCACCAAACGGTTCGGCGCCTCTTATCTCTGCCTTACCATTAAGATGTGGAACTCTTTACCAGTCCACGTGTTTCCCTCCACTTATGATCCCGGGTCCTTTAAACGGGGCGTGAAAAAGCTTTACTCAAGGCCGTCAAGGTGAGGGCCATCATGCCAAAAACACACTAATCTGGTACATGCTGACGTCCGGGATGTCTTCGGTATGGTGTCGGGTCAATCTAGCTCTAGGGTCGCGTGTGGTCGCGGGGTCGTGTATAACATTCCATAGAATCTTTCGATCTCCTCCAAGAATTGAGGTCTGGATGACACAACACTGCCATCTTCCGTCTTCAGCTTTGTTAGCTGACTTTGCCCGATAGAAAGATCTCTCTAGAATACATTAGAGCCTTTGTTCCGCTCGACCACCTCTTGAACTCATCATCAGCCCTTTATACTGTCCCACTGCTGGGCACGGGCCTCATCTCACTATGAGAATGGTAAGGCCATAATCTACCATGCTGGCCAAGTGCGGGTTGGCAGACTTCTTCTATCTTTCCAGAACATTATGGAAAAATCCCGAACATGCAGGTTTCCTCACGATGTTTTCCTTCACCGATAAGCAAGCGATAATTACCAGTTTAATACGCATTTAACGTCGAAAAGTCATTGGTGCGTGCCGTGGATTCGAACCTGAGACCCTCTGCGTAGCAGTCCGTCGGTCTCTCTACTCGGCTATCGCTGCTACTCACCTCTTGAACACATTTGGTGTTTTATCGGCGGATATCGCAGGTCAGAGACTTAGATATCTGTCTATTGGGGTGCCGATATTATGGCATGTCGCAGCCAATATCAAGACGGATAAATCATTTGTAATCACTGATAATTTCCGTTATTATTTATGCTCTATCGAATCCAACCAAGCAATTGGCTAGTTAGTCATGAGGCGGGTGGGGAGTTACAACACAGTCCTGCAATCCCTAAGCAGCAAGCCTGTGTGACTCGTTGCGCTAAAACATCAAGCCATAAATGCTGATAACATAACTAAAGGAGGTAAAAGGGTGAGCCTTTTATCCTTGAAGGGTGCATTACACACCCACTTTTCGCCAGTTATGTTTCGGTCGCAATTTAATAGTTAAGTAGTAATTAAAATAATATTACTATTTTTAGAAAAGCCTTTTTTTGTTGTTATCACCAGCTTGTAAGCTGAATATTTTTCAAATAGCGAAAAATGTGAATCCTTGTGCTACTATTATAATAAAACGATCATTTGTCTGATTTTAAACGAGTATTTGTTTTATTTTAAAATGTCTTAATATTTTCATTTGTAGGAAATAAACAATAGTCCAAATTAATGTTGATCTAACCGCCAATCCTAATAATACATACAAATTAATTGTTATTTCAAACAATTTACTTTTAGAGAAAAGTGCTACATAAATCATTTCAATCTGCAACTACTTTATGATATTTCAATTGCTTAAACCGATTAGCCTGATTTTATTTTAGTATTCCAATGGTTGTTCATATATTTAGCCTTACACAAAATAATACCAGAATGTCGCTTAAATCGTTTTTCCTATACCTGTATTGTGAAGTTTATGGCACTTATATCATTTAGCCTGTTTCTAAATAAAAGTAATCTGGGGTAATATTGTATCAAGCGACTTTTATTTCTATTAATAGTAGCTTAAAAGAAATGAAAACTATACTCAATTATGCAGCTTTTGTCATGGAACTCAACTTCGGTCACTTTTTCGTTAATAACCTTATACTTTTTTTATAACGATTTTTTTTCCTAAAATTGAAACTTTAAAACACTCTCCTGTAAAGTTTAAAAAATGTCGCTTAATACATTTTGTCCGTGAACCCTCGATATAATCTGATTACCACATTAACCAAAATACCCAATTGCGCTCGAATTAAGGTATCAAAGCTATATTTAATATGTTTATTTCTACGGCGCCCTGGACACTGAATACCAGAAAGCAAAACGACATTAAACATCGTGTAGTAATTACATATCTAGTGTGCGATATTTATGTTTCAACCAGAAAATCAGTAGCTACTTATCTATCCATAGACATGTTATAAAATGAATTTCCCGGCCGTTTCTGTATGTTTGTATGAAAGCGAAAGACTCAAAAACTACCGATCGGTTTTTGTACGGTTTACACTAATAATAATTAATCTGGTTCTGTGGCAGTTTAGGATTGTAATGCCAAACGCAGCATCAGCGTAAACGTATTCTATTATATTCTAAATCTCTTGTAACCGGGAACGATGTAATACATTCTATCTACCCCAAAGTTCGTTTACAGCCTTTCTTCATTGGCCGGCTTGGCTCAGCACCGACTAGTGACAATGAGACCGAGATCAGTGGACGCATAATTGAATGAAATTATAGGCCATACTGTCACCCAGCCCGGCAACGACTTGCCGTAGCAGCAAGTATAATCCCACACATTTGTCGGCCCGTATCGTTTCTTCTTTACAAATAGTAAACGACCAGCTGTAAGAACGCAAATGAGATGGAAGGATGACACTATTTGGTTGATGACTGCTCGATACAGAACGGAATGGAAGTTGTTGAAGGAGGTCTACACTAAAATGGTCGAGAATGGCTTAAGATGATGATTCATACGGAATTTCTACACGTGTGTTCGTGCATAGCGTGAACGGGGCTCGGTCTCTGTGGAATTACAATGTCGCCGTGTCGGTCCAATGAAGTACCTTGCTGCCGTGTCGTTAGCTACTGTCGATGTCGTTTTCGGTGCCGGACGAAGCCGGCCAATTAATACAACGCCCATACGCTACAGCCGTAGCAATAACTTATGAAATATGTGTAGGAACGACAAACAAAGAAACATTAATTTTCTCATATTTACGCATTCTTTTAAATTTAACCATTATTTTTCTACATCTTGAAATTTTGGAAGATCCCTTCTTGGTGCCTACTGAAATGAAATAATTATATCTACATGCCAAATTTCAACTTTTTGCGCCTAGTAGTTTCAGCTTTGCGTTATCTGTCAGTCAGTCAGTAACTAAAAAATCGGGCAAGTGCGAGTCTGACTCGCGCACCGAGGGTTCCGTACGCATTTTACCTTATTTGAGGTTGATGCTAATTACGCTAGTCCTCCAAATCTGAGGTTCTGGTACCAGTTTGCACTCGATCGTCACGGTGGACGATAGCCTAGATGACAGGAACAATTTCCATACATTTTCTAAATGCGCCCCCTAGCGGTCTCTATCAATCGCTTCTCTCCATAAGGGGCGCTTTAACTCTCTCTGTACGAGCGCCCATAAAAAGAGTACCTACTATCTTAAATGGAGTCTACTATGTATGTATGGGGACACCCTTAAATTTTCCACTTTTTTTGTAGAGGTACATAGGAGATAATTATGGTCAAAATTAGGTTTTTGCGCAAACTTGTAAGTACCAAAATTAACCTTAATTTTCAACTTTTTGAAATTTTTGTAATTTTTCCTTTATTTGTGCTGTAAGACCCTGCTTTTGGCCAAATTTCGTGATTCTAGTTCAACGGGAACTACCATATAGGTTTTCGACCCAAAACCTATAGGGTACTTACGGTTGACCTAGAATTGTAAATTTTGTCAAAACCAAGGTCTTACAGCACAAGTAAAGGAAAAATTCCGAAAATTAAAAAAGTTGAAAATTAAGGTTAATTTTGGTACTTACAAGTTTTCGCAAAAATCTAATTTTGACCATATCTTTTTATCGGGTTGACCCAGGACCCTAATTTTTATACACCTAATAGGAACCACAGACCTCAGTATCTGGTATAAATTTCAATTTGCTAGGTCCACCCGTTTCTGAGAAAATCGGTGGTGACACACGGACAGACAGACAGACAGACAGACGGACAAGAAAGTGATCTTATAAGGGTTCCTTTTTTTACCTTGTGAGGTGCGGAACCCTAAAAAAGAATGAAATACAATTAAGTTTTATATAAACGAAAAATTTTCGTGGATTGAACTGACTTTATACGATATTGGTGAGGGTGTTGCACGTGCACTATCCACATTCTATAAAAGTAATAAAACCAGCGTCTGATATCGAATTTTCTAATACCCAGCGCCATTCTAGTTTGTCAGGAACCATCACATAACAAAATTGTTTTAATAAAAGTTCTTTTGAAATCTATACCGGCAGAATTTCATTTTGGTATCGCAATTTCATGAACGAATATTGTATGCCGTAGAAATATGTAGGGTGTATTTACGCCTTCGGAAATTTTGTTTCAATGGTTTCGAGTGGGCGTTTCATTTACTTGTACATTCGGGGTAAGTTTACTAACTAAGATGCTGATAATGAATATGACATACATTTTGCATGTAAATCTATACTTCTTAGCATGTAAATCTATACTTCTAAATTGCTTGAAATGCTTTTACACAATATATGCCACAATAAATTTGATTGTAATTCTCTTATGAATCATATTTACATACGCATCCCGAGTCGCTCTCAGCGTATCCGAGATAATTACACTCAAAAATTATTTGCTCCTAAAGTAAGCAAAACTAACGCGGGTGAACGTGCACCATTGACACGACTTATGAAGTCTTATAATGAACACTTTACCAACATTGATATTTTTACTTTATCACAGAACTGTTACAAAAAACGGGTTTTAAAACTTTTCTCAGATGATCGGTCTTCTTCATAGATCAGCCATAGAGACAGGGTGTAGATTGTGGTCACACTGGCTTGTATTTGTGAAGATGAGCAACTTATTAAGATACTTATTTCCAGTGAAAATCAAGTAATGTTGATATTGATAAGATTTTGTTGAACCTTAGAGATAAAATACCTGGCAATACCTGCTTGGCTAGTGGACTATTTGAACCGATCCCAAGATAATATCGTAGGGCTAGTTTAGCAGCTTAACTCTTTGAGTCGTACCAATAATCAATTCTATTGCCAGAGTATTCCCACTATCATGTGTTTATGTTTATGCCTTTGTTTTAGTAACAATGTACTGTAATGTAATATAGTTCGAAGACTTATGTCGGTTTGTGCGTAATTTTCGGCTAAGTATCTCATCTGTCAGTTATTTTGTATGTTATCTACGCTAGTGCATCTAATATAATTTTCTCTAATTACTCATAGCTTGTAATCCGGGGTTAATGGTGTTGGTTGTACAATGACATACAGTTTGTAAGAAATACCTTGTTACATTGCCTTATTGTACAATTGTTTATTTGCCTCAATAAAATAAAATGAAAATAAATAAAATATCTATTGTACTTCTTTTTTGTTTGTTTGATTTTTGGTTTGAAAAATAATTATTTACACCGGGCTAACTAGAGTTCCTGAGGTTAGCAGGAACTCTTGTTGACCCGGTATAAATAATTATTTGTGTTATGGATAGCCCGTTTATCGAGGAACGGTATAGGATATATTACATCATACTATGAGCCACGGGTTCGGATCAGAGGCCCTGAATAACTAGACGAAGCAAATTTTTCCATAAGAAAAAAGAAAGATAAACCATTTATATTACCTACCTTGTATCATCAATGTGCGTGTTCAATGTTAACGCATTATGAAGGAGAAGTTGCAACTTACATTGCTACAAAATTTTGTTATTATTTCAATTTATTTGTATTTGTAGGACTGCATCCGTGGTCCAGTGGATAGCGTATGCGACTGCTGAACGGAGGTCCCGGGTTCGGTTCCCGGGTCGGGCAAAAGTGTTATTGGGGGTTTTTCCGAATTCTCAGTAGCAGCACGGAGTCTGGTGAAATTCATGGCGAAATGTGGGTTTAATATTACACCTCTGCCTACCTTCGGGGAAACAGGCGTGAGTCTATAAAACATTTTTTTTTTGTAGTTTTTGGATGATTGAGTAATTTGTCCGTGTCCATGTCCTGTCCGTGTGGTGACGGATTAAGAATACGGAATGTCACCACCCCATATATTATCATCCCATGGGTGTCGTAAGAGCCGACAGAGGGAGCATATTATGCAGGGAACAGCACTGTACCTAAGAGAAGGAAAACTTGATACAAACCCTATACCAACCCGTTTGGCCAGCGTAGTATAGTAGGCCAATTCCTCCTTTCAAAGGAGAAGCCTAGTCCAGCAGTGGACTGTTAAAGGCTGATGAAGAAAAGTAATTCCAATTAATGTGTGTAGGCTTTTATAGGGAAAATGTCCCTACAGCCCACTTACCTTAAAAAGTTAAATAGCGGGTTAAATATGTTTTGCTTCTCTATTTTTAGTGTAGCTTTTGTTGCCGTACTGATATTATTAAAGCAAAATGTGCCTGTTCGTTATTCTTTCACGCTAAAATTAACTTTGCAGTAATATTCCCTATATATTAGAACAACACATAGACTACGTATAGTCGGGACAGCCAGCACCCACATGGGTAAGCCGCGGGCGCTGCGGCCTGAATCGAATATGAAATACAAATTGATACATATTATAAAATGAAGTCGCTTTATATGAATTTAAACTTTCGTGGTCTGTCTATAACGGATACTCAAAACAAAGGTACGTGGTATATATGTTACAGCCATAGTGATTAATATAAAATTATACATAATAACTTGTCAATATATATAATTACTAAATTGCTTAGACAATTTGATAAATTAATCATTTCATCTGTATGTTATTCATAAAGCCAGGCCAGAGAAGTCAAAGTAATAAATACGATACGAATTACTTGCCTTACCATTTCGATACAGCGTGGCGTGATCACCAAGCCACGCTTTAATGAAATGTGGAGTCGGGGACGATGTTTATAAAGCTAAGTTGCCGGAGCCCTTTAGCTTCGCAGGGCTCATATTTTTAGGTGCAGGTTCACAAGAAAATCTAACATAACCTATTCAAATAGTTATCTTGGTTAATCGGCCGGTTAACGTATTATTATCGATGTCCAGTACGGAACTGATTACAATAAAAATTTACAAGCTTCACTTCCCTTATTATATTACTTCATCCAAGAGTACTAAGATGCTATATAAAATAACTAGTTAATGTGATTAATTTGGTGTCAATTATTACTTTGTCCATTTGAGTAGATATAATATATAATGGCTAGACAGTATAAATAATATCTCGATTTATTACTTTGGCTGTAACATATAGGTATACAAACAATTAAGTCCCATTTTCGTCAAAAAAAGCGAACAGATTTTTGTAGTTTTCACCGAGAGATAGTGTGATTACTGAGGAAGGTTCAAGTGTATAAATTCTACGCCTTGCCGAATCGTTTCGTTCCTCCTACATCACCATAGCATTAAGCAACAATATAAGGATTTTGCCTACTACATCAGGCTGGCCAGTCGGGTTGGCATAAAGTTTGATGACAAGTTATCCGTCTCTTCCCAAATATACTATTTGCGTCATCGCCTCTTACGACATGCACGGCATTAAATGAGCTATTGACACACTCTGTATTGTTAATCATCCACCATAGATTATTGCAGTGTCGAAAGCCTTAAAAGACAAACTAACATTGCCATGTCGAGTAAATTGAAGCAGAATATCGCGATGGCATAATATACCTTTGAGCAAGTTCGCCCCTGAAGCTGTTAATCGATTCATAATTATATGTTAACGGTATGTCATCATCTCCCATTGTAGTATTTGTACAATAGGACATTAAGTAGGTCGTAAATTACCTGGATAATGGCCTGGATATAATAATGGATTATCGTAGAAGTCTACGGGAATTCTAACAAATAGGCATCTCTTTTGAACTTAGTGTGTCGAATATTAACAGCCCATAGTGCCTATACGAAAAACTGTAATAAATATGAAACGATGTATGGTGTCGAACAACGGATTAGTTACCGTAGCTTTTCGACAATTTGACTTATATCCGTAAACGCTTCTTCGAACGGGCAATTGCGCAAGTTCACTGCGCAATTTCAAAATGTGAATAGTATACATATTGTACTGGCAGCGATACATGAGTGGAGATACCGACAGACTGCTACGCAGAGGTCTCAGGTCTCAGGTTCGAATCCTTGGCTGGCACCAATGACTTTTCGAAGTTAAGTGCGTATTAAATTGTTAATTATCGCTTGTTTAACGGTGAAGCCTGAAGGAAAACATCGTGAGGAAACCTGCATGTCTGCGAGTTCTCCATAATGTTCTCGAAGTGAAGTCTGCCAACCTGCACTTGGCCAGCGTGGTGGACTATGGCCTTACCCTTCTCACAGTGAGAAGAGGCCCGTGCCCAGCAGTGGGACAGTTTAAAGGGCTGATGATAATGTACTGGCAGATTGTGCTACTTCATCAGCCTTAAAAATTCCACTGCTGAAATAAGCCTATTCTATAGCAGGAGGATTCGGCCTACTATAGCATGCTCGCCAAAAGGATTGGAATTGGATTTGTATCAAGTTTTCCTTCTCTGGTATTATCTGCGTAATATGCTCTCTCTGTCGCCCCCCACCTGCTTACGCCTCCCACGCATAGGATGTGCTGACTTTCCGCATGATGGCATTTCAACTGGCATACAAACGCACACCGGCTGCAACGTACATAGTGAATATTTGCGTGGAGGGGACATTTGTTATGCAGCCCACACGATATATATTATGGGTGTGATAATAAACATTGATAAATCATTGTATGTAACGTTAACTGTCGAATTCTTTATTTATTTTGCTTAGTTGGTGTGATATCACTTTGAGTTTAAGGCCGAAGCCACAGCCAACTCGAAAAAAAAACTCTTATAGATTAGCAATTTCTCTCTGCCTGTCTGTCCGTCCGTACCTATGTCACAGTCTATTTAAAAATGTTGAAATTTATATTTTTTTGGATTGGTGTAACAGAATGTGTTTGAAAGTACAGCTGCGCACGACAGGTTTTGTAACAGTACCTAAACTGTTGCGTTTCGTTCGGTGAGTGAGAGTGCCGGAGGCCCTATCCCCCCCTATTCTTTCTCCCTCATCCCACTCCTTATCTTATCCCTTTTCCCAACCCCAAGGGGCGACAACGCACTTGTGACTCCTGTGGAGTTGTTTGTGTCCATGGGCGGCGGTAATTGCTTACCATCAGGTGATCCGTCTGCTCGTTTGCCGCCTAGTACTATAAAAAAAAATAGCACCAAGCGGTAACGAACTCAGTTACTTGTACCTGTGTTAAAAGTCTTCAAGGTAATATTGAGCAAGAAAAGGATATAAAACCTTGGCCGCTAGAAATTAAAAAAAGATAAATATGACATTACTGACAAAAGCGGTAATAGGATTGAACTAATTTATTACCGTTTGAAAGTAATGGTTTAATTGCTATTTGAGCTTTGTTTACTTTTTATTAAGCTTTTTATTGGAAATTTTGCTCACGTCAAGTATATGCGGCTCTGTATCAAAATTATTTTGATACAGAGCCAGAGATACCATATGAGTTTACCATTGGTAAATTAAGAAAAGAAGAATACAATAATGGACATAAATTATATCAATGCACTCACACAATTTTTTTTAACACAGTACCTATAATAGTACTGTGTATAGTAGGTTGTAATGTCATTTCTGTCAATTCTGTGCTATGAATCATCTTTAAGTTATTGATAGCTGTCTCCAGATTGGGAGTCTGTGACTAAGTTGGAACGTGATACGCTTATACGTAACTATGACTAATAACATCCAGTGTAATCGCTCTGATAGGACTTGAATGAACTTTAATTTAAGTTAAATACTAATATAAAATACTACAGCGATAAAGGTACTGACCTTTATCCACATTCGCATCAGTTCCTTCAATAAAGGATAGAATTGTACAGAATATATTTACGGCTTCAAATATAAATTGCTATATAAATTCGTGGGACTTTTTAATTAAATAGATACGTACGTTTTAAACTCATAGAAAATATAGAATACCCATGCGATACAGACATACTATAAATGCATATACTTATGCATAATTTGCATGCAAACACTGTGATTACCGTACAGGATACACGAGTACGTACATCAATTAAACAAAAACAATATCGAATAGATCAAAGCACGAAAATTGTTTCCATTTTATCGTCCCAAATATCATTCGCAATTTCAAAACCTATACAATATCTACCACTTATTTAATCCCTCATCACTGCCATTTCACTAATTGAAATAAAAATATATTTTGTTTTGCAACGTTATAATATTTGTTTGTAAAAAGTTTGTTCCAATTTTTCCATTATCGATAAAAGCGTGGGCATTATGGAACACTCAATATAATTCGATAATGACAGTTTGGATCCCATTGAGATAGGCTTATCATGCCGGTATCTTGTTATCTCATGTGGGCTTATATAATAAAACTTCCATTTTGCGGATAAAGGACAAAATATGAAGTACTAGATGAACTCATTTAATATAATATAGCTAACGGCAAAAAGTCTGAATTGCATTCGAACGCGTTATCGTTAATGACTGCAAAAGGCAATCATAGCGCGTAATAAACTAATTACCAAGTAGGTACTTGTTTTATGCGAATACGAATTAGCAAGCTAATTTGGTTACTTTAAAAATAAAGGAGCGGTTTAAGGCACAAGGGATCAGACCTCCGCTGCTCTCATTCAACGAATGAAACGCAACAGTAGACTGTTGCGTTTCATTCGTTGAATGTATATGTAAAAGTAATAGTATTTATTCTAATAAATACTTTTACTTTACTTCGATATTCTGTGTGAGGGTAGTACTTTCCCGGTCAAGCAGGCCCTTTCATGCTGAAGTTAGCACCAAAGAGCCTGCTTGACGGTTCTAGAGCCTTGCTGATATCAGCATGAATGGGCCGGCTCGACCGGAGAAGTACTACCCTCTCACAGAAAATCGACGTAAAGTAACAGTACCTAAACTGTTGCGTTTCGTTCGGTGAGTGAGAGTGCCGGAGGCCTTGTCCCCTATTTCTTCTCCCTCATCCCACTCCTTATCCTATCCCTTTTCCCAACCCCAAGGGGCGGCAACGCACTTGACTCCTGTGGTGTTGCTTGTGTCCATGGGCGGCGGTAATTGCTTACCATCAGGCGATCCGTCTGCTCGTTTGCCGCCTATGACGATGAAAAAAAATGGTAAAAAAAGTTGATGTTACGGACTAAGAGGACGAGTGTGGTGAGGAAGAAGGAAAAGGGGACGGAGCCTCAAATATACCTATCTATTCACAAAAATCAAACCATTGTGTTGATCACAACAAACATTTGGTCCTGCATGGGAATCGAACCCAACGACCTCACCACTAGATAGACCGACAAGGCAGTCAAACGTGCATATACATATATATGTGTACCTAGTGAAGTCCAAATCAAAGTCAAAAATATTAAAACGAACATGTCTAGCTTAAATTAAACTCTAGCGGTTTCGTCCCTTTTACGTTCGCTTTGACAAGTTCACCGGTATATTTCTCCAGAGTCTGTTCAACAGATTTACCTTGCACCGAGGTCATATGAAAATAGCTTTTCTATACTCGCAACCAATCAACCGAGGGAAATCAAGTGACTGTTTATGTAAACGAACAGAAAATTAGGGGTAGGCTACAAAGTATTTTGACCCGTAAGTAGGTATGATAGATATTGATTTATACCAAAATATATGCACACCTAAATAATGTTGTACCTACAGTATATTTATGAAGCTAGCTTGCAGCTACCATTTATGTATTACAGGCAACATTAGAATGGTCAAGGATAATGTAAGTAACGATGTATTGTGACAGTCACAACATTAAACAAGATCTTCCTCCCTTTCGTGGCCAGTTAATAAAAGACTAGCGGTTAGTGACTCCATCTGAAAACCCAGTGATTGGTTCAATTCCACCTAGAACCCCGACGTTCCGGCATGGGTTACTCCAGCCGTGATCTTCGCATAACTGAAGAAATGCTGCTCCCATGAGTTGAGATTCACAGGAACGAATATTTTTTTTTGTTTTATTGGTGTTCTCTATTACAGTATTGATGGATTTCAGAAGTTAAGAAAACTACAATTTGAAGGTTTTTGTTTTTTTGGATAACCGTATATCTTTGATGAAGAGTTCCGACAAAACTGAATAAGTATCACAGTACTTTATATAAATATGTATTACTGACTCTAAAAATATCGGCTGCCTCCGTGGTCAAGTAGATTGAGTCAAGTGGATGCGTCTGCTGACCAGGATTTCCCGGTTTTGTTTCCCGGGTCCGCCAAAAGTGTTACTAAGTTTTCCAAATTGTCAGTAGTAACACGGAATCTGGACATTTGTCCGGTAACAGTAATTGGCATTACCCATACATGGGCACAAACAGTTCATACCATTGCAAAAACTGGGTGTAATATCACACCTCTGCCTACTCCTTCGGGGATACAGTCGCCAGTCTACAAAGAAAAACATCGAAAGTGTAGTCTCCACCTAAGCATAAACACAACGACATGAACAGAATATCTAAAGTGCGATGCCGTTGTATCCTGCTGGTGAACTCGATCGGTTGATAAGCCCTTCGATAATATCAGATCTCCTCACAATATACGTATGGTAAACCACACTTGGATCGCAATTTCCCTCAAATAATAAAACGAATCGCTGCAGTTGTGCGGTTGCACTAGCACTAATTAAAATCACATATACTTACTTAACTAGAGGATTATTGGAAGGACAGGTGGTTTGTGAAGAGAATGGTATAATCCATTACTGCTAAGTAATGACACCGAATACAGAAAAAGAATGGATGGAAAGTGACCTTTGCCCTGCAGTGGGATTATTATTACCTATGGACTGGACGTTTCATAAGCAATTACCGCCGCCCATGGACACAAGCAACACCACAGGAGTCACAAGTGCGTTGCCACCCCTTGGGGTTGGGAAAAGGGATAGGATGAGGAGTGGGAAGAGGGAGAAGGAATAGGGAATAGGGCCTCCGTTACTCTCACTCACCGAACAAAACGCAACAGTTTAGGTACTGTTACTTTACGTCGATTTTCTGTGAGAGGGTAGTACTTCCCCGGTCGAGCCGGCCCATTAATGCTGAAATCAGCAAGGCTCTTCTACCTATTAGATAATTATGTTCTATGATGTTGCTTTGTGTCCATGAGCGGCGTTAATCGCTTACAATCAGTCGCCTGTTTGCTCGTTTGCCACTTATTACATAAAAAATAATACATTTGCATAATCCAGGCTCTGCCTAGCTTGAGGTCAGAAAGCCAATTCGCGTTATTATATTTGTTTAAAATCCTGTTTCGATCTAAATGTCGGTGTCATACTTATGTCAAAAAAAGTATTGACCTAAATTAATTGATACTATAACGATGGTTTGGCGCTTATGTTATGCCAATATGTGGAAACTTTTATTGGATTGTGTATGGTTTAGTTGTAAGTAAGTAATTTTATGTGAATTGTATCTGTTTCTTTCCCGAATAAAATAAAAATAAAAAAAATACCGCGACTAGATCGAAAATTGGAAGTGTCAAACTATGTGTCAATGTCGACCTCTAAGTGCCAAAATAGACCGTTGAAATGAAGAGTAGCAGAATACCAATTGTGAGTCACTGCAAAATCAATTCGCATTTCGTTCAAAATACAGTGTCGATGTCTGCAAAATTACGAGAATTGGCCTTCAGATGGCCGAGTGGGAATGGTCGATACTGGGATATTAAGTATTTAGTAGTGTAGATTATATTCCATATCAAGTTAAGATTGGTGTGATTTGAATTTACAAAGTTATCTTATACTTTTACTCACTCTCTTACAGCAAAAGTTTGGTATGTAGCAGTTTCAAAGTTGCGACTTAAACACTAAATTCTTTTTACTTCGTTTCTTCTTCTATAATCTTATGAAAGAAAACATTGAAAGTGTGGATACCAATTTAAAAAAAAATATCTGCATGCATTATTAGATTAAACGAACTGTTGATACTAAATAACTTTTTACTGAGTTAATTGCTTAATTGACATTGACATAATATTAATTATTATTACTATAACTGACATTATTATTTTTACTTTGATATTTATGTAGGCTTTATTGACATTGACATGATATTAATAATAAAAATTTGTTTCATATTTGTAATTTAAATAATTATGTCAATTGAATTTCTAATTAACTTGAGAAGCCTTACTTTGTTATTCTTAATTCAATATTTGCATGTCATGGAATGGACAGAACATGTTGAGACTGTATGTATAATATGTATTATAACACCAAAATTTACACATGTTGAGACAAATAAATTATCTTTATCTTTAACTTTCATTTATAGACTTACCACGATGAGCAATATTTCACCCGACTAATCAGCTAATTGCCTTCATATCTGAAAGGTACACCTTTATTTATATATTTACAAAACAGAACTGAGCTCTTGAACCGCAGGTAATAGATAATCTAAAATGTATGTCTTATAAATCTAACTACTTGTCTTTAAACAGCTCACTAATTTATTTGTTTGTAGCCTAAGTAATCTATCTATTATCTATGCCTACTTATTTGTTAATGAAGTCCACTTTTCATCTCAAAACTACGAAATTAAAACTGTGATTCCTGAGGAGATGTTTAATTCACGCGGACGGTGCCACGAGCGAGTCTAGTATTTATTACAATATTACGTTATGATATCAATGTACCATTATTTAAAATGATGAAATAAACGGTATTGCCTAGAAGTATCCCTACGGTACATTCGAGCGATCACGTTACGGTGTCCGATCATTTGACAAAAAACAAATGAAAAATGATCATTTGACAAATAACATTTGACAAAATTATACTTGATAAATTTATTATTTTACAAACTATTGTTTAATAAACTACTCATAAGACAATATATTTACTATAAAAAAGTTATTATGCTAAAACATTAATTAACAAATTGATTATTTTTTTAAACATGTTATTTGGCAAAACAACGTAAAGCATAAATAACATTTGACAAAATGCCTTGTTTGGAAAATATTTTACTAACCAAAATCTTCATTAATACAACAATCTTTGTGTAGGGTCAACTGAAGCAATGGCTGGTTAGGTTAGGTTAGAACTGCGACCACAACGCACGAGCCGAGCGAGCAAAGCGAGCGTGCCGCGGCAGCGGCCGGCGAGTGCCAGTACCGAAAAGTCTACTTATTTCGCTTAATTCAGGCAGTGTGTATTTTTTTTACAGAATTAAGTTTCTATAGAATTAATATTAATAAAAATTATTACTTGCCTATAAATAATCTGTCCAAGATGAAAATTGCAACCATGCAATTAAATATTTTCAAAATTTCGGGTAGGTATTGGTTAGAAATTAGTTATTTTTAAAAACTAATAATTTATCTTCTAACTTCTTGTACAATCACCAATTTGGCAAACGAATTATTTAGTCAAATGATTATTTTTTAAATAATTATTTAACATTTTAATTATTTTCTAAGTAAAACATTTGCGAAACCTTTTACGTCAAATAATTGTTTTTAAAGTAATATGTTTGCAAAATGAAACTTTGTCAAATGATTCGTTTTTCAAACGTTGTTTGTAAAATGATCTTTTGTCATACGTTTTTGTCAAACAATAGTAAACCTCACGTTACTATTCAAGCGAAGCGATTAATTGTAATTTTATTATTTTCAGATAGTATTTTGAGGCTGTTTGCTCACAGTGCTAGTTTTGTGACATATTTTACAGCCTAGGAGATAAGCCAGCCATTGAAGTAATTAAGTTAGATTAATAAAAATAAAAAATAAATTTAATGCTTAGTTATTTCGCAAAATTTGAGATTAGAATAACAATGAAGTGTCTTCAGCAAACTGTACAATGTCGCATCTCTATAATGTTTCTCAATAATAAAAGTAACTCGTTTATGTAAACAAGAACCTGAGACCCTGCCTTGTATGCAGCACTTGAAATTCAACTAGAAAGCCACTAGATCTCGAGCCGTTTAAGCTTGTGCCTACGTAATAGAGTGAGAAACGCTGTCACACAACGTGGGCGTTTTTTACACCAAACAAAATGTTATAATTTATTGCTAGATATAAAAAGATATTGTGTGCGTTGCAACGTAGTAAAGCTAGGTACACACGCAGGGCTCGAGTCAATAGTTACACCGAGGTCAGAGGTTGTTTGGTGCGCGCAAACACACTGCAGTGCCTAGCGGAATGTGTTCGTGCAATGCGATTATGTTGGCTATGCACTTCGGTTATTGCATAGAAAGTAAAGAACTCTACATAGCTTTTTAATAATACGATTACTGGTAACATACTTGACTGGACAGTCAAGTATGACTGTCCAGTTTTGTTCATAACCATACAAAGAAATGTGAGCGTATTATTTATTTATCGACGGGAATAGTTTAGAGACAAGAAAAATTGGGCAAGTGCGAGTCGGACTCGCGCACGAAGGGTTCCGTACCATCATCTATGAAAGAAAATCACGTTCGTTGTATGTATACTTAAATACATTGTAAGTTTCTACCTGTTTATTAAGATCGAGTAACAAATTGCTTAAAAATTACGTTTGTTGTATGGGAGCCCCCTTTATTATTTACTTTTTTTTAATTTAATTATTTATTTTGAAAGGTAATATACAACTACATATTCTGTGAAAATTTAAAGCGTCTACCTGTTACAGTTAGTAATTTTGAGCAAAAAATACGAAAAAAAACACGTTTTTTGTATGGGACCCCCTCTTAATATTTTCATTTTTTTATTTTTAGTATTTGTTGTTATAGCGGCAACCAAAATACATAATTTGGGAAAATTTCAGCTTTCTAGCTATCATGGTTTATGAGATACAGCCTGGTGACAGACAGACGGACAGACGGACAGACAGACAGACAGACGGACAGCGGAGGCTTAGTAATAGGGTTCCGTTTTTTACCTTTTAGGTACGGAACCCTAAAAAACAAAAAACTCAATTTTGAAAAATCGTGGATGTGCGAAATTTCATGTAAGAAATCTTCTGCTTTTGTTCAGAAATCGGCTAGTATTTTTTTCATTGTTATAAAAGTGGACTATAGTTGTACCAATATCGAAAGGTAATGAAGAATGTCAAGTGTAGTACAGTATCTTCTTGGGTTTACGCGAATGTTACACATTGAAATTAAACTACAGTTTACGGATTTTATCGCGATGTATTGGTTTCACTAAGTAATTACATTTGAAACTAATGATTTAGAACTATATTTTTAATTTATTACTAGCCGACGTTTCGAATTCTTTACAGAATTCATGTTCACGGCAGACTGAGGTGATATTTGTCTTTTTCCTGAATGTATAAGTTATCTCAAAGTACCCGAACATTTTTCATCTACTGGTGTTACTATTTACGCAGAATGAGCTCACAGTGTGAGCTCATTCTGCGTAAATAGTAACACCAGTAGATGAAAAATGTTCGGGTACTTTGAGATAACTTATACATTCAGGAAAAAGACAAATATCACCTCAGTCTGCCGTGAACATGAATTCTGTAAAGAATTCGAAACGTCGGCTAGTAATAAATTAAAAATATAGTTCTAAATCATTAGTTTCAAATGTAATTACTTAGTGAAACCAATACATCGCGATAAAATCCGTAAACTGTAGTTTAATTTCAATGTGTAGTACAGTAGATGAGTATTGGGGGTCTCGGATCAGATGAGATCCGAGTCCCCCAATACTCACTCTATTCGAATAGATGTCATTATTCATATTGGGATTGATGTCATTATTAAAATGAGGTACGCTTACCAGCAGAAATCAAGAAAATGCAAGTCATTGGGATCGTCACGTCATTAGTAACTTATAGAATGAAGTTCTTTCATCATTGTGAATGATAATGATGCTAATTAAGTGTTATAGGTAATCATTTATCCTTGTTCCTTAAATATTCTGTCAATACGTATCGAACGGTCTGTTCCATCTGATTGAAACCAAGAAACCATTCGAATCCGTTGCAGAGCTGTTAGTATGATACAGTTCTGCAACAGTTCATTTTAAAACTAATCTTTAATGAGTACCACATTATTGCTATCGAAATTATAGTAGAGGGGTTTCACTATTGATGGAAAATAAAACACAGAAGCTAGTGCATATGATATACAATTTATTTGCAATGATTAAATTAAAAATACATTATTTTCTACACACCACTTATTCAAACAGAATACATTTTTTAAGGCACATATATTGTTATGATTTACACAACTCATAATATCAGATGAATTTGAATATTTTTTATATAATGTTAATAAACTTGGGCAATTTTTACTTTCTAAATTATATACATTATTATTGTCAAAAATGTCTTTCAACCACTTAACTTTTTCATCTCCTTTTGTAAACATATTCTTATCTTTTAAAAAATCTACTAAGTGTGTTTTATAGTTGAAATATGGCACTGAGCCTTCATGCCAGCGTATTCCTCTGTTTCTTTCAATCCAGATTACTTGCAAACGTTCTTGTTTTGATAAATCATAAAACGGAAATGGTGGCTTTATCAGTAATACTTGCATACGTCCATTACACATTACTGCTATTTCTTTAGGAATAAACTCGTTTTGATCGCTTTTAAATTCTTGTACATCTACAATAACATTCATGATAATTTCCTTACGATATTGGTTAATAGCTTGTATTCGAAAAGACGATCGTTTATAATTAGACAATAAGCAGATGTATTTTCAGGAAAATCTTTGGAACATTCTAATTCCAGCCGCACATCAACTGGTCCAGTTTTAAGTGAATCGTTTTGCCTTGAGCAATCGATCACAAAAATTGGCGCTATTTCTTTGAATTGTTTTAAGTCAAGCAACGGATCAGTACCCAGGTTATAATATGACTGACGGAAATTAGCATACATCTCGTATAATATACTGTATTTACTGTCATTGAAGTTAAGGTTAAGTGAATCATACGGATAATATTGCGAATTTAAAAATAATTTAACATTAGTTATATTACAATGATCGAATTTGGAAGAACTTTTAGTATGATCATTTTTTCTATTAGTTTGCAGACAAATTATTACATGCCTTGGTTTCTCTAGTTGAGAAGTAGTCTTAATCGACCAGGAATGCTTTGTTGTTTGGGGTAATAATGGATATTCGTATAAATCCCAATTTCTAAAAGCCATCTGTATAGAACGATCTCTCTCCAAACTCTTAAGCAATAACAATTTATTACGATCAGAAACTTTTATATGTGGCATACGCCATTGTATTTTATGTATATCTAGTTATATGTTATCGTCTTTATCCATAAGCACACAGCTCAATGCAGAGCTGCTTCGTTGCAAAATAAGTTTATGTCTACAGTTTATGATTACTTTGTTATAATCTTCTGCAAATCCTAGTATTTTGTTCAATGGAATGATAATACTGAAATTACCATTTTTCAATTTCGAACCATTTAGGTTCCACCCCCAAACTGATGCTGCTTTACTTTCACCTTCATTCATAAAGATATATGATTTCAGCGTTGTTGTTATACCAGCATTCTTAATACGATCTATTTCAACACCGTTTAATTCATACCTTATATCTTGGAATAGATATGATATGGGATTGTTAACAAAATTAATATCTTTTTTCAATATTTTTCCTGAAGAGTCTTTCGTAAATACATTTACACAACCTTCTACATAAACGGAGCTACCGGATGGAAACAAATATAAATCCTGTTGTTGTATAGGAATTCTGATTTCATAATTTACTTTGAAGCTATTATTATATGGATTATAACTATGGATCTCATAACTCTCAATAGAGTTATCGTGTTGCGGGCTATCGGTGATTTGAAGCATGTTAAACTTTAAATCCAAGATTTTGAAGAAATTTCTTATTTTCTTTGGAAATACTTTTAACTTTTATTACACTGACACGTCTGTTTTCTTTGGATATGGGAACAGAAATGTTCGTTTTTCCTCTGACAGAGCGTGTTTTATTGTAGATAAACATGATAATCTTCCTTAACTAGTTACTAAATATTTGTTTGTGCAAGTAAACAGACTCCACATGTATCTTTCATCACCAACTTTCAAAGAATGCACATAAAACATCGTGAATGAATCATTTATATCACTATAAATTTTTTTGGGTTTTCTTTATAACGATTAATAAAGCACACAGTTAATTAAGTTCATATTTTATTTGTTTTCCAAAATGAGTAAAGAAATTTTATACACAAGTGTCCACAATTATACAAGTGATCTTGCTGTACATTATCATAATTATATCGAATACTTTTTCCTAAATATTTTATTAATTCTTTCGGTGGTTTTAAGTTTCCATAGCTATCAAAATATTCGATATGCTCATTATTTTTACCATAGGCTACCCAATGAGTACCAGAGTTTTTAGAAGAATCGAGATTAATCACTCCACATTCTTTTGGGAATGGTTTAGCTGGTAATTTATCCCTCATATATACACCTCGAAAAAATGGAATGTTAGTTGAATGCTTAATTATATCAATATTAGTTAATGTTCTTTTAGGTAGCCGTGAAATTAGTTTTTTTTCTTCGTAACATAAATGCCGAAACCTTCTTTGTAAGGCTTAAGTTGTAATCCTTTTCCTATGATTAATGCTTCCATTTGTTTGTTGTGACGTTGTGATTCCTGCAATTGCTTCTTGGCTGTTTTAAATTCATTTATAGCCTTTGCAATCCCTGCAGCACCGCCGACCAAACTTCCAGCAGCAGATAAGCCAGCAAATATTGGTACTAATGGAAGAAATCCTCCAGTTTTGGGTACTGGTATAATTCTGGGTAGTTTTATAGATGAATCTGATGCAAATTCTTGAGCTGTTGTGTATGCTATGTTCATCAGTGCTTTTTTACAAGCAGGTTTTAATTTTTTTATGTGTTTCTTGGTATGAGAAACAACATTTTTTAATGTTTTCTTTAAACCAAGTCCAGAGGTTAGTTTCTTACGTTTGCTAGATGCAAAAGAATTTGTTGTTTTGTTACTCTTACAGGCAGTTCATATTTTCTTCATTGCTATAATAATATGTATTATTTTCTATATAATATAAGTGTTTGTTGCTTTAAGAACCACACTAAAATGAATAATAAAGCATGAGTAATTGCTTAAATATACTTTATGAAATTTATAATACATTTGATTTATCGATCCAACTATTTTCACTCATCGGAAGACCCAGCCATTTAACATAAACTTGACATCCTTTTCGTTTTAAAACTTTTTCAACGAGGTATACATCAGGATGAGACGTCTTTTGAAGTTCTTGCGCATAAAATGCGCCTAGTATAGGTCGACATCTGCTATCTTCAATTAAGTAAGTTGGTGGATTTGTGTCTTGTATTTTTTTAATCCTAAATATTTCTGTCGACCAGTTAGGATAGCAACCTTTATCGAAACAGGCTTTGTATTTACTTATTCTCACATAATCTCCAATGCGAAATCTTTTGCACTTTATTTTTCTAAACTGAGCTAAGTCAATGTGTCTTTGTAATATATTGCTTTTATTTGTATGATTTATTGAAGCTGGGGTTTGTCCTACAGTTCTATGAACAGTATTATTGTATAAATAGATAGATAGTCTTCCCACAATTAGACGGGCCGCATATTATACACCTGATAGTATGAGGTAAGAGTACACTATGCTTCACTTTAACATTTGACTGATCCTCTAATTTGATATTATTAACCTGTAAAGTCTGGAGTTGCTTAACGAACTTCATTGTGAAATGTGAGAAAGATAGTAGTGACTGTGTTTATATACTAATATATAAGGATACAGTTTACCTTCTGAGGTGGTTATTAAATAACAAATGCACAGATAAATTAATATGTGTTTATTTATATATTTAATACAAATAATGCTAACTTATATTCTAATAATTACAACAAAACTTCATAGTGACCCCAGGGCAATGTTTCAACCTGATTTGGGAGAATATATCTTTTATCATCATTTCTGTTCATTACCTGTTTGCTTACTTGTTGTGAATACAGCTCATGTTTAATTGATCTAATTAAGTTCATTTTACACACTTTAGTTTCATTATTAAATAATGTCCTATTATAATGTGATATATTAAGTCTTTTTGTTACCGAGTTTGGTATACCTTTTGCTTTTTTAATTTGAACTTTAGAGGCTATCAAACAGTACAGTTTTGCTCGTAAGGCAGTAAACTCATTTATTATATCCCCACCTAGTTCATCTGTAAAAGCCCAGGTATTTTTGCATTTACTTGTGGTATTTATTTATTTATTTATTTATTTATTTAATAGTTAGGAAGACCAACAGCTGGGAAATACATAATAGCAACAATCGTATACAACAGGGAGCCAATGATAGGTCTCCACGACTAACTCTTGACTAACAATGCGTGGACAGTAATTATATAAATTTCACTTAATTATCTAAGAAACAAAAGAACTAACAATATTAACAAGCATTAAACCTTGCAAAAAAGTCGAGACTAAGCATGCGCTTCAACGTGTCCGGTTTAGCGTTAAACAAGTCGATGTCGAATTTGGTTACTTGTTCATTCAGGGTATCACTCGCTCGCCAGAGGAACGCGTTCTGTCTGTAATTTGTGGATACTAACGGCAGGTGAATGGGTTTATAACGTCTCGCGCTTTTCGCAGGTACGTTAAAATTTATTTTGGAAAGAAGGTCAGGACAATCGATTACGCCATATATTAAATTCATTAAATACACAACATCTGCTATCATACGGCGGTTAGTTAAGGGCAAAATATGAAATTTGGCACATAGAATGAAGTAATTATCAGACTTATATTTGATTTTTAACTTGTAACATAGAAATTTCATAAATTTGCGTTGTATATTCTCTATTCGAGTTGCATATATATTATATCGTGGATTCCAGATCTGACTTCCGTATTCTAATATACTACGCACATAAGTACAGTACAAGATTTTAAAGGTTTTAGCCTCCTTAAAACTTTTAGATGCTCGCATCACAAATCCTAACGCTCGTAAGGCCCTAGCAATTATGCTGTCGATATGGTCATCAAAAAGCAACTTAGAATCATGTATAATGCCCAGATCGCGAACATTATGATGTTTAATTAGTTTATGACCGTTTAGGTAATATTCTGATGGTAATGTGACAGGTTTCCTACTGTAGGTGACTACTACGCATTTGGTAGGATTCAGATCTAACTTATTCCGGATACAGTAATCTGTTAACCGTGTTAAGTCTGATTGAAGAGCGAGGCAATCGGCAGGCGTTGAGACCGATGTGAAAATCTTCATATCGTCCGCAAAGCACAGAAGGCGAGAATGATGAAAGCACTGGTCGATGTCATTTACGAAGATCAGAAACAAAAGAGGCCCGAGCAGTGAACCTTGGGGAACTCCGCTAGGCACCATGACCCAGCTAGATATATAATTATTAATCACTACTGCTTGTGAGCGGTTAGTTATATAAGAAGAAAACCATCTCAAAAGGTCACCTCTTATGCCTATCAACTGAAGCTTCGCTAGTAGGATGCCATGATGAATTCTGTCAAAACATTTCGTGTAATCCGTGTAAATTACATCTATTTGACTACCTTTACTCATAGCTTCAGTTATATAATCATTTAATAAGATTAAATTTGAGGTTGTGGAACGGCCCTTAAGAAACCCGTGCTGAAAACTATTAAAACTATTTTTTAAGGCTGCATATAACTGATTATAAATTAATTTCTCAAAAACTTTCGCCACTATGCATAATTTAGACACTGGCCTGTAATTAGTTACATCAGATTTGGACCCTTTCTTGTGAATCGGGGTGATAAATGCCCTCTTCCATAGTCTTGGTACAATACATTCTGTGAGTGACATGTTAAATATTGTGTAGAGAGGAACAGCGATAGTATCTGCGCATTTATATAGAAAGAAAGGAGGTATTAAGTCGGGTCCAGCTGATTTCTCAAGGTCGAGTGATTTTAGAAGTTTTATCACTGTTGTAATGCTAATGTGTACCTTATCAATATCGGATACAGATCTGCATTCCGGATCTGAGTTACTGTATGTTGAAAGTGATGTTTGAGGAGCCTGCAGAAAATTAGAAAAGAAGTAATCAGAAAAAGTATTACAAATATTCTCCCCTGTGTTTGCAACTACGGAACCGTACGTCACGGAGCCGGGTATACCGGCTGATTTATGATGTGCTTTGATGTAGGTCCAAAAATGTTTGGGATTTGTCTTGATCGACCCTTCGACTAATTTAATATGTTTGTCATAACATTCTCTTTCCAACCGCTTGACCCTTTCCCGTAACAGTTTAAATGTTTCATAATCTTAAACTAATAAATAATAAATATCTTAAACTTCTTATTATATTTATGCTTTTCTTTAATACATTTTTTCAATGCTGCCGTATACCATGGGGGAAAAGAGTTATTACTACGTATAACACGTTTTGGAATAAGGTTATCAATTAATTGCCTAATATGGGAATAAAATAAATCCACTGCATCATCTACCGTCATACCTGATAATTTATTATGCCAGTCTACGCTTTGAATGTCATTATTTATTTTATCATAATCTCCTTTTAAAAATAAGTATTTTGTTCGGGGCGCAGGTTTTAAATAACTTAATTTAGATGATACGAATTGAACAGAAAGAGCTTTATGATGGGGATCGATCGGTACCAGCGGATCAACGCATTCTGAGACGTGCAAAGACTCATTTGAGAGAACGAGGTCCAATATTCTGCCATGTGCATTCTGTACGTGGTTAAATTGGTGTAGGTTGTGAAGATGTAACGTGTCAATCAAACAGTGTTCATCAGGAGTGTTTACATTACTCGGTGTCGTAGTATAGTCGTCAATATTCAAATTCCACGTAATCCCACTAAGGTTATAGTCGCCAAATAAAAGAAATGTATCGTTAACGTGGGTAGTAATAACCTCATCTAATTTTGAGAGATGGTTGTTTAATTGACTAGAAAATGATAATCCTAAGTTTTGCTTGCAAAGGTACACTACGCCTAAATATAAATTTATTCGTTGCCCACCGTTAGACATGTTCATAGGTAATGCTAACCAAAGATCCTCGGCTGTCGAGCTAAATGTGGGTATTAAACTGGCCGGTATATCTTTCCGTATGGCTATGAGAACTCCCCCGCCACGACTTTGATTAGTAAGCTCATAATCTCTGTCCCGTCTCCACACTATGTACCTGTTATCGAATAATTCCGAATCACTAACACTACTCGTCAACCACGTCTCCGTTAGCACTACGATGTCATACGAACCTAAACATATATTTCTAAAGAATAACGATGTCTTTGAGCGTAAACCACGTACGTTTTGATAAAAAATAGACAAATTAGTATTAACTAAATCATTAGTAGACATTATTCAAGTCCAATTGTATCCACAGTTTAAGTAACGATTTAACTAAATAAAAATATTGAACACGAACAGTAGCATCCACAAATATACAAATACGCAGGTAAACTAAAGCTCTTGTAATATAATTACCCAATAAAAAATAGCGAACGAGTGACTCAATAGAAAGGACATTCGATTAGACCTTTCACTCCATTTGTTAAAGTGTGATATCGCGCGCATGTGCGCGAGCGAGATAACTATATGGTGCTGATTTTTTACTACGCATTGAACAGACTCACCAGTGCAATAGTTAGCGTAGGGTAATGTTTCATCCGATGAAGCAGGCATGCTCAACCTTTTACAAGTGATATCGTAAGACTGATTGTGACCATGTAAGTGGTTCAATCTGGCAAAATGGTAAATAAACATAAATTTTATGCATACGTGTAAATTGTAACAGTAGTATATAATTAGACTTAGTATGCAAATAACTAAACAAAACGGTTTAAATCCTCGGTCTTATTAATGATTATTGTGCGAGATGAATCGTTCTTACGTGCGTGGATCTTGCCGTACTTCACCCATATGTAGCTGTAGTTATTTTGCTTAGCAACTTCTTTCGCCTTGTTCAGCAGCATTTTAGTATCCGCACTCAAATGATCATTTACATATATTCTCTGCGGGGAATTTTTATAGCCTAGATCTTCAGCTTTGAGAACTTTTTGGGCGCGAGCGGCTGCCACAAAATCTTCTTTTATATATCTATTTAGGAAACTGAGTATTATTGGCTTTTCTTTGGGGTTATGTGAAGGAATTCTTGAGATGTAGTTAACTTGTGATCTTGTTATTTCGTAACCAATCTTCGTACTAATGTTGTCTAATATTTTGAAAAGGTTTTCATTCTTTTCTTGGGGTATTCCTTTGATCTCTACATTGTTTAGCCGAGATCTTTGCTCTGCGTTAGAAGTATGTATACGAAGTTGTTTCACCTCGGTCTCCAAAGTTGCCCACTTGCTCTCCATTACGGCTATGGTTTTTTCCGCGCTGATAATCCTATCATTGAACTCGTCCATCTTTTCACTTACGAATTGGCATGAGGACTTCAGATCTTGAATTTTGCTTCTCATACACTTAATATCTTCTGATAACTTAGGTATACTAGCTAGCTGCACCTTCATTTCCAGAATCTCTTTCATAAGGCTTTCAAGAGTGACGTCCTCCTTGGCAGGTGATGGCTCTCTGCATGTTGGGCACTTCCACGCTGATCTGCGTTCTGTTCCGAGTCTTTTCCACCCTGATTCGGTAATGTTTGCACACCCGAAATCGAGGTTCTTTCCGCAACCACCGCACTGAACTCCATTCGTAAATTGGTTTTTACAGATGTCACATTTCATATTTAATGGTTTTGAAGTACGACTAAGTTCGATCTGAGAAAAGGTTGACGATATATGCAAAAGCTAAAACTCAAAGTACGTGTAATCCTGATGACTGCCCGATAATACTGAAATAAGGGTTATTGAAATCAAAATTACTTGTATCAAAATCTTATAAATTATTTTTGATATCTTGGTAAATATCTTTCGTGTAAATTAAGTAAAGTAGGCTATCAGTGTCTGTGTAACAAAGCTTTATATTATTCATATATGTTTCTTTCATTTTATTATGATACTGATAAAGATGCAGTTTTGCATATTCCAAAACAGTGAAACCAATATATATTGGTTTGTCAAGCACAATTTTTTCAGGTTTTAGCTGAATAGCTACAAAGTTTTCAGAAAATATGGATACACTTTTTAAATTAGGTTTACAAATTAGTTTTTCAGCACCAAGTTGTTTATTTGTAGTGTTGCCAGTATCTCTCCATTTTGTTACTAGTTTAATATCTACCTGTTTACGTTTATTTTCTATAGTTTTACCAAAAATAGAATTATTCAGTAGTTTAAAAAAGTCTTTCTCAAATGTAGTTTTAGATGCTTGACGTAGTCTAGTATTTAGATCAATATATTTTTTTAAATATTCTTCTTGCTTAAATGTGAGAATACGATGGATTTTTCTTAGAATAAGTCCACGTTTCAAGCACTCTTTTAAATGAGTATAATGAATTACATAGTTAAATTTGTCATATAAATTAGCGATAAGCTTAGCGTTTCTTCGCTCTGTGGCAACACTGAGGTTAACAGCTGATCCGACCTTATCCCGTATTTTTTGCAAATAAAAATATAAAATAATCAAATAATTAAAGCTTATGACAAGTTAATTACTTAATAAATGTGTTATTTGTAATAATCTATAAAAGTATTAGTGTTTTCTGTGAAAATAAGGTGAGTTTATTGTGATTTCTTTTTTGACAACCAATCTACCGGCTAAATTTGCATTGTCATTTTACAAACAGGTATAACATTGTAACTTCTATCTAAAATCGACTTATACGTATAAAATAGTTTTATTTAGTATATTTCCGAATAAAAAGTGCTATCAAGTTCCTAAATAACCACCTATAAGTAGTAAAAATACATAGACATAACCTAAACCTTGTTAGTTGGTTACACAACTTTCAACGAGATCAGCTGTTCTTTCTTACAATAATATTTAGCTTTAAACTCTATTACTACGTATTTCAATCTTCTCCTTTACTTTTGAACAAAACTTTCTTTGTACTTGTATTTCTCTCTTTTCACTATGATTATGACTCGTAAAGCTTTGGCTCGCCAGGAAGAGTCTAAACTCCAACTGGTTTTAATTGAATTAAAGACCTCTAAGGAGTTGTGTAACAAACTGATAGAGGAAAGAGAAGATAACGAGAAAGAAATGTTGAACTTACTGGAAAAAAATAAGATATTAAAATGTGAAATGGCTCAGCTACATACTCAATTCTCTGATGCCATGAGTGCTCGGGATGGACTCCAGCTCATTGTGGACGGGTTTGCCGAGTGTAGCTTGCAGTATGAACAAGCACTTGACCGTATACAGTTCTTAGACAAACAGTTACACGAGGCAAACAGTAGAATAACTCATCTAGAATTCACCCAAGATCAAATCACTACAACGGCAAATCAAAGTCTGTTCGATGAGCTGGTGGTTCATGCTCCAAGCATGATTACTGATATAAATCATTCTAAAGCATCATTTCCAAATAGTCTCTCAGTGTGCAAAGAATCAAATAATTCAATAAAATTGATTAGGGGTAGTAGGAATAGAATTAATAAATATGTCAAAATAAACAAATTCATAAAAAAGACCCAAAAATTAGTTCACAGACAAAAATTTTTCATAAAAAATGTTAAGTTAAATAGGGAAAGATTACTTGCTCTTGAAAAATTAAAAATATACACACAGAAATATCACCAAAATAATTTGAAACATAAATTAGAAATAAATAATTTGCAGGTAGAATTAAATAATCTTAGTGACAAATTAGTATCAATGACAAATAAATATAAAAGCTCTGAACTACAAATGGAAGAGTACATATTGGCAATGAATGAGTTGGTGGCATCAAATAGTAACAAATGCTCAATACCATTGAACAATGACATCCCGTTCAACCACCAACACTCGCCAGCTTGCTCATTGCCAACATGTGACCCGGTTTTGCCAAATAGTTCTCTAAACAATACAAATTCAAATATTAAACATACTCTAAATAAATTAAAAAATAACAAACTATGCAGTAACACTATATTACAAAACAAAAATAAAGTGATAATATTTAGTGACGAGATTGGAAAAGGTATGGGTCAGTTGTTGGCGAATACATATAGTGATGGGTTAGTGATGAACTACTGTTTCCCTGGGTTAAGTTCCATTGCTATTTTAGATAAAATTATAAACTTCAATTTTGACCAGGATACAACTTTATTGATCCTACTTGGTAAAAGAGGATCTTTAAATAAAAGACTTTTATTCTATTATTACAGTAAATTATGTGAATTAAATTTAAATCAAATTATTATGCTCACTTTACCTTTCAGTAAAGGGTTGCCACAGAAAGAAAATAATTTTAGACATAGTCTTAATATAAATTTGTGTAGTTGGTCATACAATAACGATCAATTTCATGTTTTTGACTCTAACAATTATGTTAGTAAAGCTTTACATTTGACGCAAGATACTTGCTATCTGAATTCTTATTATAAGAGACAACTAGCTGAGGCGCTAGCATTTTGTATTGACATTTCAGCCAAGAATTTGGCTAATAAACGTGTTGCCCCTATACAGCAACAAAATGACATTTATAATGATTCAGCCAGTATTTTGGCTACACAGTCTGACATTTCTATTAATTTAAATTAAATAATTCGACAATAGAGAATACCTCTTGCAATGACACTTTCATTTATAATGGGCTGGTATGTACGAATAAGCCCAATCCAACTAATTATTCATTTAGAAATTCACAAGTATTAAAACTGGTACATCAAAATATACAAGGTATGTCAAATAAAGATTTAGAAGTGGAGTTGTTCATGAACGGTGAATGCGTCGATATTTTGTGTATAACAGAACATTGGCTTAAAGATCACCAGTTCATGTGCAATTTTAATAACCATCTAGTTGGTAGTTCGTTCAGCAGACAAAATGCAATACATGGTGGATCGTTGATTTTAGTTAACAAGCTGCTTAAATTTAAGAATCGTAGTGACATTGTTAGTTTCTCTGTTGAACGGACAGTTGAAATAGCCTGTGTGGAGTTGGACCAACTTCTTGTTTTGAGTGTGTATAGGCCACCATCATCCTGCTATGACAACTTTGAAAGTGTCATGGATGATGTGTTACGGAAGCTATGCCAACAAAATAAATCTATAATAGTAGGTGGCGATTTTAATATTAATTTACTAGAAGATTCCCTGAACTGCCACAAAATTAAGAATTTGTTCAAGTCATATAATCTTGCATGCTTATTTTTGGAACCCACCAGGATAACTTCCACGACATCTACTTGTATAGACAATATATTTACAGATATTGTACCAGTTAGAAAGCAAATAATTAACAAATTAACATCAGATCATTGTGGACAATCTATAACATTTGCTATGCAGTCTAAAAAAGTAGGTAGAAAGGAATTGAGTGTGGTGCCAAAAACTTTGCGTCGTCTGGAGGGACTTAAGGATAAACTCACAAGTACATTACCATACTTATGCTATAATAACGATCCTAATAAGTTGTACAATTCTTTCTTTGACATGTACTGTGCTATATTCAATACTATCTTTGTCCTTAAGAGGATCTCAGTTGCTGGTACTACATCCTTCAGTGAATGGGCAACCACTGGAATTTATAAAAGTAGAAATAAGCTTTACGAATTATATGAACAGAAAGTAATTAATAAAAATGATGAACAATTTTGTCAATATGTAAGAAATTATTCCAAGTTATTTAAAAAGATTTGTCGTGAAGCTAAGACACTTTATTTAAAATCAAAAATTAAAAACAGTGACAATAAAATAAAAGCAACGTGGGATATTATAAACAATGAGACTGGAAGGGTCAAGATTAAAAGTCACGATTACACTCTTCAATTAAATAAAAAGGTATTAAAGTCAGATTTTGAGGTTGCCACAGCATTTGAAAATTTCTTCACAGACATTCCAGTCTCAACCACTAAATCCCTCAACTCGTCCTCTAATGACGCCGAATCTCTATTGAAACAAAATGTCAATAGGTGTAACATTGAATTTAGTTTTAGTTATGTCACTGACAGAGATATTGTAAAAACTTTTAATACCCTTAATTTGAAGAAGACTAGTGATCTTTGGGGCAATTCTGTTGTGATTACGAAATCTATAATCAACACAGTAGCACCGGAACTGACAATGATTTTCAATAGATGCATTGACTGTGGTGTGTTTCCTGATCAAATGAAAAGTAGTAAAGTAATTCCGTTATTTAAATCAGGTAGCACATCTGACCCCACAAATTATAGGCCAATATCTGTGCTACCCACGTTTAGTAAAATTTTTGAAAAATTAATTCTAGGTCAGCTTCAAATTCATTTTAATAACAATAAGCTGTTACATGCAAAACAATTTGGTTTTACTAGGGGTCGCTCAACTACCGATGCTGGAGTTGAGCTGTTAGATAGTATTTTTGATGCCTGGGAGGAGTCGCATGATGCTCTGGGAGTCTTTTGTGACTTATCTAAGGCTTTTGATTGCGTGTTTCATGAAACATTGATCAGGAAATTACATTACTATGGAGTTAAGAATACTGCTTTGGATCTCCTAACATCATATTTGAGTAATAGGATACAAAGAGTTGAGGTAAATGGAAAAGTTTCTATGGGTTCAGTGGTCACAATGGGAGTGCCGCAAGGTTCAGTTCTTGGTCCATTCCTTTTCCTTGTATATATTAATGATTTGCCATACATTATGCAAAATAATGAAGAGATAGTGTTATTTGCTGATGATACATCACTTATTTTTAAACTAAGACGACAACAATCAAATAATGACGATGTAAATAACGCTCTCTCTAAAGTAGTTCAATGGTTTACAGCTAACAATTTACTGTTAAATGAAAGAAAAACAAAATGTATACGATTTTCAAGACCGAATGTAAAACAAGTTAAACCTAACATATGTTTGAATGGAGAAGAGTTGGATCTTATAGATAACACCGTATTCTTAGGCATAACCTTAGATTCTAAGCTACAGTGGGGCCCACATATAGGTCAGTTGTCGAATAGACTTAGCTCTGCAGCATACGCGGTTTACAAAATTCGTCAGCTAACTGACATAGATACGGCCAGATTAGTATATTTTAGTTATTTCCACAGCATAATGTCATATGGCATTTTATTATGGGGCAACGCAGCTGACATTCAAACTGTGTTTGTACTGCAGAAGCGGGCTATTCGTGCAATCTACAGTCTTGGTTCAAGGCATTCACTGAGGGAAAAATTTAAAGAAATCAAGATAATGACTGTAGCATCTCAATACATTTATGAGAACTTGTTATATGTCAGGAAAAATATAAATAATTATGTTTTCTAAATTCAGCGACATTCATAATTTAAACACACGAAATAAAAACAAACTTGTTCTACCTTCAACTAGACTACAAAAAATAAGTAACTCATACAAGTGTCAAAGCATACGTTTTTACAACAAAATTCCAGGCAATATTCAGGAACTAAGTATTAATAAATTCAAAGTATTTATTAAACAGAGCTTGTGTTCAAAAGCTTATTACACAGTTAAAGATTATTTAGCAGACAAAAATGCCTGGAATTGAGTTTAAAAATTATGAATTTTGACATTTTGAAATTAGTGACATGATATTTTTATTTACATTTGTAATACTTATATTTTTACATTTTGACATTTTTAATTTGACATTTGTAATTTTATTTATTTGGTTTTGACATTGTTATTTTATTAGTTTCTTTTGACATTTAAAATTACTTAAGTAATATATTATTATTCATAAATTGACATTCAATAATATTTTTTGACATTTAATAATATTTTCCGACATTTTAAATATATGACATTTTATTATTTAAATTTTTATTATTTTTACTTATTGTTTGCAACATGTATTTTACTGTGTATTAGCATGTAAAGTTGTGAGTACGATGTGGGCATTATTAAACATATAAACAAATAGTTGTGGCAACCTGTCTGATGGCTTAGGCTGACATGCTTATGCATACACCTTCTGATGGCGTGGAGGCATAGTGATACAGATCGTACTGGCTCCCTCAATTAAGGTTGAGCCGTACGATTGCTGTTGAATGCGGGCCATCAGTGGGCCGAGTCAGTCAAAAGCGTCAGATAATTTCCTGCATTGTACTTGCATACTAAACCCTTTTTTGTCTGGACTTTAAAAGATGAAGAAAAGACTAAAGAAATTGAAGTGACAAAAAAAAACAATGACTCTGAGTTTGTTTCGGCCTTTCTTCTCAAGAAGTCATTTAGCTAGGAAAAGCCGGCTTCATCTAGAATAGGGTATTGACATGTATAAGTGTTGTAAACAACCAAAATGCAGAAATAAATATGTCTTTATGTCTTTATGTCTTTCCTCCTAGGGGTATAAATTTTTCTGGTGCAAAAGGTAAATCACTATGATCATCATGTATGTTATCAGGGTATTCAAGATCTACTTCTAATATAAAGCCATAATTACTATCATCTGCTACATTCATTACATCAAAACGACTTAACTCCTTTTGATTAAAAAATCTGAACTCAGAAATAGGCATCTTTTTAGTCATTGCGTAACCATACAAATTATTACAATCAAGATATATCAAATAACTAGAAGGTTTTGAATCATTAAATTCTGACAAATATATGTTATTAGCTTTTGCATGACGTAAATTGCACTGTGCTAAACCACCGCGTATGCCCTTTTCTAGCATTTGATATATTTCTAAGTCATCGATTAAGTCTAACTCTACATGTGTGTAAAGTAACATAGCGTACCAGCTCAAACTGGGCGCTGTTATGTAGTATGCAGGGTCTAATTTATTATATTTTAAGCTTATGATACGAAAATTTTCGAATATGTCGCATAATATTCATACATCACATTTCATATATAAATCGGTATACTCGCCAATAGTATTAACATTATATGTATTCCACACAGTTTTTGCATGTCGATATTCAATATCCGAAATGTGCTCCATTTTCATTGTATTATAGAAATATTCTTTATGAGGCAGTGTTTTTATCTCATACTTGTCCCAAGAATCAATGTAATCATATGGATAAACACCTTTTTTTCTTAGTAAATGTATGTTTTTATTACTAAATTCCATTGACAAATGAACAAAATCATCATCTGATAAGCTTTTGCTTAAAGAATCCAAACTAGAGCTTAAAAACTGAAATGAATCTATAAATTTTATTTGAATAGGATGTTTACCATTCTCATTATGTATGTATTTAGTAATAGTCAAATACTTTTCTTTAGATTTAGGTATGATTTTAATATGACCCTCATATTTAACTAATTCTTTAATAAACAAGTGGGAATCATAATTCGATAAATTGTGGAAAATAATAGGTATAAATGAGCACACTCTATACATTAAATTACAATGAGCATGGGCAGCTCCTCTAAAGTTACCTGAGATATGATCATGATCACATACTTTGTCATCAAATAGTAATTTTTCACAAATGTGACAAGTACTGGCATTATTATATCTGATTTTATCTTTTTCTGTCAAAGGTTTCATTTGTTTTTTATTTGATAGGATTACAGATATTTTCTTCACATCTTCTATTAATCTATCAATAAATACTTCAACACAATCAGGGCCTCTATGTGTAACATACTTATTTTGACTTGAATCGTGCGAACAACATATATAATATCCAAAACACGATGGCTGATGTTTTTTTAGATTGTACGTTTTTTCAGAAACTCTTTCTTCACAATTTAACAATAAGCTTTCAAAGTCTGCATAAATTATGTAATTAATCTTTTGTTTCCTTTCATAATTTTTAAAACCGACTTTTGCATTTTTTCCGGGTAATACTGATAATTTTCGAGCACGTGTGAGAACTATATTTTGATTCACTGCTGTAATATTGTAAACATGCTTCGCAAAGAAAAAATTACCTTTGTGATTTGTCAGTTGACGCCTTACTAATCGTGATAGATTTTTAATAAGACAATAATGGTATATTCCTTTTCTTTCAATACATAACAAATTTACATGCGTAGATTTTCTGTTATTTGTTAAATATAGAAGTCTTGTCACATTTGCATTGTTATTGTCTAATCCGTAAACATTTATACTAATGTTATTGTTTCTTTCGAAAATAATTATATCTTGTAATGTAACGGGAAATGACATATTCTCGATATTGAATACAGAGCTATAATGTGGATATGAACTCATTCGACATACATTCATTTTGCTAGGATATAAACCAGCTACAACGCTCCATAAAAAACAATGATTGTCATTATTTTGTATATTAATACAACTTCTTGTGTTTTTCACTTTTAATGGTAAGTCTAAATAAGTGCCTCCTCTCAACGAACAATATTTATTAACATTAATTTCGAGATGGCTTACTGATTGATAGGACCAACCAGATTCTTTGTGCTCAAATTCTGACATTTTACTTTTTATACGTTCAATTACATTCGTGTACATATCATTAATATTCGTATTATTACAAACGATTTCATACTTTGTATTAAATGATTTTAATTGTTGTTCACCCGTTTTTAGTAATATAAAGTAAGCAAATCATTCGAAATTTATCTTGAAACATGTATTTTTACTAACGACATATTGAAGAGTTTCAGGATATCGCTTTTATTCTGACACAAGAATGTTTCAGGAGTGATATAGTCAACACCTTGTGCAGGATTTAAACGATATGTTACAATTCTTTTTTTAAAAGCACTTGCAATTATATAAATATTTTCAAATTCAGTTCGTAATAAACTATTATTTTTATGCATATTCGTTCTCAAATGATATCGGATTTTATTCATCGGTATTTCAATTAGACAGTTATCACATTTTATTAATTCTGTATTATTATTGTATTGCCTCTGAAGAGTTGACGAGGATGATACTGTAAAATAAAACAAAAATATGATATGGTTACATGTTTATATATATATATATATATATATATATATATATATATATATATATATATATATATATATATATATATATATACATATATATATACATGTAACCATACAACAATATCTAGAAACGATTACAATAATTACCATTATTTTAATTCAAAGAAATAAAATTAATACAGTGGAATAGAACTAATAATAAGTACTAACAAAATCTAGAGGCCGGTTCTTAAATTCCTGGCGAGTTTTATTTAAAAACTCTTTTAAATGTTGCCAAGCAGGCGTGCTATCATCAGTGCGATTTTTAACTGATAAAATCGCATGCCTCCAACGATTAATGGGGGCTACGCGCTCGATTTCGCTACAGTCATATATTTTTAATTCTATATAGTATCTTCCCGGCTTCTTATCGTCACTTTGCCTAGACAACCCATTCGCCACACGACGAGTGTAGCATGAAAGTAGTGGCTGTAATTTTTTACCCTGTATGTTGCCGACGTCTTCCTGATCATCAACGCTGTCACTGCCAAACAGTTCATGCGCTGTAGGTTTCATGCAAGTGGAGATTGGGTTGATTGTAGTCTTCTTTTTCTTCTTTTTCTCGTCGGTGTTTGATGCCTGACTTTCCATCGTTCTCTTCGCCGGAATCGATAACTTTGTTGAGGTCTTCGATCTCTTCAACTGCTGCTGTTGCTGCTCGGTTTCGTCATCAGATGAGAAAAGGTGGCTTGCAGTTTGAGTCGACCTGAAAAGATAAAGAGCAATGTATAAGTCGAAAGTTATAAATAGTGGTTATAAAAGATACCGTAGGTAGATAGATGTATAAGAGTCTGACTGTCGAAACATGAAATGAGGTACTACTTAACTTAACGAAAATATATTATTTGTTTCGTTTAGTACTCTAAACTAATGAATATAGTAAAATACACACTGAGCAGATGATAACTAGAGCAAATAAAATAAAATTATGAATGGAACGAATAGGTGAAATTACCGATAGAGTTAATATATAAGATTATTAGAGAGAATAGATGAAATAAGTGAATAGAATGAATAGATGAATCTAACGAATAGAATGAATATATGAAATAACTGAATAGAGAGAATAGATGAAATTATTGAAAAGAGTGAATAGATGAATGAGTGAATAGAGTGAATAGATGAAATTAATGAATAGAGTGAATAGATGAGATAAGAGAATAGAGTGAATAGATGACATTAATGAATAGGGTGAATAGATAAAATTAGTGAATAGAGTAAATAGAATAAGTTACTTACATTTCGAGTCCTTACAAATTTGTTTTACAATAACTTGATGAGGAAATTCAGGAGCACTGAGGTCTTCTGAAGTGAAGTGATGGCTAGGCTTGCTGCACATGCGTTTATATTGGTGTAGAATCACGTCACGCATATCCTAATTTGTAAATTGCTGACATGGTATAAAATAAGTTCAGCGTACTAAGCCTTGAACTTTGTACATTAGGTTCAATACCTAATATGTACATATACTCACGCCTGATTCCCAGAGGGGTAGGCAGAGACTACAGATTTCTATATGCTGTTATCCGCTCTCATCAGGTGCCTCATTAATAGTAATATGTATTTGTAATATTATGCGTATGATCGATTTTAAACTTTCGCGATTTGTATACATCATACAATATTATTTAGCGGGTCTTAGTCGCGATAATTTATTTATTTCAAGGCATAAATACCTCTGTTATTCTCCTACGTTTCTACCGGCTTGCAACGGTTGTGGTCGCGGAGGGACAGAGGTATTTATGCCTTGAAATAAATAAATTATCGCGACTAAGACCCGCTAAATAATATTGTATGATTATGCGTATGATACTTTGAAATGAAAATTGTACAATACCAAAGAGACAATTAGCTTGAAATCAATGAATTTGTTCACACTTTTCCCGACCTGAGAATCGAACTTGGGACCCCATGATGTGCAGTCCCATAGGCTACCTCTGGACAACCGAGGCATTTATTTCTAGACAACAATTAATTTAATGTTGGAGCATTCATTTTCATCATTTTTGCGTTATTGCCGGTTGCAGTATATTGTACACTTAAACAAGTAGATTTCATTAAAAATAAATCATCTCTCGAGCGAATGAAGTCGAAGACAAAAGTAGTATAATTATAAAGAAACAATCAAGACGAGCGCTATAAACACAGCGTTTAAAACGCTGAGAAACATTCATTAAACAATGCATGATATGTACATAGCTGCATAAGATTATAACTTATTTATTATCACATATTCGATACCTTGATATCGACCGCAGTATTATTACGCTCGTCTGCATTGTTTAATTTTACGATGATGCGAACTAGATCTTCATATCCATATATGGGGACACGTGGCACTAACATGAAATCGATATTCGTTTTAGGTTTCTATGCAAAACAGAAACTAAATGGTTGATATTTTGAACTTTAATGACAAAAATAAGAAAAAGTATATAATGCGACGACAAACGGGACTAAAAATCACTTACATTACTTGTACGTAGTTACACGCCTGCTGCATAATGTCGGTAAGTAAAATATTTTATTTAAAACCTTTTATTATTATTTATACATATATATATATTATCTTACAATGAATTTATATTTGTTTCAGGAGTCCAATGATGTGTTTATTACGAATTCTTCATACTCACCTATCTCCGTTGAAGAGACTCTACGTAATCGAGTGGTGAATTATTTGGAAAGAGATCGACAATTTCGTCCATTTGAATTTGAAGAAACGACGCCTAGAAGCTGCAATAGCAATGAAAACCATAATAAAAGACGGGGAGATGATATCGTCTATTCGTATATAAAAAAACCTTCGAAAGGCAAAATAATACGCATTCAAGTATACGATGCCGAAGATTTCACAAATTCACCGTGTGATTGTACTGCGAATGTATGTGTTCAACATGTTGTGGGGAGTGTATTTAACGATGATATTTATAAAAGTGTAAAGGAAATTATAAATAAGTTGTATAAAAAGATGTAAATAAACAAAAACCAGTAATCCGTTGTTTTATTTCTATTGTGTAGAATTTGCTAATAAATGGTAGTTAATTGAAACTGTTTTGTTTTTATTTAAATATTTTGTGTTGTGTAAACTCTGCATACATAGGTACATATTATATAGTCCCCGTGCCTGTATTCCGAAGACGTAGAGGTGTGTATATTTCACTAAGTATGTTTTATGTAACCACCACGTATCAGGGGCGAGCCCAATATCATTTTTATCAGACAATTTTCCAGACTCCATCCTGCTTCTAAGGACTAACTATCAGGAAAACTAAATAACACTTTGCTCTAGTCGGCTAATCGAACCCGATACCATTCGTTTCCACATACACACACACACACACACACACTAATTTATATCATTGGACCAGCAAGGCAATCGTAGAATTACATCCACACAACATATGAGTGAGTGAGAGTCATAAGTGTAATTGTTACTTATTATATGCTAATCTGTTATCGATTGAAAGAACTCATACATGTTGTGTTGTAATTATAAATGAAACTAATACGTATGCTATGTACCTACAACAATCGTTAAATACGAAACTTAATTTATCATTTATAACACTACAACATTAACAAGTCGAAATAATATTTTAACTACTAGCTAGATTGTAACAGGTATGTATGTATATTTGAAATTCTATATAAGAAGACATTGGAGAGCATCTGCGCGCATTTATCCATCGGGTTTGGAATGTGTCGAATAGACAATTCGTGCTTACTGTGAACTATTGAATGCTTAAATGAAACAATACTATAATGAATTGATGAATGCATGTTATATAACTTTGAAAATATATTCTCAACATAATTACTGTGGTGTATGTCACCACAGTAAATGTTCTTTAATACTTATATTATTGCGATATTCATTTCATAATTAGTACAGTAATTAAATAAATACTACTTTTCTTAGAGCTGCAATTTGCTCTTTATTGCAGTGTGTTCACAATAAAGTGTTAATTATCGATCTGTATACAACAACTAGACATCATTTCAAGAAAATATACCAATATGAATAATGACATCTATTCGAATAGAGTGAGTATTGGGGGGGCTCGGATCTCATCTGATCCGAGACCCCCAATACTCACCTACTTAGTACATATTTTTAAAACAAAATTCGTATATATTCGTATACATATTTCGTCACTTAATACCCTTTATTTCTTAAATCTTGATATATTTTAACCAACAGTGAACAGATTTTTTTATTTCGATTATTTTGGTGACAAGGTGGAAAATTTAAAAAAAATCTTTAAAGCTCGATATCTCAGAAAGCATTGATTTTTTACCACTAGTTGACGGGGATAAGATTGTTGCAAATGACCTCAAATATAACCTCCATCAAGGAATGGGTCGAATTACCAAATACCATATTTCCGTGCTCTCACAACTCTCTATACCATTCTTACGTCCCCTACTCCCCCTGAGTATTTAACGGCCCTCTTCCAGAATTTATGTTCTAATCATGCTCGTAACCTAGGTAAAATTCTCGTGTCACAGTTTTCGTTCCCATACTCCTCCAAAACGGCTTGACCGATTTTGATGAAATTTTTTGTGCTTATCCGGTATCTATGAGAATCGGCCAACATCTATATTTCAAAAAAAAAAATAAAAAAATTTGCATAACAACGTTTGCCGGGTCAGCTAGTATGTATATATTTATATATATCATATGTAGATGTACTAGTATGTAGTGATAATATGTATTAATTGATGTATATGTATGTATCTTATTTTATAGTCTATATATTTATGTAAATTCAAACTCAATGTTCTTTTCCTTATATTTATATAGCGCCTGCTTTTTTTCTCTCTGCACCACTCAAAGGTAGACTGGGAGATAATGCCCATGGCATTAAGTTCGCCTGTATACGCTGCGTATATGTATAAAGATTTTAAATAAAAAAAATAAACATATTAAACATGCGATACTGACTGACTGACTGACAACGTGCAGCCAAAACTATTTAGCACAAGAACCTGATTTTTGTGATGTAAGTTCCTTGGGGGCCATAGGAGTGCACTCAGAATGGATTTCCTGAAATTCCCACGGGATTGAGAAGAAAGGGTTAAATAAATGGTGTGAGCTGCAGGCATTATCTTTTTTTTTATAGACTCACGCCTGTATCCCTGAAAGGGTAGGCATTACACCCACACTTCACCATGAAATGTTAGGTCCCACGTAATAGGGGGCGAGCCCATTGCCGTTACCGGGCACATCACCAGACTCCGTGCTGCTACTGAGAATTCGGAAAAACCCAGTAACACTTTGCCCGACCCGGGAATCGAAACCGAGACCTCCGATCAGCAGTCGCATACGCTATCCACTAGACCACGGAAGCATTCATTATCTAGTTCTCTATAATAAATAATATAATTATGCTTGTATTTATCGGTTGTTTCGTTGCCATAGTACAAGCCATGCTTAGTTTCTAGGACATTATAATTATTGTAATCGATGTATCGATGGCGTATGTGCACACTTATACGCGATCTGAATATCCAATTCAAATTTATAATATATTTATGTATTATTTACTGGTAGCTACCAGTACCAGTACCAGTACTATTTACTGGTAGTGCAAAAGTAGCCACGTTAAGGCAGCGAGCGTTGAAAATGTTTATATGACTTTATAATTTGAATATCAATCCGTCCGTGTATGTGAGATAACAAAAGGTGAATCTATTATATTGGACGGCGACCGATGGCTACCCTAGTCTGAAAGCAGCACATACGTATGCATGAGACCGTCACGTGTTATCTATATTCTGACAGCTGTTGACATTCAGATAGTTCCTGAAAGGTGCGGTCGAGTCGTATCATTTGTATGCATGTGAAGTGTGTTCGTCGAGTTCATTTTGTAACAGTAAGAAAAATTACCCATCTACCAACACTATCGTGATCATGGATTAAGTATCAGTCGTACTAGAATCTGCGACAAAGGATTTATACATAGTGCGAGAGATGTAAAAAAAATTGCAAGACCAAATTTTGCAGTCATTATCCACGGCGTGTGATACCGATCACATCTGAGCCGCATTACATTAAGCAGTTCACTATAAATAAAAAAATGCAAGCTAAATACAAAAAAAAATCACGATTACAGTAATAAATAGTTGCCGATACAATAGAAAAATATCCTAAATTATTTAGTTAGTATATGTATATTTGTGTCAAAAAAATATAAAAATTCTCAAAATCGGTCTGTGTGGACAACCTTGCCAGAAGCCTATGTCCAGAAGTGAACGTCTCTAGGCTGACATGATGATGATAATGATGATGATGATATTTATGTACTTCTTGTATATTTGGTTTTCCGCTTTAATTGACTGTGATTTTTAAAATAAAATTGAAATACTTACGACATGATAAAAAAATCTGATCCGATTAATCTTCTTTCTCTTAGCGTTATCCCAGTTTCAGTCTGGGGTCCGCTTTCTAGTCTAACCGGATTTGGCTGAATATTAGCTTTTCCACAGAGCGACTGCCTGTCTGACCTCCGCAACCCGAAGGGATAGCGATATTCCATGGTTTAGACTAGTGTCAGTTTCTTTAGAAGGTACTGACGCCCTGTAACGATTGTCAAAGATTTTCATGACAACCGGGACCGACGGCTTAACGTGCTCTCCGAGGCACGGGACAAGCGATAATTAACAATTCAATACGCACATAACTCCGAAAAGTCATTGGTGCGCGCCGTGGATTCGAACCTGATACCCTCTGCATGGCAGTCTGTTGGTATATCCACTCGGCTATCGCTGATCCGATTAATCAATAAACTCAAAATAGTCCATTTTCTATTATGGTTTTGTTCGAATATAAAACAAATGTTGAATTCGTTTTTTAAATTTCCTGCATTCAATGCTTTAATTGAAAACGTGAATCCGTTTCTAGAAAAATCTTTTGTCTCCAATATCGAATAGGAAACTGAATTGTAAAATTTATATATAAAACTTTGGTATAGGTTACACGTGTTCGTTTGTAAAGCAAGTTAATTTAAAAATACATCACAACCTTTCCATAGGTATGAATGTATTCCGTAAGCAATAATTTTTGAATTTGAATTGATCAATTTAAATCGAGCCGAGACTCAACTGTAAAATTATGAAACGTATGGAAACAGGCAGAACTTAAATTGAAAGATACTCACTACAACCTCACTACACGAAAGCCAATTAATGGCTCTCTCATGTCTATATAATTAGCGTTCCAGTTCGTTTCTAAATGCGTAGTGCCAAATTGCTGGAAAGTATTGAATGGCAGTAAATAAAAGAACTAATGATTAGAGAGCCTATAATTGTATACAAACTTTTGAACGACCCGGTGGCGTAGCGGGAGTGAAAACGACTGCCACTCCAAATGTCGCGGGTGCGATTCCCGCTCAAGTCAAACATTTTTGTGCATGAACACGGATGTTTGTCGTGGTCTGGGTGTTTCTATGTATAATATGTATGTATTTACAAAAAAAGTATATAAGTGTGTTTATCCATTGTCAAGTACTGATAGTACAAGCTTCTGCTTAGTTTGGGACTAGATGGTGTTGTGTGAATGTGGTACTTAGAATATTATTATTATTATTAAATGCTGTGACTGAACACAGATTACGTATTAGTTGAGCCGAGTGTTGTATGTCGCCTCGTGAAGGGTTAGATCCCCACACGAGACGACACTGTGCGTTTTACGAACTATTGTATCGTTGAAAGAATATTTTGTGAAGAATTTAAACGTTATGCGAGAGATGTACGTCTCATTGTAATGTCTTCATTAGTTAATAAGTTAAAACATGCAGAATTAAATAAACATTCTACAGTTATTATTATGTATGGTGATAGCTTACTAGTAACTAGGAAAGATATACTAGCTTTATCGGATATAATGACTGATAGAAGTTCTAAATTGGGGTACAATTTTATAGTCTGTGCATTTCCTTTTTCAAAGACCTTATTTGATAAAGAAAACGACCAGATAAGTAAATTAAATCTATTATTATATAATAGTACATAATATCGTCATAATGACAAAATTTTATTTTTTGACACTAATACTTTTATTAAAAGTAATTTTATTTTAATAAAAGATACTATGTATCTCTCTCGCTCTTTTAGACGACAACTTGCTAAATTATTAGCATTTAATTTATGCAGTGACCCAAGTACTGTTAGAGTACATTTTATTGAACCTGACATAATATATGACAATTTCATTATTGACATTCATAATAATAATAATTTAAATTAAATTCTGAGACAATAGAGAACACCTCGAGCTATAACAAGATTACTCGTAACTCATTGACTAATACACTTAGACATAATAACAAAAATTTGATTAAATTAGTACATCGGAATATTAGAAGTATGATTAATAAAGATTTAGAAATGGAATTGTTTATAACTGTAATGCTGTTGGTATATTTTGCATCACTGAACATTGGCTAAAAAGCAACCAGTTCATGTTCAATTTCAGTAATCATATAGCAGAAAGCTTGTTTAGCCGGCAGCAAGCAGTACATGGTGGCTCGATGATTTTAATTAAATAAGCAACTTAAATTGAAGGAGCGTCATGATATTGTAAGTTTGTCTGTTGAGCGAACTATTGAGGTAGCCTGTGTGGAACTGAGGAGATTTATTGTAATAAGTGTATACAGGCCTCCTTCAGCATTGTATGATAGCTTCGAGCGTTTTATGGATGAGATATTAAACAAAGTTGCAAAAATAAATAAAAATGTTGTTGTGTGCGGTGACTTTAATGAAAATTTATTGGAGAATAGTAGTCTTAGTACAAAATTGAAAGCGCTATTTCTATCATATAATCTGAAGAACTTATTCTTAGAGCCCACAAGAGTTACTTCCTCTACATATACTTGCCTAGATAATATATTTACAGATATCATAGTAATAGACAAGCAAATTATTAGACAGTTAGACTCAGACCATTGTGGACAGCAGATCTCCTTTAATGATAACAGTAAGAATGTTTCTAGGCAAAATATAGTTGTAATACCTAAAACTGCAAACCGTTTTGCTAGGTTTCAAAGTAAACTAATGACTAGCTGGTCACTGTTAGATGACGAATGTGACCCTAATTTGTTATATAATAGCTTTTTCAAAGCGTTTTGTACAGAATTTAATTCCGTTTTCACACCTAGAATGATTACAGTTGGAGGTAATGCAACCTTCTGTGAATGGGCAACAACTGGGCTTCACAAAAGTAGAAAGAGATTGTATGAGCTATATGACGAGAGAAACTTTAATTTAAGTGAACAATTTCAGGATTATGTAAGAAACTATGCTAGGATATTTCGAAAACTTTGCAAGAAAGCTAAGTCTCTCTACCTGAATTCAAGGATTAGAAGTAGTAACGATAAAATGAAAATGACATGGAATATTATAAACAGCGAGACTGGGAAAGTTAAAAGTAAAAGTTCAAAATTTCGTTTGAACATTGATAACGACACTATTACATCAGACTCAAAAGTTGCATCGGCGTTTGAAAGATCTTTGGACTCATCAACCAATGCAGCGGAATCTCTTTTAAAAGAAAACATGAGTACAACTTATAGTAACTTCTCATTTCAGTATATAAATTCAAATGATGTTATAAAAGCTTTTAATACTATAAATATAAAGAAGACTTCAGATTTTTGGGGAAATTCCGTTACTATTACCAAGTCCATTATTGCTTTAGCTGCTAACAGATAAGCTTTCATATTTAATAAGTGTATTAACTGTGGTGTATTTCCTGATCTTATGAAAGATAGCAAGGTAATACCTTTGTACAAAGCAGGTAGTACATCAGACCCCACCAACTATAGGCCAATTTCTGTGCTGCCCACATTTAGCAAAATTTTCGAAAAATTAATACTAGACCAACGGCAAAGTTATTTTAATAACAACGAGCTTCTACACTCTAAGCAATTTGGTTTTACAAAGGGGCGCTCCACGACCGATGCCGGTGTCGAGCTTGTAAAACATATCTTTGATGCCTGGGAGGATTCACATGATGCTTTAAGTGTCTTCTGTGATTTGTCCAAGGCCTTTGATTGTGTAGAACATGATACATCAATCAGGAAATTACATCACTATGGTTTAAATAGTTCTGCTCTGCATCTTCTTACTTCATATTTGAGTAATAGGGTGTCATCAGTACATGGGTCTGTAGTCAAAATGGGCGTCCCACAGGGTTCAATCCTCGGTCCTTTTTTTATTTTTAATGTATATTAATGACTTACCATACCTCGTTAATGACAAGCACGGGATAGTACTGTTTGCTGATGATACCTCACTTTTATTTAAATTAAAGCGACAACAAATTGATATGGACGATGTAAACATTGCTATCTCAAAGGTGGTTCGCTGGTTTGAGGTTAACAACCTGCTTTTAAATAGACTTAAAACTAAGACTGGGTTGCACCATCTTACTTTAACAATGACAAAGATCGCATCATCTGTCAAAGTACCCGTTAAGGAAAAAATGAGTTGCACCACTTGACAATAGTTAAAATGACGTCATAATTTTATGTTATCTGTAACCGCCCGATGTTGGCCGGTTAATGTTATTGTTAAAGTCAGTTCTATTGTTCTATTGTTGATATGCATCGAATATAACCACCAAAAACGTCACTGCTTCGAGAAATACTCGCAGAAACTAGTTCTTCTGAAGACGAATGTGATTTAGACCAGATAAGTGTAAGGCCTAGGAAAAGAAAAGTGTATTTCTCCAGAACTGATCGATTTTCAAAATGGGACAACAAATCATTCTTGGCTAGATTTCGAGTCTCCAAAAATGTAGCGCGGTGGCTAGCTCAATAGTTGGAACACTCTCTGTACTAGCTACCTGAAATTTTATTAGGTAGAAATTAAAATAATAACAGTTGAAAAGATAAATGTGTCGGATGCCAGGAATCGAACCTTAGCTGGTCCGCCACAGTGCGCTGGTAGTGTGTGACTGACGAGTGTTCCTACGACGATGATCTTCTATGTGCTAGTGGACTGTGTGGCTTCGATCTATTCGGGGCTTCAGAAATAAAACAACTTCATACGTTGAGAGCGATGCTGTTCAGGTGTTCGGTGCTGGATGACTACTTATGGTTACTTGGTTACAAGATGGTGATTGAGACACCAACTAAATGGCCGAAAATATGGTCGCTTAGCAACTTCGGAACTTTACCTTAACGACGACCACCGCACCGAACATATGCACAACAAATATTTATTTGTGATAAAGTACATACATGTATTTATTTTAAATACTGTGGTACATGCATATATGTTCTATACATAGCTAGATAGGTCTCAAAAAGTTCTACCGAACGGTATATAATACACAAACCTAACTGTTTGCATCCCTAAGTAATTATTCAAGAAAAAACTATCGAAAAATATTGTCACACAAGGGTCCGCCCACTATATTTTCTATAAAAAAACTATGAAATACTATAGTTATATATGTAATTTTGGTGGGCCGTTGTGTCCAACTATATGGAGCATCTAATAAAATAAACGCCATGAAAATGTCTTTATTCAATTCTAAGATAACATAGAAAAACCTACGATGCTTAAGTAAAAATACAAATTTTCTTAAGAATACACTATCGTACATAAACAAAATTTATGATAAACATTCAAATGTTTGTTATTACTGTTTATCAACTATTAGTTCTTATCTATTACAACTGATAACACTATTTATGATCGATATCTAAGTCCCTACGGTCAGCACAAGTATAAGATTAATGTTTATACACTACACGGCACTTCTTATTACCGATTTGCGAATTTTCACTATTCTAGCGTTATTTTATCACTTTGGCGCGCCGGTAACCGAACCCGGTATACCGCACGATTGGATAGCACTATTTTTACACGATTTTCACTCGCGGTTTCGAATACACTATTTACTATAGAGTTTTTTTTAATGTCTGTCGCGAACAATCAATAAGTATGAAATTTTGAGCACCAGGCCCTTCAATATATTTATCATTGTATCTATTTATGTACCTTTTTGCCACTCTTTTGATATTCTCAAATTTGTATTTGAGCTGCTTCTCAGTGAGCGGAATCTCTCCAAGGCTATTAAATTCGCTTTCTATTTAAGTCCACGCGCTATCCTTTTGCTTACTACTTATAGCATCGGTTTTCTTTCAAAATAATAAATTTTGATGTTTGGTTATTAACGATTGAAGTCTATCGACTTCAGCGCCGGTAAAGTTTACGCTTCTTTCCCTGAAATATACAGAATTTAACGTAAAGATAGGCATATTTTTGTGTGCTGTAAAAAAAATAACACGTAAGTGTTATGGACACCGGAATAAGTTGTGCATACTTACTTTGTTTGGCTGTTTACGTACCAGCTTTTAGTATTTGATGCCATTATTATCTTCTACACTTCGTAAAACATGAACTCGTAATAGGTATAGTATAAACAAGAAAGATAATCAAAATCTTTTAAAATGATGCGCGTTCAGCGCGTTCAATTCGTTTGACGTTTGATATAATATTTGACATCTTGACATTAGCAATAACAGCGAAGCTCTAGTATACAGTCCATTCACAGTTATTTTACCTCTGACAGATGTCGGTGTTTATTTTCTTTAAGTTGGAATTGTACTCTGTGATGACAGGAATGTAAAATAGGGTTACCCGTGCATAACATTTTACCCAATATTAGTGGAAATGCTTCAAAAATTCAAATGCTTGAAGCTCATGGCCGCAAAGTGGTTAGATTACCGCCATACCACTGCGAGCTAAACGCAATTGAACTTATGTGGAGTCTCATTAAAAGGCGAGTCACAAGCAAAAATTTAGGACAAGAGGCAACCAACATTGTGAATTTAGCTGAAGAAGCTTTTCAATCTATCACTGCAGAAGACTGACAAAAACAATGCAAACATGAGCGCCACATTGAAGACAAGCTTCGTGAAACAGATGGGTCTACGGATGCTGAAATGGACAGGTTCATAATAGAATTAAATTCTGAGTCTGATACAGAATATGACAGCAGTTACGAATCATCATAACATTGGCAGTCCACATGGATCATTCTTATAGACTCACGCCTGTTTCCATGCAGGGGTAGGCAGAGGTGTAATATTACACCCACATCATTCTTATTCAAAATAAATATGAAAATTAAATTTGCAGTTTTTGTATTTGATAATTAGAGCCTCACGTTGGCGTAATTATGATGCGTTTACCTTTATATATTAAATAGACAACATTTTTATTATAACTACTTATCTTCATAGGAAATTAGTAATTTCGTAAGAAAATAAGTGTACATGCATATAGCCATGCCAATATCAAGAGGTTTTGTTACAAACATTACTTCCAAATATTTATTACGATCGCTTAGGCAATAAAAAAATAAGTACATTTTTAGCAATAATGTATATTTAAAATGGGAGTATTATATACCAAATATAGCAACACAACGCCCAGGTTAGCCAATCTAACAGCTAGAGGTAAAATAACTGTGAACGGACTATAGCCGGACTTAAAAATAGTTCCCGCAGCGAATCGGGGTAGATTACGCCTCATTTGTCTAGCAACCCTGTTAACTTTAACATTAGCAATAAAAACGTTGGTGCAACACATTTTGCAGCAGCCGTCAAGTTTACTGTTAAAGTTATTGTAAAATTTGACTTTAGCTTTTACTTTAACCGGTGATGTGGTGCAATCCACTCTTAGACTGGGTTGCATCATCTTACTTTAACAATGACAAAGATCGCAACATCTGTCAAAGTATCGGTTAAGCAAAAAATTAGTTGCACCACTTGACAATTGTTAAAATGACATCATAATTTTACATTAACTGTAACCGCCCGATGTTGGCCGGTTAATGTTATTGTTAAAGTCAGTTCTATTGTTCTATTGATACGCATCGAATATAACCACCAAAAATGTCACTGCTTCGAGAAATACTCGCAGAAACTAGTTCTTCTGAAGACGAATGTGATTTAGACCCGATAAGTGAAAGGCTTAGGAAAAGAAAAGTGTATTTCTCCAGAACCGATCGAGTTCAAAAGGGGTCAACAAATCATTCTTGGCTAGATTTCGAGTCTCCAAAAAGGTAGCGCGGTGGCTAGCTCAACGGTCGAAACACTCCCTGTGCTAGCTACCTGAAATTTTATTAGGTAGAAATGAAAGGTATTAGGTAGAAATGGTAGGTGCATAGGGTTCCCGCCAAGAACTTAGGGTCCCAAGCCAACTTCACCTGCAAGTGGTGCACCTGCCGATCAACGGACGAGGCTCTGGCAAACAAAATATCCCGATAAGCGGCAATAGGCTCGCCACCTATTACGTGGGATCAAAACACTGGCGAAATGTGGGCGTTTAATATGCCTCTGCCTACCCCTTCGGGTAAACAGGCGTGAGTCTATGTATGTATGTATGTATATAGAAATGAAAATAATAACAGTTGAAAAGATAAATGTGACGATGCCAGGAATCGAACCTTAGCTGGTCCGCCACAGTGCACTGGTGGTGTGTGACTGGCGAGTGTTCCTACGACGATCATCTTCTATGTGCTAGTGGACTGTATGTCTTCGATCTATTCGGGGCTTCAGAAATAAAACATCTTCATACGTTGAGGGCGATGCTGTTCAGGTGTTCGGTGCTGGATGGCTACATATAGTTACTTGGTTACAACATGGTGGTTGGGACGCCAACAAACTGGCCAAAAATATGGTCGCTTAGCTACTTCGAAATTTTACCTTAACGCCGACCACTGCACCGAACATATGCACAACAAATCTTTATTTGTGATACATGTAATTATCTTAGATACTATGGTACATGCATATATGTTCTATACATAGCTAGATAGGTCTCAAAAAGTTCTATCGAACGGTATATAATACATAAACCTAACTGTTTGCATCACTAAGTTATTCAAGAAAAATTATCGAAAAATGTTGTCACACAAGGGTCCGCCCACTATATTTTCTATAAAAAAACTATGAAATACTATAGTTATGTAGGTATGTAATTTTGGTGGGCCGCATCTAATAAAACAAACGCCATAGAAATAGCTTTATTCAATTCTAAGATAACATAATAAAACCTACGATGCATAAAATACAAACTTTCTTTCCATCGTACATAAAGAAAGTTTATGATAAACATGCAAATGTTTATTATTACAATTATTTTGACTATATAAACCAATAACTAGCAATAAGAAACCATTTAAACATGATTTCAAGCCTATTCAAAGCTAAAAACACTTATAAAACTACTATGTAAACAAAAATGCCGTGTGGTTGACGGCAAAGAATACAAGACAAGTGTCACCAACTCCCTATCTTCCCGTGGGTGTCGTAAGAGGCGACTAAGGGATAACACGATGCAAATACCATCTTTGCGTAGAGACGGAAAACTCGACATCAAACCCTATACGACTGTCTCGTTGGTCTCGCGGCATAAACTGGGTCGGGCAGTGTTATTGGGTTTTTCTGTCACGAAATTCTCAGTAGCAGCACGGAGTCTGGAAATGTGCCTGGTACGGCAATAGGCTCGCCCCTTAGTACGTGGGACTAAAGTATATCTGGCAAAAAGTGGGTGTAGAAATACACCTTTGCCTACCCCTTCGGGGATAAAAGGCGTGACGATATGTATGTATGTAAACAAAACAGCTGTTTATCAACTATTAGTTATTATCTATTACAACTGATAACACTATTTATGATCGATATCTAAGTCCCTACGGTTAGCACAAGTATAAGTTTAATGCTTATACATACACTACACGGCACTACTTATTACCGATTTGCGAATTTTCACTATTCTAGCGTTATGTTATCACTTTGACGCGTCCCGGAACCGAACCCGGTATATCTACCGCACGATTGGATAGCACTATTTTTACACGATTTTCACTCGCGGTTTCGAATACACTATTCACTATAGAGTTTTTTAATGTCTGTCGCGAAGAATAAATAAGTATGAAATGTTGAGCACCAGGCCCTTCAATATATTTATCATTGTATCTATTAATGTACCTTTTTGCCACTCTCTTGATATTCTCAAATTTGTATTTGAGCTGCTTCACAGTGCGTGGAATCTCTCCAAGGGCATTAAATTCGCTTTCTATTAAAGTCCACACGCTATCCTTTTGCTTACTACTTATAACATCGGTTTTCTTACAAAATAATACATTTTGATGTTTGATTATTAACGATTGAAGCCTATCGACTTCAGCTCCGGTAAAGTTTACGCTTCTTTCCCTGAAATATACAGAATTTAACGTAAAGATAGGCATAAGTTTGTGTGCTGTAAAAAGAATAACAAGCAAGTGTTATGGGCAACAGAATAAGTTGTGCATACTTACTTTGTTTGGCTGTTTACGTACAAGCTTTTTGTATTTGATGCCATTATTCTCTTCTACACTTCGTAAAACTTGAACTCGTAATAGGTGTAGTATAAACAAGAAAGATAATCAAAATCTTTTAAAATGATGCACGTTCAGCGCGTTCAATTCGTTTGACGTTCGATATTATATTTGACAATTGACAATTTGACATTATCAATAACAGCGAAGCTCTAGTATTGCCGGACTTAAAAATAGTTCCCGCAGCGAATCGGAGTAGATTACGCCTCATTTGTCTAGCAACCCTGTTAACTTTAACATTAGCAACAAAAACGTTGGTGCAACACATTTTGCGGCAGCAGTCAAGTTTACTGTTAAAGTTATTGTAAAATTTGACTTTAGCTTTTACTTTAACCGGTGATGTGGTGCAATCCACTCTAAATGTATTCGATTTTTGATGCCTAACGTCAAACAAGTGAACACCTCAGTAAAGGTTAAGGATGATGTGTTGGATCTTGTGGATAACACCAAATTTTTAGGCATTAAACTAGATTCTAAGCTGCAATGGGGACCACATATTAGTAAATTGTCGAATAGACTCAGCTCTGCAGCATACGCAGTCAGGAAAATTCGCCAGTTAACTGACATTGACACTGCCAGGCTTGTATATCATTGCTATTTTTATAGTATAATATCATACGGTATTCTCTTGTGGGGAAATGCTGCCGACATTCAGACCATCTTTGTTCTGCAGAAAAGAGCTATTCGAGCAATTTATAATTTGTATTATGGGGCTTCGTTAAGGAATAAATTCAAGGAAATAAACATTTTAACAGTTGCAAGCCGGTACATTTATTCCAACCTAATATATTTATTCCAAAACAAGGCCTCATACTCAAAGAAAAGTGATATTCACAATTTGAGAACTAGAAATAAGAGTAAGCTAGTAGTGCCAGCTACCCGGCTAGAGAAAATAAAAAAATCTTTTCAAGGCCAATGTGTGCGCATTTACAATAAAGTGCCAAGCAATATTCAAAATTTTAGTTTTAATAAATTCAAAAAGGTAATAAAACGTAAACTTTGTCAAAAAGGGTACTATTCAGTGCTAGATTATATTGAAGACAAAAATGCTTGGGATTAATTAGCTCGGTCCCACAGGCTGCTTATGTTTGATTAGTGCTAAGTTTCATGTGCGTTATTGTGTCTATATTATGCTAGTTTAGTACTTTTATATTATTATTAAAAAAACCTTATTAATTGACAACAACATTATAGACACACCAGCTCATATACCTATGAAAAATTCAATGTAGTTACAAAGTTTTTAAATTGTATAGAATCAAGACGAAGAAAAGAGTGGCCCGGAGTTTCTTGCCTGATTCTTCTCACGAGGCTCTACTTTCTGAACAGGCATTTTTTTACCCGACTGCGCGACGCAAAGGAGGGTAATGTGTTTATCAGTCTATGTATGTATGTATGTTTGTTTCTATGTGGCGTTCTAGAGACCAAATGCGTAGGCCGATTTTGATGATTCTTACGTCAATCGATTCGTCTTAACCTTGCGAGTGTCACTAAAGACATGACAGTAATCAAAATTCACCACAGCGACAACCAGACGCAATGATGCAAGTCATAATGTCAAAATGAAAAAAAAAAAGTCGATGAACTATGTCAAGTGGGGAGAATAGGTATTTTAAAATCATCTTTAGGTTCCTTTTATCATATTTCATTTTAAATAATAGTTTAGGATATATAAGGATTTAAAGTTGTTAAACAAAAAAAAAGCTCGCTAATTTTCTTATTTATAGATTTAAGTTTTTATTTCAAGTATAAACGATATACAAACACTTGATTGCGAAATTCACCATCTTATAACGAGGTCAATGAATCGTAACTAAAAAGTATAAAATAAAAAAATAAAAATTAAAGAAAAACAAAAAACCCGACTGCATAAAAACTAATTTTAAAAAATACCTGAAAAACTTAACTTAAATAAAAACTAGAAAGAAAGAAACAAGCCCAGTAGTTTAGAATTCTGCTAAGTAATATGCAGAACAGAACGACTCACAGTCGGGGCCCATTCAAATTTTACCAATCAAATCTTCCCAAGGGGCCCCACTGTGAGTAGTTCTGTTGAGCATGTTGAGGCACTTGCGCGGATTACATGCACCGTAAACATATCGTTTTAAAAAATGTGCGGGTTCAGCGACTCGAGCATGTACCAATGCGAGCCACCCGCGCAAGTAATTCGCGTGCTCTGCGGCGCGCGCGGGTCACTCGCGCATGTTACTTGTTAAAATTACATTTTTAACATATGATTTTATGTGCGGGTCCAGCGACTCGAGCATGTACCAATGCGAGCCACCCGCGCAAGTAATTCGCGTGCTCTGCGGCGCGCGCGGGTCACTCGCGTATGTTAAAAATGTAATTTTAACAAGTAACATTTGTTAAAATTACATTTTAACAAAGATTTTACAGCTACATACACCGTGTACAAGCACCCTTAATTACAATAGTACTAGCTATTTTAGTCACGACTGCACTTCAAATTGTTTTCGAACACCAAATGTAGTAAATGATTACCAAATAAATATGTAGTTTATGTTAGGTTCTCCTGTGAGCTATAATTAAAAAAACCGCCCAAGTGCGTGTCGGGCCACGCGCAATGTAGGGTTCCGTAGTTGCCCATAATGGCCATTATTGATAATAACTTCTGTTTCACATGGGACTAAAAACGGGCATCTTTAAGATTAAACCAGCGCTCCCAATGTAAACTCACAGAAATAGGTATTTATAAGTTAACCGACGATTACCCGTATTCTAGTGATGTCTACCTAGCCGTGATAGTTTTCCTTTTAAATTCGTTATATCTACTACATTTGTGATTTTTTTCACCTCTTCTAAATTAATAGTTTAGCCGGCAGAGGGGGGGGGACACCTGAGTCTAAAAATTTTTTTCACTTCAAAGTTTGATATTTGACAAACCAATCACTTGATCGAAAAATGATTTGAGCAAACTAATAATATTTTTTTAAAACCTATCCAATGATACCCCACACAATGGGGTACTCAACCAAAAAAAATTCAACTCCACTGTATATGTAGGGGAGATACCCTTAAAAAAATATTTTCTTAAATTTTATTCTACAGTTTTGTTGCAATATTGTATGTCTATATTCATGTCAAATATCAGTTTTCTAGCACCGTCGTCTTTGAGCGAGGCTGCGGACGGACGGACATGACGAAACTATAAGGGTTCCTTGTGGACTACGGAACCCTAAAAATAGTAGCCCTGCGGAGCAGGGCTCCTTCAACTTAATTTATTAAAGTAGGTGGTGTAACCAAATCCAATTTAACAACTTAACTGTCCCTATACAATACAATTTACAACCACCCCAAGTCCATGGTGTTTTCTTTTTTGATAGGTTGATAACATTCACATTCTCGTATGTAAATATAATTCATAAAAATAGTTGGTGTTTTTCTTTATTTTATTGATTTTATTTATTTGCCTCATATATGACTCATGGACGTGGGATAAAATATTCCCGTTTCCCACGTTCTACGAGTCATATGTGCACACACCAACTATTGACAATAAAATGACAAATTACGAACTGACACTGCTCTAGAAAAAGTGCATTGCTATTAAATTTGAGGTTATACTCGTAAATAAAATAAATGGCGGGAAAAATTACACTACGGAAGAATTAGTGCGTTATTTAGAAAATTTTGATACCGACGAAGACCCATTCAGTGGAGGCAGCGATGAAGAATACCAGCCCGACGAAGCCGATGAAGACAGTGAGTATACAGTGAGTGTAATTGCGAATTTCATAGCGCGTACTTCAAGTGCAGTATCACCACAACCACAAACTCCAGGATCGTCATTTCAACCTGAGCCTGAATCAGAATGTAAATCTCATGTTTTACCGATAGGCAGGGAAACCTTCATAGGCAGTCAAGGGGTACAAAACATGGATGCAATACTTGATGATGGACAGGTTTTGTTGACAAAAATATATGAATATTTTGTACCCGATACCTTGATTGGCGATATTCTAATTCATACCAATAATTATGCTCGTTTATTGAGTGCAAAGCATGTAAGAAAGCATATTGTTTGGATTGCTACAACGAAAATCATGTGTGACTGATTGGTTTCTGTAATAAACATAAGAAATGTCCTCAGTAAACATTTTTATTTCATTGTTGTTTTTGTTTTATTTCATACCAAATACAAGGCCCTGATACTATGGTATGTTTTTTTATATCTATGGATATAAAAAAAAATTGCGAAATTTTATTTTGTTTTCTTATAGGTTAGGTTTTTTGCTATACGTTCACATAATTATAATTATAATATTACTCCACGCTCATAACAAAATTATGTGCCAAAGTTGTATAAAGAAATGAGTCACCTGTGACTCTTGAACTTATTCCAAAAGTTCTCAGTGAGTCATATGTGACTCATTGGACAGTTAAGTTGTTAAGTATGTGTTGGTATTTCATACAAGTAACAAAAAAACTTTGGTTATAATTTTACATTAAAATGCTGGTTTAATTTTGGTGATAATTTACTACTTTTGGGTTAACAACGATTTATTTGGAGAAATTTTGCTCAAATAGGATAGCGAAATGTTATAACTTTGATTATAATTTTACATTAAAATGCGGGTTTCATTTTGGCGATAATTTACTATTTTTGTCTGTTATATGTAACTATCTCTGGTGGTAAGACATATCGTTATACTTACAAAAATGATTGTAATGAAATTAAATCAAAGGCAAAAGTTTCTTTATTTTTCAATGACTCAAACTCAAATATGTTTATTTCCATAAAAATGTTTAAATTTTTTGGACACGTCATACAAATAGAAAAATAAAAAAGTTACTTAAATGCATATTAACATAGTTGAGCATTAAAAAATAATTTAAAGAAAAACAAAAAACCCGACTGCATAAAAACTAATTTTAAAAAATACCTGAAGAACTTAACTTAAATAAAAACTAAAAAGAAAGAAACAAGCCCAGTAGTTTAGAATTCTACTAAGTAATATGCAGAACAGAACGACTCACAGTCGGGGCCCATTTAAATTTTAACAATCAAATCTTCCCAAGGGGCCCTTGCGCGGGTGGCTCGCATTGGTACATGCTCGAGTCGCTGGACCCGCACATTTTTTAAAACGATATGTTTACGGTGCATGTAACCCGCGCAAGTGCCTCAACATGCTCAAGCTACATGCGCCGTGTACAAACACCCTCAGACTTTATTTTTCTGGTGTTAAGTAAATATTTCTGGTTAAAGAACTAACCCTTAGTTCTTTCAAAGCATTTTTATGGTGGTCATTATATTAAACTCATAACAAATTACAAGAAAAATGTAGGTAATACAATTATTTTAATAAAGGACTTTAGAAACAATTATTTTTCATATCTGTACCTATTTAGGTACTTATCATTACTTTGAAACGTTATATTTATAAAAGAATATAAAATGAAAGACATGCTGCAGTTTTTTGAAACATAAATAGATATATTACATACATATTGGAATTCCGTAATATTGAATACGATTTCATATTACTATGTTTCGTGGTACTGTTTGGTGCGTACCTACTGCCTGAAGTTTTACTGTTTGAACGGACGCGAAAATAAACTATACTCTATTTTAGGTATTTCATTTTAGCAATTCACATTAATACGTAGTATTCAACATGTTTAAAATTGTTCAAGGTGACTGGTTTGTTATTACCCGTATGACACTTTTATCCAGGTGCATCTATTTGTGAGTCAAATTTAATTCAAATTACTTCTGTCCTTCTTGCCGTTTTATTATGTCCTTATAGGTACTTAACACAACGTCGCCTTTTCTCGTCCAAAAACAACTCCGAAAGACTTATTACGTCAGTAAGTCCAACAAGATAATTAGGCACACTAAGAAACAAAGCCAAACATGTTATCATACAAAGTTTTGAAATTAGGCATACTTGAGTTCCTAGAGAATAACAAAATATTAATTAGATAACATTCACATCTTACTATAATATTGAATACGAACTTTCCGACGTCTCGTTTCAACTAGTACGCTTGCCAAACTTCGTGATCACGAAAATCAATTTCCATCTAACTAATAATACCTCGCAAACAGCAAGGTACGTATTCACCTGCTAAATTAATATCTCGCTAGTCATTCGAGGCAATTTACTAGACGTGATTAGGTATACCTACCCGGCTTTGTGTTGCCATTGTTATTAGTAGTTGATTATTATTAAATGGATTTGTTGTAATGGATATGAGGTTAAATTGTCATGATTCATGTTCATTCTGTTCATAATGATAAAAAAACTAGCAGTGGGTAAGGTTCAGTTTCTTTGACTTTATTATATAGTTACAGTTCAAGGTAAAAGCGTGTTTAAAAGAACAGCGTGTTTAGAAGAAAAAAAAGACCTCAAGAATTAAGTACAATAAGGCAGATTACTCACTGTTAGTAAAAAAAGCAATTTTCATATACATGGGTAGACGCATGTGTTAAATGCGTGTATTTACTGTAGTCTTTGATTTTTGAGCCTTATTTATAATATTACGTATATTAATTTTAGCCACTTAAAGGGTGCATAGGGTTCCCACCAAGAGCTTAGGGTCCCAAGCCAACCTCACCTGCAAGTGGTGCACCTGCCGATCAACGGACGAGGTTCTGGCAAACAAAATATCCCGATAAGCGGCAATAGGCTCGCCACCTATTACGTGGGATCAAAACACTGGCGAAAAGTGGGCGTTTAATATGCCTCTGTCTACCCCTTCGGGGAAACAGGCGTGAGTCTATGTATGTATGTAATTTTAGCCTTAATTATAATGTTTTAGACTCAAGATAAGAAAACGAAGGATCGCGTGCGGTTTCTCAGGGACTCTCAAAACATGAAATGGGACGATTCTGACTAAATCAGACTCTTCTAATGAAATATCAAAATCTATAATATATCTAATCCAATCCATTTCTAAAAATGCACTCAGTGACGTCATAGCTTTTTGCGGTGAATTAGAGTTGGTATCAACAAAAAATCTATTGATTAATGAAACGGCATTATTTTGGCATGTTTTACATACATTTATTTACATAAAAGAACTAGTACAAATTATTTTACTTGCAGGCAACATCACTATTCCTTGTCACTGTGACTACGTGAAGTCCGTTAATAATAGTCCAACGCTCGACAGCTGTCGCGCAACTTTATGATGCAAACATGTTGTGTGCAAAATTTATGTGTCACGTTCCGAGTTGCAGTTTAATAACCAACACAACTGTACTTGCGAGACTAGTACTACTGACTATTATATCGAGAGAGATTTTCTGCAATTTTATGATATTTTCGGCAACTACAACATTACCGACGATTATTTTACTATGGCCAGCACATTTCTGCGCGAACGCGTGGGGCTTTCGGTGAGAACAAACAGACAGACAGACAGACAAAAATTGTAAAAAATGACATTTCGGTACATGTACCGTGTATACATCCACATTCATTAAATAAAAAGCGGTTATCTACTTAATCTAAACGACAGACAACGCACTGCAAAAACTATAAGGCGGAGGGCAAGAAGAGGTGCACTTAGAAAGGATTAGGTAAAGAATTATACCGTAAATAAGTTAAGTTAACGCGATTAAGACCCGCTAAATTATTTTGTATGATGTTACTGGGTTTTTCCGAATTCTCAGTAGCAGCACGGAGTCGGGTGATGTGCCCGGTAACGGTAATAGGCCCCCATTATAGGGGGCGACCCCTATTACGTGGGACCTAAAAATTCATGGCAAAATGTGGGTGTAATATAACACCTCTGTCTACCCCTTCGGGGATTATAGGCGTAAGTCTATAAAAATAAATGAAATTATCGCTATGGCACTATGTATAAGTGATTATATGCGTATACACTTAGACCAGTTAGTTTGCCAACTAAGAAGTATTTCACAAAGACGTATTATTAAGCTCAAGGAAAGTGCTTTAATGTGAACTTGTTTGCAGGTACATATGTATCAAATTTATCCTGTCCCACTGTAATCCGAGAGATTACTCAGCAGGATATAAGGTAAAATTGGTGTAGCCTTAAGTGACATTTCTTTGGGTAGAACAGAGACGGAGGTAATAGTTTAGATTGAGTACGGCTATATTGTGAAATAGGTGTGCGTGTTATAAGTAATCACTTGGGAATATATTATTCGGATTTTATTAGTCTTCACACGTCGTTTATTTCATATAATCTAGCTAGGCTGCTACGTATAGAAAGCCGAATCCTAGTGCATGTTTGGCGTAGTGGTTTAAGGCGAGGATTTCCCAAAATACAGTGTTATCTAGCGTTTTCAAACGCATTTTATATGTAAATAACAGAGATTCAAATTCGGAAAAGATATGTGTTATTTTACAGCATTACCTAGATCTATATATGTCGGACATTCGAAACACAATTACTGACATTTTATACTTCTAATTTGCTAAAAAGAGACAAAAAATACATAATTTATACAGGTTAAAAATGCTTCCAACAAGAAGTATGATACTTCAATAAGTCAGAAAAAGTAGGTTTTATTGAGTCTAAAAAGTTTGGTCGGTATAGCTCCAAGGAGTTTAGATAGTGTAGCCGGCTAGATGTTCCTACTTGAAAAAGTATAAAACAATCAAAAGAGTTTCTATTATGTATGAAAAATGTTCAGGTGTAGGAGCCGGACGACGCAATGTCGCCTTTGTCCCTTTGTTATAGGGGTCATTAGTGAAAGTATTGTGCAAAAGAGTCGCTAATGATTGAATGGACATAGGAGCATTGTAATGGGCTCACAATTCATATATAGTGTTAGTTTTGAAACATATTCTGTTCGCAGGTGTGCTTCTGCTTGAAAGATATGTGTTATTTTACAGCATTAGATCTATATATGTCGGACATTCGAAACACAATTACTGACATTTTATACGATCGAAAATAATCGCGAATATAGGTCTGTTTAAAGTATGTTCACGTTTTAGGATTAGAATTTTCCAAAGTATACCAAAAGAAAAGTCATGTAAAAGCCGATGTTTGTCGGTCATCACATTATGAATTTTAATATACACAAAAATATAATACCGAAAATATATAATTTCCTACTGCCGACGCGCTCTCTCCCGCGTCGTTCAGTCCTTCAGTTTTGAGCGCATGGAAATCCTCGCTTTAAGCGGCTCCCACACCGCCTGATACAGGGTTCGATTCCCACACATGACAACACTTTGTGTGATTTATAAATTATTCTTTGAGTCTGGGTCTTCATGAGTCCGTTGACAGTATGTTTGTAAAGTCACCCGCGTCACAGGAATTATAAATAAGGCGAGAAATGTGTTTTAAAAAACAATGCTACTGTCACGCAAATTATAATCATAATCATCATTTACTTTCAGGTAATAACAACCCATAGATATATATACCTTATGGACTAACATACATAAAATAACATTATAATATTACAAAACAAACAGGTGTTGTTTACGGTTTTATGTTCCGCTGCGTGGTATTGCGTAACCTCCCATGAAAACGCAGATACACGACACCCTTCAGCCAAAACTCTTCCTTGAGGAAAGTCTCGAGATGATGAGTCGGCACCCACGCCACGTACAACTTGAAGTTGGTGTTATGCCGTGACTCCAATCTCTCGACTCTCAGCTCGTCTTCAGGCGTTCTACGACCTCCTCGTCCTTTGTGGAGTGATGCACCCGAGAGACGTGCAACGCACTATGGAAAATGGTAGAACAAGCGCATATCAAAAATGCTTTTTACGAATATCATAATTTGGCTAATATGGCTATTTTATTAGGTTCTCTTATAGTCAAATTATAATATTCATTAGGATTTTTTCACTTTATACGCGAAATTATTATTTTTTTCATAGATAGAAATACATAGAAGACAGAAGCGCCAAACTCAAGTCTTTGCGTATACATGTTTCAATACCGTATTGTCAAAAAAATATTTGGTACAGATATGCAGCATAATACATTTTTAGAAAGGTTATTTTATGCTTTTTGCGATACAGCTTAATGGTTTTAAAAGTAAAGAAAAATATTTCAGTAATTACTTAAAAAGTGACATACCTTATTTTTCACTTATATTTTTTTTCGTCGAAAGTTTTCAGTGTTACCCACGTTTGCCCAAGCGCTAATTTTTGTGTTGACTAGTAGTCTAACTATTCATAAATAGAATGCAAAAAAAATCAGCTGCGGATATTTGCGGTTTTAGAAGATATGAGAAAAAAACTATCAGTATAAAAGTCAGAACCCGAAAATTGGTATCTTTTGCGGTTTACCACTGACACCATTCACATGAATAATATGGAACTTGGCAAAATCCGGTACCTTCATCTGTTCATTTTTGCAGACCCATTTCTATTGAGTTTTGTAAGGAAACTCCAGAAAAAACCAAGGCAGTTGTCGATGATATTAAAAAAGAAATTAGGGCTGCACATGCATCACTTATAAACAAAGATGGTGTTGTAGTAAATGTGAAGCATGAACTATTTCTAATGATGGTCGATGGAAAGGTGGCTCAGGTCCTTACAGATACTCCATCTTGTTCCACATGCACGATAGCTGGCTACTCCACGGCTATTGAATGACCTCTCGAAAGTAACTGCCAGACCTGAAAACGAAAACGCCTACCAATACGGATTGTCAACCTTACACGCCTGGATTCGCTGCATGGAAATGATATTGCATATTTCGTATAATCTTTCGTTTTAAACTTGGTCTGCTTCAACTGAAGAAAATAAGAGATTAAAAAAAGAAAAAAAAGAACTTGTTCAAAAACGTTTCAGGGAGGAGTTGGGATTAATCGTCGACAAACTTCGGCAAGTTAGCAGGAATACCAACGACGGCAATACCGCACGAAGATTCTTCTGTAATAGAACTTGCTCATCGAAAATAACAGGTGTAAATGAGGCATTGATTAAACGCCTATACATTATCTTGCAAGTTCTTGCTTCTGGAATGATGATCGACCCTGAAAAATTTGGGGAATATGTAATAGAAACTGCAAGAACCTATATAATTAATTACGATTGGTATTATATGTCATCCTCCGTTCATCAAATACTCATACACGGGGAAAACGTTATCAAACATTTTGCGGTGCTTCCTATTGGACAGCTATCGGAAGACGCACAAGAGTCTCGCAACAAAGACTACAGAAACATACGACTTCACCATGCCAGAAAATGTTCCCGATCTGCTACAAATGAAGATGTCTTTAAAACGCTTTTATACACGTCAGATCCATATATAACAAGAGTGTGAAAGAACTTGAAGGAGAGGCACTAAGTCTTTTAAACGTGGCGTCTAAAAATGAACCCACATTTACTGACCCTGACCCTGAAGTGGTATAAGTTAAAAATAATATTTATATTTAGTTATTACTTATATTTGTACCTAGATCATTTCCAGAAGCCAGAGTATAGGATGTACCTATTAGTAATATGATTTTAATTTAGTAAATTGTTTTCATATACATATATTTTGTTTACTTTGCTTGTTGTAATTAACCATCTTTTTAGTCATTATAAACTTGTATTCCACTTGAAATAAATTTTTAACTATTTTTTTTCGTGATTTTATCCCATTTATTTCAGTCTATGCAAAAAAACATACATAAATATACAAGAAGACACTATAAACTACACATCATTCGAATCTTCAAACCTTACTGCATATTTGTGCCAAATTTCATCGCGATACGATGAAAATTCATGAAGTTACAGATTTTTGATCCGATACCGACCTATATTTTCCATAGTGCAACGGCGTGGTTGGTACGGCGGGACGAAGCAGCATGTTCGGTCCCAAATTATGAGAGACCTATGCCTAGCAGTGGATTGTGAAAGGCTGATCGATGTTGAAGTTAAATAGTACTAGCTGTCAAAAGCATTTTCATAGTAATAGCGGTTATTTAATCGTTTCGTTCCATGGCCGAATCGAACCACAGTGCGAATCGCCCAGGTACAGTGTGTGAATGGGTCATTCGGTACAAAAAGTCCGCGATATATTTTTGCATAGGTCCTTGTCTTTAATCACAATAAGTATATGTTCCTATTTTAGGCGGCAAACGAGCAGACGGATCGCCTGATGATAAGCAATTATCGCCGCCCATGGACACAAGCAACACCACAGGAGTCACAAGTGCGTTGCCGCCCCTTGGGGTTGGAAAAAGGGATAGGATAAGGAGTGCGATGAGGGAGAAGGAATAGGGGAAAGGGCCTCCGGCACTCTTCGGAATCGCAACAGTTTAGGTACTGTTATTTTACGTCGATTTTCTGTGAGAGGGTAGTACTTACTCGGTCGAGCCGGCCCATTCATGCTGAAATCAGCAAGGCTCTATTCCGTGAGATCATAAAATACAGCACTTTTAGTATAGCAAGTCCAACAAGAGAAGTAAAACAACGTCATTACATAGTACTTATTTCCTTTGGTTTACGCGAATGTGTAACATTGAAAACAAACTACGGTTTACGGATTCTATATATTGGTTTTACTGACATTCTATTTATACCAAATGATCTATAAACTATATTTTTTATATCTTACTATCCGACGTTTCAATTACTTTATATGAATCGTGGTCACAGAAGACTATGGTGATATTTGTCTTGAGTGTAGAAATTATCTCAAAGTACTCGAACATTGTTCACTATTTACGGAAAATGAGCTCACATTATTGCATTGTATCTATTTGTTCAATAGATGGACACTCAGAGCTATCTGCTATACACATTGTTAAACACGCTATCACTAAGTAGTACTTATGATTATCAGACACATTACAATGCAATTAATATCTATGTCAATAAATACGGACGGTATCAACCGATTTTATTTTGTCGCACGATCACAAATCAATTAAATAAAGGTACTTACTTAAATTAGTGTGACCTCACACATAGGGAAGTTGAGGACACCGTGGTAGTTTTAATAAGTAGAACGAATCGATTTTAAACTTTCGCGATTTTTATACATCATACAAAATAATTTAGCGGGTCTTAATCGCGTACAATTAATTTATTTAAGGTATAAATACCTATTTGTTTCCGACGTTTCGCTCGTCTTGCACCGAGCGTGGTCGCGGAGAGACTGATGAGAGCTCATGAATTAATTGTACGCGATTAAGACCCGCTAATTTATTTTGTATGGCGTATAACGAAGATGTTTCGGGATTCGCACATACTTCCTATACCATACTTGAAACTCAACTTTGCCTGGTAAAGGGAGAGGATACCCGCAGAAAGAGATTTCCTACGCGTAAAAAAAGCACGCCTTATATTGCCAAAAATAAAGATAGGCCTCCAGTAAATACACATACCCAAAACGTCACCACACATAACTTCGAAATGTCATATTTGAAATCGTTCATTCTCTGCATTGCTGATCGTATCCCCACTAGGCTGTTGCTATGTCAAGCACAATTTTATTAGTCATACGATATTTACCTCCTTATAAGGCTCTTCAGTTCAGAGAATAAACGTAGAAGTATCGAATGTCGTGCTTCGTTATTTATTAATTGGCAACATTCTCGCCTTAATTTCTCTGAATTTAACTTGAGTAGAGTGATGTAATGGGTTCCAGGATACTCTGCATCACTTAGATAAAGTATGTATGTTTTGAATTCGGGCGTGTTTATTGACGACCTAATTTAGGACGTTTTTTGAAACGAAAAGGTCGAGTTTGTATGAAAAGAGCTTGTATGAATTATACAAGATTATATAGCGAGTCTTAATCACGATAAATCTTATATTTAAGGCATAAACACCTCAGTTTTTTGCCAACGTTTCGGCTGACTTGCTTCAGCCGTGGTCGCGGCGGGACTCAGCCGAAACGTTGGCAAAAAACCGAGGTATTTATGCCTTAAATATAAGATTTATCGCGAGTAAGACCCGCTATATAACCTTGTATAATGTATACTAATCGCGAAAGTTTAAAATCGTTTATAGCATGTATGAATGTAAAAAAAAAGAAAAAGAAAGACAAGTATTAATTTTTGACATAGAAAATGGAGAAGCAGCGCTTGTGGTTTGTGAGGATACAAGAAAGTGGCATGCAATTGTCTCTGCCTACCGAAAAGGCGTAAATATGTATGTTAGTTAGACTGAAATGTTTATTTAATATCAAAGTGTGATCAGTAAAGTAGCTAAGAATTTAAGATACTGAATCAAAATACTTTAGTTTTTAGATACAAATAAAAAAAAGTCCGAGACTGATAGATACATTGAAAATCACTTGAGAAAAACGACTTTTTCTAAGTTATGTCACGAAAATGGTCGCTAACATTTTTTCCCTGACTATTGTGGCTGTCGATGATTTTGCTAATATTATTAGCTAAATCATCAACAAAATATGATGAACTCATACATGAATCAAAATGCATTTCTCTTTATCACTGAGAGTATGTTCACATTTATTTACAAACATTAACTAGTTTTGTATCTTTCAAATTAGCATTAACCCGTAATAAACATTTTAATTATACAACCAGTCGAAATATTTTAAAGAGATAAAATACTACGCTTCTTTCGCTCCATATATTAGCATACAGTGTTTACGTTATTATTGTGCAATCAAATATTTAATTATGTAGATTCACCATTTATGTTTAATTACATTTTTATATGCACGGTAAAAAGTTTAAACCATGAGGTAAAAATATAACATACACTCGTTCACTTTATAAACCAAAGCAATTCGTACACTTTATTCTAATTCGTTTTCAAATTAATGTTCGCCCCAAGTCTATTCTAGTATATCTAGTATGATAAACACTGAAAAGAGAATTTCTAAACAACTCTTGTTCTAAGGTGCCCCGTGCCTAGAAGAGTAGGTACGTTTAGCCGTCGGCCCCGGCTGTCATGAACATAGATCATCATGATCATGAATATCTTTGACAGTCATTATAAACTGACACTAGTCTAAACTGTGGAATATCGCTATCCCGATGGATCGCAGAGGTCAGACAAGCTGTCGCTCTGTGGAAAATCTAATCAGTGAAATCCGGTTAGACTAGTAAGCGGGTCCCAGGTTGCAACTGAGATAACGCCAGGAGGATGATCTTGTTCTAGTGTACTTACATTTTGATATCTACGGTAACATATACTACCATCCAAACAGCGGAAAATTTTCCGGACCTTGACATCAACTTATGGATCAGACAAACTGCCCCTTTTAAATCGAACCAACACTTCACTATGCATTGGCAGTGTCAAGCGGACCATTTAAATTTAAGCGCACCCGGCACGTGCACACGGCAAGTACAAAAAAAAGAACCATTAATTCAAACCTTCGTACCTCAAATGTGACTATCAAAACATTTATAACTATGCGCGTCACCGAGACGTTACGTAACATTGTTTATTATACCAAATTCTATTGTTTTTGTTGAGATAGACATCTGTAACAGACGGAGGGACAGAGGTATCTTATTCAGCTTTATTTAGCTACGTTTTCCCTTTAGAGGTACGGAATTGTTGAGACGTCTTCTTGTGAATTGACAGCCGGACTATACGGGTTTGTATCGTATCTGCCTCAATGATATTTTTATTTTATTTTAGTGATGATAAGATAGATGGAAAGAATAGGTTTGACAATTATTTATCACGGCTTTATTTAATTTTGTTTCATTGCAATCTACTAGGTCAAATAACATCCCTATTGCTCGTTCAATGTTACGAATACGAAATTATGTATCTATCCATCTGTTTCGTGAAATATGTTTTTATATTTTTTTATATTTTGATTAAATGTGTATTAATTTGTATACGCATAACGCGGGCTAAATGCTAGTTTAAAATGTAAATTCTGTTGTAAACACCTTGCACGTTGTACATATTTATATTGTATGGTTCAATTAAAATAAAAGTTATTTGTAGACAAAAACTAACCCTTCTTTCTTTCTTTTTTCAGGTAAATTCAAATAAAGAATGCAAGATACTGCAGCTGCTTATGGGTAAAACTCTGTAAAACTCTCTTCTCATCTTTTAGAAACAACCGTAAATTTGGGTATTTTTTCCTAACCTAGTTGTTCTAATTGGTTGGTTTGTATCTTGGGCCCTTTTTCAACTGACACCAACAACAGAGTCAGCACAAAGCAAAATGTAACAGACATTTTGCTATAAGCTGAGACTCGAGTAGGTAATGAGTAACCACAATACTTGAAACGATGCGATGTGACGTAGTCACGAAATTATAACGACCACCTCGACTTTTGTTTGTTTAAGTGTATGCTTAGTACTTCCTCGGAAATCACACCATCTATTTGTGAATTGTATAGATAATATTAATGCTTTTCAATTTATGTCATTTCTAATGCCATCTATAGGTAGTTGACAGACACCTGACGACCCGACTGGCATCTAAGACACTTGCCAAGCTGATGTGGCATGTATCATTATCGATCGTGAGCAACATATTGTCTGCAGGTTATATTAATTTACTATCATCAAATAAGTACTTACTATATTTCAACTTTTATCTGGACACAAGTTTAACATTATTTTTGAATATTGTTGGTCTAGATTTGCTAGGCGGCTTTGTGTCGAATGTGATCATAAACATATATTATGTTACTTCGATCTGTTGCATATTTAAGGTTTATTTTTATTAGACGCTTTTCTTTATAGAGTAGTAAATGATTAGTAGGTATCTAATGTTAGAAACAATACGATACGCGCTACTATTTGTGAATCCAATGTTTAGTCGAAACAAACTCGTTCAGATTCAACACCCAGGTGTCTTTTCAAACCGAAATGAATATGCAGCAAAAATGTTATTAAAAAGACAATACGCCCTGCAATTTGCGACATGCGACAAACAGACGCTCTGAAACCGCATGAATTAAACATCTCCGATTGCAATGTTCGCGTAGAAACAATAGTACCAAATTGGCTGCACGTGTACCTGTGTCTATATCTGGAATTTCCCGGTAATAATGTACTACAGCCTCCGAGGTTAAAGCGACCACGTGTATTTAAAGTCCTCCTCAAACTACAGAATTGCCGACGGCTGATAACTTTTCTTCCTAACGGTGGATATTACTGTCCCACTGCTGGGCACGGGCGTCTTCTTACTATGAGAAGGGTGATGGTAGGGCTGATATTTTAGTTTCCTATAAAAAATATGAGTGGTAGAGCAAATATAAGAAAGTTATAATTATGGAACAAAGTATATGGATACATGTAACAGGGATATTGAAATGTTTCACATTGAGCCGAATTAGGCTTATTTTTAGTGTCTGTGTGACGTTTTTTATGACAAAGAAGTTAAAATATTTAAGATTATGTTGAAATGTCAATGCCTTATGATAGACATAACATTAATCTTTGCAAAAAGTTTGAAGTTTCTACTGTAAACTGTTGACAATCCGATGAAACTGTCAGACCGAAAATCTGTAGTATGCGAAGGCTCTTAAACGAGAAGGGGCAGTAACTACGTGCAGATGAAGCTATAATTTGTAATATTTATTTGTCGAATCTAATGTCCGACGTAGTTTCTATCACGTGGATTAATGATCTCTATACAGATGACTGTAGAGATAAAGCGCGGGTGAGTTATGTGAAAGCATGTGTACACCCACACATACTCCATTAGAAACCGATTAAAGAAAAATATTTACTTAAAAAAACTGGCATTGCGAGTACGACTCGGGCACCCAGGGAAAAATTTCTCCTTCTTCAAGGTTTTATTTTGATACAGAAACATGCTTTAAATAGTTACTTGCACTAAAACAGATATTCTAAATGGTGTCAGCGGAGATTTTTAACATGGTGCTATGAGAATTCCGTTCTACATTTACAGGTACGAAATCATAAAAATGTGCCTACAATGGTAAGTTCTGTCCAAGCAGGAGGTGTGTCTATGGAATCTTTGCGATTTAAGTTTTCATAGAACATTCTTAGTAGGCTGCCTGACAGACAAGGCACAGTTGAAACTACCGGGCGCACAAACGTTAAATTTGGTATGCACATATGTTCCTTGGGGTCCGTAGGACTGTACCTACTAAGAACTGATTTTTCGAAATTTATATGGGTTCGGACTGAAACGGGTATATCTAAACAAAAAATCTGTGCATCCTCTAGTAAAGCATATAAAGCTCTTCGTAACAAATACTCATTTAATTACTTTCTGAACGCAACCAAGTCATTTTTACAAGATTATTGTCGAGCGAAGTGCACTCAAATTACTATTGCACCTACCATAAGCCATACCGAGGAGATTTCCTGTGGAGGGCAAAACAGAAGCGTATACACACACGTATGTATGACAGCTTTCCAGGTAATATGGGGTGAGGCTTAACTGTTCTGGGAAACAGGCGCAACACTCTCAACACTCGCAACATGCCGCTACTGAGAATTTCTGTACAGAAAATCACTTTAGCTATCAGTTTATTGCAAACATTTTATAGTTAAAATAATTATGTCGTACTCGAGTCTCATTATATTTTGTGCTTGAGAAATTTGATGTGTCATGTATCAAGTATTGCTTGGTTTAATGTAGTGAAGGTGTAGTAGATCGCAGTTTTAATTACACAAAATCGGTTTGAAATGTTGCTTTATTATGGATATATGGCTTTACTATGGACCTAATTAATTGAATTCTTTCCGATTCTCTGAAAATGTTGAAAATCCTCATATTCCCAAGGAATATTTCCAATTTCAGCATCTTGCGCCTAGTAGTGGCTCGTCTGTCAGTCAGTAACTCAAGAATTGTATATAGATATACAGATTGTATTTTTACGTTATATTTGAATCCGTAGTTTTAATATAGAAATTCACTTATATAATTATATACTCCAAAGCCATGACACCAAAGCAAATAAAATCGATAAAGAAGCATACACATACAAAGTCAGAAAGGAAAAGAGTACAATCAGTACTTTGTTTTATCGATCGATGGCTATTGTGAATGGAACTGAGAAAGTGCTCATACAATTCCTTTTATTGTCTATTGCCTCAGTGAGTACCTTAAGCCATCAGTCCTAGTTATAATGAAGATCTTTGAATACTGTTACACACAGTCTCTGCCATTAAATATCTTGATATAGTAGGTTGAATCAAAGAGTATAGCTATTCCTTCCTATGGAGAGGGTCAAACGGGAGGCGCTCTGAAAAAAAGCTAAGTTTAAAAAAGGCTGTTTATTTTGTGAAAGCAGGCTCTGATTTCGAAGAAGCTGGCATAATGATGATCAGATAGTCAGACGCTTAAATAATTTGTAGTAACTTAAATGTAGTCGCAGAAAAGCTACGGAATTAGTATAAGTATGAGTGTGGCTAAATGTACCTAATGATGTTTCAGAATAAAGCAAAATTTATCCAACCAAGACCTGTGTATTCTGTATTAAACATACCTTTCGGTTATTTTAATAAAAAATCTATCATTTCCCTGGCTTAATACCACCGCTATTTTTCACAATGTTAACAGTCAAAAGGTATTTAAATAAAAGCATGGTTGTGTTTTATCAAACCGAATATGACTCTCTTTCTACTTCACAATAGCAAGCGACAACGTAAATATTTTATACAAAAGTGCACGCTACCACATTGTGGCTCGAAGAAAAACTAACATTGTTACAAAGACAATAAATGCCAGTAACTTTTTTAAGGCTCCTTATACAGAAATTTTATTACAGCCCGTTCTATCGTGATAACAATGTTAACCCACTTCATCAGTGGCAGCTCCGTCAAGACCAAGTTGTCATAATTTTCATCATTTTATACGAAATTCGTTCACTATTTGGAAAGTGTATATGTATGTTTATCCATTGTCTCGTACACATACTACCTACAAGCTCTGCTTGGTTTGGAACTATACTTACTATACTTACGACTATACTTCTACCAGATATGTTGAGTATATCTGGTAGAAGATAATATTACATATCCTGCAATAGGTAGATAGCCCTCTGACGTGTGTGGAAACTGTTAACCTTTAAATCAATTTTGTGCCGCTGGCATTACCTATCCTTCTCGTTTCTCGATTTCCTTACCCCGCGATTTTTACCAATTCTTCAATCTATGTTGCGAAGGGCCTACTGACATTGCGTCTTCTGGTACGTGACCATTGTAACGTTTAACGAGCAATAGTGATGCCATCTTCAGTGACTTCGAAGAGGGTTCGTATATAAGGCTCACACACGTTTTTATCGACGTACAAGTCTACGGCAAACTCGCTGTGAGAGCTTGTTGACATACACGGCAACTCAATCAGTATACTATTCGCCGTGATATTTGTCAGTGTCGTATCGGAGTCTATGCAACCGTCTCGCCGGCGCCATTTTATTGACCGTAAGGCTAACATGCCTTACGATTAAGAAAACGTGTCGTGTACAAAAAACCTTACACTGAACGGATCCGTTCAATGACTTTTACGAGAATATCTTCGCGTGATTTCGCAACTTCAGAATGCTGATACTACAAATATAGACAAATAGAGGGCCATCGTTACATTCTTAAGTAGATAGGTGTGTTAAGATTACTAGTGATGTGATTTTGTAATGATATCCGAGATTTTGATGAGTTTCCGTTGCCAAAACACTTAGCACAATATTTGGCATAGATTTCCCATAGAAGTGGCAATTTACATAAGGCACTTCATAATTTATTACTGCAGACGTTTTTGTGTAAAATGAAGGGCAGATATAGCTTTTATAATGAGAAGAAAAGTGCAAAGACAACTGTGCGAAATTGTGGTTTTCGACGTCGCAATGTTATCGCGTATATAAAGTAACACAAAACTACTAGGAGAGCTTTTGTTACTGCTTTCGAGAGTATTACAAAATTTATTACAATTTTTTTATGTACTTTTTCTCGTTTATTTTCTTCTGTCAATCTACGATAATATTGTGTTGTACCTATTTCAAATATTCTGATGATCAATAGATATAAATTTATACCTAACTGTATATCGTTAGATTATGTTGTTTATTATTATGTTTTTCTCATCAAATAAAAGATCTCCTTTTGGATCGCTTACATAGTGAAAGCGAAGCGATTTGCTATCCCCAGAATTATTTTGCTTATGCGTAAGGAATCCAAAAAAGGGGGTGGTTCAAAGAATCTGGCCGATATAACTAGCAAATTATAAAAAAATATTGAAATTTTTGCCTTTTTTCCTGCGCTTTTATTGCTCAAGTTATAACGAAAGCTAGTCAAGTAAGTATTCGAAATTGAATAAAATGAAAGCAAACGATTTTAATTGATTATAAGAATGAAATCATTGGGATGTTTCTTTCTATTGCGATTTGAAACATTGTCTGGTAGAAATCAAAGGTATTTTTTAACTTGCCTATAATTACTTTACAAGACTTCATTTAAGATTTCTGTAACTTCTACTACTACTTATTTGATAAGAGTAGCGCTCAACCATCACGCTGATATAGATTGCCGATCGTAATTGATCGGAAAAATTAGGTAACGTTAGCACAGGTCACTACTTTTTTTATTTTTTTGTTTTACGAGGTGGAAAATCCCTTCGGATCTCCGACTCTTGGGGGAAATGAGAGCCGGAGTAGATAGATAGATAGATAACAACTTTATTGCGCAAATACAATTGTTACAAATTATGTAAAGATATCTTAAATTTACAAAAAAAATAGTAAAAAAAAATGCACAAGGGCGGCCTTATCGCAAAATGCGATTTCTTACAGGCAACCTTAGGATGGACAGACTGGAAAGGATAGGTTTGATGGTGTTGTGATCAAATATATGTGGAACCTTATAGTTATTTGAATACAATGTACATACATATGTAGGTATATATATATACCTACATATGTATGTACATATCATATCGTATATATATATATATATATATATATATATATATATATAAATATATATATATATATAAAATTCCATTATAAAACATATATATAATTATATAATTAAAGAGTATGTGGTGTTTCCACTAACTCATGTGCACTTTCTCATGTACCCGTGTGTCGGAGGGTAGGGCATCGCCGAAGCATTCGTCGCCACCCTTCGACGGGCATTGGAGCGCCAGATGGTTAGGCGGGCCTCGAACAAAACCCTCTTGGCGGCGGATTAAGGTGTTGGGCTCCGCCTCCAAAAACACCCAGCGGCCGCAGAGGATAGGGAGGACGGCAACGCAACACCGCATCTCCTCTTCCTCTGCGGCTCCACCGCGACGCATCGAATGGTGCACCCCCATTTGGTTGCGGGAGATATGGCGCGCGGCAACGCAACACCGACACGCCTCTCCTCCCGCGACCGCACCCGACTGCGAGGGACAGACAGAACTGTCCCCCGCACCCGCACCGTTGGACGCATCCTGCGCAGGCCCCTCTAAGCCCACGCGGAGCGTCCCCTCCTGGATCCCTCTTAGCTTCACCGCGGGTGATCAATCCACGGTTACTGAGCCCCCCCACCACGACAAGGTGGAGATCCCGCGCGGGGGGGGGCACAGGTCACTACTGCATTGGGTGATCGCGTGTGACATTTACCTACGTCAAAGCGTACCGTGCTTTAGAGTGCACGTAAAGCAATCGGTTCTAGTTCTTGACTCAAGACAAGAATTAAATGTGGCCTTATTAAATGTGTCATTAAATGGCCATGTCAACAGAATGAGCTGTTTCATACATTTCGTCAATATTAGAGTTCTTTTTTTTATTTAACAGCTTATTTACTTTTTGAGGTTTGCTCCCATACCTAACTCATACTAACGTTGTATAATAAGTTCGGTAAGAACGTTACTGATTATTTAAAATTCGTTAAAACTTGTTGCGAGTTTCTAAATTCTGAAATGTTAGAGTGGCACTAATAGAACATATCGCGAAGTGCCAAGCTGTCAGTTTATTGTGATATCGCTTTACGTTCCCGTCAACGGAGATATCAAAATACTCTGCAACAGCGCGAACTATCTATTCATCTCAGTACATAGAGTGAAGTTTCTACTATCTAGGTATAATTGAATTCTCATACTTTTTTCATCAGCATGCAGCTACGAACGCAGCTTTTATTTTCTCGATCCGTGGAAATTTTGGGAAGCTTTTCTTAGTGCCACCCTACGGTCCCCAAAATAACGTACATGGCAAATTTTAGCTGCCTTCACTCAATAGTTTTAGCTGTGCATCGTCTGTCAGTCAGTCAGTAACGCAAGAATTTTATTTATGTACTAATAAATATATTTATACAAATGATTACTATTGTAATAAAAATAGTATATGGTAATAAATATAGTGAACTTATTTCATTTTAGACTTATGGCATGTAAATGACTCGCAATAGTAAAATAGGACATCAGCATAAAGACGATGGGGAGAAAGTCCCGATGACCTTGTGTGAATATAATCCTTTTGATGTGTTAATAAAAACTAATAAGAGCCTGTACTCATCGTCATCAACCTAGTGTTGTTGTCATTCGCCTTTGGTTATTGTGGTCCACTTTCCTGCAAATCTTCCTTTATTTTGACTGGTCTTCGGCATGCTTAGCGATAAGTCGATTGGCACGTATGTATATCTTCGCTTCACCAAATACACAGTTTCGCTTCGTTTCACGTCACGATCCGACATATTACTCATATCATCATCATAAGCTCTACATACTGTCCCACTGCTGGGCACGGAAGGGTGAGGTCATAGACCATCACACTGGCCAAGTGCGGGTTGGTATTATTCATATACTTGGTAAAAATACAGTGTTTTCGCGTTTTACAGTAAACAAATTCACAGACACAATTTTATAGGTACTCCAACACTCTTATGCACATTCTGTATCTTATACCCGTTTAATAGTACAAAAGGCGACCCTACACAATATCTTACTATTGCAGGTGGCCAAACTCTCAAGGTGCCACTACAGAGGTACTTCTGCATACCTATGTACGATTTGTATGAAAATCACTTCTAATTCAGACGTAGGCGGGTGATTCCAGTGTGTTAGGCTGAAGTTTTGTAAGCTGAAAGTTTGTTTTGATATTTTATTGTTATTATATCGTACAAATTATTTAACCTGTCTTATTCGCGTAAATTACGTTATTTAGGGTATAAATACCTGCGTTACTGTGAGGTTTTAACCGACTAGCCACGACTGTTGCTAGTCCGTTGTATGACCCGTATGATGAATGCAAATCGCAAAAGTTCAAAAGACATTAAACTATATAGGAATTTAAACTTTCGTGGTCACTATCAATATTTTTTACTGTTTTTACGAGATATATACCACGTACCTTTGTTTTGAGTAAACTGTACCAGTACATCCGTGACCATGGAGCTTGCAACAGTGCCGAAATATCGGTTACTCAAAACAAAGGTACGTGGTATATATCCCGTAGAAACAGTAAAAATGTAACTAGTAAAGAGTTAGGTATTAATTTGATGGTAGCTTAGCTTCTAAAAGAGCTAAATAATTTACTGAAATTGTTTTATTATATCTATACTATTATAAAATACTGTAGAAAACACTAAAGTATTTCACGCGTAGATTTGTATACAGAACAGCTGATATACAAATCTACGCGTATTACTAAATAAAAAACAAATAAGTGAACTATTTGCTTGGCGCTGATACACTTGAGCATTCACCTGTAATGGCATTCGTGCGAATGTTACAAAACAGAAAAACAAACGAGTGTGTTTTAGCGAACATTCTCAAGAACATTCTGGCGAACCTTAGAATATAGTAAATACATAGAAACCGCGCTACAATGGCGGTTAAACCCAATATACTTATTTACTTTATTTTTAATTATGATTTTTATCCAATGTAAGAGGAAGATAAATAATATAGGTCCAAATGCCATTTCAAATCTTCATAGCTTGTCACTAATTTTAACTTGACTGCAAACATATAAGTACTTTAATACTATAAATCCTTAGATTTGGTTTACTCAGAATTAATTTCAATAGAATGTTGATGAATCCTTTTTTAGGGCTCCGTAGTCCACAAGGAACCCTTAGGCTAAGAACTCTCGGAGCGATTTCACCCGCGACCGTCGCGGTTGCGGGCCCGCAGCTTCTGTAGAATGCAGATATATATGTAAAAAAATAAAGCACAACTCACGGCGCGTTTTACGCCCGCGGTGTGCGCGGTTTTTTGCGGTTCCCGCTGCACCGGCGGGCAACTAGTGGAATCGTGCGGGCCGCGGTCAACCGCAGCCTCGGCGGGTAGCGCCCGCGCGCTCTGCGGTCGATTGGCGGGCCGCAGTCGCGGGCGAAGGGCGGGGGATATAGAAAACCAACGTCATTTTGCACCAGCCAGTGACTTGTGGCATCGTGACAAATGTTTGTGCATGTTTAAAATTAAACAAACTTTATAAAATGGATATTGAAATCGATCTACTAATGATTGTGTTACTGCCCGTCTTGCAACCGCCCGTCTTGCGATCATCGCCCGCCACGTCTGCGGGCGATGATCGCAGCCGCGACGGCTGCTAAACCGCACAAATAACCGGTCTCGTGAGTTTAGAAATAAAACCGCAGTTCCACCACCGCCGCGGTCGCGGGTGAAAATCGCTCCGTGAGTTCTTAGCCTTATAGTTTCGTCATGTCCGTCCGTCTGTCCGTCCGCAGCCTAGCTCAAAGACGCCTGGTGCTAGAAAGCTGATATTTGACATGAATATAGACATAAGATATTGCAACAAAACTGTAGAATAAAATTTAGGAAAATATATTTTTTAAGGGTATCTCCCCTACATATATAGCGGCGTTGAATTTTTTGTTGGTTGAGTACCCCATCATGTGGGGTATCATTGGATAGGTTTTAAAAAAATATTATTGGTTTGCTCAAATCATTTTTCGTTCAAGTGATTGGTTTGTCAAATATCAAGCTTTGAAGTGAAAAAAATTGTTAGACTCAAGTGCCCCCCCCCCCCCCTCTGCCAGCTAAACTATTAATTTGGAAGAGGTGAAAAAAATCACAAATGTAGTACATACAACGAGGAAAACTATCACGGCTAAGTAGATATCACTAGTTTACGAGTAATCGTCGGTTAACTTTTAAATACCTATTTCTGTGAGTTTACATTGGGCGCGCTGGCTTAATCTTAAACATATACGTACTTTAGTATGTAATGTACTACGGTACTACGTATGTATAGTAGTAGTATATCTTGGGAACCACATTTTATGTTTACAATATATAACTGGATACATACCTAGTATTTTTCTAAACAAAACTTAGGTTCATATAATAGTGTTATAAAATAGTTTTTTTTCAGCAAAATTAACAGTCGGATTTGTTGTACATTAATACCCTTTGCAGCAAGTCATTATGGGCAACTACGGAACCCTGCATTGCGCGTGGCCCGACACGCACTTGGACGGTTTTTATTTTCTTTTTGTTGTCGCCTTGGAAAAGAGTCCCTCCGCCCTGGGGGAACGACGAAGGGGACAGTCAGACTCTTACTGACTAAAAACTAACCCGTGATTCTCATGTACCCGTGTGTCGGAGGGTCGGGTATCACCGAAGCATTCCTCGCTACCCCCCGGCGGGTATTGGCCCGCCAGATGGTCAGGCGGGTCCTGAACAAAACCCCCTTGGCGGCGGATGTAGCGGCCGCAGAGGATAGGGAGGACGGCAACTTGACAACACCGCATCTCCTCTTCCTCTGCGGCTCACCGCAACGCAACGAATGGTGCGCCCCCATTTGGTCGCGGGAGACAGGGCGCGCTGCAACGCAACACCGACACGCCTCTCCTCCCGCGACCGCGCCCGACTGCGAGGGACAGAAGAACTGTCCCTCGCACCAGCACCTTTGGACGCATCCTGGGAAGTCCTCCGAGAGTGTTCACTAGAAAGATCGTGCAAATGTTCGTGACAATGTTCGGCTCTGTTCGTCGTTTGTTTCGACAAAACAAAAACCGGTGAACTCTCGCTGTTATGATACAAATGAATGCTCAGGTGTATCAGCGCCATAAAGTGACTAAAACTGAATCTACATTTTATTGCACGCTAATTTTGTTATACGCTGACTGATACCACAGTTTGAGTTCTTTATGGCAACTACGAGAGCTCTGGAAGAGTTAGTCAAATAAATAATGTGCTAAAAATAAATTTGATATCTTTGCGTGACGTTAAAAACATCTGGTGTTAGAATAGAAAACAGAATAAGAATGGTGTGGTATATTTTAAAAATATAAGTTACCATAGTTTAGAGCTATCCACGGAGTACATTAATATACCGCTGAATACAATGTTTGATCTATCAATTCTTTTGAGATCATCTCGAATCTCCAAATCCATGGATCGAATATTGAATTCAGCAGATAGTTTATCATACAAAATCCAGGGCCGTTGTAAAATGGAGATCACACAGACCCATCGACTCTTAAAGAAAGAACACTTCACATTTACATATACGAGGTAGACTTGACATAATGACATTGATGATGACTAACTATCTTTTTTATATATTTTATTATGTTTTTATAGTCTTACGCCTGTATTCCCGACACATTTCGCCATGATTTTTTAGGTCCCACGTAATAGGGAGCGAGCCTATTGCCGTTACCGGCCACATCACCAGACTCCGTGCTGCTACTGAGAATTCGGCAAACCCTGTTATACTTTTGCCCGACCCGGGAATCGAACCCGGTACCTCCGATCAGCAGTCGCATACGCTATCCACTGGAACACGGAGGCAGTCACTATCTTTTTTTACACAAACATTAATCATTTTATAGTTACACTTTATTTTATTCCAGTATTGGTTTTACGGTTATCAAATTTAAACTAAAAGTTCTAGAATTATATTATTTGCCACAACTTTCACGTCACGAGCAGAATAAATCGATAAAACCAAAATTAACCGCAAATAAATTCGTAAATAAAACATAGTTTAATTTGAACCAAACTATTTTCCACCTTTTATTTAACAACTACGGTATATTGGCGCAAAATGTACAAACGTGCCGAATTTCAGAACCCCATTTTTATGCAAAACTAAGGTCTTGTATCAAACCCTAAAAAGATAAAATTTCGATCTCGGTCCCATTCATCATTGATTGATGAGTGGGTGGGACCGAGACCGAGAAATTTTAAATCAAACAAGACACCAATCTTGCAAGAATTTTACAAATACTCAAAAATCTGATATCTTTGTGTCGTATGTGTACGACAATGCTGGTTTCGTGTGTTTACATACAAACCCATTCATTGTGTTTATTTCATTTGAAGGCGACAATGGAGCGTCCGTTCTGTCATAATTTGCGTGGGGCGGGCAGTTTGCATCTTTAATTGCGGAAATTTGCATGGATTCTGTGAAACTGAACAATTGCATAATACATGGGCCTTGCCCGTTCAAATAATAAAAATGGACGACTTTTTGGAAATAAAAATTCTTACAATAACATAGAAAAACTGAGTATTTTAAACACAATAAACTTACAAATAAGCTTTTCATTCGTCTGTTTATGTGTCTCTTGCTTGGTACATCAAAAATTTATATAATAACCAGAGATCGCCCATCGAAATCACTTGTCATTTTGGAAATTTAATTCATAGAAATGATAATCCATAACAAAAAAAAACAAATTGTCATTGTATAACGTAAATGGCATTTTTACGTTATACACCACTATTTTTTAACTAGTACAAAAAAAATATGGGGCTCTAAGCATCTGTCTGTCTTGCCCTGGTCCCAATTTATTTGGGGTCGGCGCAGTATGTCCTTCTCTTCCATACTTCTCTGTCACCAGTCATCCGATCATTTATTCTTTTCTCTTTCATATCAATCCTTACACAGTCCATCCATCTTTTCCTTGGCCGTCCTCTCCCTTTTCGTCCTTCTACATGCATTTTCATCACTTTTTTACCTACATAGATCTCATCTCTCCACATAACATATCCATACCAGGCCAATCGACTCCCTTTTATCTTTTCATCAGTGGGCGCCACTTTCATACTACCTCTAACGTAATCATTCCTAATTCTGTCCATTCTTATCACTCCACACATCCATCGTAACATTCTCATCTCTGCCACATGCAATCGTTTCTCATCCATCTTCTTTGTAGCCCTACACTCAGCTCCATACAGTACGACAGGCCTTATAACCGACTTATACATGCGGCCCTTTAATTTCACAGGCATTTTGTGGTCGCATATTGTGCCTGAGACCTGTCGCCATTTCATCCATCCTGCGTTGATTATTTGCCTAACATCCCGATCTATTTCCCGTCATCTTGCAGGAGTGAACCTAGGTAGCGGAAATCGGAGCTTACTGGTAGAAGTGTACCGGTGAGTGTTACCGGTATAGGACTGGAGAGACCGCCGAAGTCACAGAACATATATTCTGTTTTGGTTCTGCTTATTCTCAGGCCTACATTCTCCAATCTCTGCCGCCACTCCTCCAGCTTGCTCTGCACCTTCTGTCCACTCTCTGCTACTAGAACAATGTCGTCGGCAAACAGCATGCACCAGGTTGCCTCTTCCTGTATGTCCGATGATGTAGCGTCCATAATTAACAGGAAGATGTAGGGGCTAAGGGTGCAAGCCTACGGCCACGTAGAATCTGGCTGTGATACCAGCTGCGGATCGGACTTGCGTTCGGCATTCAGCGTACATGGCTTGAATCAACGTCAGGTATTTCCCAGGCACTTCTTTCTTCTTCAGGGCCCACCACACGACTTCACGAGGCACTCGGTCATATGCCTTTTCAAGGTCGACGAACACCATGTGCAAGTTTTTATGCGCCTCCCTGTATTTTTCGCACATTTGGCGAAGTGCAAAAATAGCATCCACCGTACCTCGACCAGGTATAAAACCGAATTGGTTTCGCGAGATCTCACTCTCGTCACGCAGGCGTCGCTCAATTACTCTCTCCCACACTTTCATACTATGAGGCATTAACTTTATTCCCCGATAATTGTGGCACTCTTGGATATCACCCTTATTTTTAAAAATGGGCACCAAGTAACTGTTGCACCATTCCTCGGGTATGGTCTCCTCGTGCAACAGCTTATTGAAGAATAAAGTCAGCCACGCCCATCCATCATCTCCTAACGCTTTCCATGCTTCTACTGGTATTCCATCTGGTCCTAACGCTTTTCTATTCTTCATTCCACTAACAGCCTTTTTTACCTCGTCCTTATTTATTTCCTTCACTAAACCAATATTCATCACCTCATTCTCAAGGTTTCCGTTCCAATCGTTCTCCTCATTCATTAACTTTTCAAAGTATGTCCTCCATCTTTCTTTTATTCTGTCTTCCTCCATAAGAATCGCTCCTGTTTCGTCTTTCATGCACTTAATATGGCATACATCCTTCGCCTTTCTCTCTCTAGCTTTAGCCATGCTGTATAAATATTTATGACCCTCGGGTTTTTCAAGTAACCCGTACAAATGGACTAGGGCTTTGGATCTAGTAATGGCTACGGCCTTTTTCGCTCTCTTTTTATACTCATTATATTCCTTCTTCTTACTTTCTTCTAAATATTCATTTCCTCCTTTCATCAGCTGCCATTCTTTAAACCTTGCTTTCTTTTCCTTAAGTGCATTCTGTACCTCATTTGTCCACCACCACGTGTCTTTGTCTTTCATACGCTTCCCTTTCGACTCTCCTAACACATCCTTTGCTACACACTTAATACATTTACTCATCTCTTCCCAACACTCATTGACACTAATACCATTCATATCGCCCATTTCTAACATCTTATCTACCACTCTATCTCTGAAATTTTCTACACATTCATTCTTCTCTAACATATGCCATCTTATTCTTGAAGTCAGGTGCTGCTTGGTTCTTTGAGAGCGTATTCGAATCTTAAGTTCGACCATCAGGAGCCTGTGCTGCGAGACTAAATCTTCTCCTGGTACCACTTTACAGTCTTTGACCCATTTGAGTCGATTACGTCTCAGCAAGAAATAGTCGATCTGGGTCATGTGGTGGCCGCTGTTGTATGTGATCAGATATTGCTCTTTTTTCTGGAACCAGGTATTTGCAACTGCTAGGTCAAAAGCGGCAGCAGCTTGGAGAATTGCTTCTCCCTCAAAATTTCGGCTGCCGAGTCCCCAACCTCCATGTACTCTTTCATAATCTTCACTTGTTCGTCCCACATGTCCATTAAAATCTCCTCCCACAATAATCTCTTCATTCTGCGGTATATTCGTCATCATGCTATAGAAATCCATCCAAAACTTCTCTTTCTCACAATCATCACAGCCTACCTGAGGGGCATACACATTTATCACATTCAGAATAATACCTTGCCACATCACTTTCACAGCAATCAATCTGTCATTAACTCTATTTACACTTGTCACGCTATCTTTCAGATTTTCGTCTAACACAATTCCCCTACCATTGCTATTGCCATCACTTCCACAATAATAAAACTTGTATCCTTCACCGATCTCTAGCTTTCGTACCTTTCCATCTTGTTTCCTGCAAACATGCCACATTTATAAAGAAGACGTCTTTTCTAAACACAAGCTAACTCTCTAGCTCTTCCAGTCATCGTACCTACGTTCCAACTTGCATACCTCACCTTTACGTCACAGGCTCGCTTCTTACGTTGCACTCGCCCGGAGTAGTGCAACAACCCTTGCATACTTCTCGCAGGAGCCGGGTGCTGCTCCTGCGCGTCGCCTGCGGGGAACGCCCTAATCCTATCGCACTCATGTATGCACTTGGCCATACTGCAGAAGGTTTTGGCATGTGTTTTACCAGCCGGCCGCCTGCCTGACGCCAACCCTCCTCGGGAATGTGATCGTTATAGAGGACGGTGATAGGAGATACGGGGTAAATGGATAGGATGGAATGACGAGGAAGAAGGGGGTTGTAGGCGGGGGTACTGTAATCACTGGACGGATATGGGGTAGTGACTTCAGTAGCTCGGAGAGCCGGGAGCGCGTACCCGAAGCCCTGTCTAATGGTCGGACAGACCAATAGACAGAAGCACCCCCTGACTTAAGCATCTGTAACTAATCATATTTATGTGTGTAAAAAATAAAAATACTAAGTTCCAAAACTGTCCCAAAACTGTCTACAAAAATACGTAATGATTGGTAAATACATACATACATACATATTGTCACGCCTTTTATCCCCGAAGGGGTAGGCAGAGGTGTATTTCTACACCCACTCTTCGCCAGATATACTTTAGTCCCACGTAATAAGGGGCGAGCCTATTGCCGTACTGGGCACATTTCCAGACTCCGTGCTGCTACTGAGAATTTTGTGACAGAAAAACCCAATAACACTGCACGACCCAGGAATCGAACCCGGGACCTCCCGATCCCACGCGCATATTTATGCCGCGAGACCAACGAGGCAGTCGTATAGGGTTTGATGTCGAGTTTTCCGTCTCTTCGCAAAGATGGTATTTGCATCGTGTTATCCCTTAGTCGCCTCTTACGACACCCACGGGAAGATAGGGGGTGGTGACACTTGTATTTTATGCCGTCAACCACACGGCAATGATTGGTAAATGCATAACTAAATACTATGTTTTAGTAGTAATTTTACGCGACACTGCTCCATTGATAAATTTGTGCAAACTTGAAGCTCGCCACCCCCTGTCCCTCTGCACCCGCGCCGCAGTGCTAAATTGAAGGCGGTAGCGAGCGGATCCTTTTTCCGCGGCAACAATTATTGTTTGCTTACGTTTGCCCAACGCGATGGCTTATCAGTTCACATCACACGAGTGCAGCTGTGCGTTTGTACAGGGAAGTGTTTGGAAGCCAGTGGATCGGTCGAGGCGGGCCTGTAGCTTGGCCTCCATGCTCACCACTGTGTACAAAAGTGAGCCGGTTAGTGTTGAACAATTTAAATAGCGCATATTGGACGCTTTTGACGCAGTGAAAAGTCAGAGAAGCGTACTTCTCTCGTTAAAAAAACAATTTAATAAAACGTGCTGTGTATTGACAATGGTGGTGGACATTTCGAAGAACAATTGAAATACTTGTAAGTAAAGTAAAAATTACCTACTTAAGTAATTAATAATTTGATGCGGGCGGCGCCCAATCAGTCTGTGTGGAGAACCTTGAGGGAGGCCTATGTCCAGCAGTGGACGTCTCTAGGCTGACACGATGATGACGAAATAATAATTGTAATTAGCAGCTGATTCTAACTTCATAAATACGCCAAAATTACTCTTTTCTTTTATAAAATTTTGCCGTCCTAAGACAGAATTAAGAATGAAGGAGAGGGTAGAATTTAGAAAATTAAAAAGTAACCACCTACACTTATTATTTTGCTTCATTTTATTGTCTAAGGCTACCTTCATCATAAATGCGTAAGAGTAGGACGGGAATTAAGTACTATCAATGAAGTAGTGAATACATTGTAAAATATGTCTATGATTTAGGTGAGATTTTCTACAAAAAACAAATGATTATAACTTTGCTATTTATAGATATTATGAATTTCTTACGTCACATATATGATAATAATGTCTTTCTTCGCTTATATGTCCTTAAAATTTTTGTACTAATAAAAAAATAGTGGTGTATAATGATAATTTGTTTTAACAAAGAATAAGGTAATTCGGTGACTGCTGTACTAGTATTGGCTGTGCTTCAGTCACCTGCCATAAATTACATTGATTCTAGAACATAAGAATCGCTGGAACGATGTCAATTTCCCGAGAAAATGGAAGATACTATTTTTAACTTCTTTTTCATATAATAACGCGTACATTGCCTTCCCCATTATTTTCTCTAAAATATGCGATCTTTGTTGCAAGAGGTTTTTGCGAGTAAATCTCAAAAATATCTGACGTTGGCATTTACAAGACTATTAACTTCGTTTATGTATTATTTACAATTTGGTTGGAGTAAATAGCTACATAACATTTGACACGTTTTCCCGATGTGCTAAGCATCAAAATCAGACGTATCAGAATACAAGAAAATTTGCATTTGTACTGTCATTGTCGACACAATGGATGGAATTTCAGCTGTGTGTTAAAGGAAAACTCTACAATCAATCTTGAGTGGGTATTCCACCTTGGTAAGATAAATGCTAAACTATGCTATAAAATTAATTAACACCACCTTCAAGTACTCGATAAAAAGTATATGCCATATAGATTTTTCGACCAGTCAACCTTAGGGCGATGCAAATATGGAATAATACTAATAAAAAATGAAGTACAAAACAAGCCACGAAACACACACTTGTATGGTAATTGCATATTTATTTTTGGCAACAGTATTTTATAAGTGAGCTATGATATCGATACGTCAAACAAAAATATATTTTGTTTGATGTATCGACATCTTAGCTCAATATGCCTTTCGGCCTATTAAAACAAGAGTGTTTTATTTTTTGCATTTGTTTGTTAGTTTGGAGCGATTTTATTATTTTAATGGTGTGTTTTAAATGTGTCAGTAATGAGCGTTCCCACACAATTGTTAGTGATCTACTTTTTAAGAGGACATTGCTTAGACTCTATTATAACCGAATGGATATGTGTTTACATTTGCCTTGTGAGTTGAATGATTTACAAGTAAATATAAAGTTTAATTACATTATAACGTCAAAAGTCTTTCTCAAAACTTAATTATTTTATTCGCTTTAAATGGAGAACAAAATAAATAAAATCGAAAACAATGAGCTCGTAATCAGTCAACGACGGAGACAAGTTGTTTAGAAGCATTAGTCTTGATTAAAATTAAACTTTGTTCTCATTTGAGATAGAAAACCTTGAGTGCAGTAATTTTAGAAGAATATGGCCCTTTACGATGATTTCGACGAGTTTCGTCCTTAAAGAGATCTTATGTACCGTCTTTCTTAGGTATGCGGCCCTGTGGCGTAGCGGGAGTGTAACCGACTGCAACGGTATATGAGTATTTTTATCCAATGTCTAGTACCCATAGTACAAGCTCTGCTTAGTTTGGGTCTAAATGGTATTGCGTGTACGTTATCTTCGAGTGGCTGCGGTTGCTTGACAATTGCGAGATCCACAACCAGGCCTTCGTCCAACTTTGGATTTATAGATAAGACGCTACGAAACGTGGGTGTTTGTCATATTCATCCTTTGAGCTGATTTTCGCCTTAATATCATTATTTACAGTCTTACTTGTCAAGATGTTGGCAAATTATTTACAGTTATACCACAGAATAGATAGTAAGTTATACTTGTAACGTAATACAATATTATGTAGATTAACACAGCGGTACCTACATGAATGACAATTTGACGATGTGGTACCGACTCAAAACAGTCAATAGCTTTGATTGAATTTCAAACTCAGGTAAATTAAATATACGGATTTATAATTCTGCAGACCCTACACTAAGGCGTTTCGGGTACACCGATAAAACGTTAGAGTGATGATGAATATTTATTATTGGCTGCGTGAATTGAAGTGTATTACCTGTTAATATTCCAACTCCTCAAATTTACTTTACTAGTCATCGCCCGCAGTTCCGCCCGCGTGAATTACGAACCTCCGTGGTCCAGTGGACGTCAAAGGTTGTGCGATTTTCACCAATAGGTAGTTTGATTCCTGAGGAAGGGTAAGGTTTGTGATTCTTTTTTTTATAGTCTCACGCCTGTATCCCCGAAGGTGTAGGCAGAGGTGTAAATATTACACCCACATTTCGCCATGAATTTTTAGGTCCCACGTAATAGAGGGCGAGCCTATTGCCATTACCGGGCACATCACCAGACTCCGTGCTGCAACTGAGAATTCGGACAAGTAACACTTTTGCCTGACCCGGGAATCGAACCCGGGACCTCCGATAAGCAGTCGCAGACCACGAAGGCAGTCACAAGTTGTATTTTTTTTTATTTTTTTTTATTTATCATATGGAAAACTTACAGCAACATACAGCGTATAACAACAACATGATAGGTAACGGTAAGCCAATTACAAGTTTTCATTTATAGAACTATAATATAATACAAAAAGTAACCCGTGTACACGCACACATACAAACTGCTTTCTGTTAAAGTAGTATTAACTAAACTAAACTATTAACAACTTATAAAGTTGAAAACTCTCCACAACCAAAACCAGAGATAAAATAAAGGTTTAATTTTATTTGAAAAAACGATTCAGTTAAGCACTTCCTTACTCGCGTCATACTACTAGAAAATGGGTCAATGTCATGTGTATGATCCACTATTTGTTGTTTCGAGTCTTAGTGTACTTTGTGTCCGTTGATTTGATGTTTATGAAGTTCCCTGTGACACAACTTTTATTCATCTTGGTAGGGGTAGTCATTTTCAATGTTTCAATACTAAAAAAATACCTAATATATTTTATAATCAAAACCGTACTAATATTTATGCTGTACACGACTTTTACAGACAACTGAACAACAAAGTAAAGAAAGTATTGTCTGTGTGGTGACGGATTAGGTATACGGATTGTAACCATCCCATATCATCCCATGGGTGTCGTAAGAGCCGACAGAGGGAGCATATTATTATGCATAAAACAACAAAGTAAGCGAAGAAAAACTTGATACATCTCCTATATCAACCGATTTGGCCAGCGTGGTAGGCCTATAGTAGGCCAATTCCTCCTTTCAAAGGAGAGGCCTAGTCCAGCAGTGGACTGTTAAAGGCCGATGATGATGAATAACAAAGTCAAACACCATTCATATCCATAATCGAGCACTTGATACCCAAACTTTATTTCATAGATAACATTTCACAACAGTTGAAAAAAAAACCTGAGAACCTTCATCTGGGCACAAAATATTTCGCGAGGGAGTTGTAAATAATTGTCTTCAGGTGTGAATTCCAACTTTATTTATAACAAGTAAAGTTGAAGTTTGTTTGACAAGATATCGGCAAAGAATGGAAATTTTGAAGCACACTTATCATAACCATCAGCTTGCTTCAAGTTGAGAAATGCTCGTTAAAATATGCCAGACTTCAATTTAAACGCTGCGTGGTTATATTCTAAATATGTTTATTAGAGTAGGTGCCAAGGGTGGAATTCTTACATTTTTTTAAATAACTGATAGGAAATACCGTCTTGGTTAGATACCATAAATATTTAGCGAAAATTTTCTTTCGCTTTCGGTTTCACACACATCTCTGCTGAACCTCAGACAGAATAAAATCTCGTAAAAAGATGTGATCCGCTTCATGGTAGATTTCGTTTTCCAAAGCCGCGACCGCACTAGCAATAAATAAATCATGTGTCCATTGATTATTAGTTTCTTAAATCTCCAGGACTTAAGAAACAAATAATCAATGGACAGAATTATGTTTTACTTCTTATTTTATACTTATCCACCCACAGACTGTTTATTCAGTTAAAGGAACACGGTATGACGAGATCGTTATTGACCATTATAAAAGGTTGTTTTTCTACACAAAGAGCAGAAGATATTGAGTGACGATTTATGTTTCAGCATCCGAACATCTTCTCATTATATTATAAAAACAGTAGTGGTCGCATTAAGAATGAAATTCGACGTCATTGTTCGTAGCATGTCTCTTTAAGTTTCTTTCACAATGATATCTGCAGGCCATTATATCTATTATCGTTCTCCTTCGTATTAACTTCAAATGCACCTACTTCTCGATCGGCGTTTACTTTGTACTATAAAGTGTATAGTTTGGTATAAAATGTGAGGGAGGCCTTCCGTAATTTGGGTAAAAGGGTTAGCAAGTTTGTGTTTTACGTAATAATGACATTATTAGGCCCCGAATGTGTAAGATAAATTTCTATAGACAAATCTGTAAAGAGTCATATCGATTGTATTCTTTCTCTTGCAGCAATGATAGAATTTTACTATAGTAGACCTAGCTGAGTTACTAAGATTTTCTCGACAGAAATGTTCAATAAAATTGCCCAAGCCAAGAACTTTAACACGTGTAATAAATTTTATGTCTTTGTGGCAGTAAATGGAATAGTCAATTCTGCAGTTAGTGATTATTAGGTATAGATTTGAAGCTCGCTTACCTCGTAGCGAATGATAAATGAAAATGGTGCGCAACACTAAATTGAACGCATAATTTATTTTGATGACTGCGAAATGTTGATTATAATGTCGCACTAGGAACACAAAAATTTAAATGCTTATCGTCGTACGAGAAGAAGGAGGTTAGAGCAAAATTTAAATGGTTTTATGTGAATTGCAAACTATAACAGTTTGCATTCAAAATACGATGCGCTCATGTAGCAGTTAATTAAAAGTAACTTTGCCGTACCAACTTTATGCTTAATAAACCATTATTTTATAAAAATCTGGAAATCATTCACGAAACAGGGATTAACACTAATACGGGCTTTATTTAATTTAAGTGATCTTAGTTGAGGAATTGTCTTTGGTATGAGAAAGTGCCGTGGCTTCAATCTAGGCACCGCCTTTCCTTCTGTCCAAATATGAAATAGTTAGATACTAGGAAACAGCATCAGAATGTAACACTTTGTAATTGGTGATTATTGCCAAATATTTCGCGAACAAATCCCTTATTAAAAAAAGCGGTTAAGGCAAACCTTTAAGGTAGGTATTTAAAAGGCGCGTCTGACGATACTCTACTCGACTCAAAAGAGCTAGCCTTAATGTACATATTTGTCGGTGCTACAATGTAAATCCCTGCCAAATTTTAGCACTGTAGTGCTTAAAGTTTCCTCGTAAAACGCTGACGGACAGACGTACATGACAAAACTACCAGGGTTCCTTGTACTTTAAAAAGATTTAAAAATTATCCAGCACTTTCAGGCAATTTGCAAAATCTTTCTTGTGCTAACAATGTCACCTTTGCAATGTCAAAGCCAGACCGTCAGCGCTGCCTACTTCACAGTCGGACATCTTGGATCAGCCAATTAAGTGGGTGACTGGCTAACAATGTGGTTGCTCGTTACCCACGACGGCTCTGTTCTTGTTCTACATTACTGGCAGCCACTGCCCACGGATTTTATGAATTCTTTTAAAATATTTCTATTGCGCTTTCAGTAATTGGATCGTTTGAAATTCTCTTTGCCTGGAGTGCAAGATTCAATAAATAAATTGATTTTTCATTCTTTTGCTGAGAGTTGATTTGTAATTCGTTTAGGTTGTGGGTTTCTCTATCGCCTGATCTATACATAATTATATATACATAATTCTTTTCTTTTCGTTTTCTTCTTTTTTTTTCTTTTTCTAGAAGACAACTCCCGCACTAGAAATAAATCCCGTGTCGCGGGGGACTTTACAAACATACAACCAACGGACACAATGAACACCCAGACTCGAAACAACAATTGATGGATCACACAAAGTGTTGTCTCGTGTGGGAATCGAACCCACAACACTCGGCGCTGTCTCAAGCGGCGAGGCGGCCGCTTAAACCACTACGTCAACCGTGCAGTCATTATATATACATAATAATATAGTTAAAAAAATCTGTACATTGAATATATTTAGAATCTAAAACAAATTCTGACTTTTTGTCTGTTTATCTGTTTGTCTAATTGTAAACGCTTATCTTCGCATATACTGGACGGATTTGAATGAAACTTGTTTTAGTGTATTGCTATCGAGTCTGGGCAACATATAGCCTATAATTGATTTTGGAAAATTGAAGTCCTGTTGCAGAACCACAAAAGCCCAACTAAACTATTTTTATATTTATCCCCGAGGGTGTAGGCAGAGGTGTAATATTACACCCACATTTTGCCATGAATTTTTAGGTCCCCCGTAATAGGGGGCGAGCCTATTGCCTTTACCGGGCACATCACCAGACTCCGTGCTACTACTGAGAATTCGGAAAAAACCCAGTAACACTTTTGCCCGACCCGAGAACCGAGCCCGAGACCTCCGATCAGCAGTCGCATACCTACACTATCCACTGGACATAACATTGACATTTAATCGATGTACTATAAGATGAAACAAAATACAGTTTGGCAAAAATCATTAGGCCTGATGAGCATTTTCTGTTAAGAGATTAAAATTTGAAGATTTCGAAAATCTGATGTGGAACTCTAAGAGCCCAGCTATACTATAACATATACAGACTTGACGTCTTAGCAAAAGTTGTTCAGTTTGATGAGCATTTTCTGTAGACTTAATAAAATCGAAGATCTGAAATTTCTGATGAGAACATATAAGAGCCCATTGACACTATACCATATTATAAAGACTGCTTAGCAGTACTTGACTAGTATGATGTCTGTTGAGGGATCAATATTTATTATTTCAAAGTCGGGTCTTTGAAATAATAAATATTGATCCAGGAAGGACATAGGAAAGTTTTATCCCGATAACCAACATCCACGCGGGCGGAGCCGCAGGCGACAGCCATAACCAGTATAAAATAATAGTGAAAAACTAATGACTTACACGGTGACAAGGACTATATATAAACATTCGTGGTCGTTAAAGTTAGGGTTAGTGTTGCAAAATAAATCAGAACGAATTTCCGGTACAATACCGGCTCTGAATATGTATTCCCAAACAATTGGTTCAATAACACAGACCTGTTCAAAGCTTATATAGGATCCTAAACTAAAGTAAATTAATTTTTTTAAATCAATTTGAATAAACAACTCGTACACAAAGTAGACATCATAAGTGATAGTGGCTGACATGTGATTGACTATGTACAACGATATTTTCTAAACACTGTTTAAAGTTTGTTGGATGAAAAATTCTGCGGGTTATTTCCGATAGTATATCCCAATAGGTCGTCTCTCTCGTGATTAGTATACATTATACAAGGTTATATAGCGGGTCTTACTCGCGATAAATCTTATATTTAAGGCTTATGCCTTAAATATAAGATTAATCCATCCATCCATATACCACGTGCCTTTGTTTCGCGTTATTGCTGTATGGATTCGATCCAAAAAGTTACTTGAAACAGGTTTATATGTTCGAAGTATAGGTTTCTCGTCCCTTTAAGCATTTATCTTATAATTTATGATGCTTCCACTACCTGAATAAAACATGTTTCTTTTATAATATGACTGAACAACATGATTGATTGATTCTTAATTGATGAAAATCTATTCAGAGTAGGCTTTCATCAATACTAAGATCCATTTTCTGAATAAATAAGCAATTCATTTCAAACGTCAGAAGCTTTTAAATTTAATAATTCTGAGTGCTTTACTATATTTATTTTAGGTATAAAAATAATGGCGTTCCGTAGTCTCTGCCTACCCCTCCGGGAAACAGGCGTGAGTCTATGCATGTATATATAAAAATAAAATATCTTTACAAATTTCCTGTCGCTGAAATGAAAACCTTTTATTTAATCGGCAGTACGATTTCCGTATGAGCGAGCAAACCAATACGATTGAATTGTACCTACGAGACCCAAAAGCGAACAATTATCGGCTCCAAAGTTGTTTACGTTCCAGTCTATTGCTTCTAAAATCGTGCTGATTAAATTTGCCTCGTGCATGACGTCACATATATCCAGTGTTCGTGGTTTTCTTTCTGAACACACGATTGTGCTGTGAACAAAGCGACCAAAACAATTTGGCCGGTATTATTGTTAGCGAGCAAACCATTGACCATGACACCGAATTGTAGTTCGGATGGTTGGAGTAGGTACTCGATCTGATATTCTCATCATCATCAGCCCCCATCAGTCCACTGCTGGACCAGGCCTCTCCTTTGAAGGGAGGAATTGGCCTACTATACCACGCTGGCCAAACGGGTTGGTATAGGGTTTGTATCAAGTTTTCCTTCTCTTACAGTGCTGTTCTCTGCATAATATGCTCCCTCTGTCGGCTCTTACGACACCCATGGAATGATATGGGGTGGTGACATTCCGTATTCTTAATCCGTCACCACACGGACAGATCTGATATTCTATTGATAAATATTGTGCAACGCTGTGTGGAGTGTATGGTTTCATAGAAAATATTTCTCTATTAAATTTTAAAAATATGCAAGACGATTATATAAACACAGGACTTAGAATAACACCAGCTGTATAACATCCGGAGCATTTCTTAGGTTGCTTTTGATTTTTTTTAAAGAAGATCAGTCCCACAGTGGTTAATAAACCCTTGTGACGTGAGGGAAAGTCTTCAAAATGTATAATCCATGAAGTACACCCAGACTCGAAAAATTCCACTAGTTGTGAATCACACAAAGTGGTGCGTCGTGTGTAATTCGTGGGGGATCCCGGGTTTGACGCTCGGGTCAGGCAAAGTGTTACTGAGCTTTTCCAGATTCTTAGCAGTAGCACGGAATCTTTCAAAATACCTGATAACACCAATAAGCTCGCTCCAATTACGTGGGACCTACAAATTGATAACATGGCCAAATTTAGTTATAATATTACATCTCTGCCAACCTATTCGGTAAACAGGCGTGGCTTACCATTAACCATCAGGAAGGTCGGCAATAAACAATTTGCCACTAAAGGCGATAGAACATATCCGAAGAATGCTTCCTACGTAATAATATATGATCCAGTAAAGATCGGGTAAAATTTTATAATTATTCGTGTTAATTCACCGATCAGGCCATAAAATGCAATTACACGTGCAAAATAAATACCGATATCGCCGAAAGTTATTTTGACCTTACGTTTATTCCGAGAATCGAATCGACTTGTGTTTAATTAATACTTTTTATCTTTGACTTGTCCTATTATATAATTCACAAAAACCATGCAATGGGGTCAAACCATAAATATAAACAAATTACTGACTGCACACGTGACAAACATTTTAATTGCACCGTGTCTTACAGATTGGTCTCAGAGATAACTGGACTATCTAGGTTAAAAGGAAAGAGTAAGTTGTGTATAATGAATATGATTTTTCCAAAACAACAATAATCCTACTTTATTTTGAAAGCATTTCGTTTATATTTTTCATAAAACCCATTATCCTTAGAAGAATTCCCTCGTACGATGATTATTAAATTCCAATTTTATATCAAAATAAAGCATTTTGTGTTTGAATTTGCGTATAATCCATACGATCATGGTCGACGAATCATGGTGCTGATTTTTATAAAATATTTGTTTTGTATGTTTTAATATCGTCAGATATAAATATAGGCTTCTTAATAAAACATGGAGTAGGTAAATATAACAGCTGATAATTTTATTATAGTGTACTTTAATGCATCTATTAAAGGATGTACTTACTTGAAATTAAGTTTCAAAAGTTTTAGATACAGACGCTTCGCACAAATGTTGTTTTAGTCTGGTTTTCAGAATAGCCGCGACAATTTTGAATCATATTTAGTTCACTTTTGATAATTAGGGTGCAAGTTAATTTCTTGACAAACATAGTATATCCTACAGCAAATCTATGACACCTGGCTTAAGATAAAACAGTCGAATATAATTTGGCTGCTACATTTGCCAATTAATATAAGAACATGCACGTTATGACAGTCCTCTCACAGATGAAAACAATCAATCAAGGTTAATAGCCAATGAGATACTGTTGTCATATTATACTGATACAAACATCATTGTAATAATCTTTGTACACACGGCGACACGTCAACCGGAGAGACACTTTGACCTTTGTAGCGTTCTTATGGTGTAGGAAATAAATATTAAAATCGTAAAGCAAGGTGCGGTGTTTACTAAACAGCTTAAGGCAATCGTCATGCCTATAATATATCATTTTAAAATAGAGTTTCGTTTTTAAATATAGTTTGAAGAACTATATAAGAAAGATATTATTCTGTTTAAGCATTCTTGGCTCATGTATCAAGATATGTCTTAAAATCCGCAAGGAATGCCAAAAAACGCGGTGACAAGAATCAGATACGAAATGCATTTTCCTTTCGTTAATTAAAAATAATGTATCGGTGACAGCGAGTTGGCGATCACGTTTGGAAACTGGTTAATTAGTGACTATTTAAAATAATTAATATAAATGATCAGTCGTGCCTTTAATGGCGTCTGAAGAAAGGACGGAATAATAAGTTTTCTCGACTGCCAAATAAACTTGGCAAACTGACTCCAAGTACGTTGGCTATTGGAATTTTAACCGACCAATTTCTGTTACATGTTTTTTATATATACCTACAATATGTCCACGATGTAATACAAAACTGTTAACCACCACAACTATTTTAATATTAAGAAATATATTTTCCATGCATTTTGTACGAAATTGTTGTGATTTCGCTCCTGTGATAAACAAGTTTTTTTATATACTGACGCCTGCATCCCCGATGAGGTAGGCAGTGGTGAAATATTACACCTATATTTCGTCATGTTATTAGGTCACACGTAATAGGGGCCAGCCTATTGCTGCTACCGAGCACATTGCCGGACTCTGTGCTGCTACTGATTAGGTTAAAACTCAGTTACACCTTTGCACAACCCGGGAATCAAACCTGTCGCGATCAGCAGACGCAAACGTTATGCATAGTATCCATCATCATCATGTCCATCTAGAGATAATAATAATTAAATTCTATATCGGCTAATCATTGTTTTTGTGCACAATTGCATGCGTATCTATTTGTTTGAATGATTACGTTTTAGCTGCAGCTGTGGTGCGCCAGCTCCGGTTTCCGAACATACTATTTATTAGCTTCATAAATATTTTAATTTTAGTAGTAGGGTTATACGTTTGGTTTTAAATAACTTAAGATCAATAATTATGTAAAGAAGTAAATAAAACAGTTGTGTAAATAAATAAATAACTATTCAATGTTCTTACGTTATTTTATAAACATTCTGTATTGAGTTATGTGGAAGTGCAACCAGCCAAGTTCAAAGAACACGCACTAGAAGTTCAAATAAAACGAACTGTAGACACAGCACGTGTGCAATATTGTAGGAAATACTGTACGTATGGCGTAGTGGTTTAAGCTGTTACTTCGCCAGTTTGCACTACGACGCGTTGTGGATTTGATGCTCACAGGATACACTTTGTGTAATCCACGAATACCTAGTTTTTTCGGGTCTGGGTTCACATTGTGTCCGTTGATTGAATGATTTTAGAAATTTTCCTTTGTATAGAAAATAAAAATCTAATAACTGAAAATTCTAGACTTAGTCAATAAAGTAATAAAAAAGGTAAGTAGTTAAGGTAGTTGAATATACATATAACTTTGTTTCATAATATTAAATCGTACAAGTGTCACGCCCCATCCTTGAAGAGGTATGTTTTATAAACTATGCCCGAACGTGCAGCCTAGTCAAATCTGAACTAAATAATTATTTAAGTAACTACAATTTTGAATTTTCTACATAAGCAATTATTTTATCAACGACTTCGAAAAAAGTTGCAATTTATTAATTTTGAACTTGGCTCTATTTGCACATTTCTGTTTTGATGAGTTTCGTAGAGGATTGTGTATGCCATTTCTCTTTGTTTTATTTTGCTTTTTCAGCAATAATTCTGTATTTCCAAAGTCAAATAGCATGTGCTATAGAAGCATTAAATAGGTATGTAATATAACAGATAATATAATAATACTACAATTCCACAAAACATTATCTCGTAAAATATGGATACTAACATTGGCCAATCGACGTTATTTTAAATTGATGTTCATTTATGCGCGTCATTTAAAGCCGACAATGTGGTAAACACTTTTCCAATAAATAAGCTTAAGCCAGTCTTAAATTGTATGACAGGTTTACAATGAACACAAGGACCACTAAGTGTTTACCACAATGTGAATGCTTTAATAAATATTTAGCTCCATTAGTGAAATTGCCGCAATATAAGTACTTACTGATGGGTGGAGAAGTCTGATGATCTATTATTAATAGACTTATACTATCGAAAACTGGCAAGTTATACTCTACATTTTATGCTCTAAACAATAGATGGCATGGACAGTACTGCATTCATTCCTTCGTATTAATATTAACGTTTGAATTGATAGATGATGCTCTCTGAATACGAGAATTGGTTTTTTGATGTAGGTAAAAAATACTGACTTTAGCTTGCTTAATATTTTCATCGTTATAAAGAAAGTAGTATGTAGTTAGTGTAGCTTTATCATAACCTATGATAAGGGACGCATCGTCAAAATCTAGTACATCCCCCTAGATAGTGTACTGCCGTAATAAAAACTTACATATTTATTATAAGCGCTGTCATAATTTTATCGACATTTATTCTGTTTAAGCCAGTCACTAGTCGAACCCTATAATAATATCCTTATTTTCGTTTACAGAATAATAAATAAAACTTTGGGGTAAAATTACCCCAAATGGCTATTAAAAGTTGTAGTGTACAAAATAAATTATTTTTGTAGTTTACATGGGGATATTTTTAACAAAGCATCAAAAATTTTAAATAACACTAAAGTGCTTTACGTTAAAAATCTTCATTATTTCATTCAATTACTAATTGTACACCAAATTAACGATCGTTCTACAAAATAGCATTTAATATGAAAAGTCTCGTCCGTTCCGGAAACTTATCCACTCAGAAATCTTATTTTTTTTTAGATTATCTTAGGTTTCTGGCACTGTAAACTTAGTTTATCAAACATTTGACTGAATTGATGAGAAATTAATGCATGCGTAACTGACACCCTGGGGTAATTTTCTCTCATAGCTAAGCAGACTAGATGGAAGTTTTTTTTAACGCCACTTGACTGACAACTTTAGGAGATGACACTACCATCGCAAGAAAAAATACAAGTTGTGCCCCTGGGCTGAAGAATTTTATTACCCCACGGTGTTATTTAAGGGTTAACAAATAAGTGACAACCTATGGTAAGGAGTCGTCCTTTAATCACGTGAGTCTTGATAGGTGAAAGGAACAAATAAGTGTAGACAGATATCTGTGTCCTTGTTTTTGTTGAGCCAGAGATTTTTATCCTATACGCATCATAACACAGCGATCGTTCGTTCGATTGGCAGGTATTCAGAAAAGTCCTGTATTAAGATCTTTCGTTGCTTTTGGATGCTCTAGGATGCTTTAATCAACCCACTTCAAAAAGGAGGATGTCCTCAGTTTGGTCTGGATATTTTTTTTTATGTAGGTGCACCGGTCTCTGAATTTTCTGATCCATTTCTGGAATTCTTTATGTTTGACATGCTTTTATATTTTGCAAGATTATTATATTTTGCAAGATCGAATTGCAATTATTCCAAGTTAAGAGTAAATGAGCCAGTATACTTTTAAAATAGCGTTCTTAAAGGTAATGATGCATGATATATTAATAATTTTTTACCATGCCAAAATAGAGAAAATGTCAAAGTAGTCTGCAAGTAGCGTCCATGGATGAAAAGATTTGCATTTTAGAAACATCTTATGAGAAGAATGGATGATTATGTATTTAGGTAAACAAGTGATAAATAGGAGGGTAGAGAGGAAAAGGGAGGGGGCGACCAAATAAAAGATGGAATAACTGTGTGAAAATAGATATGTTAGAAAAGGGGGAAGTGATCGAATGACTGGTGACAGAGAAGTATGGAAGAGAATGTATGTCCATACAGCGCCGACCAAAACAAATTGAAGTCAGGTAAGAGATGAAGAGAATAATGAGTGTCATATTTTTTTATTTTAGCTTCACTTTTCAATTTTTATTTTAGCTCGCAATGTCTTTTTTGGATAAAATATTTTTTTATTTACTTTGTATAAAACAAAAGTTTTGATAGAGAATGAGGAGAGGTGGTAAAGCCTCCAACTTACCCAGGTATCATCATCACAGAGTAAGTTTAAAATAAGACATAAAATCACGTTATTAATGGACGACCCCTACGTTATTATTTTAAGTGACAAGTCGCCGCGATCGCTATCTTCCAGTGTGCGGTGTAAGGATCGGACGCTGCATCTGGATGCTAAAAAGCGACTGAATCGCCGGTCGCCGATGCTAAAAGAAGCTAGTCTGCGGAGGCCCTAACTTAAGAACATTTATTACTTGGAAAATTTATGCATTAGCATAAATCACTAGTTTTATCTATGTATCGAAATTAATGTCTGAGTTGGATATCTCTCATAGTCAATAAATATGTGTATAAGACTGCGACTAGTATTTTCAATAAACAACGCCATTTAACGAGACTTCGAAACGTCGATTAGCCGCATGGGGGCACACAACCCCTACTACAAAATGGCGCTTAGTTTTATCACACTTGGCTAGATAATTATAAAGTAAAATCTAAACAATTTATGCAATTATTGTACCTGTATGTCATTATTTCGCGATAAGTATTTACCTACAATATAATAATAATTATATTTAAATCGCCCACAGGTCGTCGGGAATATAGAAGTATCTTAAATAGGTTAGTTAATGCTTTTAGATCCCCTTAAATAAAGTTATAAGTGAGCAAACTACTGATAAAATGCTTATCATGTTATAAAACAAATCATCAGATAGCAAAATAATATTTTGAAAACATTGTTATTTATTAGACAACAAAATCTGTTGATAAGGTTTTTAAGCAACCGGGCTTGGAGCTTTCTCAAAAATTGTATAACGATCACTGATATTATATTCTCTGAAATTCCGAAAAAAGCGTTCTTGAGTTTTTCGTGTCTTTCATAAACTTACTTTTTGTGCGTAAGCAAATTTTGGAAAATATCTTAAGAGGAATTTAGGTCGCTGAAACTTATTTTTTCAGTACGGTAAAATGAGTAAGTCGGTTATTATGATAAGTAAGTAAAGTGTTCGCCATGCCATGTTTACTAAGCTATGATATAATGAGATTTTTTGCTACTGACGTATACATATTACTCGGTAAGTCGGTAACTATCGGATTTCGATAAACTTTTGCGCTTGAAATCTGACCGTTTAAGAAAGTGATTTAAGTTTACAACTTGTTTATTGTTTTATATAAAACTTTAATTTCATTCGCCACATTCACATAGACGTAAGATGAAAAATTAATTCACTGTTCATTACTTTTCTGTGGGTGCATAGGGTTACCACCAAGAACGTAGGGTCCCAAGCCAACCTCACCTGCAAGTGGTGCACCTGCCGATCAACGGACGAGGCTCTGGCAAACAAAATGTCCCAATAAGCGGCAATAGGCTCACCACCTATCACGTGGGATCAAAACACTGGCGAAAAGTGGGCGTTTAATATGCCTCTGCCTACCCCTTCGGGGGTGTTTCCCCGAGTGCGTGAATCTATGTATGTATGTATCGACGTCCCCCGCAAATAATCCGGTAATGACCTATTACGGGGTTTTGCATGTTATGCGTTTTTCGGCATGTAGAAGTTAAAATACACCATGTAATTTTTTTTCAGAATTTTTCTATCTTTATTCACGAAGATATGAAAAACTACGCGTATATTCCATAAAAAATCATTAAAATGTATTTTAAACAAATAATATGGTTTTAGATTTTTACGAAAAAAAATATCAATATGATTTGACAGTAAACATTGTTACGATATTATTCGTGTAAATAGTTTTCTACCTTATTTAAGTAATTGTGCCTGTAAAAAAGGTTGCAGATTAAAATTCAATATAGAAGACAGGTTACCATTACACATTTTTATAAATTAGCCAATCGAGAATTTCAATTTTATTTTCAAGATCTTAATTTAAATATTATTTTTCCCTCAAGTAAGTAGGTATTTTTTTAAACACTCTTTCTATTACTGAGCAAATGATTCACACGGCCTTAGAAAAATAAAAGAGATGAAAGTTTGATCGATAAACGAGGCAGGCATCAGAATAGACCACATCAAATGAATCATCAGAAATCAGAAATCATATTGATTTATTTCCCAAAGTAGAATCGTATTATACGAGAAAAGAGTCTAAACGAGAATATTTGTCTGAATCTCTTAATATTTCAAAAATGTACCGACTTTACAAGTCATGGTTTGCAAATCAGAACTATCCAGATATTGTTGAGATGGCTTCAAAACGACAGTATGAAAGAGTGTTTAATACTAACTACAACTATTCCTTTTTTAAGCCTAAAAAGGGGCAGTGTACTTTATGTTCACAATATCAGCAATGACTACTTTGAAAAGGCGTCTTTAGAAGAAAATTACAGAAAGTGAAAATTACAGAGTGTGAAAGAAAGAGTTCGTGAAATTAAAAAAGAAGGAAAAGAAACACTAAATAAAGATGACACCGTTGTGGCCAAAGTTTTGACTGTACCACAGTCTGAAGTGTCAATTTTCCACTACAAACGTAAATACCCGATTTATAATTTTACAGTTTTTGACGCTCTAAACAAAATAGGGTTCTGTTACATTTGGCAAGCCTAAATCGGAAAAAAGGGTGCATCGAAATAAGGAGTTCCTCGTTTCAATTTGTCAAGACCGTACACAAAAAAAGGTATACGCAAAATTATATTTTACTCTGATGGTTGTTATGGCCAAAATAAAAATAGATAAATTTTTGCATTGTATCTTTACATTGCAATGACTCTTCAAATTGACATTACCCATCGGTTTTTTGTTGGTGGGCATAGCCAAAATGCAGGCGACTCCATGCACGCATGTATTGAAAGAGGTTTGAAAAACAAAGTTTTGTACACACCGGACCAAGTATATAGTATCATCATGAACGCTAAAGTCTCCGGAGACAAATATATCCTAAAAGAAATGCAACAATCTGAAATCCTCAACATAAAAGAACTTGTTGAACTCAAAAGATGGCTTCAAGATAAGACAGGTGAAAAAGTACGATGGTCCGATGTGATGGAAGTTAGTGTGTCATACAGTAAACCTAACTGTTTTCTTTTCAAATATGATTTTGATCAGGATTATATTGAATTAGATTACGATGCAGGCAGATGTAGACAGCGTCGGCAGAAACGGGTGTCCAAAACAATTGAAAGTATTGAATTAAAGCCAGCATACGACAAACCCCTCCCTATTAAAAAAGCTTTGTATAATGATCTCCTAATCCTGTGTAACTCCCAAGTAATTCCCAACCATTATCAACTATTTTACAGGAACTTAGGCTTTTGTGATACTGAATCAGGTCTTGATGAGGATTCTGATTAAGATTTTTAACTGTAATAGGACCTTATTATAATTTTCATGATTGTGTATTCATGTAAATGTCTTCAGTGCAGTGTCTATTTTTTATGATAATAATAACTATCGTATTTTGTCAAACTAACCAAAGTTGTTTAATTGAAAAGAATGTCCTTTATTTCATAAAATAAATTATAATAATCATCAAATAATACTTTAGTAAACTATTCGAATAAATAGTAATAGTCATAACAGTAAAATGTACGTTACTGTTAAACAATCGAATAACCTGATAAATGCTTTTTACAAATGTTCAGTATATAAACCAAATTACATGAATAATAGCGCAACACGATTTTACCGTTGCCGTTGAAAATATAAATTTACACGAATAATATCGCCAAAAAATTTTACTGTTGTCGTCGCAAATATAAATTTACACGAACAATATACTACTCGTAAGTGAAGGTCACTTAGGATATTGATGACTGATCAAAGCTTGACCTATACTAATTTAGTTAAATGCATCTAGTTAAATTATAACGAAGCCCTTGGGACTACTTAAATTTTGTTGAAATAACCAGATAGCTGAAAAAAATAGCTTCCATATGCAATATAAAAAGTCTCTGATACTTGTTGTTTAATGGAGTTATTAAGGAAAAATGTTTTTTTATTTTTCCTGAACATTTACACTTTTACGATTACCGGATTATTCGCGGGGGCCGTCGGTATGTACTTTTCTGTTTTCCAATAGACTAAGGTGTAGAGTTTATAAAGTTATGCCTTGTAGAGTTAGGGCGTGTAGATTTCCCCCCCGTAGGATCTTCACCTTGTCGTGGTGGGGGGGGCTCAGTAACCGTGGGCTTGAGGTACTCCCACGGTGAAGCTAAGCGGGATCCCGGGAGGGGACGCTCCACGTGGGCTTGCGTGAGGACTGCGTAGGATGCGTCCCAAGGTGTGGGTGCGGGGGACAGTTCTGTCTGTCCCTCGCAGTCGGGTGCGGTCGCGGGAGGAGAGGCGTGTCGGTACTGCGTTGCCGGGAGCCCTATCTCCCGCGACCAAATGGCGCGCACCATCGTTGCGTTGTGGTGGCGCCGCAGAGGAAGAGGAGATGCGGTGTTGCGTTGCCGTCCTCCCTATCCTCAGCGGCCGCTGGGTGTTTTGGCGGCGGAGCCCAACACCTTCATCCGCCACCGAACGAAACCCCCTTGGGGTTTCGTTCGGGGCCGCCTGACCATCTGGCGGGCCAATACCCGTCGGGGATAGCGAGGAATGCTTCGGTGAAACCCTACCCTCCGACACATGGGTACATGAGGAGCACGGGTTGGTTTTTAGTCAATAAGAGTCTGACAGTCCCCTTCGTCCTTCCCCCCCAGGGCGAAGGGTCTCCATAAGGATTTTCCAATACGACACCAAGAAAAAAGGGCGTGTAGATTTAAAAGCTTCGCTCTCATGATCTGATAACTTTTTGATAGTGCGAGTCATATGGTCTAGTCTTGGCAACATTTTAAATGAAAATGTTTTTGGTGGGATTCGTTTATCTATGAATTACGGAATATGGAGCACTAGATGAGCCCGCGGTTACACCCGCGTTTTATGGCTACAGCTCCACTACCGTGGCTCATAGCGTGATGTTGTATAGCCTATAGCCTTCCGCGATAAATGGCCTATCTAGCACTGAAAAAATTTTCAAATTGGCCCAGTAGTTCCTGAGATTAGCGGGTTCTAGCACTCAAATCTTCAGCTTTATAGTTTAAAAGATGAAGTGTAACATTTTTGATAATAGTTACTAGCTGTTGCCTGTATTTTTGTAATGCCTATGTGGTAAAAGGAATACACTGACAAAATTTTATGTTTCTGTCTTCAGTCAGAATATCTCTTTATATACAATACAGATGCAATGATCACACTAGACTTGCAAGACGGGATAAATAAGCTCAAAATTAGTAGTTCAATAGGCCCAGATAGTATGCCACCCACACTTCTCAAAAAAGAAAATCATTTACTTCTCCTCTATGCCATATATTTAATTTATCGTTGAAAACAAGTCAGTATCCTCTTCAATGGAAAATATCACGTAGAGCACCTACATATATACCTTAAACATCTAAGAAAGACGCTGTTGAAGATTACTACGGACTATTGCAATTTTATCCTCACCTGCAAAAGTATTCGAAAATGTGCTTAAACATATATGCTTATACTTATACACAAGTAGAAAAACATCTAAGTAATCCTCAACATGGTTTTAGGCGTAGGAGATCCGTCGAAACTGACTTGTTAACCTTGACCAAATATATTTCAGCACAACTTGGCAAACGGCAACAGGTAGACGTGCTGTACTTCGATTTTTGAAAAGCTTTTGACCGAGTCAATAATGATATCTTACTCACGAAGCTTAATGCCATAGGTTTCTGCGCCAACCTACTACGTCAATTAGCTGATTATCTCTGTGATTGCCAGCAATATGTGCGACTAGGGATTTATGAGTCCAGCAGTTACCACACTCGATCAGGCGTGAGTCAAGGGTCAATTCTTGGTCCCTTATTGGTCCTGTTGATGATCAACGATCTGTCCGCTGTTCCTCAACATGCAAAATGTCTTTTGTATTCCGATGATCTGAAACTCTACGCTTCTGTTACTACTGTATCGGATTGTGAAGCCATTCAGAGAGACATAGATCTAATTTATAATTGGGGAGTTACCAATAAAATGGAAATAAATCATCTAGTGTTTTGAAAGTTTTGTCATGACTTTGCTCGAAAGCAGCATCCAATCAATTTTGAATACAAAATAAATGGCTGCATTGTAATTAAATCTTCAACAAGGAAGGACTTTAGTTGACATTTCATGATCATATTAACACCGTTGCTAAAGAGTCCTTCAAAAGGTTGGGGTTTGCTCTAAGGAACTCACGAGAATTTCAGAACGAGCATGTCGTAAGACTTATAAACAATACGCTTGTCAGAAGCAAGTTGGAGGCAAGCTCATGCATCTGGAATCCACACGAGGTTTCTTTTGCTCTTTTACTCAAAAAGGTTCAGAAAAGATTCCTGAGTTTCCTCTATAAAGCCACTCTTAGTTATTATCCATATTTCTATCCAACCAAATATTTGACAGGGTGTTTAGGATATAAGACACCAGAAGAGCATTTGATCAACTTTGTATTATGCTTAAAATATGCAGAGGGATAACTGATGATCCTGATCTCCATATATAGGATCCGGATCTCCAATAGGATGCGGTTATATGTTCCAAATAACTACCTTCGCGCTCGAAAGCATCACCTACTATCTGTGCCTGTGTGTCGCACTGTGGCTCGCGCATCATCTCCAATACCTCGCGTCATGTCCAAGTTCAATAGAAACTGTGATTTATTTACAGACGATTTTAATACTGTTAAGATAGTATGTTTAAATTATTGTGAAAGTTTAAAAAGTTACATTTTTGTTACTTTTTTATTCTTGTTTGCCTTGTTTGTTGTGTGTTTTATTCTGTGATATACTGCTCCTTTGTTTTTTTATATATCAAAGTAATGTGTATAGTGTTTGTATAATGTTAATGTAATTGGTTTACGAAAGCGTGTTAGCATAAATAAATAAATAAGTACACAAATTGCTTTGTCTTTTTGACGTTCGGTTAATACACAATAAATAAATAATATAATAACAAATCTTATGATAGGCTAGTATCCAGACAGAGTCTTTGCATAGTTGGTTTGATACCTACTCGTACAAGCTGTTGGAAGAAGCCTGCGTACCTATTCTAATCACGTCGGGCTTACCATTGTAGGAAGTTCGGGCATTCAGTCTGTGTAATTTCTGAGGTACAACTGGTATACAATTTACTACAAAAGTCATACAGTCTTGCGTAGCTCCCAATTTTGTGTCACAATAGCATTGTGAGTCAATAGGAGCATTTGCTCTACTATACCACGCTAACCTGTCGGGTTAGTTTAGCGTTTCATGTCGAGGCATCCGTCTCTTTTTAAGATACTATTTGCTTGTGTATTTGCCATATAGTCACCTTTTACAACCAGGACATTTCTTCTTCTTAACGAATTAAAGACACCTATTAAAAATCGGTCGCCAGTTATCATTAAGGAGGTTGTCGGTATGCGATTACGTAATTACTGTGCCTATGTTTGAAAGAAATGTGTTCACTGAAATTTTTGCCAACTTTAGACCGAGCAGAAAGTTAGAAGCGTCCCTATAAATATTGCTTAAACCTTACATCAAAAATAATTTAAGGTTGTATACAGCTATATATATCTAAAATACTTAAAAAAGAAAAGGAAACGTTAACGATATATATGCGGAAGCCATTGTAGAAATTTCATTCAAATTTTATTTAGATACAGTCATCCGGGATAAACCGATCATCCCGGATACAAAGGTTTACTGGAACGGATGAATATTGTAGAGCCATATTGGAAAGGATTATATCGCTGATGTCCACAAATAAAATTCGTTTGATACGATAATGCGGCTGGATTCCCGCCATAAGGGTTGTTTTATACTATCCTTATTATATTTCAATCGATGAATTCCTTCAGCACATGGAAAGTTCCACAAATGAACTCTTAAGGTGCCGATAGACTTGAGCGTTCACTTGTAAGAGAACATATTTTAAATTTGTCATGCAAAAAGCCAAACATCGCTACGAACATTTTCATGCTCTTTTTAGCAAACGGTCTAGTTGGCAAAAAGCTGTCCTTTCACTAGAATACTCGCCAGAACGCTTGATAGAATTTTCACTAATAAAACATTGGCAAGATTGCGAATGTTCGAGTTTCGCAGATCCTTTCGGTAAACCTATAACCTACACAATGTTTAAACTTATATACAACGACGTATTAAAATGGTTGTATACCTGAACGTTGCAAGTTTGAGCGAATTTTAATTTATAAAGACCATAGTAGAAAAACTGGTATACCGCGAGGAACTTTACAAATTTTCGAACCAATAGGCACAAAATACACCGCGAATCGAAACAATACGGTCAGTGTGTTTTCCCATGTAGTCTCAATTCGGTTATATTTTTTGGGTCCGCTACCTCTATGCTATGTTTTTTTTTGTTGTAAAGGACATATTTACCTACTTCCCATTCGGTCTTATACAGGTTTAAGAGACGAAATATAAAGTCCATTATTCTGTTTATATACGATTACAAGCCAGGTAATAATTTTATATACGAGACTAATAGTAACGATCTTGAATGGAATAGTTTTAGTGCCAGTAAATATTATTTTTTGGTAGTGTGTCATATTTGGCATGAAATATGGCCCACATACTTCTAGTGCCAAGAATTTATTCAGATGAATGATTTAGAAAAGTCTGCTGATTGAAGACCAAAATTTTACTCTTGAATGTCTTGGCTGCAACTGGGATAACGCTAGGACGATGATGAGTGTGGACGTACCAATAACACGTTCAGCGCAGGATAGGGTCAAAATATTTGGAATTTGTATGAGACGAATTTTATTCTATAAACATGATTAAAATATAATTAAGACAATGATTTTATTATAATGTGGCGAAGATACATCCGAAGTAACAGCCTTGAAACGCAATTGGTGATCAATTTTTACAAGTTTTTCGTCTAAACGTATCACAGTTTCTAGCCAAGTAATTAAAAATAAAAAAAAAACAGAATATTAATATCAAACTTATAAAGTTTAATTCATAACATATTTTTTTGGAATCACGACATAATGCCGTAAACGTATTCATAAAACCCACAAACAAAACTTATAATATGAGTCTAGATTTCGACACTTCGTTGGCATAACGCCACAGAGCCTAGGTCATCTGTAAATTCATCACAAATCCATCTTCATCTTTGTATTACTTGGACGTGGGTGGTGGTGTTATTAAAAGAAAATATAGGCAAAAGTCATTCCAGTCTTTTACAAATTTACATCTAGACCAATGATCAGATTTGGATAAAATCAGACTTTTTAAAATATTTGTTAAATCGTGGCTATATCGAAAAAGTGCCCATTTCAACAAATAATCGAGCATTATGAAATGGGCAATTTCATGAAATAACCACGACACAAACATAGGTATATATTAGACGTCCTACGTTCCTATACGTGATGACTTGTTATTGGCTTTATGTATACCATTCTGTATAAATAAAGCCAATAACAAGTCATCACGTATTATGTATATTTTAGCTGTAAGTCATCCATGTAACTTAAATAAAAAAAAGTAATTGAACTAATGGAATGTTCTAGATCCGATTAGTCCAACCAAGTTGCAGCGTTCTACAAGATTTCAATTGGTTACCTTACCTTTCTTTCTTAAGCCACTCGAAGTCGAAGCAAAAGTCGCAAAGTCGTTTCTAACTGGTGTCAAGCGAAGACCACAATCTTGTTACAACAGTTCGCTTCACTTGTTATCCACCAAGTCAAAACTCGCAACATTTTATCTTCGAGCGAGATGCTAAAACAAAATTATTTTCTTAAACTCTTCTTTAGAGTAAGTGGCTTTTTATTTTTTGCGTGGAAAGTTAGGTTACATGATATCTACTTTTTTGCATTTCAAGAATTATTCTTTATGGCTTCTTCAAAATAATATGGGTTTATACTAGATTTATTTATATTTCCATAGATGATTTTCTTCCCTTTTATTTTGCTGTTTTTATGAAGTGTCATTGCGTTTTAAATTTTTGAAAGTTGTATACCAAACTATGTCTAGATTCCATATAATATGGCCACAGTGTAATCTGTGGTATGGCCAAGGGTCTGACTAACGCACTACGTGCGACTATCACATCTCTGATGCTATTACCACGCAGTCTAGAAATGATGCCGGATTAAACAGTCGTAAAACAAATAATTACTGGTAAAACAGTGAAAAGTTTTAAGCTAAAGATTAACGGTTCAAAATTATAATGGCAATACGAATTTAATATTTTAAGGGACCGCCTATAGCTTGCTTACGCGTGCGGCACCCTTGAAGTTATTCCGCGTGTAGAGTAACCTCTTAGCTGCCGCGTGCGTCCCTCTACAAAACCACACACTGTAGGAAGAAGCCGTTTTATCATTGTAACACGAAGTATTTTTGGTTCGAGTTCGAGTTTGGTTGTAATTATTTTCAAGTCTAAGTATTATTTGTTCGATATTGAAAGCTTGTAAAGTCCCTTACGATTTAGTGAGCATTGGTTGATAAATTTTCTTATTAAAAATCCCGCCTACAGTAGAAGCATTGTTATGACCTTTAAGAAAAGAATCTTTAAAGAAGGTATTTGGCTTAATTTAATATAGTTTTTTACACGCAAAAGCTTACTACAAAATGCGGTAAACTTTTACTCGGATCATGCAATACTGCTGAGTTGTTATAAGTATAAACTTTTATGTGACTTAATTCCAGAATGTTAATTTTTGGGCTCACGACTTTAAATAGATAGAGACAAGATTGTACTAGCATGGCTTCCTATATCATAGCTTAGCTTCTTCTGTATATCCCGTCTACCGTCCCTTCTGTAGTGATTGGTAGCGCTAGCGCACTTAGCTTGACTTGGCTTGCCGTTTGTAATAGATCGACAAAGTTCAGCAACACTTGCCCTGGTCGCCAATTGGATGGGTGACCGCGCGTGATATTATATCAGAGTGCTACCGTGCTTCGGCAGCCACGTAAAGCTGTCGCTCCCGGTTGAGTCTTAGGATAAGTAGGTTCTCTGCACACTCAAAAGAAAGAAAGAAAGTATGGTAATCATTCACTACCATAGCATGATGTGCCACGCGCGATCCCGCCAGGATTCGATCCACTGAGGCTCCAAACATCCAAACTGTCTCACATTATTAAAATTTCTTCCTGAGAGGCACCCGTAAGCATACCCACTTCCTCAGTTTGACGGTATTTCTGTTTGCAGTCTCATTTATTCTCATGTATTAGCAACGTTACATGAATAACTCATTGATCATAAAACCCGCGTCTATGAAATCCTGTCGTTATTTATCTATTTTTAAACACTTTAATAACCCATTATGTAAATTATAACTGTAATTTCCAAAACGGTTTCCTTAATTAATGCTTTTTGAATGTCGTTTAAGAATTTTAGCGCGACTGGCAAGGTTCCAATGTGCGGCCAACGCATGCCAGAATGTTTCCAGTAACAATAATTTTACGCACATGATCAGTTGTTCATTTTGCGTTGAAAGAAATGTAAACAACTGTTTTATGTAATAATGTATTCCCTTGATATTTATTGTTTTAATGTTGTTGTGGTGAATCATTAATACATTAAGTTTTATAAATGGGTGCCTGTATTTATTTACTTTTGTCGCCGTTCAGAGCATAATGACAGCTGGGGTGATCGAACGACCGGTCAGTCCAAATATCCATGTGAAAGAACAATATTTAAACGCACGAACACAATTTGCTAAAAAAGTGGGTCTCAATCACGGAATCACTAAATAAACTTGCTGAAATACTTACTGAATGCATTGTAGTTTCTGCATGGCTGACACCAGCTGCGGTTATGGGATAACTCAGTCATTGTGTTTCTCCATCCTTTTAAAAATGGACCTATAACAGCATCATCGTTGTCCTAGCGTCATCTCAGTTGTATCCAACACTTCTGCTTGGAGCCCGGGGTTCGCTTACTAGTCTAACCAGATTTGACAGAATATCAACTTTTACACAGAGCAATTGCCGTCTGACTTCCGCAACTCCAAGGGATGACATACACCGTGGTTTAGACTAGTATCAGTTTATCATGGCAGCCGGGACCGACAGTTCAACGTGGTCTCCGAGGCGCAGGGCAAGCGATAATTAACAATCAAGTATGCACATAAATTCAAAAAGAAAAATTGACCTGTAGCATAAATATCCGTAAACACGTTCGCGTTGAATCCCATTTGGAGCATACTAATAAGGCGAAAATCCCTTGACGGTACATGCCCCATGTCCTCCGAATTCGGCTTTTACTATCAATTATTCATAACACAAGATAGAGAGGCATAAAAGTTGCGATGTCATATGTCGCGTATCCATTAGCCAACCTTTTTCAAAGCTCTGAATACGTTTAGCTGGGACTGAAAGTCAAATCTTGTTTGTCCATCAATCGACAGACCTTGGACAGACCTTATCGCGTGATCAAGGAAATATAAATGAAAATAGACTTCTATTATTTATTTATATTGCGTATCTTCTACTCACTCAAATTGCTACGAAAATAACCTTACAGTGCCGGCTTTATGCTCTTATTACTCAATGTTATAGTGCCTTTTATATTGATATTATAATTAATTTTAATGCTTAAATTGAAGAAACGTGTTCTGTGTAATTTTATTCATGTCATAAAGGTTACATGGTCATACTACACATTATGTACTCACTAATGAAGTTTAATACTGAATGAAAATATGACGTTATATGTCTTTATACACTTCTTTGGTTTTTCACTGACCTGTTCATTTTGCTGCTATAAAGGCCCTAATAACAAGACAATCTTTAAAAGCAATATCCAAATGACTACAGAGTATATTCAACCGCTCAAACTTCAAAGCCTTCGTATGCTTTCGTAAGCTAGTAAGATGTGCGTTTTGCGCTCGTCAGTTGTTAGTGTAACTCGCATTCAAACGGGCTTTGTGATCATTGCGTCGTAATACCGTGAGCAGAGGCGTGTTTTCGATGCGTTTAGATGTGCTTTATGTCGGGATATCTTTTTATGTAGAGTAACTCATGAACATAATTGAATAACATACATTGCTCTATTTAAGATATAGAAAGCAGCAACTTTTAATATACGACTTTAAGGAAATATTGTATTAAGGAAATTTTGCGATGGACGATATTAACGAATAAAAAGTCCATATTCGTCCTACATTTACGTATGTTTATTTAGTTCTCATCTGGACATACTCGAATAAAACTTTTATGGTAGTTTATGTGAAAGTCAAAATCCGGATGTCATTCGTATACCTCTGAGTGTCTGTATAATGGTCTTTCCGCTAGGTTATCGCAAAGTCTAGCTATCTAGTCTATTCGTTTAATCGCGAATAGTGAACAACGACGAACAAAACTATGAAGCTTCCTTACGATGGAACCCGGAAAATGGAAATACTTAATTAAAAACGGGCTTACCTACCGGCAATAATGGTCGTAAAAAGTACTTGTTGAGTTTTTAATTTCAAGTTTCGCCTGTGTTTGAGATCCGATGCTCGAAAACTTTCCTCAAAGATGTCGAGTTTACCACATATATTTTCATCTTAGGTAATTTTTAAAAGTTTTAACAGAATATTTTTTTGACAGTTCAAGGTTATGCCGTATTACTCAGATAATAATATATGCAAGGTTGGGCTGGTTCGATGTTAACAAAGAAAATAACCATAAACAGTGGCCCTTTTTATATTGCTGATTGCTGTACGGACAATTAATGAGAGAAAAAGCAAGATGATATTTTGCTTTGTAAGTGATGGTTGAGGCGCGTTAACATAAAAACGTGTCAACTAAAACTAGGTAGAAAATTAAGTGCAACAAAATTTGACAGTCTTCATTCCCACCTCTTTCTGGTCTTATCAGATGGATAAAGAAAGTAACAGATTAGATTTCCTTTAGTCAGATACACCAGGATTGCCAACATTATACTCAAGCTGAGCGATTCTATCCAATTAATGTGATCCTGTTAGAAGATCATTTTCTCTTTCAACTTAGTTTCTTATCACATCTCTAGAGGATACACAAACTAACTGTTTATAAACTATTCCATACTGCCTTAAGGTTAGAACCTGATGTACGTAGTACAAGTAATAACGATACTAGAAACTTGATTTTTGGGTATTATACGCGCTATACATCAGCGCTTTTTAGTGCTACTTCTCCGCATCTGTGGCTCATAGCGTGAAGTTATGTAACCTGTAGCCTTCCTCGATAAATAGGCTGGCTATCATCCTCCTAGCGTTATCCCAGTTAGAACCCGGGGTCCTCTGTCTAGTCTAACCGGGTTTGACGTAATACATATTAGCTTTTCCATAGAGCGACTGCCTGTCTGACCTTCGCAACCCAAAGGGAAAGCTATATTCTATGGTTTAGACTAGTGTCAGTTTTATTCAAGGTACTGACTCCTTATAATAACAGTCAAAGATCTTCATGACAGCCGGGACCGACGGCTTAACGTGCTCTCCGAAGCATGGGGCAAGTGATAATTTACAATTCAATACGCACATAACTCCGTAAAGTCATTGGTGCGCAATTTATTGTCGAGACAAAAATAATTATGAGAAAGACATAAACGACACGATAGGGTCGGTTGTTACCTGGATGAACAATAACAATTTAAAAATTAACCTACTCAAAACTAATATTATGTTCTTTAGCCAGCGCCTCGCTCCACCTAAGCTTAACATCAACCATGAGGGTACAAACATTAGTAATGTAGAAATAACTAAATTCCTAGGTTTAATCGTAGACAAAAACCTTAATTGGAAAGAGCACACTGAACAACTCAGTAAAAAGTTGAGTTCATCGGCATACGCTCTCTATAAACTTGCACCCGTCATCAACAGAGAGGCTCTTATCACCGCGTATCATGGTATTGTAGGCTCCATTTTGAGATTCGGCATCATGTTCTGGGGGAATTCAACTAACAAAGAAATTGTCTTTAAATCTCAGAAAAGATGCATAAGAGCTATGTTTGGCTTAAGACCAACAGAAAGCTGTAAGCCCTACTTTACCCAATTTAAAATTTTAACTGTCCCCTCGCTTTACATTTATGAGGCAGCTATATTTGTAAAGACAAATCCACATTTATTTAAAAAATTATCAGATGTCAATAACCGAAATCAGCGTGACAAAGACCGACTCTGTATAGTACACTCCAGGACAATGTTAATGCACAAGAGCATACTTTGTATGGCACCTGAGCTGTACAATAAAATACCTCAGCAAATGAAAAACATGAATACCGCACTTTTTAAAAGACATTTTAAATTATATCTTGTGAATAAATGCTACTACGACATAAATGAATATCTATCTGACAATACTTAATTAAATAATTATTTTTAGTTATATAGTTCTCCATTGGACCGTAATTATGACATTCCTTTTCATGCCTAAATAGTAAGGTAGTTTTTAATAAATACGCTAGTACGATAATATGTATTCTATTATTGTGAATTCAATTGTATAATTAATATTGACATATTGTACATTATATTATTATCATCTTTATTTCCTATTTTTCAAATTAAAATTACATTTTTAAATATATCATTCACTAAAAAAAAAAACACATTTAAAAATATAAAATTAACCGTGGGGTCCCACCAGCATCGGGCACAGGGTCCAAGCTGCCAGTGGTTAGGGCTCCAGAGACAGGAACTTCCTCACAATACGTGCCGTGTCGAGAAGAACTGCCTTTTGCATCAGACCCTTGACCCAAGCACCCAACGCGAGCCTCTTAAGGTGACGATCGAGGCTCTTGGCTATTAGACCATTAACCGTCACAACTATCGGCACAATAATTGCCGAGTCCACATCCCACATGTCGACAATCTCGTGAGCCAAGTCCAGATATTTAATCTGTTTGTCTTTCTCGGCTTTCACGAGATTCTCGTCATGGGGAATGGTGACGTCAACAATTATTGCGAGGCGCTCTGATCGATCTATCACCACAATATCAGGTTTGTTGGCTACAACAGTCCTGTCTGTGACGATAGATCGATCCCAGTACAATGTGGCATGGCCATTTTCGAGAACTGGCTCTGCCACATATCTGTAGTACGGTACCTCGATGTCTACAAGTTTGTATTTCAGAGCAAGTTGCTGGTGAATGATTCTGGCTACTTGGTTGTGTCTGTGCAAGTACTCGCCGTTAGCAAGACGTGAACAACCGGAAACAATATGCCTGAGGGATTCACCAGGCTGGTGACACGCACGGCAAATATCGGTAGTGCCATCCCTCAGGATATATTTCCGGTAGTTATTCGTCTTGATAACTTCGTCAGCAATTGCACAAACAAACCCTTCGGTTTCCCCAAAGAGGTCACCGAAGCGTAGCCAGTTCACCGAGGCTAATAAGTCTACATCGGGTCCATACAGAGCCCGATGGAACCTGCCATGAAGCTCCTTGCTCTGCCACACACGCTTGCGATCATCAGTACTGAGTACTACAGGTATGCGCCAGTTCTCCTTAGCCAACTTGAGCTTGTTCATTGTCCACTGCGACAACATCTCGATGCATGTCCACGTTCGCCCGGAGAAAATATTCTCTGAGATTGCACACCTCGCGGTTGTGTAGGGTCTTGACATTCAGAAAGCCACGACCCCCACACTTCCGCGGGATGTACAACCTCATCACGGATGAACGTGGATGATGCATACGATATGCCGTCAACAATGTGCGGACTCTTCTGTCCAGGGCGTCCAATTCAGACTGAGTCCACTTGAGTATGCCAAAGGAGTATACAAGAAGTGGCATGACCCAACCGTTGCAAGCACGAACCTTGTTGCCACCTGATAAAAGACTTTTCAGTACTTTATTCAGGCGGCCAAAGAAACGCTCTTGCAACGATTGCTTCATGACGGCTTCATTGATACTTAAAGCCTGTGACATACCCAAGTACTTATAGGTATCAGTCAAGAGAAGCGTTCTTAGGTTAATGGAATCTGAGAGTTGGATCCCTTCAGATTCCACCATCCTTCCCTGCTTCACATGAATGACAGCACATTTATCCACACCGAACTCCATATTGATTGACTTACTAAAGTTTTGGGTTACTTTTAGTAAATCTATCAATTGGGCATCAGAGTGGGCAAATAACTTCAGGTCATCCATGAAAAACAGGTGAGATATGACCTGACCACTTCTCTTTAACCTGTAGCCTAACCTTGAACCCTCCAGTAAAGTACTGAGAGGGTTCATGGCTAGGCAAAACCAAAGGGGACTCAGACTGTCGCCCTGAAAAATTCCCCGCTCAATTTTAATACGTTCGCCGTCCTCCTGGATCCTTCGGCATCCTGGATAGCAAAGAGTCGTATTCCATTGCCCCATACATGACTTTAAGAAGGTGCGTAGAGTTGTATTTACTTTATACAACTCCAACACCCTCAAAAGCCATGTATGCGGCACGGAGTCATACGCTTTCTTATAATCTATCCAACATGCCGCCAGATCCTTTCGGTTACGGCGAACTTGTTGGCTAATGGCCATGTCAATGAGGAGGAGCTCCTTAGTACCACGAGCCCCCCTCCTACATCCATTCTGAGAGGCTGACATAATTAAGTTGTCTACGACATGTTTAGCTATTTTAGCTCTCAGAATAGATGTAAGAAGTTTATAGACCGATGGTAAACACGTAATCGGTCTATAATTGCCGGGCTCGCTAGTACTGCCAGTCTTATGGAGCAGGTGGGTAATTCCAGTCGTCATAAAGGTTGGCAACGATCCAGATTCCAAGGCTGATTGGAATTGAGATGCCAAACGTTCATGCGAACTACGTAGCCATTTCAGCCAGAAATTGTGCAGTCCGTCCAATCCTGGAGATTTCCAATTAGATAATGGACGGACTGCTTGTGAAACGTCCTGGCTAGAAATGGCCACGCATTCCATCAGATGCATCGACCAGATGCTACGCCAGAACATGCCTGTGGCGTCCGCATCTGGCCGCTGCACATTAGTCACACATTGATCTGGTCGTTCCCAACTTCTATATACCCAACTTTGGTCCCTCTGGAATGCACTATTAATGATGTACCGGTCCACACGTTTCATATTATTATTATTATTTTATTTATTTATTTTGTATTGAATTGATTGTAATTTATTTTAATGATATGGTTATGATTTATATTTCCAACTTATATTTAACTGGCATGAATATATCCCATTTGTTGACGTATTTCAATAATTTGTCAATGTCATTAATGAACATTTATATAGCTTATTTAATATTATGGTAGAATAAATGTACCTAATTATTGTATGCCTAAATGGCGGGACATAGCATGTTCAAATAACCAAAAATTCCAACTTATGTACCTATGTTACACAATAAATATTTTGAATTTGAAAAAAAAAATTTTGAATTTGAATTTGAAAAATTTGCGCGCCGTGGATTCGATTCCAATACCCTCTGCACAGCAGTCTGTTGGTATATCCACTAAGCTATCGCTACCTGGGTTATAAAGCTAAATAGGCTGGCTATCCAACACAAAAATAATTATTTAAATCGAACCAGTAATTCCTGAATTCCTGAGATTGGCGCGTTCAACCACACAAACAAACTCTTCAGCTTTATAATATTAATATATGATATACTAAAATCCTTAAGCCTGAAGAGGCTGAAATTTGTCGAAATGCCGACGTTTTCTAAACTACTGACTACCTTAACATTTTTCACAGCAACAAAGACTTCACAGTATAATATCTGTGCCATGTAGAGTGCTATTATCAATATTGACAGTAAAAATGGAAAATATACTTTTAACATTAATTGATGAAGCCATTATTTTGGCATGTTTAAACAGAAGAAACGTATATCATTTATTTTACATACAAGAAACATCTCTATTGGTTCCAACAAAACACGCAGCTTAAGAATGTCGGTTTCCAATTTCTGGTTGAATTATCACGAGTTCAGATCAATCGTGATACGGAAAACTCATTGAATGTTTGAAGCACACACGCCTCACGCATGGAGTAACCTTCTCCGTTTGAAATGGGATGATTGCTTATATGCTTTTATAAATAAAAAGTAAAATCTGTCGTGCTTGTTACTTGTTAAGATATTTATTTACAGGACTTTTCTGTTTCTATAGTTTACCTAATATATTATCTGTGGTTTCTATATTGTTTTAAAATGGTGTGTGTCTTTTGCAGTTCTTTTGTTAGCCATTCAGAAATATGGTAATTTTTTTTTAGACTCACTTCTGTATCCCCGAAGGGGTAGTCAGAGGCGTTATATTACACCAACATTGCGCTATGATTTTTTAGGTCGCACGTTATAGGAGGCGAGCCTATTGCCGTTACCGGGCACATCACCCGACTCCGAGCTGCTACTGAGAATTTGGTAAACCCAGTAACACTTTTGCCCGACCCGGGCATCGAACGGGAACCTCCGATCAGCAGTCGCATACGCTATCCACTGGACATTATTTAATAGCTTTTAACAACTACCTATGAAATGTGCTCTTAAATTCATAATCAAATGTTGTTAAACAAAACGTGTGAATACACTTTATCAGATTTATAAAAAAATACCACAAACATTTTAGTGTTCATGGTCATTTTATGTCGTAGGTGATAAACGGATGGTTAACCATTACGCCCATGTATAGTCGCCACAGAGTAGTCACAAGAACAAGTAGGTACGTTGCATAAGACCTGGATGGGAAGGGGATGGGGCCGCGCCGCAATAAACGCAACAGTAACACATATATTGTTACTTTTCGTCGGTATTCTGTTAGAGAGTAATACTTCCTCGGTCGAGTCGTTTCATTGACGATGAAGATTGTAGTAGTAGAGTCTTGCTGATTTCAGCATGAATGGGCCGGCTCGACCGGGGAAGCACTACCCTCTCACAGAAAATCGTCGTAAAGTAACAGTATCTAAACTGTTGCGTTTCGGTTGGTGAGTGAGAGTGCCGGAGGCCCTGGCCCATATTCCTTCTCCCATCCCACTCCTTATCCTATCCCTTTTCCCAACCCTAAGGGGCGGCAACGCACTTGTGACTCCTGTGGTGTTGCTTGTGTCCATGGGCGGCGGTAATTGCTTACCATCAGGCAATCCGTCTGCTCGTTTGCCGCCTATTACTATAAAAAAAAAGTTAGCAAAGCAAGGCCATGCCAAGTAGGTAACCTAAAAATTATCTAAGCATTACATATTATAAATACGTATTATTATTTGCAATTTCTGTCAAAACGCTTCTACAGAAAATGGCTATCTCGAGTAAATAAAGTTAAGACTCATATGCCGTATTGAAGAAAATTAGAAATGTCAAGATACACTCATATTATCTAGACATGTCAAGAAATGTCAAGTAAAAAACTAAGTAAAAAATTAATAAATAATAATAAATAATTTGAAAACTGGGCTTCTATTCGTGCTTAAAATTTACTTAATAATATTAATAACATAATGAACACAGTTTGCCTAACCAGCGGAAGACATATACCATCATAAATCTGTAAAACCCAAGAAGCCCCCCCCCACCTAAGAAGCACCCGCTGTCAACGTTTGATAAAATATAATAAATTTTGCCTACAATATAAGAACTGTTCCTGCAAATAAAAGCAATAAACCACCCACAAATGGATACTTCGTCAGGCCCACTGCCGCAGCATGGCTGGCACACGCATGGCTGAGTGTGAGTTGGCGTACAGAAGTGAGAACATAGCAGACAATGGGTTAAAAGCTATCATTGAGTCTGAAAACAAATTATTATTGTTTATAGCACTTTTAAAAGAAATTCCAGTGACATTGACAGTTTGTACATATTATTTATGATACAATGTTTGTTTATATTATTATCTTAAAGTAAGGATTTTATTGTGTTATTTATGTAAATATTGTGTGTATGGAAGATTACTATGACGCTGGCGATACGGGAGTTAGTGTCAGTCAACCTACCACATCGCTGACTGGTCTGGTGCGCTGTCCGGACTGTTCTCAGGACCGATTTTTCAAAGGTAAGCGGGGCTTGAAAGTACATTTTGGCAAAGTACATAAATCCCAAAATGTGCTTTCTGGCCCTTCAATATCTTCACCACCTATATCAGGAGACAACAACCAAATTCCTTTTTGGCAAACTCTATCTAAATTAAAACATTCGGTTCCTATAGTCAAAAGAGTTCCCCGTGGGGCAAGACCATCAGTGTCCAAAAAATTGGCTGAATGCATTGGTCTTGTCTTAAGGGAGAACTCAAAAGCGGCCTGGGAGCAATTATTGACTTTCCCTTATAGGATTCTACATGTTGATAAAAATCAGGCTGGCAAAAATTCATTAACATCTCAAATTAAATATAATTGTCAAATTTCGGCCAACACTTTAGACCCTAAATTCACTTCAAATAAGCATAAATCTCTGTATCAATATGTGGAATCTAAATTGAGGGAAGGCGACATACGGGGCGCGTCTAGACTCTTATTCAGCAGTGATGTGGTGGCGCCTTGCTCTCCAGATACGCTTGCGGGTCTGAAGAGCAAGCATCCAGCGCCAATTAATGACCTTTCCTTTCCTGAAGCTCCCGACAGTGAATCAGAACATCTGATCACCACGGCCAAGGACGTCTTAGCAGCGGTTTGCTCCTTCCGAAGTGGCTCGGCAGGTGGCCTCGATGCCTTGACACCACAGCATCTAAAAGATCTTGTGTGTGCAAGTGCTGGGGTGGCTGGCGATACACTTCTGAAGGAGTTGACTGCGCTAGTAAATATGATGCTCTCCGGTAATGTGGACGATGCTATCATTGATATCTTGTATGGGGCCAACCTGTGCGCCCTTAACAAGAGAGATGGTGGCATCCGTCCCATTGCCGTGGGTTGCACTTATCGGCGTATAGCAGCTAAGGTATGCTGTAAATTTTACAGCAGGGAGCTATCTGATAAATTCCAACCTCTCCAACTAGGTTTTGGTTCAAAGGGAGGTTGTGAGGCTGCTATACATGCCCTTTCGACGTATCTTGGAAGTGGTGATGGGGAGGTCATTCTGAAGGTTGACTTGAAGAACGCCTTCAATTCAGTGAATAGGGACACTTTGTTGGCACAGGCAAAATTAGAAACCCCTAAAATTTATAAATATCTTTGGCAATGTTACAGGTATCCCACAAAATTACTATATCAGGACAATCTTTTGGAATCTGCAGTTGGATGCCAACAAGGTGACCCTCTTGGACCAGTCATTTTTAGCTTAGCTATACAACCCATTATTCGGCAAATAAATTCTAAATTTAATGTATGGTATTTAGACGACGGAACCCTAGGAGGAGATCTAGACATTGTTTTACAAGATTTAGCTTTTATTAAAAATAAATTCGCTTCTATTGGCTTGGAACTAAATTCTAGTAAGTGTGAATTGTTTATAAATACAACAGACTCTACAAAAAAACTTTCGATAGTATCTAAATTTAATCATTTGGCACCAAACATCAAAATTATTGAAAAGAGTTCATTTCGCCTCCTAGGTTCGCCCGTATTTGAAGAAGCTTTTGATTCTTTCTTGGAAGAAAAAATACAAAATTTTTGTGAAATTTCAGATCGTTTATTCAAAATTAATATACATTCGGCTTATACTATTATTCGATATTGCCTTTTCGTCCCAAAATTTACTCATGCCTTAAGATCATCGCAACTTTGGAAAAAAATAACACTATTAGGACAAATCGACCAAATTATACAAGTTACTTTAAAAAAAATATTAAATGTGGACTTGGACGACCGAGCCTGGCTACAAGCATCTTTACCCATACGTTTGGGTGGGCTCGGCGTTCGCAAAATTTCCAGTGTCAGTTTACCGGCGTTCCTGTCTTCGGTTCACAGCACGGAAGAGTTAACTAGGAAAATATTATCACCTACACTAGTTAACTCAGAAGTGCTGTGCAAAACCGAAGCTATAAACGCCTGGAAAATGGCTTGTCCAAACACTGATTTGCCCACCAACCTATTCTCCCAAAGACAGTGGGACGCGCCGCTTTGTAACATTGTGAGGAAAACTCTTTTGGATACATCTTTTAATGTTACAGAGCGTGCTCGTTTGCTGGCTTTGGGGGAATGGGAATCCGGTCTATGGCTTCAGGCACTACCATCGTCTAACACAGGAACCATGTTGGACGATGAGACGTTCCGTATCGCCACTTGTCTCCGTTTAGGTGCTCCGTGTGTTTCTCCGCATCGATGTCATTGTGGAGAAGACGTCGATAGCCTCGGACACCATGGGCTATCCTGCAGCAGAAGCGCTGGTAGGATTCCTCGTCATGCTCACCTAAATGACATAATCCGTCGTGCTCTTGTCGCGTCTGGTGTACCAGCTGTACTTGAACCAAATGGTTTGGTACGCGACGACGGGAAGAGACCTGACGGTATGTCACTGTTGCCATGGAAAATGGGTAGGCCTTTGGTGTGGGACGCAACCTGCGTAGACACCCTCGCGCCATCCCATGTTCCAAGCTCGGGAGGTCATGCTGGCGCTGCTGCTGCATCTGCGGAAACCCTCAAACGGCGCGAATACAGTAATCTAGTAGCTAATTACGTATTTGAGCCGTTTGGGGTGGAAACGCTTGGCTCATGGGGTCCGAGCGCTCGTTCTCTATACCGAGAAATATCTAAACGGTTAGTCGACGTCTCACGTGACCAGAAGGCTGGTTTATTCTTTGCTCAGAGAATCAGCATTGCCATCCAGCGCGGCAATGCTGCCAGCCTTCTGGGCACGTTACCCGATGATATTGATGCGGAGGCATTCTACGACGCCTAAACACACCTGTACATATGTATCTATTTTTACTCTTTATTTTTAGGTTTATGTACATATATATTCTTAGACAGTATGCTTATTTAAGATAGTCATGTATATAGTTATAATTAATCATCTGCAATGTACCTTATAATGAAAATTTAACAAAATTAAAGCTTCTAGGAAATATACATAATAATTAGAAATTATATTGCAAATGTTATAATAGTTTTCATATTTAAGCTTCATATCTCTTTAACAGACTAGGTAATATTATAACGGCAATGATTCACACAAAACCGTGATAGAATATTACTGTATTCATAGGTCTACTACGCTTCGCAACATAATGATAGAAATGCATTCGTCAATACACCGAACGATAGGCCGCGGGCGAAGGCTAATGATGTTGATGTTGTAAACCACATTATTTGCTCTTCATAGCTAATTAACGCTGACATCATCACCTAATTTGCTATGACGTGTTCACTATCAAATGTAGCTTAATTATCAGATACTGCAGCTTTTGTTTGCCACAACAGAATTTAGTTATACTACAATTAATTCATTGCAGCGCAATAATATACAGGGTGTAAGAAGACCCTTAACGAAAACTGAAATCCCATGTTGTACCAATCGGAAGAGAAAGTTTCTCGTAACATCTGAAAGAATTTATCCACGTCAAATACCGTAGAATTACGTAATGCTCGTAATTTTAGATGAACTTCCAAACAAAACATAATAAAAATGGCGTTATATTGATTTTACACAAAGATATGAGAATTAATGAAGAGATGGAACTGAATACGTAGGTAACCTACCTAATGCTTGTCTGCAAGGAAAGCAATCTACATATATGATGAAAATTGCGCTGGTAAAGAAATTTTATTAGAATATACTTAGGCCAATCTACAAAGGCACATCTTTTAGTATTCTGTACCCAAATGGCAAAAAGTCGGAATCCTTATAAATTCGCTATGTCTGTCTGTTTGTCTGTCCGTCCATATGTCACAGCCATTTTATTTCGCTTATATAGCCATGTAGAAATCTGAATTGTAACTTGTTTATTACACCCAAATACACAACAATCGTCATTTACATAACACAAAGATAAATATCCCACGTAGAATTGAATCCACAGCCAGGTTCAGCAGCCAGAGTCATTAAGCGCTAGACCAATACAATCAAATAGAACGGACATGTTAATTTCCTGAACACAATAGCTAATTTATTAGCGAATTACATGACTCAGTGCACTTTGCCGCGAAGCCTTAATAGTGGCACAAATTGTCGAGCAATAGTTCACGATAAACCATTTTAGATATGTCGTATTAATGTTGTTTATTGAGGTGAAAACCAAAACCAGGGGAATCGCATAAATTCTTTGACTTCGAGATTTTTAAACGCTAGTTAGTAGCCCCATATGTATACCTAATCATTAGAATTCAAACTTTTAAAGGAAGATATATGATTGAAAAATATGATGTCTCGCTTAAAACAGGAGCTGACAGTTGCTGTTATTTATATACATATTTTAGAAATAGCGAGAAAATACTCAGCGCAGCGACAAAGCAGTCATTTAATAAACCACTACACCGTCGATGCAATCAAATTAATTCGTAATATGGAATTAATTTGATTATTATTGAGAACTGCCTCGACGGTCTCGCGGCATAAATGTGCGCGTGGGATTGGGAGGCCTCGGCTTCGATTCCCGGGTCGGCAAAGTGTTATTGGGTTTTTCCGTTAGGATATTCTCATTAGCAGCACGGAGTCTGGTAATGTGCCCGGTACGGCAATATGCTCGCCCTCTATTACGTGGGACCTAAAAAATCATGGCGAAATGTGGGTGTAATATTACACCTCTGCCTACCCCTTCGGGGATACAGGCGTGAGTCTATAAATAAAAAAATAAAATATTGAGAACGACCGAAAACGTTTGTGAACGAATACATTTTAGCAAAACTCAGAAGATTGAAAATCACAGCATCCGGTATATTAATACGTACTTGCTATTTTGTATTCATCTTATTCTCCGAGAGAAACACTGTGGAGCAGTTTGTTTACGTAAACATCGTGGAAATAAGATCAGTGTACGTCTGTTGTGAGATAATCTAGATAAGTCGGATATAGTGGAATTTTCATCATAGTATTTGTAATAGGAAGAACTAAATTAAAAAACAGAGCTTGATATTTTTATTGGGCTGGATATCTAAGCAACATTGAAAACGGACCAGAAGATAAATATACGGGTTAGCAAATACCAATATGTCCTTGCCTAATGATTGTCAGGAAAAAAGGGTTATTTCTAATCAATCTGCTTGTGGAAGACCTGGGATACATGTCTGGTGTTCTCCAAGCTTATACTGGACGTATGATGGCTTAAATTATGATCTCGTTGCGGTTCGCATGTTTCTACTGGAAAGCGCCATAACACTTGCACACTCCGGTAATAAAACCCCAAATCTAATCTTCAAACTCACACGTTCATTATATTTTCAACCAACTAGACTGAAGGTATTTTAATATTCATATAAACAGAAGCAGGGTTATAAAACCTTCATTTTGAACGTGACGTCTACGTGTATGAGTAAACAGGATTTTAGTAATTAAAACAATATTTTATAGTCACCTGCCTGTCTCTGATGCTGTTATTGCGAATAGGCGGGGTCGTTACGAGTAATTATTTTCCTCTGTAAGTCGTAAAACATTTTCATGGTGCCCTACAGATTAAAAAAGATACATAGAGCAAGTTAGATTGGTATCGTGGGACATGCTTTAATATAATTTCGGAGGTCAGACCCCAGTTGCTCTGTACATAAACAAGTATTCTGTCAAATCTGATTATACTTGAAAGCGGACCTTGGGGTCGTAACTGAAAATCTAAAATGCAAAAGGGATATTGTCATGATATTGATATTTTTTCTATCTAGAGTGTATTCCAGTGTCGCATAAGACTTCACAAACATGAAAAAACACGGGCATAATCAATTTGAGGATCACAAAGAGTGTTTGGTCATAATAACACCTTGTGTGGTCATTATTATAATATGTATAAATACACTCGGCGCGGTACTACATGAAAACTTAGCTTAATCGACTCTCTTGCAATAAAAATATGATCTACAATAACCTTTATGGGCTAAATAGTAATCAGCACAATATGTACAATAGTAATAATTAATTTCTACCGTTTCCTAAATATAGTACAAGGCCTTTTAATATGCTTAGTTCTTTTTTATTAATAATAGTTCATAATGCTCTACGGCTATGGCTATAAAATTTCAACGGTTTTATCTTTGTAAGTCAGGTGAAAACCTTCAATAAAGGGCAACTTGAAACATAGCATGAGTAGACTGATGCATGTGTTGAATACAATTTAATGTATAAATACCTACCTATCCACACACAGACACACACACAGATGTCATAAGTGTAGTGTGTCGAAGTATCGACAGTTCGGTTAGAAATAAAAATATAAAACAAATGAGGTTAGCTGCCGAAACCTACTCCTCACAAGGATGGCGCTGAGATGACATCAATCCCGCCGCGACCACGGCTGTTGTAAGACGGCCGAAACGTCGGTAAAACATAGGTATTTATACCTTAAATAAATTTAATATCACGAGTAAGACTGCCTCAGTGGTCCAGTGGATAGCGTATGCGACTGCTGATCGGAGGTCCCGGGTTCGATTCCCGGGTCGGGCAATTACTGGATTTTTACGAATACTCAGTAGCATCCTTGAGTCTGGTGATGTGCCCGGTAACGGCAATAGGCTCGCCCTCTATTACGTGGGACCTAAAAATTCATGGCGAAATGTGGGTGTAATATTTACACCTCTGCCTACCCCTTCGGCGATTACAAGCGTGAGTCTATAAATAAATAAAAAAGAGTAAGACCCGATTTCATAAAATTGTATGATATATACAAATCGCGATAGTCTAAAATCGATGACGCCTGTGTATTTTTAAGGAAGTAAACGTTATGGTGTGTGTAATATTTACACCTCTGCCTCCCCCTACAGGGATACAGCATGAGTCTATAAAAAATAAAAAAATAAACTTCATGACGTACATTTGAATGTATCTATCATCATATTCATCATACACAAAAGGGACGACAACCGAATGGTGTGGCACATATATTTTTTTTGATCTTGACTGTCGGTTGTGGGCGATGATTGGAATCGAAAACGTTGAGTATAAATACGAAAGACAAAAAAAAATAAACTTGTCATCGAAGACCATTTAAAAGCGTGGCACCGAAAGACACATACGTCAAACTTAAAGCACACGAAACTTTGAGCCGGGGATTAAATACATAATTTTTTTTGGTGTAAAGCAGCACATACATACTATTTCATTTATAACGTTAGTCTCTAAAAACATTTATTGCGTAATAGGTACAAAACATATATATATACATTGTAATAATTAAATATTAAAGATAAGAGCTAAACATAAAACTAATCTACAATTAAGAAAAAAAAGAACAAAAGAAGAAGAACGAAAACGAAAAAAAATATATAATAATATATATGCTATACTGCGTCCAAGAATTCCTCCGCAACGCTGTCTACTGGTAGCGTGCCCAGAAGTCTGGCAGCATTGCCACGCTGGATGGCAATGCTTATTCTCTCTGCGAAAAATAGGCCAGCCTTCTGGTCACGGGAAGCATCGATCAGCCTTTTTGCTATTTCTCTGTATAGAGCACGAGCACTCGGGCCCCATGGCCCCAGCGTTTCGACCCCAAGCGGCTCAAAAACGTAATTCCCAACTAGATTTTGATATTTGCGCCGTTTGAGGGTCTCCGCCGATGCAGCAGCAGCGCCAGCTGAACCAGCTGTGCTTAGAAGATGTGATGGCGCAAGGGTATCGACGCAGGTGGCGTCCCACACCAGAGGCCTACCCATCTTCCAAGGTAATAATGACATACCGTCTGGTCTCTTCCCATCGTCACGTACCAGACCATTAGGTTCAAGATGAGCTGATACACCGGCGGTGGAAAGAGCACGACGGATTATGTCATTAATATGGGCGTGTCTGGAAATACGCCCTGCACTTCTGCTGCATGATAGGCCATGGTGGCCAAGGCTATCGACGGCTTCCCCACAGTTGCAACGATGCGGAGAAACACAAACAGCACCCAAGCGAAGGCACGAAGCTATGCGGAATGTAGTATCGTCCAACATAGTTCCTATATTGGACGATGGAAGCGCTTGAAGCCATAGCCCCGATTCCCACTCTCCCACAGCCAACAAACGGGCGCGCTCTGCAACACCAGAAGCAGTAGTTAATAGATTATCTCTAATCTTGCTGCAAAGCGGCCCGTCCCATTGTCTCTGAGAGAAAAGATTTCGGGGCAAGTCAGAGCTCGGGCAAGCCATTTTCCAAGCGTTTATGGCATCAGTCTTACATGGCACCTCGGAATCAACCAGTGTGGGTTTTAGAATTTTCCTGGTCAATTCCTCAGTGCCATGGACTGAGGCCAAAAACGATGGCAAACTAACATCAGTAATTTTGCGAACGCCGAGGCCGCCCAAACGAACTGGTAAAGTTGCTTGAAGCCACACTCGGTCGTTCATGTTAAGATTTAGAATTTTGCTCAAAGTGTTTCGAATCACATTATCTATGGTTTCCAAAAGAGATGAATGTTTCCAAAAGGGAGATGACCGCAGAAAATGTGTAAATTTTGGAGTGAAGAGGCAATCCCGAATAATTGTGTAAGCCGAATATAAATTGATTTTGCATAGCCGATCTGAAGATTCACAGAAATTTTGAATTTTTTCATGTACAAAAGTTTCAAAAGCTTCTTCAAAAATGGGGGACCCGAGAAGGCGAAAGGTAGATTTATTGATTACCTTTATATTTGGCGTCAAAGAATTAAATTTTGAATGTACCGAAAAGTGTTCTAATGTATCATTTATGAAAATTTCACATTTATTAGAATTTAGTTCTAAACCGATATTGCCAAAATGATTTTTAAAAAAATTCTAAATCTTGCAGAACCATGGCTACATCGCCTCCAAGAGTCCCATCGTCCAAGTACCAGATGTTTAATTTCGAATTTATTTGTTTTATAATGGGATGAATGGCTAAACTAAAAATGACTGGCCCGAGAGGGTCACCTTGCTGACACCCAACTGCTGATTCTAATAAATTGTCCTTATAAATTAATTTGGATGGATGCCTATAGCATTGCCAAAGATATTTGAAAATTTTGGGTGTTTCTAATTTGGCTTGTGACAGCAAGGTGTCCCTATCCACTGAGTTGAATGCATTCTTCAAATCAATCTTTAAAATGACCTCACTTTTACCACAGCCAAGGAACGTAGACAGCGCATGTATGGCAGCCTCACAGCCTCCTTTTGAACCAAATCCTAGTTGGATTGGCTGAAATTTATGGGCCAGGGTGGCGATGTAATATTTGCAGCATAATTTGGCTGCCATACGTCTGTAAGTACACCCTACGGCAATGGGTCGGATGCCACCATCTTTCTTGCGTAGGGCGCACAAGTTGGCCCCATACAATACGTCAATGACATCTGTGACCACATTGCCGGAGAGCATAAGATTCATTAAAGCCGTTAGTTCCCTCAAAAGTGCATCACCGGCGTCCCCAGCACTTGCACATACGAGGTCTTTCAGGTGTTGAGATGTCAAGCCATCAGTGCCGCCAGCAGATCCACTTTGGAAGGAACATACGGCTTCAAGTACGTCCTTGGCTGAAACATGAAGACAATCAGAATTTTCCTCCGGCATGTCAGGGAAAGAGAGGTCATTAGCTGGCGCTGGGTGCTTGCTCTGCAAACCTGCAAGTGTGTCTGCAGAGCAAGGCGCCACCACATCGCTACTAAACAATAACCTAGACGCTCCCCGAATGTAACCTTCCCTTAGTTTTGATTCTACACACTGATAAATTGTTTTATTAAATCTACGGGTGGTAAATTTTGGGTCAAAATTCGTGTCAGAATGACTACATTTTTCCTTAATTTGGCTTGTCAAAGATTTTTGTGTTATTCGATTGCTCTCTACGTGTAAAATCCTGTAAGGAAAGGTAAGCAACTGTTCCCAGGCTGTTTTAAAGTTGTCACGGATGACGAGACCAATACAATCAGCTAAACTCTGAGCGACTGCTGGTCTCGCGCCACGTGGAACTCGCTTTAATACCGGAATGGAATTTTTTAAAGTACCTAGATGTTGCCAAAATGGAATTTGGGAAGAACTAGAAAGTGGAATAGTATCAAGGCCAGGGAGTACATTTTGGTTTTTGTGCACTTTACTAAAATGTACTCTCAAGCCCCGTTTACCTTTAAAAAACCGTGCCTGGGAACAAGCTGGGCAGCGCACCAGGTCACAGTCAGCGATGTGGCAGATTGATTTGTGGCACTTCCTTCCGCATCGCTAATGCCGTAACTTGTTGCTTGCATATATACTTATTTATATATGTTTATAGAAGATATTATAAAACCTTAAAAATAATATAACACAGTAAATTTCATATCATAGTTTGTTTTGGCATGTTTATATTTTGGTGACAGGCCGTCGTCAAGGGGCTGGCGTCGCGTTCCGTCACTGCTGTCTTCTTATTTATTTTTCTAATACTTTAAAATTGTCTATTACAAAATTAATTATAAAAACACACAAAAAGCAGTCTTGCACAGTTTGGAATTTTACGTCTTCACCCGCATTCTTGCTTACAAAAATGTATTGTTGGTATATGGGTTAGGTATTATGCTGTAGTATTGTTGGTATCCTTTTTATAATTTATTCGCAAGAATTTCTTCGAAAATTGCTCGCCATTTTTTATTCTTAGTGTGTCTTTTTGGTGGATCTGCAACTTATTGTGATTTGTGATATACTGTAATAAATTATAATTTTCTTGACAAAGGCGCCGCAAGTTTTCACTTATTTAATATTTTAAAATATTTATTATAAATTTTAAATATTAAATTTACTTGTTGACAGTAACGTTCCGTTTCGTTTACTTTGTTTGTACTCTAAAATCTAAAATAATAAATCTACTTAATAACGTTAGCAGGTTGTTGGAAGGTCACCTAATAGTCCTAATACATACCATTGAGGGTCAGTCCTCCGTCAACATTAAACTGCAAAATTCTATTAAACTCAATCGGCCTTATTACAAAAACCTGAATAAACCTTAGCTTGAACCAGCACTATAAAGGCCAAGTCTTATAGCTGAGCAATGGTGTAAACTTGTTCTTATTACAAAACATATATGAGCCTCGGCTTTTATGATACCACGTTATAAACATAGCTCAAAATATGAACCACAGATAAAAACAATTCTTATTCGTTCATCATCACATCATTCACTCTTTACGTTCCGTATTTTTATAATAAAATATGTTTACTTTAATTGATAATGATTAGGAATTATATAGAGGGTACAAAAGCCCTAGAAATTGGATTATTTACAATAAATATTAATAATCACTACTCTCTTGGTGCCAATTTCTTTTTCGAGGATTACATTTTGTAATGTCACCTGAACAACTGCTAAGAGCGCGTAACGAAACGGAGTTCACTCTCGCGAAAGTACTTACGCTACATCAAAGTTTAGTTAGCAAAGACGTGAAACTTCTATTTAAATTATCTATTAAAATATTTTGTTGAAGTACTGCTCCGATGGAAGAACAAAAACAAAAAAGGCACGTTGAGACAAGCCGACAATTTTCATTGCAAAAGTTTTTGTGAATCTATTTTGCCTAAATAGCTCCAAATCTTCAATATCTTCGATAACGACTGAGTCAATCATATCTATGTAGATTTCAACAAGCTATTTCACCGAAAACAGTTACAATTTATACAAAATATTTGTCATTAGTGATAGTAGCAACATTGGTTTATCGCAATAAACTAGGGGTCGCGATGGTTTAGGTTTATATTGTACTAGAGGACGCCAGCAGCTACGCCTGCATGTTTTTTAATTTACCCGTTTTGGCCGATCCCGTGGGAATTTCGGGAAACCCCTTCTTAGTGCACCCCTACGGTCCCCAAGGAACATACATGCTAAATTTCAGCTTCCTGCGCCCAATAGTTTCGGCTGTAGCGTGTCTGTCAGTCAGTCAGTAACGCAAGGATTTTATATATTAAGATAGTGATCCATAGTTTTGCGATAAACCTCATTTTGTAATAACATTATGGTCTAAACTATCGTTTTTGCTGCTTTAAGCTTGGTATTAGCCTTAAACCGTCTTTTGTAATAAGACCGAATAAGCTCTATTTTGTTCGGCTCGGAAACTGAACTCGATCGTAGGTACACTAAGCCTAGCGCAAGCTCGGAAGCAACCAGAAACAGATTATATGAAGGCGGGCAACTGTTTTAGTAATATTATTTTTGCAACTAATAAATTGCTGTTACAAAGATAGTGTTGTAAAAAGCTCTTTAATATTGGTACCTATATCTAAGTACCTTATTGCCTTGTTCACCTTTTTTGAGCTAATCAAGTCTTTTCCTTGTGAAGCTACAAGTAACTTTAATGGCTGCTCCCAGTAATTAATTAATACCGACTAGGTAATGGCGAGAAGCAATAGCAAGTTATGTTGTTTGTTTTTTCATTGAAAGTTTTCATTGAACCCTGTCAACTTTGTCGTGATAATCCCTTACTCTTGATAATTATAATATATTCTTTTTTCAACTAGTACTAATTTAGCCATTTCTTCCCTGCTTCCTCAATTTTGGCCGTACTTTGTCTCTCAGTCAGTCAGTAACGCAAGAATGTTGTATGTACCGATTTATTGAAACAGTATATAGTGATAACGTATCAGAAATGTTTAACATAAGTCATTAAAAAGTTAATTAAGTCTATTTACGGAATCTTACTTAATCCTAGCACATTGTTGGAAATTGTCACATAATTTCTAATTTAGTTGTCTACGTGTTTATTTAGAAAGGATTTTATTAAAGCTGTCCATAAAAGCGTCAAATAGGCTGACATTTCGTAGGCACGCTCGTAATGCCACAAACTGTACTCAGATATGGAAGTATACCCTAGCGGCTCGACACACGAAGGCAAAATATTCAATATACAGCTGGTCTACATCCTACAATTTAAGGAGACCTTCTAAAAATAGTTGCCCTTTATGCAAAAATTGCTCTTGGTATTGATTTTCTAGCGAATTTAGGGGAAATAAAAAAATGCATCAGTTAAAGCCTCTCCACACAATTATTATTTTGCCGTGTGGCAATCGGGATTTCGAACGTATTTGCTTTCATATATGTATTTATAAAACTGTCGAGCCATTTTTTTAATCTTGTGGTATCTGCCGCTGGATAACATGTGCCTACCGCGTTTCATATTTCATATAACATAAAAATAAAACTAGGTACTAAACCGCGCCTCATTAAAACTTTGAGCCTAATAGAGTAAGATTCCAGGGCCGCGGACCTTACTTGTTTTGTCAGAAACGAAATGTATAGAATAATGTAGTGTTAGTATCTGCTATGAGTGTATGCATACTTGCTAACTTGGATCGTGGATAAATTTTTAGGTATGTACAGTTTTAGTTTTAGTAGGTACAGTTATCTATCATGCGAACAACTCTTACATTTTATTACACTCTCTATAAATAATAATAAGCAAATGGAATAGTGAAACTTTATTAAAGCCAAATGTGTATGTTCAAAGTTTATGTCTTTGAGATGCAACAAATTAGAGACGGTTTCATGTTCTTTAATTTATAAATGATTCCATCGCTTTGCTGGCAGATAGAGGTCCTGTTTTAGTATTTACAGAATAGCAAGATGGAGTATGTAGTTGGAAAAGGCCTTCCCTGTGCAGTGCGGGTATACTTTTATTTTTAATACTGTGTACGAAATATTAAAAGCATATGTACATTTGACGAGGAATACTGGATAAATATCGTACGGAAATCCTCAACACTGACAGAGTTTTCTTTGCTATGCGATTGGTATTTGGTCTTGAAACTAAACGAATGTGGGTGGACGAGGAGTTAATTAAAAAACCACTGCCGCTGCGAGCAAAAAGAGAAATTTAATGAAAGCTTCATTTTCAGGCGTGATGAGCAAAGCGGGCGCAACAGCAGAACGACGAGCGGAGCTATGTTTATTGTTACGGCGTCTTGCGTGAGCGCTCTGGATACGAACGCGATGCGGCACGGCGCGGCGCGGGAACAACAAACAGACGATACCTACTGATGTGGCCTACGTGATCAAATGCACGTGACGTGCGATACGATGCGGCAAGAGTTGACGCGAACGCGATCGATTGGTTTGATATTTTCACGCGAACTGAACGGCGGCGGACGCAGGGCGATGATGGTGTAGGACGATTGGCACGTAGGACAGAGTCGCCGCGTCACACCGCACCGCATGTCATTCGCTCGGATCACGTTCGCAACCGCGTTCGCGTTAAGTCGCTCACGTAAGACGCTGCGTTATAGTTCACTATCACTCCTCCTTATCTAGTATCATCATCATCATCGTCCTAGCGTCCGGTTGCATCCAAGACTTACACGCCTTGGAGCCAGGATCCATAGATTGTGTAACCAGATAGGGCAGAATATCAACACCGAACGACTGCCATCTCCCCTCTGCAACCCAGCAGGAACTGATTTAACGTGACCTCCGAGTCACGGGGCAATTGATAATATAATTAACTATTTAATAAGCACATAACTTTGAATAGTCAGTAGTGCGCCCTGTGGATTCGAACCCGATACCTTCTGTATGGCAGTCCGTTGGTATCTCTACTAGCCTATTGCTGCTTTATTGAGGATAATGAGTCATCATATCAGGTTTGAATTATCGATGATGCCGGCCCATTTGAGTTGCGCGACACATCATTAATAGATTCAGTTGCTAAGCAACTGTATGAAGCAGTAGCGTGTACATCCGTACAGTCATCCGACTTCGGACAAATATTTACGAATAAAAGGGCAGGTATTACATATGTCTGTGGGTCAAATTCGCCTATAATCATAATTAAGACCGTAACTACGTCGTAATGAAACAAAAATAACGTTTGTATATGCAAAAAATATAAATTATTTTATACAGCACAAACAAAAATAATGCCTGCTCATTATAAAATGTTATATCATGTCGACACACCCCCCGTGGGATCTCCACCTTGTCGTGGTGGGGGGCTCAGTAACCGTGGGTTTAAGGTACACTCACGGTGAAGCTAAGCGGGATTCCGGGAGGGGACGCTCCACGTAGGCTTGAGTGAGGCCTGCGTAGGATGCGTCTAAAGTGCGGGTGCGGGGGACAGTTCTGTCTGTCCTTCGCAGTCGGGTGCGGTCGCGGGAGGAGAGGCGTGTCGGTGTTGCGTTGCCGCGCGCCCTATCTCCCGCGACAGAATTGGGGGCGCACCATCATTGCGTCGCGGTGGGGCCGCAGAGGAAGAGGTGATGCGGTGTTGCGTTGCCGTCCTCCCTATCCTCTGCTGCCGCCTGGTTGTTTTGGCGGCGGAGCCCAACACCTTCATCCGCCGCCAAGGGAGTATCGTTCGGGGCCCGCCTGACCATCTGGCGGGCCAATACCCGTCGGGGGGTAGCGAGGAATGCTTCGGTGAAACCCTACCCTCCGACACATGGGTACATGAGGAGCACGGGTTGGTTTTTAGTCAGTAAGAGTCTGACAGTCCCCTTCGTCTTTCCCTCCAGGGCGAAGTCCATGTGGATTTTCCAACCTGAAACAAAAAAAAAAAAAATATCATGTCGACAAAAATAAACCGTTAAAATGTTATGTAATTTATGTTTTTTCAAATAACCTCAGAAATTGATCTAATTTCTGTTGAAATCTTAATATATAAAATCCTTGCGTTACTGACTGACTGACAGACTCGCTACAGCCGAAACTATTGGGCGCAGGAAGCTGAAATTTGGCATGTATGTTCCTTGGGGACCGTAGGGGTGCACGAAGAAGGGATTTCCCGAAATTCCCACGGGATCGGCCAAAACGGGTAAATAAAAAAAAATGCAGGCGTTGCTGCTGGCGTCCTCTAGTATCGTATATTATTATAAAGGTTTCATTTTTAGGAACGGCTGAAACAATTAAACCTTATTAATAATTATACTTTGTTTTACGTATATCAAAATGTTAAGCAAAAAATATTTATGTTCATGTTAACTTTTAACCTTTGCAAATGGCAAAATGGCGACATCAGTTTAGCAAGTTTCATAAAATATTTTATTGTAAGCTCCGGTTACTATGCATGAAAAAATGCAATACATTTTCTATTGAAGTGTACCCACTGGTCTATTTTCCGAGGGGAATGCTGTATTAGCTCTGTAAATACGATGGGCAGGATGTTGGACGTTCCAATCGACCGATTGACGTGAAATTGGGATTTGAGAGGCTTCGATGGGCATGGCACGAGTTTGGAATTAGTAGAGTAGAATATATCATATTTTATATTAATACGAGAGACAAAAATTGTACTCCTTTTCCAGAAAATTACCTACGCCAACGGACAAGTACGAAATTTTCAATAAAATTTTATGGAGAAAGAGTGTCAGGCACTTTATATAGTAATATACTAGCTGCTGCCCGCGACGTCATCTGCGTGAACGCTATACAGCACCAAAAATACCTACGAGTATACCTTTTGAAATAACATTCATTTACCCATTTCTTCTTTACATTTCATATCTACAGAAAGTGCAGTAACAGAGGGAGACTGTCTTTTGTAAAATTGACCTTCAAAAAGTGCTGATTTTCAGCCTGCTTTGAATAAATGACTATATGATGATTCTGCTAAATTAAGTCATAAGTTGTAACTAAAGCAGATGAAGAAAATAATTAATAAGGAGTACCGAATAGGGTAAAAGTACATAATTACAGGACTTCTCGATAAACAACGTCTCGATAAATCAGTGGTTTGGCTCTCTGCAGCCAAAATGTAGTAATAATGAAGGCAGCGATAGCTGCGTGGAGAGACCGATAGACTGTTACGCAGAGTGTCTCGGGTTCGAATCCACGGCACGCACCAATTACTTTTCGGAGTTAAGTGCGTATTCAATTGTTAATTATTGCTTCCTAAACGGTGAAGGAAAACATCGTGAGGAAACCTGCATGTCTGAGAGTTCTCTATAATGTTTTCGAAAGACATGTGAAGTCTGCCTGAACCCGCACTTGGCCAGCGTGGTGGACTATGGCCTTATCCTTCTCATAGTGAGAAGAGGCTCGTGCCCAGCAGTGTGACAGAATAAAGGGCTAATGATGACCCAAAATGTAAAAAGAGTCAGAACTGGTGACGCGGGAGCAAGCGACGTACAGCTGCCCGTGTGAGAAGCAGCTTGTCCTGAGGTCGAAACCCGCTGCCCTCAGTATCTGCCCCTGCGACTTATTAATGGTCATCGCGAAGCAAACACTCACGGGGAACTGTACGCGCTTGAACTGGAACGGGAAGTTATAAGGTATGAGGGGAATGCGTGGTATAAATACTGCCTTGCTGCGCCACATCCCGTAAGAATTTTCGCCTCAATGGTGTGACAGTGGAGCGAGATGACTTTAAGGTGGGTCCTGTTACACAACTTCGGAGGAGATAGGTTCCAAAGAAGCATTATCGGGACACAGACCTTCAGCTTGATGGTATGCGCTGGAAGTCAGCTTGCTGACTGGGAGTTCAGAAATTCCACGGGATAATTAATGTGTGGCGTAGACCACTTAATTCCCCTCAATTTCCGAAAGAATGCATTCGTTAATTGCCTGGTCATTTTTGGGCGTCAAAATGGCCCGCTCACACCCCATAGATTCTGCTGGTGCAGTATACGACTGATGTCCCCGTACACACAGCGAATGAGTTCATCTAAGTTGGATACAACTCTATCGAGAGACTCTGGAAGCACCACCTGTCCAACTCGCTCCTCTGTTAGAGTGCCTTCGCCAAGACTTAGAAGGACATCGGAGAAGTCTTGAGCACGTGTATTGCCGCCAAGCTGAGCTCTCATATTAATGGTCAAGCACAGCGTACCAACTCGTGACCACAACGAAGATCGTTTCAACGAAGCATTCACCTCGTCAGCCCTCGATCCCCGCGTCACCACGGGAAGCGTTTGGAGGAAATCGCCACAAAACAGAACTGTGACACCACGCATCAAATGTTCGTTCCTGTGGATGTCCTGCAGGGTTCTGTCCACGGCCTCAACTGCCTTCCTATTGGTCATCGTACACTCATCCCATACGATCAGAGAGCAATCCTTGAGCACGTGTCCCTTATCACTGTTACGTATGTCTTATGTTTAAGATATGGCATGCTTAATATTTAAACGACTTAAAAAAAGGAGGTTCTCAGTTTGACCTGTATGTATGTTTGTCCGCGATTTGTCCACTTTCTTCGTTATTTAGCTCAAATTGCTTACAGCAAAAGCGTGCCGTTGTCGAGTATAAATTTTGTTATAAATCTGTGCAGTTATTTTTGAGTTCTGTTCGTTATTACATACAGACAAACTCTACGAATTTTATAAGATATAGATGAAGCAGCTTAAAACTCATGTAAACACATTTTTTTATTGTTTTGCTCATCTCAAACGAATTAACGATACAAGTTTTAAAAAGAAAATGCACAACTCCATCTATGACTTTTAAAAACAACTATTAACCTCGCCAACGTGATCAAATTTAAATTATTTATATCCAAAAAGGGTTTACACAGTCATGTAATTCGACTTGATGGTTTTCAAATCTCATAGATAGCGCTGCTTTAAAATTGTCTTGATACTACTTATATTTATTTAATTATGTTTATCGGCCTAAGTTACTTTCATTGCGTGATTCTTATAGTGTGAAGCTAGCTTATAGCATGGTTAACATAATAACAACATTCAAATATGCGTCGTTAGATTACACGTTGTTACAGAATGCGTTGAAGAAATAAAAGTTCACTGCTCTTTCCCCGTAGGTCATAGCGTAATAATATGTAGCCTATATGTTGACCCAGACCTTTTAATAATATTCGTGTCAAATTTAAAGTAAATCCATGCAGTACTTTTTGAGTTTATCCCGGATATAAGGACAAACAGACAAAAAATCTAAAAACTATATTTTTGGCTTCGGTGTCGATTGTAGATCACAACCCAAGTATTATTTTAAAAAAAATATTTAATGTACAGTTTTGACTTGCCTACCATTTTATTATATGTATAGATTAACAGTACATGTAAGTACATGCAAAAAGTAAGATTACTGAACTATAAAGACTACCAGGCTCCATTGAAGAATATAAATTAAAGAACTTTTCAATGAATAAGATAGTCCAAGTTGGTCTTAGTACAATTCTGTGCGTTTAATTAAATTGACTCTGACTTAACAAAAAAACAACATTCTAACGATCATCAAATAATGTTTCAATTTATATTATGACGAGAGAAATAGTAGCTTATGTAACAACGTGTAATGTTGGAATATTCTAGTAGACTGAACCTATTTAAAGACTTTCTAGAAAGGACCAAGACAAGTAAGTCTTTTTATACATTTTGTCCTTTGATGTACATAGTAGAATTAACTTCAGGGAATCAAGTAGTTATATTTCCATAATGTGACTTGAAAGAAAGTTTGTACATAAACTATGATATATTTATCACTGTATCATATCTGGCATTTTCTCGGGAGGTTTGGCAAAAGCATTCCTCTCTCTATATTTCTCTAGGGGACCTCGACTATGTGCGACTAAGAATAGTTCGTTTTGATGTGGCTTGTTTATGGTTTGCTCTTAAGGTTTATAAAGTATAGATAGAAGGCTTTTAAGCTTATGATAGTTATACTGAATATTTGAAAATCAGATTCAGGTTTGATTTAGATCGTAGGGTCTAAAATATGTTCGTCGATCATGAAAACAATTGAGAATAGGCTTGTGTCCACTAAGAATAAATCGTTTTGATTGTAGTATCTATAGATTCATTATGATTTTAAGATGTCAATAAAGTTTATTATTTACTAGAGGACGCCAGCAATTTTTTTTAATTTACCCGTTTTGGCCCATCCCGTGGGAATTTCGGGAAATTCGTTCTTAGTGCACCCCTACGGTCCCCAAGGAACATACACGCCAAATTTGAGCTTCCTGCGACCAATAGTTTCGGCTGTAGCATGTCTGTCAGTCAGTAAGTAACCCAAGGATTTTATACAGGGTGTCACAAGACCCATCACCAAGCCGAAGTCTTCTCGTTGTGGACATCATGACAAGTCATACTAACCAAAAAGAATACCTGGGAAACTATTTTTTTTAAAGTTTTGACATTTTTTAAACCGCAATAAAAAACGCGCGCGTGCAATGCTCGATATACCTACTTATCCATGGGGTCATAGGGCCATCTAAAGAACATATTGGCGGGGTAAATGCATCGATTTTGTACCTAATTAGAAAAATTCCATACTAACTTTGAGCCTCAATATCTCCTGAATCAGTAATTTCCCAGGTATGGTGTCGAAGTAAAAAGTGATCGTAGTGATTAGTACAACATGGGATTTCATTTTTCGTCATGGGTCTTTTTACATCCTGTATATTAAGATTATAAAATGGTAAGATTAATGTTATTTTTAGGATTCTAAAACTAAAAATAATGTATTTATTCTTGTGACAGTGAACTCCAATCAGAGAGCATTACGTCTAACAGTGCGTCCGCCATTCATGTAGATGATGTTTTGGTAATAAATACAACTAAAACGTCAAACTTTGTCAGGTACAAACTTTGAAATCGAATATAACAATTATTAACAAAATAAAACTAGGTACACCAGACCAGACTTCATTCACGGTTTGTTTTGTTTTGCACTATGTGATATTACTCAACCGCCATGATGGTTTACAGCGTTTTCGTGTCAAATTCAAAAAGGTTTTTAAAAAGCCCTAATTAGTAATGTTGCTGGTCGATTTTTGAAGAAAAAATCAGTAATTACGATTTAACATTTAATATAGGAACGAATCAATCGCTAATTACATTTAAGAACACAAGCCTATTGAGGCCAGGAATGATCTTTTCGTAAAATAATGTTTTATTTCCTAGATTGCATATCTAACCGAAAAATCTTTTCATATCTTGACATAGAGTACACGTGTATAATAATAGTACCAATGAATACATAATAGAAGCGTATTTCTTAAGGATTTCGTGTGCCGATTCCAACTGGCGTGTTGACGGTTGTCAGTGTAGTACGTAGTTGGCGCCGTTGGCGGCGCTGGCGTCGTTCTCCGTCTCTCTTGCTCTCGTAGTTAAGATACATAGGAGAAACTTTCGTCTCTCTTGCACTGGTAGAGTCAGCTGTCACAGCGCGACTGCCACGCCACCAAGCGGCAATATGGGTCACACTGGTCACAGAAAGTTTGTCTACAGAGAGCCCATAAGAAATTTGCCTCTATTTAAATATATATGCTCTATGATAGTACCACGTTTAATTAAATGACAAGCGTTTACCGGTGAAAATGCAACAGTCATATCAAGCCCTAAAACCGTTTAATCAGCTTACAACATTGCAGCAGCCTAACGGCTCCCCTTTTTCATAATAATTGATTATATTGCGTCATAAATAACTATTATCAAGTCAAGAAGATTAGATATTTTTATATTAAAACTTATTAAGTAGCACTCACTGCCTGACCGAAATTCGAGAACTTTCTATACCTATAGGTATAATATGTGCTTTTGAGTAGAATTCTAACAACTTCGAAAATTTATAATACAATCGGAGTGTGTTATTGGTTCCTAAAGCAAGATATGCTTTAGCCAAACCAACCAATAACGCACTCCGACTGTATTATAAATTTATTTTCGAAGTTGTCTCTTTAAAGATCTCAGATTCACAACAACCCGATCTTTGGATGGATAATGTAAATAAACTGTGTCCATGTACCGTACGCGAGTTCGGTTTTTTAATGTGCGCGAAACGTGTAAGCAAACGCTCGTATGCCAAAACGACCCCAACCGTATTTGCCCAAAATACGCTGGATTGAATTCGCTCTAAGCAATTCTAGTACTACTAAGCAAAAAAAAATTAAAGATCACACAGAACCTAAATGTACAAGAATACATTGTTCACAAGTATCTCTCAAGTATTAAATTCCACCAACATAAAACCGAAAATAACAACGCTAACAGGATACCAGGAAAAATATATTTACGACATAAAATTTCGCTTCTTTCACACAATCGTTTCTCTTGTGTAACTCAATACGGATCATTACAAAAATAATCTCCTGTCTCGATTAAATAACTGTTGAACATCGCTGAGTTTAATTATAGTATTTCTTTTATAGATTCACGTATTTTTTCCCGAAGGGTTAGGCAGAGGTGTATCTAATATCAAAGCCACATTTCGCCATGTACTATTAGGTTCCATGTAATAGGGGGCGAGCCTATTGCCATTACCGGGCACATCACCAGACTCCGTGCTGCTACTGAGAATTCGGAAAAAACCCAGTAACACTTTTGCCTGACCCGGGAACCGAACCTGGGATCTCCGATCAGCAGTCGCATAAGCTTTCCACTAGAACACGGAAGCAGTAAATGTAGTAAGTAATGATACTATTGACAGTCGTGTATTAATAATTAAATGTCAGGTAAACATTGAAACTGTTTTGGTTTTAGGCTACATGTTTTGATTTTAATTTAGATTTAATTAGACTTAATTTTGGAGTTGCAGCGGTAACTTCATATTATGCCATAAATGAAAGTAGACAATTGTTTTTGTATTTAAATGCTTGAGAAATAAGATATCTAATCTAGTACTAAGCTGAACAGTTTGTTTGTTTGTTTACTTGAACGCGCTAACCACAGGAGCTACTGCTCCGATTTGAAAAAATCTTTCAGTCTTAGATATCCCATTTATCGAGGAAGGCTATTGCCACGGGAGCGGAGCAATAGCCTTAAATAACGCGACGAGTATAATCACGTGTTCATCTAGTATGTTGTAAAATGATGATGATGTTCCCGCAGCGTCCTATCTGTCTGTATGAACGCGATAAACTAACAAACTACCGAATAGATTTTTGTATTGGAGTTCCTTAGGAAGGTTTAAAAGTGTATTAAATAAAAAATATTCCGGCAAATGCTTCTATTACAAATAGAGGTACCTGCGTTACAAATATACTTGAATCGTGACAAAGAAAGCTGCTTACCGTAAAATCTAGAAATACAGAGCCTCTTGTCTGTATATTTACTAACCCGTTGCACACGGTTGTAGAACATCCACAAAATACATCTGTTTGTTGATTTTTATGTAATATAAAAGCGAGCCTAATGCAGCATTAGACCATACCTTTGCCTTACTTCGTAATGCTACTAAAATATATATACAAATAAAAAACAACGAAAACTATATCCAAAAAAAAAATTCAAACGGCTACTATTTATTTTTCTATACGTTATAACTTTCTACGTCAATTATTTTGACATCCTAACACCACAAGCCAAACCGTTATAGCATAAAGAAAATTATTCAATGGCACAGCATTTAATTAAATCCTATCTAGTTTACGCTTCTTAGAATGAATTAGAAAATGAAATGTGTATGACCTCTGACACGCAGGTGACAGGGTTGGTTTGGTCATGTGTAGTTAGTAGATTAGTAAGCTGCTTCATTTATAACTTTAATTTACAACTTTTGAGTATATGAAACGCAGTTTTTTTTTTTAATTTAATAAGACATCTCGCAAAAAGGATAAATCCCATGTTGTCAGGGAAGTTAAAAAATAATACATTTGATAGCCTGGATATTGAATAAGAATTCTAATTTTGTGATACAGAGGACCGAAGGAGTAAATAAAATTGAATAAAAGACCGCAATTCCACCAATTTCCCAATAAAAAATATAAGTACATGCACATATGTCGATAATACTTTGGAAATTGCACGGCCTTGCGTTTCGTTGCGCTGTCAACATGAGGCAAGGCGATAACATGCCAATGCTGCTAAGTGACGCTACAAGAGGGAATGCATACAAAGGATATGGAACGACTCGAGAGACAACGCCGGCCCGTTTCCGCCTCGGTATGTGTGCGAACACGTGTATACTTGCCGAGGGCACTATATTTTAATATTTTTAATTAGAAGATGCAGGACGCCCACACAGTTTATTTTTATACAATCGTTACTTCCCTATCCCGTGGAAATTTCGAGAAATTCCCTACGGTCCTCAAGGAACATACATGCCATTTCAGCTACCTGCGCCCCGTATATATGGCTGTAAGTTGTCTGTCAGTCAGTCAGTTACGCAAGAATTTTAAACAGATTTGATTCAACCCGCGGCTCGCGTGGCGTCAGTTATCGCGATGCGGCATGCGAGATTCTGATGTATAAGCTATATTCGTTCTGCGTTGAGGGTCTTGAGATGGCACTTACTGCAACGTTTTATCAAATTCTTTTTTCTAGTTCTTACATATAAGATTAACATACATTCAACTGACCTTGCAAATAGAAAATTTCGCGTCTATGATAGAAGTAGAATAGGATATCATCACAGTTTGCCTGACAATAATAATAATATATTATGCTAACATAATGTGTCTTGCGTAACAAGAGCACTTAATATACATGAAAATAGGGACAGTGCAGCTAAAACATTACTCAAATTAATAGTTATTTGAATATTTTATTAGCCTCTCAGTTTCGTCTGCAGATAGAGTAAAGGTAAGCTCAATGTAGAATTGCCTGTGTAGATACATAGATGGATAGGTAATTCTTTGTTGTGCAAATGTTGGTACAAATTCGGTGTAAATGACTTAAGTGTACCACATACATATCAAATGTACAAGGGCGGCCTTATCGCAAAGTGCGATCTCTTCGAGGCAACCTTAGGATGGACAGACTGAAAAGACAAAAAGCTTTGATGTGTAGTGACTAAAAGTATCTGATTACTATAAATTGTTTTTATTTATTATACATACATACGCAGGCATATATACAATAGATATTATAGGTGCTAAACATATTATAAATAAATAAATACATAATATTATACATAAATATAATGCACATACATACATATAATAATATGAACACAAAATACAGTGACAAAATTTGTTTACAATGACAAAATGTGTTTCTTTAGTGCATTTTTAAAAATGTTCAATGATTTAGCTTGCCTTATTTCGACCGGGAGCATTTCACAAACGGACAGCTTAACAGCGAAGGATTTATCATAGAAGTTTGTGGAATGTGTTGGCATCTGCAGTCTCAGATCCACCGACAACCTCAAGGTCTTTAAATGTGTGTCATGAAGGAACTTAAAACGTTCTTTGAGATACGTGGGGGTATTAGGATTAAACAACACGTTGTACAGTAACATAAGAATATGAGTATTCCGGCGAAGTCGAATTGGGAGCCACTTGAGCCTGGATCGCAATTCAGATACATGATCATATTAATTTGCGTAAACCAAAAATGAATCTAATACAGAAGTTTTGGAGACGCTCAAGTTTATCAAGTTGGTCCTCATTAAGATCAAGATAGCTGACATCGGCATAATCGAGTATTGGGAGAAGCAAGGATTGTGCAAGCGCAATTTTGGTGTTGGTGGGAAGAAAGTTCCTCAGCCTATGCAATGACCCAGCTGAAGCAAACAATTTACGGCTGGTCTCCTGTAATGGACTTCCCCATGAAAAAGTTTTCTCCAGTTATATACCAAGGTTTTTCACGTTATCTGAGATTGGTAAGATGTTACCATCGAACTCAATCTGCGGCAGCTGTGGCCAATTTATCTTGGAAATCATCCTGGAACTGCCAATTAGCATGACCGGTGTTTTTGTCGGATTCACCTTGAGGCCATAATTTTTACTCCACGTACAGATACGCGCCAAATCTAAGTTAATATTAGAAAACGCCGTTGAAATTGACTCGAGTGGTGCTTGTGAATATATCTGCAAATCATCTGCATAAAGGTGATAAGATGAAAGTAACTGTTTGGAGATAGAATTTATGAAAATTGCGAAAAGTAACGGAGATAGCACGCCACCCTGCGGTACCCCGACAGTTGTATTACACCACGAGGAGTACGACTGATCGACACGTATACGCTGTCGGCGTCCAACAGGTAACTATGAAACCAGTCAATTACCGTTTGAGATATGTTAATAGAGCGGAGTATGGCGAGCAGGATGTGGAAATCCACGGTGTTAAATACGTTGCTAAAATGCTTTTGGTGTAGTTTTATCTATGCATATAAATGAAATATAATGAATTGCTTTTGTCTACAAGAAGTTCGTAGGTGGATTAAATATATGTTTTCTATAGTTTTACTAGTATAACTATAGAAAACATATATTATAAAGAAAACTATAAAAGCGGCGATAGCCCAATGTGTACGTAACGGACTGCCGAGACGATGGTATCGAGTTCGATCCCCAGTTACCTCGGGCACACACCTCTGACTTTTCGAAGTTATGTGTGTATTAAAAAAAAAAAATTATCGCTCGCTTAACAATGTGCCCGGTAGATGGGAATAGGCTCGCCGCCTATTACATTGGGACCGAAACATAACTGGCGAAGTGTGGGTGTGTAAAGTGTAATACACCTCTGCCTACCCCTTCGGGGATAAAAGGCGTGAAGTTATGTGTTTATGTTATGTGTTATACTAGTTTTACTTATTTTAAATTATACTAATTTATGGTAGAGTAGTTCAACTTTTGGTGTATTTATAAATAAGCAGTCTGCACTTTAGTATGGCGACTATAAACTAGCTCTGTAGTTGATGATTTTTTAATTATGATGACGCACTGCGGCGGCAACTGTCATACTAACACAGAATGTACGATGGCTTTTCAGCTTAACTTGGTATTTTAAATAGTGGCTTCCACAATATTATTTAGCCAAACAGGTTAAACTTACACTTAACATATACGAGTTTGAGTTGGGCCAGTTCCATTATCGTTGGATTAACTCGCTAGAGAGACGAAAGTGTCTTATAGCCGTTCTTGGAAGAAACGCTTAATACTTACAATTATTATAGATAGTAGAGTTTTGCTGATTTCAGCATGAATGTACCTACTCGACTGCGGAAGTACTACGCTCTCACAGAAAATCAATAAAATTTTACTACACATAACTAGAGAATATCTGCAGCTACGCACACACGTTATTTCTTTAACTCCGATACTGGAATAATAATACGGTAAATCTCTTCTGAGCGCACCCCGAACGGTCTACAATGAAAATACATGCCAAATTTTAGCTTCTTGCGGGTAATAGTTTCAGATTTTTTATACACAGATTAAAAAGCGACCAATTACTTACTCACAGAAAATTTACTTTTAGAATGTACTTTATTTATCTAGAGTGAATATAAGTCTTATTTTTGCCTTATCGAATGACATTAACGATCTTAAAACTGTAAAGTGTTAACAATTCATATAAACTTCCATCATTGCATATTAAGTAGCTTAAATGTATGATAATATATGGGCGCCTGATACAAAATTATTAATTAGTATAGCTTTAGTAATTAACAAATTCTGTATTAAGGCCGGCTATAGGTATGTGGTACGTCCGTGTGGTGACGGATTAAGAATACGGAATGTCACCATCCCATATCATCCCATGGGTGTCGTAAGAGCCGACAGAGGGACCATATTATGCAGAGAACAGCACTGTAAGAGAAGGAAAACTTGAAACACACCCTATACCAACCCGTTTGGCCAGCGTGGTATAGTAGGCTAATTCCTCCTTTCAAAGAAGAGGCCTAGTCCAGCAGTGGACTATTAAAGGCTGATGATGATGATAGGTATGTGACCTATAGCGAAGCGCAACGCAGCGCATTTTTCACTGCCAAACAATTTTCGATATCTGTATTACCTACAGTGAATGTTCGTCTAAACGTACACAAACATTTCTGTATCTCTCTGGCTGTATTTTAGCTTTGACTCCTCGGTTTATTTGCTCCGGTTATAAAGGTAGGTTTACATTTATGTAAAATTTCAACAACCCAAAACCAGGAAATTCCTATCACATAGATGCCTGGAGGGTTTTATTCGTAAAGCTTCGTGGCGAGTTTTTGCTGCCGAAAGTAAACAAAGTTCAGCACATGTTTGCATACCTTACTATAAATATTTGCATACCTTACTATCCAACATACGGTGTATTTGTATATTTGCTTCACATTAATTATTACCTAGAATTTGCACGCGTGGATTATACAATCATGTAAAAATGTATCAGGAAACACCCTATCTATTGTTGAAAATCGTACAAAAATCTGATTGGCAGTTTTTGAGTTTATTGTGTTCATACGGGCAGACAAAAAGATAGAGACTTAATTTTATAGTATGTAATACAAATTTTAGCATTGCCATGCAACGTGGCAATGCTGCCAGAGTTCTGGGTACGCTCCCGGTCGCGTATTTACAAAGCCTATACTATTTGAGTCACGAATCAGACTCTAATAGAATAGCTTTTGTTTATGCATATTACTCTTCAATACCTAATCTATCTCAGTAAAAAAAATTGACTCAAATGTATTAGCTTTTTGCCTTGATATTTTCAAAGAAAATACACGTACAAAACCTAGTACAGTATGATTCATATTCACTCTAATAGATAAGCCTTTGTCGAGATATTTTCAAACATGGTTTTGGTTTGTTAGGTGCGACTGTACGTAATTCAAGTAACTCAATAGGTTATGTTAGGTTCTCTTTTGACCCTTAACCCAAAAAGAGGAGCCGTCAATTTAATTTATTAAAAACTATTTAATTGGACATAATGTCTACTTACCTACATATTATATTTGTGATATAATATAATATAAACTAAGTTGACGGAGCCCTGCTTCGTAGGGCTCCTATTTTTGGGTTAAGGGTCAAAAGAGAACCTAACATAACCTATTTAGTAACTTGAATTACACATAGTCGCACCTAACCAACTAGGCACTAGGCACATTGGTCCTAAACCTAGTCCCAAATTGAATAGCATTTGTTGTTGCAATGTTAGAATGAATTTATCTTACAAAGTCTACGCGATTTCAGTTAATTTCTGTACTAGAATAGACTAGGGTTTCGTCAAGTTTTTGTCAAACAAAAGCTAAGCCAGTTCAGTTTGCACTTTCACTCTAATGGTATTATAGGCTTTGTAAATACGCCTCGCGGTCGACGGCGATGTGGAGGACTTTTATGACGCCCTCTAAATTATTTTCTTTTTCTGATTTGTTTGTTTTGTATATATTTCGTAGGACAGTATTATAAAATTAAAGTTAAGTTTATTTAAATACCTTAATACTATTATGTAATACATATTACTAAATTGGAGCGTTATAGTGCAAGTGACATAAACTAACGCGATGAAAAATTTTGCCACTTTCAATTGTCCTTTGGCTTTAGACATAATTATCTTGAGCGCGTGAAATACCCGCCAATTCTGAAAATAGTCTGTCTTTGACTTTTTTTAGGTCCAGCCTCGTCTCGCTGAATATTCAAATACTCTACAATATAGTTTCGTGTAGATACGTTGCGGCTAAAATACACTAGTCGAAATCTAAACTTCTTTAGGCTGACCGAGTCGGACCGGTACTTACCTCCTGGGGCATTGCTAAAATACCTAGGTATATCCTAGATTTGTTTTTGAACTCTAAAAATATCTTGCTCCTGTGTATTTATCACTCAACCATAAAGGATAGTAAATTTAAAACTACTCATAACGTCTTTATCGAAGGTTCTACTTTCAATACAATCTATACACATAAATAAAATTGGAGTGTATGTTTGTAATAATAAAATAACCGCTTTTTACTAAGTGCATATGGATGTATACACGGTACATATACCGAAATGACATTTTATACAATATTTGTGTCTGTCTGTTTGTTCTCGCTAATCTCTGGAACGGCTGGACCGATTTTGACGGACTTTCACTGGCGGATAGCTGACGTACCAAGGAGTAACTTAGGCTATAAATTGTGGGCTTAGGCTCAGGACGCGGGTGAAACTGCGGGAAACAGCTAGTTTCATTTAAAATTGTTATCAGAACCACGTAAGTTCTTCTCTATGAGGCATGGCACACCAAACGAATGCATTTTTACTGCCTTTTTAAATTTAGTAAATACTACGCGTTATGTACCAACGTCTGTATTATTGAGATATGCAGGCAATCTTAGGCAAGACACGAACGATATTAGCAATCTTCGTCGTCCTAACGCTATCCTACTTGCATTCAAGACTTACACGACTCAGAGTCTGGAGTCCGCTCACTGGTCAAACCAAATTTGACGGAATATCAACTTTTCCACGGAGCGACTGCCATGTGACCTCCGCAACCGAAAGTGATAGCGATAGTCCATGGTTTAGACCAGTATCAGTTAATTTGATGTTATTGACTCCCCGTAACGACTGGCAAAGATATTCATGACAGCCGGGACCAACAGTTTAAAGTGCTCTCCGAGGCACGCATTAACGATATTCTATTCAGTTATATAAAGAATTAAAGCCTGACGCATAATACATAAATTTTTATGCAACACTATTATACATCTACCAAATAGGTTTAGTAATAGCTTCACGTAGAGAGGCGTTAAACAAAACATTGGCAGAAATAACAAGTCAATTGTTATCAGTAAATATTTATCAGTGCAATTACCTGCTGTAACGCTTCCTGTATACGACGCCGGAACCGCACCGGTGCCGCACCTCAATACTGTGTATTTACATCAAAATCGCATCGCCACCGCGTCGCAGCCGCACCGACGCCGCATAAATACCGCATTGTCACCACGCTAAATTATAAAGCAGCGATCACAGTTCAGTATAGTATTGTCGGTGTAACTGTACAGACTTCACTGTTTTAGTTATATTCGCATCTATTGGTAATATTAACTTATTAAGGACTCAGTTATTTTAATCTACAAGCAGCGGTGGAAATAATTTATAATAAATGTAGAAGAAGATTTTACACCGACAATACTATACTGAACTGTGATCGCTGCCTTAGCGTGGTGACAATGCGGTATGTATGCGGCGTCGGTGCGGCTGCGGCGCGGCGGCGCGATGGCGATGCAATTTTGATGTGAATACACAGTATTGCGGTGCGACACCGGTGCAGTTCCGGCGTCGTATACAGGAAGCCTTATTGTTCAAACTGTTGTTTTATTTGATCGATTGTTTCAATTGTACCGTGGCTCTATTGATAAGTAAGCTCTTGTTTTGTGTTATACTAAACATGAAAGAATAAAGAATGTGAAACTGTTTGGTGTTAGTAAAATATCAACAGAATTATTTGTTTGCATATTTCAGTTGATAATTTGTTATCTACTGCTCATTGTCACAATAATACTAATAAAATTTTTATTGAAAGCGTACCGCTCGTGACAGTTTCGTTGATTTTGAGACAGTTCGTTTTTTTGGTATTTATATTGGTGGTCTATCTCGGTTTGCCACTGAGCTTGTATCGTAGGAAAGCGATAGCCTTGCGGTGACTTTGAGAAATACAACAGACAGCCACGTAGAGGCTGCGAGCATATTCTTGTTCTATGACCGACTAGGACTGAGAGAGTTATGTATAATATATCTATGAAGAGTTTGTTTGGTAGGATGAATATTTTAATGTCAGGAACTAATGATCGGATTTGAATAATAATTTTTATTGGTTAGGCTATATTTGTTGAGGAAGGCTATAAGCTGTATAACATCACGCTATGAGCCACGGAAGCCGACCAGTAGCCCTTAATAATGCGGGAGTTACCTCGGGCTTTGCTAATGAATTATATGGCAGTGACAAACCTACTAAAAATATGTTTGCGTAGCTTATACGATCTAAACATACTGACTGACAGATAGAGAGTAGAGAATATAAGAGATAGAGAGTCAGACAGACGCAAAAAGCGACTCATCATGTAACAATAACGATAATATCCAGTTCACAAAACCTAAAAAAATGGACAAGTGCGAGTCGGACTCGCGCACGAAGGGTTCCGTACCATCATCTATAAAAGAAAATCACGTTCGTTGTATGTATACTTAAATACTTTTTAAGTTTCTAGCTGTTTAATAAGATCGATAACAAAATTGCTTAAAAATTACGTTTGTTGTATGGGAGCCCCCCTTTATGATTAACTTTTTTTTATTTAATGATTTATTTTGAAAGGTTATATACAACTACATATTCTGTGAAAATCTAAAGCGTCTACCTGTTACAGTTAGTAATTTTGAGCAAAAAATACGAAAAAAAACACTTTTTTTGTATGGGACCCCCCTTAATATTTTATTTTTTTATTTTTAGTATTTGTTGTCATAGCGGCAACCGAAATACATAATTTGTGAAAATTTCAGTTTTCTAGCTAGCACGGTTTATGAGATACAGCATTTATTTTTTGGTGTCGGGTTGGAAAATCCTCATGGAGTCCCTCGTCCCTCCGCCCTGAGGGGGACGGGCGAAGGGGACTGTCAGACTCTTACTGACTAAAAACCAACCCGTGTGCCTCATGTACCCGTGTGCCTCATGTACCCGTGTGTCGGAGGGTCGGGTATCGCCGAAGCATTCCTCGCTACCCCCCGACGGGTATTGGCCCGCCAGATGGTCAGGCGGGCCCCGAACAAAACCCCCTTGGCGGCGGATGAAGGTGTTGGGCTCCGCCGCCAAAACACCCAGCGGCCACAGAGGATAGGGAGGACGGCAACGCAACACAGCATCTCCTCTTCCTCTGCGGCCCCACCGCGACGCAACGATGGTGCACCCCATTTGGTCGCGGGAGATAGGGCGCGCGGCAACGCAACACCGACACGCCTCTCCTCCCGCGACCACGCCGGTGCGAGGGACAGAAGAACTGTCCCTCGCACCCGCACCATTGGACGCATCCTGCGCAAGCCTCCGTCAAGCCCACGCGGAGCGTCCACTCCTGGGATCTCGCTTAGCTTCACCGTGGGTGACCTAACCACGGTTACTGAGCCCTCGCACCACGACAAGGTGGAGATCCAACGGGGGGGATGAGATACAGCCTGGTGACAGACAGACAGACAGACAGACGGACAGACAGACAGACAGTGGAGGCTTAGTAATAGGGTTCCGTTTTTTACCTTTTAGGTACGGAACCCTAAAAAAGGGCTAGCTGCTCACCCCTTGTTCCAAAAGTTTTTAATACCTTGTTCTAAAATTTAATAATACCTGCCTGAATTTAGCTCTGTGAAATAATTTTTAATGATTGCCACGAAAATGAATGATTTTAGGCATTTCGAATAATGTTGTCTAATATAATTTATCGGCGTTTAGGTGGGACACAGACTATACATAATTATAGTAAAGTTGGTATGTGTCGAATGCTATAGAAAATAGTAGAGGGTGATCATTTTCTTTGAACTGGAAGTCAGGATAAGAAAATGATTCCATTGAATCATTATACGAAGCCAAGAGCTAGAATTCCTCCAAATTATAGCTCAGGCCTGCCATAAGCCACAATTTGGAGGCATTCTGGAGGAATTACAGAATTTTGATAGTTTCTACATCGGAAATATAGTCCTGAATTGATTATATCCCTGGTTTCCTTACAACATAATATTATCCACTTTTCAACCGCTTTATTTCATAATTTCAGCCAAGAGACGTCCACTGTTAGACATGGACCTCACCCAAAGGTCCATTTTATTGATCTTAAGCAAAGCTCAATTTGAATGTGATTTCTTCAAAGAGTCTTGCAAATAAGTTCATAAAGTCAAGAGCGTGACCTCGAAAGGTCTTACAAGGAAAGGTTTCTGCGTAATATATTTTATTTGTAACAAGTTCGAGATGTTCGATCAGGTTAAAGTTATTGGAGGTCAAGCAGCCGGGGTTTGTTTGACAAGATAGTTTACTACTCATTTAGGGTAACGATGACTTGAGCAGATGTTTCGAAATTTTATTGAAGTTTTGTTACGTTTGATGGAAAGGAATAGTTATGGGTGATGTGAAAGTTTTCAAATTTGCTATGCGCTCTATACACGCTATTAACCTAAATACTGTCTTGTGTTCGAGGAAGAGTTTTACGAAGACATAAAGACATATTTATTTCTGCATTTTGGTTGTTTACAACACTTATACAAGTCAAAACCCTATTCTAGATGATGCCGGCTTTTCCTAGCTAAATGACTTCTTGAGAAGAAAGGCCGAAACAAACTCAGTCATTATTTTTTTTTGTCACTTCAATTTCTTTAGTCTTTTCTTGATCTTTTAAAGTCCAGACAAAAAAAAAGGTTGAGTATGCAAGTACAGTGCAGGATATCGTCTGACGCTTTTGACTGACTCGGCCCACTGATGGCCCGCATTCAACAGCAATCGTACGGCTCAACCTTGATTGAGGGAGCCAGCACGATCTGTATCACTATGCCTCCACGTCATCAGAAGGTGTATGCATAAGCATGTCAGCCTAAACCATCAGACAGGTTGCCACAACTATTTGTTTAAATGTCTAATAATGCCCACATCGTACTCACAACTTTACATGCTAATACATGGTAAATAAATGTTAAGATAAAGATACTTATCTTTATTTGTCTTAAACATGTGTACAAAAAAAGGTGTTACAATCTTAATATATAAAATCCTTGCGTTACTGACCGACTGACAGACACGCTACAGCCGAAACTATTGGGCGCAGGAAGCTGAAATTTGGCATGTATGTTCCTTGGGGACCGTAGGGGCGCACTAAGAAGGGATTTCCCGAAATTCCCACGGGATCGGCCAAAACGGGTAAATTTAAAAAAAATGCAGGCGGCGCTGCGGGCGTCTTCTAGTAGTAAATATAGTCTCAATATGCCTTGTCTATTAATAACAAACATACAAATAAGCTGTAGCAACAACGTGCAATTTAAATAAATAAAACTATATTATTACATAAAACATAAGCGTAATATTATCTACTAAAAAATACAAAAGATACACAGAACATGGTTACACGTCATGGTCGTCAAAAAAATCCTTTACACTATAATAACATTTGCTTAATAATAGCTTTTGTAGTTTTTGCTTAAATACATTTAGGCTCATATCTTTCAGATGACCAGGTAACTTATTATATATTTTAGGAGCCATACAGCAAATGCTGTATTACAGCAAGGCTGTATTTGCACTGTGTATGCATAACCTTTTGTTATCTCTTCGGTTTCGCACAATTACGTCTGATAAGCGGGGAAAGAGCTGAGGATTGGCCTTTACAAAAAGAGCTGTTTCAAATATATACAGTGAGGGAAGTGTAAGAATATTATATTTTACAAAATAGGGCCTGCAGCTATCTGTCACATGTAGATCGAACATAGATCGAATGCAGCGTTTCTGGAATTTGAATGCAATTTCTTTGTCAACTGAGTTCCCCCAAAATATGACGCCGTACCTTAATATAGAGGCAACTAGTCCATGGTAAGCCATAAGTAATGTACTAGTATTCACCACTGGTGCGAGTTTATAAAGAGCATATGAACCTTTACTAATTCTTTTACAGAGTTGTTCTATGTGAGCTTTCCAATTAAGTTTTGTATCAATAATTACTCCCAGAAATTTAGTCTCATCTACTCCATCGATTTTAGAGTCATTATATCTAATATTTAATTCTTTAGCTCAAGAAAGACGTTGATTAAAATGCATAACATGAGTTTTAGCCAGATTAATTTTAAGATTATTTTCATTTAACCACGTTATAAGTAACGAAAGTGATCTATTAATGTCATCTTCATAGGATGCTGCTATTTTGCATGGTACTGTGATAGTGCTATCATCAGCAAAAAGTGTAATAGGGTGTTCTATACATTTTGGTAAATCATTTATATAAATTATAAATAACAACGGACCAAGAACACTCCCTTGAGGGACTCCATAGGTAATTGTACGCGTATTCGATGAATAATTTACTTATTTTTTTGTTTTTAGGTTGACACGAGTTATTGTAGTGATTTGTTTTCTGTCTGATAAGTATGAGGATATTAAGTCCAGAATACTTCCTCTAATCCCATAACACTCTAGCTTATCTTTCAAAATACCATGAGCAACGTAATCAAAAGCCTGTGTCATGTCACAGTACAGTGCACATACTGGATTTCTCTTATCTACGTTCAATAAGACTCTATGCAAAATAATTATCATACAAAGCCCTATTCACTGTCATACTCTGCCTAAATCCCTTTTGTTCCTCACAAATAATTTTATTTATTTCAAAGTATTTATTTGTTTCTTTGTATATGTATTTCTCAAGTAAATAATAGAGATTATTGCAATGGGTCTGTAGTTTGACATTGAGTATTTACAACCCTTTTTGAACACTGGTTTTATGATGGTAGTTTTTAAACAATCTGGAAATACACCTGAGGAAATACACATATTAAGTAAATGACTTATATGACCACATATTAGATTGCCTACGGATTTGATTATTTTGGTAGTGACGCCATCGTGGCCAACACTATTAGTGTTCTTTAGATTTTTTATTATTGTCAATATGTCTTGTGGTATACTTGGTAACATGTACATTGAATTTCTTTTATTATTAATAGCTGTAGTATTTATTTTAGTAGTCTTAGAAAATGGTACTATTTTGTCTATAAAGTAATTGTTAAAGCTATTTGCGATGGTCATTGGGTTTGTGACTGTTTTATTGTTTATTATAAGTTTTTAAACTACCACGATTTGTACACATATTCAAAATTATGTAACGGGTCTGAATCGTGTTAATAAACGAAAAGAAAGATGAAATACCTTTCTATTTGTCCCGACGTTTCGGCATGGGTTACACCAGCCGTGGTCACGGGATGAGTGATGCTCGTCAGCGCTGCCTCCGAGAAGTGCGGGTTTTGGAACCTACCCTCACTTGGTCTTCACAATTATTAACATTATTATGTTCGGAACTGTCGGTACTTCGACACACAACACTAATGGTATCTTTACACTGGCGCGTAATATCACCTCGTCGGTGTCTACATTTGCTGATGACAGGATTCCAAGATGTAGATAAACGGTAACCATCCTCCCGGTTGAAATTTGCGTGCTTTTTGATTTCAACCGCTTCCCGTGCTATTCTTGAAAAATAGTGACGGTCTGTGGAGAGAACCTGGGGCCGATGTAGCTTAATCCAGTGATTGGATCCTGACTCCAACAAATGCTCAGCTATGGCCGACTTGGTGGTTTGTCGGTTTTTGACGGCCGTGATGTGTTCCTTAACTCGTTCGGCGATGGTCCTTTTTGTTTGCCCGATGTAGGAACTACCACAGCTGCAATCGACCTTGTACACGCCTGGTGTTTGAAAAGGGATGACATCCTTTGGAGTACGCAGGCAATTTGCTACTTTGGAGTACGGACTATATACAGTCTTAATGGAGTATATTTGTAGTACTGTTCCAACTTTATCCGTTACTCCTTTTATGTAGGGCATGAACGCTGGCGCTCTGTTCACTTCAGTCAGTTGTGACCTTTTCCTTCAACCTCGCATATTGTGTTTGTAACCGTTTTGCTTGTTTTCTGTATTATAAAGGGTAAAAAACAGGTTGTAGAACAATTAGCAGATCACTTGAACTCCATATACCCTAATATAAGGTTCACTTATGAAATGGAGACAGACAGATCGTTAGCCTTCCTCGATGTGAAGATCAAGGTGAGAGAAAATGGAAACCTGTCACACACTGTTTACAGGAAGCCCACACACACGGATAGGTACTTACACGCAAATTCACATCATCACCCGCGACATTTGCAATCCGTTATTGCTTCATTGACAAACAGAGCATATGACATTTGCGACCCCGAACACTTAGATAGTGAACTCACACAAGTTCGGGAGGTACTCAAGCAACGTTTTGCTTGAGTACCTCCCGAACTTGTTACAAACACAATATGCGAGGTTCAAGGAAAAGGTCGAGACTGACTGAAGTGAACAGAGCGCCAGCGTTCATGCCCTACATAAAAGGAGTAACGGATAAAGTTGGAACAGTACTACAAACATACTCCATTAAGACTGTATATAGTCCGTACTCCAAAGTAGCAAATTGCCTGCGTACTCCAAAGGATGTCATCCCTTTTCAAACACCAGGCGTGTACAAGGTGGATTGCAACTGTGGTAGTTCCTACATCGGGCAAACAAAAAGGACCATCGCCGAACGAGTTAAGGAACACATCACGGCCGTCAAAAACCGACAAACCACCAAGTCGGCCATAGCTGAGCATTTGTTGGAGTCAGGATCCAATCACTGGATTGAGCTACATCGGCCCCAGGTTCTCTCCACAGACCGTCACTATTTTTCAAGAATAGCGAAGCGGTTGAAATCAAAAAGCACGCAAATTTCAACCGGGAGGATGGTTACCGTTTATCTACATCTTGGAATCCTGTCATCAGCAAATGTAGACACCGACGAGGTGATATTACGCGCCAGTGTAAAGATACCATTAGTGTTGTGTGTCGAAGTACCGACAGTTCCGAACATAATAATGTTAATAATTGTGAAGACCAAGTGAGGGTAGGTTCCAAAACCCGCACTTCTCGGAGGCAGCGCTGACGAACATCAGTCATCCCGTGACCACGGCTGGTGTAACCCATGCCGAAACGTCGGGACAAATAGAAAGGTATTTCATCTTTCTTTTCGTTTTATTATAAGTTGTTGTATAGCATTTTTGGGAGTACTTTTCTTTGATTAATTAAATATTTGCCATGCCGTTTTAGATTTATTGGTAGAATTATTTATTTTAAAATTATTTTGAGAACGTTTGGTTAGCCTTATTATTTTCTTAAATAATTTTGCGTAATCTATGTATCTTTTTTATTTATATCTAACGATCTAGCTCTATACGCCCACAATAAGCGTCTTTTGATTTTACTACATCTTTTTATACCTTTTGAAATCCACATGGGTGATTTGATTGTTTTCTGAGTTACAAGTTTTATCGGAAAGCAAAGGTTGTAAAATAGAACGAATTGGTCTAAAAAGTAAGAAAATGCCTCATTAGGATCATTCGTATTATAAATTTCATTAAATGCTAATCGTTGAATACAGTCACCGAACTTAATTATATTTTCAGGTGCATAGTCCCTTTGTTTCTTTCGCCAATATTTTATTACACATGACGTGTCCACTGGACATTTCAGAATTTGTGCTGTGTGATCCGACAAGGCTAACTCTACAACATTAGCAGTACATAACTTTTTAATATTATGAGCAAAATTATCGATACACGTTGCTGCTCAATCTAGTCGGTCGTTCTAGGCCTAAATTTAAATTAAAATTGAGCAGTAAACATTTAAGCTCCAGTATAACATTGTTATTTTTCAGGACACCAATGTTATAATCACCAGCAACTATTAATTTCTCATATTTTAGTTTCCTTATTTTTTTTAGCAACTGTTCTAACTTCTGAAAAAATATATTCAAGAGAGACTGTTTGGCTACTCGATATATGCAGATTATTATTATTCTAAAGTTCACTAATTCAACTGCACAACATTCAAAAATACCCGAAATGGATAGCTGTGTAACTTCTGGCAAGTCCCTCCAAATATGTCCCTCCTTAACAAGAATGCAAGTGCCTCCTCTTTTACTATCCGCTCTACAGTAGTACCCAGCCAATCAATAATTAGGAACATAGAGATTAGTTTCTTGATAGGCCATCATAAAATGTTCTGATATACACACTATGTCTATGCTATTTTTCTTTTCTGCAAGAACTTCCAACGAAACAGACAGATTATCAGCTTTATTAATTAACCCGGCAATGTTCTGATGCATTATGTACAATGACTTACTAACGAAAAAAGTTATCTTTGATTATGCAAGATTGACTATCAATTCCATCATCTGGTGTATTTATGATTTTAACGTTTTCACATTCTAACGCAATGCTATCATTAAATGTTGCTATGTCTGTTTGAGTCGACTTATCCAACAATACAGGCTCATACACTGTTGATTTCATCTGGAAATTGTTTTGTTGAATTCGATAATTAGTACGCAAAATTTCTCTTAATACTAATTGACATATGTGACGGGGAAACATATTACGACGAGGTCGTCGTACACTAAAATCCATGTCAAGATATTTAGCATTGGTGAATTTAGAACAAATCAACCTCAGTTCGTGATTTAATTTAGTTTCTCTTAAGCATTTGTTTAATGGAATTTCAGAGAACATTACATTTGTATTCCTAGTCATGCACAGAAAATTACTTACACATATTTTAAATATAGTCGGGCATCTATCATGCATCCCACCTAGAACGATAACATAGTCTTTATTCGTCAATGATCCTATTTCAGCAACTTCCAATAACAAAACATCCTGCACAGTAGCGCCACACTTCCAGAAACAGGTAACTTGATACCGTTCGCCAATCAGATTTTGTAGCGTATGCTGCAGATGACGTCCCTCGTCGTCAGCAATGATGATAATTTTATGCTTGCATTTTTCGTTTTCCTTGGATGAACATGTGACGTTTATGGTAGTCGAATTAGCATCCTTGCTATGTGGGGGTATGTTTGATTCCTGGATAGAAATGTTTGGGTCTGATTCTTTCTCATTTTGCACACTTGTAGAAATAGGTTTGTCCGGCACTGGATCAATACTTATTGAAGATTTGTATTGGTTGCTCTTACGTCTCTTTCCACGTCCTGGTGTTATAGAAATACTATCCGATGTTACTCTTTTATATAAATCATTAATCCTCAAGCTTTTCTCCAAATCCGATTTTAGTTGAAGATTTTCGGTGTTGAGGTGATCAATTTCTTGGTGTGCACTTTCCAATTCGCTAGTAAGGGCTTGTATTTTATTATTAAGATCTTCAATAGGCTGGTCATCATTTAATGATGTTAGACTTGCCATAGTCGCATCAATAAACGAAGCATCCCCTCTAAAATTCTCATATGAACTTGTTCTGCAAAGTTTTCGCGTGCGGTAGGTAATGTTTTGCTCGGCATCCATCTTCTCGTAGCGTTATTCTCTTCAATTCAATAAAATAAATAAATTGGTATAAATTATTTCGCCTTTTTAGCCACGTTCTACCAAAATCTAAAATGTTTGTGGCAACACTGGTTCCAACATTCCAAGTGACAATTTGTCAATTGATTTTGACAGCTTTGTAATTTTTCGTTGCAGTATGTTAAAAATTCTCTTCACAATTTGATCTGGAACGCTGCCATCAAATTAAAATTTAGTGGGCGGTAATTTAAAAGATGAATTAAAATTAACGGTATCGAACCGAAAGTCGAAGTTTTTGTAAACCTAATTAGTTTTATTGAACTGTATTACAGAATAGTCATATAAATGTCAATTTGATGCACTGCTGTACTAGATTTTATACGTTTTTTGTACTGATAGTCACTCGATTACGTACACTAAGTTTTAAATAACACACATTTTTATGTTTCAGAGTTATTGTTATAGTCCGCGAACAATATCACTCAATACTTGTTAGATAACCAATAAGTACACAACTTTACGACTTTATAAAACACAATTATACCATATAAATACATACATAGACTCACGCCTGTCTCCCCGAAGGGGTAGGCAGAGGCATATTAAACGCCCACTTTTCGCCAGTGTTTTGATCCCACGTAATAGGTGGCGAGCCTATTGCCGCTTATCGGGATGTTTTGTTTGCCAGAGCCTCGTCCGTTGATCGGCAGGTGCACCACTTGCAGGTGAGGTTGGCTTGGGACCCTAAGATCTTGGTGGGAACCCCATGCACACCATATAAATTAATAATTTAATACAGAGCTACTGTTTACTTTCTATTTAAACAATATTTTATTTATTTATTTAAACTTTATTGTGCACCAGTATCAACATTATAGTAATCTTATATAGTAGGTAAAGTACAAAGGGCGGCCTTATAGATTAAAGCGATATCTACTAGGCAACCTTTGGATGGAGATATTGGTAGGAAAAGAAGTGGTAGTTGTAGGTGTACCAATTTTATAATATTTATACTATAAACATATACATTTAAACAATACATATATAACATATACATACATATCTAGATAAATTAGTGCATAATACTAAATACATATTTTTAGAATAGGGAATAAATTAAACGGACAAGTAATGTTCCTTAACTAAAGTTTTGAATGTAGTAACCGTCTGTGCCTGCCTTATGTTTAGAGGCAATGCATTCCACAAGCGAACGTCCGTTACAGAAAAAGATTTATCATAGAATGCTGTGGAATGTGTCGGCATTTTCAGTCGTAAATTTTCTGATGACCTTAAATATCGATTGTGCGTGTCATGAAGGAACTCGAATCGTCCTTTAAGATAGGAGGGTGTTGAAGGTTTAAACAATATATTGTATAGTAAAGTTAAAACGTGAGCATTCCGACGATGTCACAACCACTTGAGTTGGGCTCGAAATTGTGAAACATGATCATATTTGCGTAATCCAAATATGAATCGTATGCAGAAATTTTGAAGTCGCTCAAATTTATCAAGCTGGTATTCGGCGAGATCTAGATAGCTGACGTCTGCATAATCAATAATGGGCAGCAAAAGAGATTTTGCTAGCGCAATTTTGGTGGTAGTGGGAAGAAAGTTCTTTAGTCTTTTTAGTGCACCTGCTGAGGCAAACACTTTCCGACTTACTTCTTGGATCTGCGGGTCCCAGGACAGAGTTGAGTCCATAGTGAGACCTAAGTTTTTAACTTTATACTGTATTGGAATAGTGGTGCCATCAAAAATAACTGGAGGCAGTGAAGACCAGTCGATTTTCGATTTCATTCTGGAACTACCAATAACAATGACTTGGGTTTTCGTGGGGTTCACTTTGAGTCCAAAGGAATAGCTCCAGCTGTTGATCAGTGCCAGATCACGGTTAATGATAGCTAAAGATTGCGATAAACTTGCTAATGACGACCGCGTATATATTTGGAGATCATCTGCATAAAGGTGATAGGAGGAGCGAACGTTGTTTGAGATAGTATTTATAAAAATTGCGAAGAGTAAAGGAGACAATACGCCACCCTGAGGCACGCCAGCAGATGTATTACACCAAGAATAAAGTGAGTTCTCAATGCATATACGCTGTCGGCGGCCACACAGGTAACTGCGAAACCAAACCGTAGGTGATATGTTAAGAGAGCAAAGGCGACCAAGTAGAATATCGTAATCTACTGTGTTGAAGGCATTGCTGAAATCAAGAAGTGCAAGAATAGTGAGTTCTCCGCCTTCCATACCAGCCCTGATGTCATCCGTAATATTGCCCAAGGATGTGACGGTGCTATGACCCGAACGGAAACCGAATTGAAAAGGATTAAGTAGGTTATTTATGCAGAGGAATGAGTTTATTTGGTTGTAGACAAGACGTTCGAGGACTTTGGAGAGGAATGGTAGGATTGAAATGGGACGATAATCAGAAAAGGATGACGGGTGAGAAGTTTTCGGAATAGGAGTAATTTGGACATCCTTCCAGATTGACGGGAAAGTATCGCTGGAACAGGAATGATTTAGGATGTGAGATATGATGGGAAGAATTAAATCGAGTATAGGAAGGATCATATTACGGCTGACACAGTCAGTACCAACTGCATTGGACGTGATTGACATTATGCTCTTCCTAACATCGCTATCGGTGTAGTGATTAAAGACAAATTGTGAGTAACTAGGGGTAGGCAGAGAAGAAAGATAATTTATTGTGCTTGCCTTAGTAGTCCTATCAATAATGGACGAGGCAGAGAAATGTTGATTGAGCAAGTCAATATTGAAATCATTAGGATTGAGGTGTTGACGAGCTTTGCCTACCCCTAGGGTTTTAAGAAATTTCCAGACTTTAGCTGGATCACCGTTTTGTACAGATCTGTGAATATGTTGGCGTTGTGCATCCCTACACACCTTATTGCAGAGATTCCTTATCGCAACATATTTTTGCAAATTAAGAGCGTCAGGCCTTATTTTGTACCTAAATTTGGCAGCAGCTTTCTTGTGAATCAGATGTTTGCTATTTTCAGTTAGCTATGGGGCGGGAGGGTACTTTATTTTCACAGGTCGAATTGGTGCATGCCTATCGTATAGTTCCGTGATTTTGCTTGTAAAAATGCTGACCTTTTCATCAATAGATTGCGAATTGATAAGTTGGGTCCAATCAATATTTCTGGCATCTTTACAAAGGTTGTCAGTGTTCATTCCACCAAAATTGCGCTGCATAAGTACTTTATGTCTTATTTTAGGAGGTCGAATTTTGTAGGATAAGAAAAGCAGATCGTGATATGAGAACATGTCAGCTGGGTACTGCCCGTGCATGGCGACATGTTCTCTTGAAGAAACCATTATAAGGTCAAGGAGTGAAGGTGCAGAATTAGGAAAATGATGAGTTGCGCTAAGTGGCAATATTGACAGATTACATGATACACAAGCTGAAGAAAGAGAATACGAGCGGGCATCATTTTTGAGCATGCAGGTATTAAAATCACCCATTATGATTATGTGACTGTAAGATGGCACGGTATTGACCAATAAGGTTTCGAAAGTAGAAAAGTAATCTATTCGTAAAGAAGGACAGTAGTAAACGCCGATTAGGATTTTGGTGTGGTTTAAAACAACTTCCAGAAGTAAATGCTCGCCTGCACTTAGCGGCGGAGGCTGTGCTGATATACCAACAATTGTATAAGGAATATGTGAACGAAGATATATACACCACCACCGCCTCCAACGGCACGGTCATTTCTGATAAGTTGAAAACCAGGAACGGAGTATAATGTAGAGGGCAGACAGGGTTTAAGCCATGACTCAGAAACAAGGATAGCGTGAATATTCTTACAGTCTAAATTCGCCAACATATCAGAGAAATGTGCCGGAATGCTTTGGGCATTGATATGAACGACATTGAAATTTTTAGGTACATCAGAAAATTGTGAGTTAAGACAGTCATCTAGTGACGGCACACTAGAAAAACTATCATCTACGCTACATGTAGAATAGAAACTATCGTCATCACTTACATTAATAATATCAATGATGGCAATATGTATTATATGTACATACAATATATATTAATATCTATAAATACTTAGTGTGATTTATAACCCAACGGTAACGAAATATTTATGCAAATATAAATAATAATAAAATAAAAATAAATATTAATAATAAAATAAAAAAATACAATTCCACCAATACACCACCTGCCAGTTGCGTTAACAAAAAAGAACCAATAAGTAACTCTAACATACATGCTTAAAAAAATCACAAAAATAAAAGAAGGGTTAATATCGGTACGGGTAAAAAATTGGGAAAGGCAGCGAAGAAAAATTTCAGAGAACGATACTAGGAAAAAAGAATTAAAAGATTTAAGAAAATACGAACAGACTAAATAAACATAAAACTTTAGCCAAAAAGCCTTGTACACAAGGAAGTACTTTTACAGAAATTACAGATTTGAAGTTGACAGTAGTAGAAAAATATCTAACACCAACAGAATACAATGAATAATAAATTATTAGTTTTTCTAAGAGTAGTAATTAACTAATAAGTAAAATTGAAAATAAGTGGGTACCGACAAGAGTAGAATAAAAATTGGATATACTACCCGGCCCGAAAAAACAAACAAAACAAAGGAAACAAACTTCTTTTTCTGGGCAACAGTTCCTTTGGATTTGGTGGCTGGCTTCGAAACTGTCGCTGGTTTCTCCATACCCTTCTGCTCGGCCTTGTGCAGCTCAGCGAGGCTGATCACACGATGATGCGAACCATCGGGTGCCAGGACATGAATAATGCCCTCCCTGGTCCAACACTGCGACACACGGTACTTCTGTCTTGCCGCCATAAAAGTTTCGTGTCTTTGCTTGGTCAGGAACTCAGAAATTGTGATCCCAGTGCCCTTGAACTTGGTTTTAGCAAACCATAGCTTGTCACGTACAGATGCGTCATTTAGTTTTAAGACAATGGGCCTGGGCATAGATTATACAGATATACTGGTATAGATGCGCAACTCCCTCTAAGGAAAAAGTTCAATAGGCATCCTCTACGCTAGATGGCGTACAAACTATTTTATTTTTATTCCGATCGTATAGATGGCGTTAGTAGTGGATTCATTTTTCAAAATAAAATAAATGTTGAATTTCGGTGTTAATAAATAAGTAAATGACAACTATTATGTAAAATATGCAATTTAAAAGTAAAAAAAATAAAAATCAGAAAATGTAATACTTGGTAAGCGTGGATTCGATCCACGGACATCTAATTTAATAGCAGAGCACGCTCCCACTGCGCCACGCAGATCTTAACTATGTTGGCGAAATGACCGTTCAGTTGTCGCTTTTTCTTTAGTTCTTGCCCTCATCGGTAGATGACGCTGATTATATGAAATTTATCCATGTATGGAACTTTCACGGCCCTGGGCCTGGGTTTGTGGTCATTTGACAGGCGCCCCATTCTATGGCATCGTCGGATATCGGCAGCCGTCAAGTCGGTTTTAAGGTGCTCCTTGAAGACTTTAACCACCACCTTGGATGTGTCCTCCTTGCTGTCCTCAGACACTCCATGCAGCAACAACATCTTCCGCCTGGCTCTCATCTCCATAGTGTCCACGGTGTGCGCAAGAAACTCAATCTGCCGTTGAAAGCCATTCAGAGCCTCCATGACTAATACCTTGAATGAGTGATATTCCGAAGCCAATCCTGTCATTGATGCAGAGCTTTGGGATTGTGGGAGCAATATGTAAAATAATAAAAATTTAAATAATAAAATGTCATATATTTAAAATGTCAAAGGTAAGGTTCTGAAATTCGTTTATATTGGGTATATTTGTACCCCTAGGAAATACAAACGCGGATACACCATATTTTTTTTCTTAAGAAAACTTTTGAACCGCTGTTTCTTCTTTATTATTTGAAAAACATGCAGGCAGGATGAATATTTCAATTTTTATCACAGGGCATTTAGTTCTACCTCTAAACTAAAGGTAATTACGACATTCTATATTAAAATATTGTGAGAAATGATTTATGTCAACTTTATGAACCTTTTATAATGACGTTTTTCCGAACTCTATATTTTTATAAGTCTTATTTTATTGATTCACACCTGTATCCCAGGTCTTATTCGGGATACAGGCGTGAGTAGAGCAGAGAAGTAATATTTCGCTCAAATTTCGCCATGTTATGAATTTAAAATAGATCCTATTGTGGTTACGTAAAAGTTAGGACAAAATCAAAGTCGCTACCTTTCGACCAGGACACGCATACGCTCTCAACTGGACCATAGAGACAGCCACTCTGATCTCTAATTACGAAACGATTAATAAATATGAAAATAAGAACGAAAACGATTCCATTTACTATAATTTGTGTCGTCGTTGCTGACGTCGACGCCCTCCTCTGCGCGCCGGCCCTGCCCGGAAACCGACTCATTTTCTAAAACGATTTAACTGGCTATGAGCTTTTGATCACACGAACAGGAGTTCAATGTTTTCGTAAATATTAACTAATTTTATTAATATGATAGTGTGTTTTTTGTTCATTTCCAACCACATGAAAGAGACGAAAATAGGTATTTATATTTATTTGAATTATCTGAAAGTGAAAAGTTGGTTAAAGTTGCAGGGTGCGGAAAATGGTTGAACTGACATTTGTGGTTCCCGAGATACATGTTACTCCGGGACATAGGTCCCCCACGCGTGTAGTGAAGTAAGCAAAATTGACTGACGTTTTTTACGTTATGTTTTATATATATTTTTTTCTTGAGCCAAATTTTGTTGGGAAAAAATCTTCAATAGATTTAAAGTCTTTTCTATGAAACAGAGTTCGATTTAGGTGGAAATAAGGACCTCCCCGTGGGATCACGACAAGCGTGGTTGGGGGCTCAGTAACCGTGGCTTGGACACCCGCAATGAAGCTAAGTGAGATCCCGGGAGTGGACGCTCCGCGTGGGCTTGGAGGGGCCTGCGCAGGATGCGTCCAAAGTGCGGGTGCGGGGGACAGTTCTGTCTGTCCCTCGCAGTCGGGTGCGGTCGCTGGAGATGAGGCGTGTCGGTGTTGCGTTGTCGAGCACCCTATCTCCCGCGTCGTGGTGGGCCGCAGAGGAAGAGGAGATGCGGTGTTGCGTTGCCATCCTCCCTGTCCTCTGCGGCCACTGGGTGTTTTGGCGGTGGAGCCCAACACCTTCATCCGCCGCTAAGGGGGTTTTGTTCGGGGGCCGACCATCTGGCGGGCCAATACTCGTTAATTTTATAAAAATAAATCCTCATGAAAATTATCAATTCTCTATTAAATAAATAATGAATTTATTGGGGACCTAGCTCCCCCACGAGTGTATATGCGTGGCTTGAAATAGCGAGTGTAGCTAAGGGTTAATTTAACATAAGACCTACCACATCAGAACAAACCACAGTTAATTTAGTTTTAGTATAAACAACGAAAACCATCAAACATGTTTATTACAGTAATAACGTGCTTAAAAAATCAGGTCAGAATATTCAGAAGCTATTATATTTCATCGCAGCACAACGATTCGTAATAGAATTAACATTGTTTACGTACAACTCGTAAGAGTTATTGACGTGATGAAATATCGCGCGGTCGACCCACAAATGGAGGTAGACATTTTAATAGGTCCTTTAAATTTATTTTCAACGGAAATAAGGTTACATTTTGTGTTCATTTCATGGACTTGACGTGCTCTTATTCCGAAATGCAGTTACTCTTGAAAGAAAATGAAGTTTAAAGTAAGTTTTAAATAAAGTTTCATGTATTTGAGCACTAGCACAAGATAAACAGTTTTCTTATTATAAATATACCTACTTTCAGCCTTTTGCTGCTTGTACATATATTTATGCAAAAAAATGTGTCTTATTTTAAAGTAAATGTGTTTTATCTGCCACTTGCTCTACCATTTGACAGCGGTCGGGGCTGACTCTATTTTCTTCATTATTCTGAGTGTTTTGAATAAAACATCTGATTTGACTAGACTCCTAAGGGTGCAAGGTGCCGTGAAGTAGCACATGTACTGTTATCTAATTACATACTAATATATAAAGCTGAAGAGTTTGTTTGTTTGTTTGGTTGAACGCGCTAATCACAGGATCTACTGGTCCGATTAGAAAAATTATTTCAGTGTTAGATAGCCGTTTTATCGAGGAAGGCTATATGCTATATAACATCACGCTATGAGCCACGGGAGCGGAGCAGTAAGCTTAAATAACGCGGGTGTAACCGCAAGTCGAATATATACATACCGTATAGGTAAACATCTGTCTACTGCAAATTTTCTTCTGCGATACAACATTTCCATTCGAAAAATCTGGTATTTACTTTTCCTTCTACACGTAACGTCAGGACAAACAAACATATAAAAAGAAAAATAAATTCAATCCCGACAAAATTGGATTCTCTCCTTCATATAAGTATGAGAGTCGACACTTCTAATTTATTACGTAAATAGTAATAACAGGCGATATAAAAACGGCTATCTATCTTCTGTATTGTGTATGTGTTAAGTTTTGTTACTTCGATCGGCGAAGTTCGGACTCGTTTGAAAATCACTAATGAGTCGAATATCTTTACTTTTGTCCATTTGGCATAGAATACCATATTACAAAATAATGATTTAATATTATACATATCACATAGCGTTAGAAGATAGACGAAAAGATTCCTTTTCATCTATCTATCTATATCGTCACGCCTGTCTCCCATTGGGGTAGGCAGAGACTATAGAACGCCTCATGCTTCGGTTCAAACATACCTCTTTCGCTTCCTCGAAATTCATTAACCTCATCATGCATGCGCGTCAGTTATGGGTACTTTTAATTTGGCCCTTTTTCAGTACGTCACCTATTTGGTCGGCGTACGTCCGCCTAGGGCGTCCCCTACCGACATTTCCATTCATCCTCTCACGATACACTCCTTTCGTATTTCTTCTTTTATCCATCCGTTCCAAATGTCTAAACCAACGCAACATTCCTTTTTCAATCTTTGTCACAACATCTTTCATTACATTACATTCCTTTTCATTACAATCAAAAAGTTGTTAAATAGAATTTGAAAAGACAGATAACTCTCAAAACATATTGCCTTATTATGCATAAATAAGGTTTCCACAGGTGAGGTAGGTACCACTTGCATAATATTCGTGTGTGATCGCAGCTGTAGTACATTTCTCGTTAGATTAACAAAATAATAGGGTTACTCAAAAGATACTAACAGTTACAATAACCTTCTTAGTTGGACATTCAATAGTTTCAATACTTGCATTTTTTAACCCTTTTAAAGTACTTGCCTAAATTTGTTGACCCTGAACTGCCTTACTCGGAGATGAGCTTATTAAAATTTTACATTAGCGACGAAGCGTAAACATTTAATATTCAAGAGTAAAGCTTTTGTTCAAGGTCCGATTTTGCAACCTACAAGTCGGCACATCAGCTTTGTTCTTAAGTGAGGTATTATTTACGAAAGTGATAGGTAACTAAGTACCTTCAAATGCTGGACAAGTTAAGTTATTCACTATGATGTCAACTGTTCCATAAAAATAACACGATATTATTACCAAAGTCAGTTGTAATAATTCATTAATAATTGTGAATGTCATTTATATTGCCTATACTTTTTATATTTAGGAGAAATGTAAATCTTAATAAAGTCTTAGCAAGGCATAGATATGAGGTTACATGGCAAATGTAATTTACTGGAATATTTATACTTACTGTATATGCCAACCGTATACCGCAAGGTCCTTCACTGGGATCCGACTGGGTTATGCTTGTTGTATCCAAGTTGTGTTTTTAATCGGTCCGACAAATCGTAAGACGCATCAGTTCGTGCATAGAGGCCTTCAGTGAAGCCAGGTGTTGCCTATGAATAATCAATGCTTTATGACACTGTTCTACCGCCGTGTGGACTTTATCCTTCTAATGTCTTGTTTTCACAACAAAGAGGTGGAAATAATGGTTTTGGAGCACAGATGAGCGCTATAATTTTTCATCCTTATAGCGATAAGGATGAAGAATTATGGTGACTTTTTCTAACATACATATATAAAGGATGTAACCTTGTGTTTATATTGGGGTTTGATACACAACTACATTGAAAATAATATGTTTGTGGCTGGATTAAACTTTTGTACTTATGTCATTGTCGTCTTTTACGTGCTTACTAAATTTTTATCACAAACAATTTTCTTTGGAAATTACGTCTTTCGCATTCTCACCCACTTAAAAATTCTTCGCATTGTGCCATGTAATAATACAACCTGATTAGTATTTTAAGAATAAGTTTATACGATAACAGGTCAGTTTACTCTGGCTGCATCAATATATGAAACATGCTGTATCAGCATGTTCAAAATGGTAACCAATATATTCAGAATTGAATAATTATATTCGAACGCATACGCTTGCTGTTTCAATTATAGTCTATTATTTATCAGACTGTGTCAAACAGCGAACCAGTCATGGAAACAGTACACCCAAGTATTATGTCATCTGTCGAATTCAATTGCTGATTGTTTGCTACATTCTACGCATACGCAATTACGATTTATTACCGTACGATTCAATGTAAAATCAACTTTATTGTTTTTAGTTCAAGCTCAATTTTGTACGTTTGTCATTTGTCATGGTTGCCGGTGGCATGTCCTATGCAAATATGCTTCCAAAATCGCCAATTTAATTATGATAAGCAGATAAAATGTATGCATTGTAGCTGTGTTTGTATTGTTCAACTGCATTTAGACGATAGTATCTCTATACCACCCAGTGATTTCGGTAGAATTCTAGTCTTGTGGGATAATGGTGTTTTATACGACTAAATTATGTAGCACAGTGTTATTTTAGTGTTAGTGTAGGAAAATGAAGCATTCAAAGTTGGCGTGAGTATGAATCAATCTTATTCTTTTGCTTGGAGGCGCTGAAGCGTAACTATCGTAGTTTCCAAGCCAGTACTCTATTGTAAAATTCCTTTCATTTCAATAAATGATTGCATTATACCCATTCAAAGGAAAACTCTTTGAGTTCCTTTCTTTCTTATTAAAAAGGCAACTTCCACACTAAGAATAAATCTTGGATCGCGGGGATTTTCACAAACTGGTTTGATTCCTGGGTCAGAAATCAAACTCCTATTATGTGGAACCTGAACATTCATAACATGGTGAAATATGGGTGTAGTATTACACCTGTGCCTACCCCTTCGGGGATACAGGCGTAAACCCATAAAAAAAAGAAAATATTTATTACTCAAAAGAACATAACAGTTCACATAGCACATACTTCCATCCTTATTTTTTAAATCATTCAGAAACAACAGACTCACGATGTAAACGTTAGAATATTAATAATAAATTGGTCCTTTCCACTTCATTCAAGTTTTAATATTTATGAAGTGAGTCATAATTGTATAAATATATTGGTAATATACTTTAAATACATTTTGATTCGCTCAACGTTTCAGCTGGCTTACGTTTCACAGAATGACTGACAGTGCCAGTCGTGGATAACATTGAGAAAACACTTGCTGTGTTGAAAACTCGTTAACTGACTTTTCACTCAAAACATGCCGCGAACCACTAATATCAATCAATCAATCTGCCTATCGCAGTCCACTGCTGGACATAGGCCTCTCCCAACACGCGCCACAGTACACGGTCCTCAGCCTTCCGCATCCAGTCTGTCCCAGCCACCTTTTTCAGGTCACTAATATACTGAAATAAAATTATTTTGCACAATTTGTTAAATTATATCTATTTTAACTGAACTGTAAATAAAAAAATGCTACTTGGAATTATATAATTTTGAACTTGTTAAGAATAATTTGCTGAATTGAATTTGATATTGTTATCAACTCGTTTGAATATTTTCTAAATACAGCGTTCATACGTTCGAGAAGTCTTAGGAATACGAGCAAGTTTAGGCGATGAAATAATATTAGACAATTTTAATTAAATGGTGTCAATGTTGACGTTGTTTTGAATGTATTGAAATTAAATAGAGAGGTAATGAAAAAGTAATAGTTAATAAAAGTAGTTACTGTATTGATGCATACATAACTGTATTGTCACGAAACACGATTGTTTGGTTTCTGAATAACTCGCTGGCTATACAATCTGATGTAACACCCCTGTATAATACTTTTATTTTATTTATTTATAGTCAGAGTAGGCAGAGGTGTAAATATTACACCCACATTTCGCCAAGAATTTTGAGGTCGCACGTAATAGGAGGCGAGCCTATTGCCGTTACCGGGAACATCACCAGACTCCGGGCTGCTACTGAGTATTCGGAAAAACCCAGTAACACTTTTGCCCGACCTGGGAATCGAACCCGGGACCTCCGATCAGCAGTGCATACGCTATCCACTGGACCACGGTGGCAGACTATATAATACTTATTGCTACGCTAATATTCCATGTCATGCGAGGGAATGTCGTATAAAAGATATTATGATACCATATTTGGTCGTTACCAATGTAAAGGCTGGCTCGACCGAGGAACTACTACCATATCACAGAAAATCGTCGTAGCGTAACGGTATCTATACTGTCATAATCATCATCCTCTAAGCGTTATCCAGTTTCAATCTGGGGTGCGCTTTCTAGTCTAACCGGATTTGGCTGAATATTAGCTTTTCCACGGAGCGACTGCCTGTCTGACCTCCGCAACCCGAAGGTATAGCGATATTCCATGGCTTAGACTAGTGACAGTTTATTTAGAAGGTACTGACGCCCTGTAACGACTGTCAAAGATCTTCATGACAACCGGGACCGACGGCTTAACGTGCTCTCCGAGGCACGGGACAAGCAATAATTAACAATTCAATACGCACATAACTCCGAAAAGTCATTGGTGCGCGCCGTGGATTCGAACCCGATACCCTCTGCATGGTAGTCTGTTGGTATATCCAATCGACTATCGCTGCCCTATACTGTCATAATAATAAAAAAAAAATTACGTACGGAGCCCTCGGTGCGCAAGTCCGACTCTCACTTGGTCGGTTTATATGTAAGCAAGATGACCGTTGTACAAATTAATTTTAAAGCTTTTACAGTGGTCTTATATTACGGTAAAAGGACTTGGTTGACAGAAGAAAGAAATGCGTAATTGCCATTGACCAATATAAAAAGGCTTCTCATACAAACTATTCCCTTTTCATCGTTACAAACTGCATATAAATACCAAACGAACTTATTTTTAAAAGCACAATTCGTCTACAGTATAAAATATTTCAATTTCGAAATTGAATATTTATTGAAATGTTTATATATCGAAATTTAATCACTATAAGGCTGCCTAAGTATCTCCATTTAGTTAATTTTCGAAGGAAGTACGTATATGTAATAATTATATTTTTTTGTTTTCAGATTACGATCCGGCACGGCCATGACGACGGACAACGCACTCAACTCACAACGGTAAGTGCCACATACCACTTAGAATAATTAATTATGCTTCAAATATCTAGTGTCTTGAATTGTATAAGCAGCTTCCCACGATTGTCAACTTCCGTGATTTGATACTTACATACTGATCAAATAAAATTGGTACATCTGTTACTTAATACTAAAAAACTGGTGAGTTTCTTTTGGTCGAACGCGCTAATCTCAGGAACTATTGGACTGTTTTTAATAATGCTTCTTTTGTTGGATGGCTCATTTGTCGAGGAAGGCTTTTTATAGGCTATAAAATATTAAGTGCTATGAGCCACTGTAACCACAGTCTCAGCTATGTTTTATATACGCTCATTCACTCAGTTTCAGATAGTCCTTTCTAAAAATTGTAAGTACATAGTTTTCTTGTGATACAATAAAATATGTTTTGAATAGATTTTTTTAACCCTGTGCTTTAAGACCTCGTTTCAGACTCGAGTCTAATACGTAATATATTTTACTGTTCGATTAAGTGAATTTCAGTCTTTAAACCTATGGGAATGAATAGTCTTCGCCACAGTTAAAACCATCACGTTTCCCTGTGAATCATTAAGGCGAGGACATATGTGAATTGGGCGTCATTAGGGGTAAATTAAAACCGTTTTTCTCTGTAATTGTTATAGAAAAAAAAACAAAAAAATATGTCTTAATCTACATCATATAAAGCATTTTATCTTCGGTACCAAATCCTAATAAAAGTATTATAAATATCTAACCAGTAGTACGAGCAAGGTAAACGGCGTATATCCACCTCTTAATATTAAATGCTGAAGTGAAACTTTACTACACTTAGTTCGTACTAAATCACATTGAATAATATAGGGATTTGTAAATCGTGAGCTTCAAATTGATGACCAGCAATGTAATAGTCGTGTAGCAGTACTTACAATACGAAGTGATGCATATGGTTATTGAAACAATAAAATGAATGTACTAAATTTTATGATACACATATTACAGAGCGCACCATGGACTTTTTGAAGTTATGTGTACGCGTTAAATGTCTTATTAGAGGTTGCTAAATGTTGAACGAAAACTTGTAACTACATTCACAGCTTATGCCTTTTAACACAGAATTTGAAAACCACTTCCACCTGCAAGCTATTTAAAGAATCGAAGGACAGTTTGAGTGCATCGAAACTGCAAAAAATATACGGTGCGTTGCATTCTACCGTGAAATGCAATTGTGCATTTTAACGTTTGCTCGATGCTCCACCACGTTTCAGGAACTGTCTAGCATTAGATTTAAAAGAATTCGTCTATGCTCTGTATATAGGCTAAGAGGAATATCTGCCACCCGTCTAACGAGAGCATTCATGATATCGTAACATTTGGTATGTGTAACATTTTTTTGTTGCCTGTAAAATGAAACCGAGCTAAAATTCTCGCATAAGTTGGTTTACCCAATAATTTAATAACTTTAATATATGGTAAAAAGGTCGTAATTCATATAATATTATTACTAATATAGTAGGTATTCTATTATATTTTCTTAAATATTTCGCCTAGGTAAGGCTGGGTCAACTAATCTACTCCTTTCACCAGAATCTAATTCAAGTATAAAGTGATTTCAACTTTTCATGTTCTTCAGACATTCCTCGCGTTTCCCTCCGTATCCTCTTCATATATTTTCAACAGGTTAGCAAAACTCAGCTGATGACATAATTCGATGTTATTCGCGCCATGACCTTATAAATTAGTTGATATACCAGTTAATACGCCTGGATCAGCACTGATTGCGGACTATGCGTCGTATGACTCAAGCTCGTCACAATTGGCACGGCAATTGACCTCATCAACACTCAAGTACTCGACTAATAATTTATGTGGAGCTCTCAAGACTGACGTAGTAAACGTGGCTAATTTATGTGAAGCTCTCAAGAATTGATGTAGTACAAAAAATCATCTATTATTCGGTTCTTTGTTGCTGAACTAGAGGGGAGCATGGTAAATATCTGAAAAATTTGATCAGTTCTAGTGTAGGCTCCGAAAAAAAATTGTTATGAGGCCCAAGATCAAGACACTGAGATATCCGAAATTACTGTATGCTAGCCTTATTATGCATAATTATGTTTAAGACAACTCGTACACTAAAAATAAATCCTGTAACGTGGGGGATATTAGGTACAAACATTCAATCAAAGCTTTTCAACTTTCGCGATTTGTATACATTATATTTATTATATTATTTAGCGGGTTTTACTCGCGATATTAGGCTAGTTGACAAAAAAAAATATAAGTCCGTCCTTTAGATTATTCAAAAATAAGGGATACGTATTTTTTTATTTGTAAATTAAACCAAAAATGACCAAGATATAGCTCATTAAAGTTACGTATGACGTCACGCCGTGCTGCATTCTTTCGCACTAGGTGACGTCACACGTAACTTTAATGGGCTATATATTTGTTATTTTTTATTTAATCGAAAAAAGAAAAAATACGTGTCCAATATTTTTTTATGATCTAAAATACGGACTAAATAAAATGTAATTATTTTGACCCTGGAAACTACCCTATTGACTTAATTAAAGGTAAAAATACTTCTGAATATTATCTGTCCGTATGATCCAATCAACGTACACAAGAAACCCCACTTGAAACACTGTCGAGTGTCGCACCCTCGTTTCGTAGACCGAAGTACAAGTTTACCTGGCTTGGCTATATTACCATTACTTGGTGTAAATATGTTCTCTTTTTTTAACAAGAAAGTTATTATTTTCATATTATAAAGATTTGCTTCACGGTTGCACTCGCCATTCCTTCTCAATTTTCCTCAGCTTTAAAGTATTTTATCATGATTTTACAGTGTATAACTTTACTATTTTCAATAATAACGCTGATGTAAAAAAAAAATTAAATTCTAATTTGCTGGTTCTGGTATTAGCGGTTTCAAAGAACATTTTTTTCCCCTTTAAACAAATACTACAGCTTTATTATTTTGGTATAGATAACTAAATTCTATTGAAAATAAGCACCCAAAGTTAAAAAGTCAATCTTCATTACCCTCTTTCTACTGAAAATTCATCAATAGATTACTCGGTAAGCGGTGTCAAACTTTGTTTACCTAAAGCAAACCCACTTTCTCTCGCCATTGGACTTCGTCAATTTCATCCATTAGCGCAGGTAAAAAGTTAATAGCTTTATCTTTTGATAAACTTCTCCAATTGAGAACGGTGCTCAACTTTTATCGAAACCGATTCGTTCATAATATTTTCTTTTAATATTGCCATAGAGTACTTCTAACTCAGTTCGAAGAGCAATGTACTATTAACAAGAGAGTCTCTAGTTTTACACACGACGCGAAACATACATTTTTGGAAGTTATGAACGTATCAAATTGTTAATCAAAGTGAAGCTTGCTCCATGCCTCGCCAAGTAAGTTTTGCCGTCGCGCGTCGGTTCCAGCTGTCATGACGATCCTCGCTGTCTATCAGACTTTCAAATAGCCTGAAATATTTAAATCTAAAGTGATAATTACCAAAGGGTAGTTATTATTTTAGATTTAAGTTTTGCGATTGCCGTCTGATGTCTTTAGCTCTGTAGAAATGCTTTATTCTGCAAAATCAAAGGTGAATAAGGTAGCTATTGGTTGTTGCACGTAACCGGGAACACACAAAAAAAAATGATGATAATTTTGTAATAACTGCGTTAGTATAAGTCAAATCATACTGCCTTTGGAAAATTAAAACGATTTATAATGAATTGAAATGAGTTATACAAACTTCAATGGCCTTCTGTATGCTTGTATGCGCCAAATTCGTAACTTCATTGTGAGTTTAAAATCTCGTGTATAAATCTAAAAGCTTTCTACGCTGCCATTATGAAAAGCTGCAATGTCACGAACCACCGAGCGTAAATTAAGTCAAATATTAAACTTGACGTTTATTATGACCTCCCAGAAAGAACTGCTCTGAATTCTTCATCTGTCGGCAAAACAGTTTAAAAAATACAACTTACATTATTTTCTTCGAGTTAAATTATATTTTTAACTTACTTAACCCCTCAACTGCATAATGGGACGGCTATCATTGGTCGTTGATATTTAACGGTTTTTGCACTTGTAACACGATCTGGTTATATCATTCGATTTATCGATTTCCGCTTGACCAATTTTAATACTTTTTTAAACTGGAAACGAACAAGAATGAACAAACGAACGAAACGAAAAATTAAACGAAATACGTATGCTGTTGAAATTTGCGACGACGCCATATTGGCCATTTTGATATTGAAATAAGTGTGCAAGAGAAAAGAAAAAATGTTTGTAATGAGAAAATATTGAGTAATCTAATAAGTATTATATACAGAACTACTGGAAAATTAGTGTAGATTTCATATTGAATTATAGTTTATGGAAAAGTGATTAATATTGCGGTGAAAAAGTAACGAAAATTTTGTAATGCGCTTATGACGTTCCCAGAGAATGGCGGCCGTTATTTTTCGTCGCATAAACAAAAACGTTTTATGGTGAAATTATGATTCTAAAGTAAAATGTGTTGTGTTATCTTTGCACATTGTATATTGTTTTAACGTATTAACCCTAGAAGCCAGCAATCTACGTAAATTTGACGTATACAGCGGCGAAATATCTCTATATCTTTTCCGTTTACCATCGGATCGCTTTAAACTCCCACCGACCCAACTCAGTGGCCGTCAGAACCTTGTAGGACACGTTTGCGTCATCTCGGTAAGTTCCGCCATTCTGGTGGAATGATGATGTTGCACATCATTTTGACGTATAATTGGGCTTTGTGTAACTTTTGTAATTGTTTCAAATTTCTTTTGTTGTGATTTATTTGAGTTATCTGTCTTGTTTAGACACATTTGTCATAATATAGTATTATACTGGTAGGGTTAATATAAGATGGGGTCCCATCGACATCTAAACCAGGACAAAATAGCTTCAATTTTAGAAAATGATGGCGATTGTTCTCCTTGGATTCGGACTCCGAGCAAGAAGCTCGTAAAGATGAAGATGATTTCAGGAGTGATAACGAAGACACGATGATCGACCAGATTGAGGATGCAAGCCCAACAAGCAAAAAAGGGGACCCGGAAAACCATGCTTTTCTGGAATTAGCTAATCTTGAGGTAACTTCGTCGACTTCACACTTTACCTTGCCTCAGCGGTCAGTACATGGAAAAATAACCGTGTATGGTCAACTATAAAGGGACGAACGATGGGAAGGACTTCTGTTATTAATTTTAAACGAGAGAGAGACAAACGCGAATTTGTCACAATGTTGTCAACAACAAAAATTAAGCACAGATTTGACGGCACCTTGGATGCAAATACGACTGGAAGTACCCACTTTGTAGAGGACTGTACGTGACAATATACTAAATATAAAAAAAAAAAAACTTGTACCGCCATCTCCAGAGATTACTAATGATGAGCTAAAGCTACAGAAACAACGCTATTGCGGACTTTGTTCATATAAAAAAGGCGGATGACCAAAGCGCAGCTTGCCAGAAGGCCATATACGGAGAACACAATATTGATATAATAATAATATAATGTAATATTCTACTACATTCACACAACACCATCTAGTCCCAAACTAAGCAGAGCTTGTACTAGATATTAGTCAAGACTGTCTTTATAGACTGTTCATTTCTATTTTTGTAATAAAATATTACTACAAATTTATAAAATGTTTAGTAAAATGAAAAACTAGTAGATTTTTAAATAATTACGTAAATATAAGAAAACAAAAAAGTTTTTAATTTTTGTTGTTTTTTTTTCCTTGATTCTATTATAGTAAGTACCGTGATTTAATAAAATTAATAAAGAGTAAATTATAATTAAATGTATTTTATCTATTAATTAAAACTGTATTTTTAATAACTAATGCAAAAAATATTGTTAACTAGAAAACAATAGGAAAACACAGCGATTTTATTTTTACACGTCAGTTTGACGTATGATTGGGCTTTATAGCCAGTGAAATATGATTGGGCTTCTAGGGTTAAAGTGTTCGTTTGGTGAATAAGTGTGGATATTCGATAAATTGTGATAAAGTTTACAAGTTATACCAATGAAATTTCTCAACATCAAAATATATTACATCGCTGCGAGGACAGGTCACTTTTATTTACTTATTGAAAGATATAACTAGTTAGATAAACTCGTAACGAAGCCAGGTAGGAGTAACTCATGCCATATTATTATTTTTTTATAGAAAGATTTTTCGTTTTTCTGCAAGTCTACGTGAAATTAAATATTATTTGAAATGACGTTGCATAGAGATGGAACGAGTATTTTGAAGGATTATTTGAAAGAACGACGACAAAGACATCAACAGGTAAAATGAATGGTAATGATAGCAATGATGAAAGCGATATTGGCGTGGATGAGATTTTGAAGGCAATGATCAGTATGAAATTAGGTAAGGCTGCAGGTATGACAGGATTACAGTCGAAATGCTGAAGGTTGGACACTGGACAGGGCATCATAGTTAGTCAGCTGCAGCGTTCATTTAAATTGTGCTGGATCACCGGCCGAGTACCTGATGACTTGGCCACAGCAGTAGTTGTGCCTCTTTATATAGGAAAAGGCTCGCAACAAGACTGCAAAAACTATAGAGGCATTAGCCTTCTCAGCATTGTTGGCAAATTGTATGCGAAGGTACTGATTGAAAGAGTTATGAAAGTAACCGACAAGAAAATATGGGATGTACAAGCGGAATTCCGAAAGGGTATGGGGTATACGCTGTTTACAAGAGATGGTAAGAATGTAGAAGATATTGAAAGAAGAGTAAATGCAGGTAATAGAGTGAATGGAGCTCTGAAGGCGTTTATGAATAGCCAAAACGTGTCCAAAAAGGCACGTTTGGCTGTGCATAGAGGGGTGTTAGTATTTACTCTTATGTATGGTAGTGATAGTTGGGTATGGCAGAAGACTCATGAAAGTAGAATAAATGCTGTAGAAATGAGAGCACTGAGAAGTATGTGTAGTGTTACTTTGACTGACAGAGTAAAGAATTGAGTGATAAGAGAGTGTTGTCGGGTAAAAGAAGATGTAGTGACAAGCATCGAGAAAGGTATGCTAAGATGGTTTGGGCACCTGGAGAGCATGTATGACGAAAGACTGACCAAGCAGATATATAAGGCAAGTGTGGAAGGGACAGGATGAAGGGGAAGACCTAGGCGGACGTTCTTTGACCAGATTTGAGACATCCTAAAAACAGGACAGGTTAGAAGTACCCTGAACAGTAGAGCATGCATGAGGAATCTGATGGGAGTGAATGAAGCAAGAGAGATATGTCAGGATCGTTGCAAATGGCGTTCCAAAGTCTCTGCCTACCCCTCCGGGAAACAGGTGTGAGTCTATGTATGTATGTACGTTGCATTTCCTGCGTTGTGTCAACCGGGCCTTGCTCAGGATAGGGGTTAATAAAGGCATATTATACTCCACGATGCCTTTGCGGGTTAATTTTGCTTTGTTTGTATTCGTTCACTCCATGATAAAAGGTTTTTTATTCCTTTGTGTTTCCAAGCTGTTTACATGACCTAGCCAGTTCTTGTCGCAATTAAAAAAAAAAGGTTTATATAAAAGAGAGCGCCACGTGCCGCCTTCTCAGTAAGCGATTAAAAGCCACTGTTACTTTTTTCTACTTTTTGTTGCAGACTAGGAACATCTCTGACCTTAATGGTCTGTACTGTACGTCTCTTTAGATACAGACGGCAGATGCCTATTAGACCCGTTTTTAAAAACGTATTAGGAATCATGTTTTTGTATTGAATGAATTAGTTTATGATCATAAAGGTAGTCTTCACCGATATATTTATCATGGTCTTTTAATGCAACTAACCTTCTCAAAAGAGCAACGTTTCGTAAATTTCTTCGCCATGAAGGAAATCTCTATTTACAAATTGATACGAGCTTTGCGCGAAAAATAAATTAATAATTAGAAAATAAAAACTAAACAAGTACCTACTTAAATATTACCAACGTGAAATTTAGATTTATAATTGTGTGTTGATTCGTGCAGGATGCTGGATTCCTGTCTAATAAAGCATAACATAACTTGACGCCGCTATCCCCGAAGTGGTAGGCAGAGGTGTATTACACACCAACACTTCGCCATTTATGTTTCAGTACCAATGTAATAGGGAGCGAGCATATTGCCATCTACCGCTCACATTAATACAATCTCATCATTTTATTAAACACGAATCAAGTATCTTATGTACCTTCGCGGAATACGCTCAAAATCTATTTAATTATTAATAACTTGCACTTTGAGTTACCTATTAGGGCGACCTCACATTGCGCGTGCGCGTTCCTCGAGCAGGCGCCCGGCGTGTGCCTGGCGTGCGCTCGGTGTTAACTCTTTAGCATAAAGTAAACGCCGGCGCCGGGCGTAAGTCAAACGCCCGTCAGGCGAACGCTCGAGAAACGCACACGCTCAATGTGAGAGAGGCCTTAATCTTTCTGGTAAAAGCTAAATGATTCAACTGAACATCTTTGCCCCTAACACAGAATTTACCAGCAATAGGACACAGAAAGAGGCATCTTCATCGTAGGACCATATCGTTTATTAGGTTATCTAAGCTGCATCCAAGACTTGTTTGACCAGTTGTAACAAAATATTAGTATGATTGTAGTCTTTTTGTAAATTTGTGTATTTCTTGTCATTTAATATTTTTTTGAGAAGTACTCTTTAATTAGATGTTAATAAAATATATTTTTTTTGTCTCAGGGTTTTCAAGAAATCATCACCCAACAACAAGTTGACGCTTTACCTAGCGTCTCGGGACCTGGTGGTGGAAAATGGCTCCATCGACAGAATCCAGGGTGTGCTTCACGTTGAACCAGAATACTTGGAGAACAAGAAACTATATGGACAAGTTACCCTCACTTTCAGGTAAGTAGTTTTATTTAGATAAAAATATTTCCCAAATCTCTCCTCTCTTCTTGAGTTTACTAAATGGGTGTTGCTGTCTTTTAAGAACTCACTTGTCTTTTAATCAAAGTCTATTGTAACGCATATAAAAGAAAGATGTTAATTAACATGGCCATACAGTTTCTTCAAGAGAAACGCTTTTTCTAGTTTTACTCGAATTTCTTAGTGAAAAACACATGGACGCAAGTTGAAAACGCGTGTCAGCTATTGTTAAACACACCTTTGCGGCCGAAAAATAAAGCGTGCATTCAGTCCACCAATACAACTGAATCCAAGATCTAACACAAATCTTTTACTAAGTAAAACAATTATTTTTCAAAAGATATCATACTGGCAAAACATATAGAATCAAACTGCGCCAATACGATTCAAACGATCGCAAACTCGATGGGGCTGTGCCGGCTCATTGCGTAGTTCCTAAGTAATGTATCGGTTGGTATTAGAGCATAGAGGAATTTAGCTGTTTATAAATCTTCATAGATGACAATATTAAGGAAATTTACTGCACTTTCGCCAGAGTGGTCGCGAGAAAGCTCGATAGAATGCTTGATAGAACGATCTCGTTTGTATTTCTGTAATTTATCATTCGCAAGAATGCTCAATAGAACGTAACTGACTACTGAAAACCATTAAATGGGTCAACATTTACTTGGAAGTAAGTAATATAAAATCTTGTAATAAGTGCCTCTGAGATCCTGTGGTAGTGTTAGCGACTGCGGATAATGAGGACTCGGGTTCGATTTCCAGGTCGAACAAAAAGTGATATTGGGTTTTTCTGTTAGGAATTAAACCTTCTTACGTAGAACAGCTCTCTGTTATAACTTGTCTGCATTGAGATAGCTTATATGTCATGTAATAAATGGGTTTTATGTCTGCAAATCAATACTTACCGATATTATAAATGCGAAAGTATGTTTGCTTTTTGGTTTGTACTTTTATTATGACAAAACGGATTAATGTTATTTTTGGTTATTAGTTGAGGGATCGGAGTGACATAGGATATACGTATAAATTTAGAGCGGGCGGAGGCGCGGCAGCAGCTATTTTGATATATAATATGTATGTACATCAGAGGCCCAATTCTCTTAAATATTCAAAATACAGTTTCGATATAATGTCAGTGTCATACTTACGTCACAAATTGTATTCTCCTAAATTAACTGATATTTGAATGATATTGTAACTAGATAATAAATTGTGATATGATATGTTGATAAAAACAAGTGTCAAAATATGTGTCAACGACGAACTGTTTATTTCAAATTAAACGATAATGAGGTTAGCAGAATACCGATTCTGAGTCAATTCAAAATATAATCTCATTTCGTTCAAAATGTAATTTCAATGTCATATAAAATACGAGAATTGCTCTCAGTAGGTAGTAAGTAGCATATATGTATGGTATTATAATCTTTCTTGAAATATTAAGGGAATTCTTTTAGTTTCCCAAAAATGCTTGTGAGAAAGCTCGGTAGAGTGCTCGCTAACACTCTCTCGTTTGATTTCTTGTTATGTAACATGCGTAAGAATGCTTTTTACAAGTGACAGTGCAAGTGTATATAGTGTGTAGCATCACAATATTTCTTTTAAAAATTGAATAGCGTAAAAGACATAACGATGTTCCAATTCTGCAGTAATTGTTTAAAATACATAAATTTCCATAGAATGCTCTTACGCAAAATCTGAAACGAAAATGTTATAATAAAAAATTTTTCATTGGGGTCTCTTAAAATTTATTTAGGAGTACTAAATAAATTTTAAGAAACACCCCACTTCTGAGATTGAAGTCAGTAATTGGTTTCATATTGGCTGACTTTCATCGAATTACATCGAAGTATCCCGTAGACAAGGTAGTTAAGATTTCGTTGCCCTTTCTCTCTATCTCAATGAACATATAAAATATGAAGTATATTTAGCACTAGTGAACACAGTTCATTGGTCTGGAGTTTGAAAGAGGGTCTTCCACCTTTGTACTATATGTCTCTAGGGCTTCTGCGGGTCTCGGGATTGTCAGTTATCTAGTCAATAAACAATGTTTCTCTCGCTTCATTTGATCCTCATACTGTCCTATTATAAAAATGTCTAAATATAGTTCCAAAAGTAGCCTAAGACTTACATATCTTTGACGACCAGTTGGCGCCGAAGGTTGCGGGTTCGATTCCCGCTCAAGTCAAACATTTGTGTGCATGAACATGGTTGTTTGTCTTGGTCTGGGTGTTTCTATGTATAATATGTATGTATTAAAAAAAAGTATATATATGTATGTTTATCCATTATCTAGTACCCATAGTACAAGCTTCTGCTTAGTTTGGGACTAGATGGTGTTGTGTGAATAAAATTAAAAAAAAAAAAAAAAACGACTGGTCAGATTCTGTACCCAGTCTTCCTCCCGTAGGGCGTCTTTGGCTGGCAGTCGAGGTGGTTTTCAGTGGTAACAGAACATACTCTGTCTCATTTCTCCAAGAGCCAGCGATCCGGAGGGAATTTACACCTCGTAAAAAAACTACTTAGATATCTGTGTGAAATGTCTTACAGGTATAATAATAGTATTCTACAACATTCACACAACACCAAACTAAGCAGAGCTTGTAGTATGGATACTAGATAATGGACGAAAATACATAATATATACTTTTTTTGTAAATACATACATATTACAGCTTTTAATAAGGTAGTTCTCACATTGTTTTGTTTGTATAATACTTTGTTTATATTTGGATAATTTTAGTAATTGTATAGAGTGAATATTGTGAGACTCACTTTAGTTTGGTTATAATGTTGTGCCTACCTTTAATTTAAAAGCATACAATATGAATGATTTGTATTTTGTATTTTCTTAAGCCAATGCTCTGTATGTTTTTAGTTGGTAAGCCTTAACTTAAATAAATAAATATTATATAAGATACCTATAAACACTCTGACCAAGACAAAATTCCATGTTCATGCACACAAAATGTTTAAGTTGGGTGGCAATCGAACCCGCGGTCGTCAAAGATATATATTATTAGATACTAGATAACAGATATTTATTTATTTGGTTAAACAACCAATATGTAAACACCAATAGATTATAGAAACTTACTAACTAGGCATACATAATTTAGTGTAACAATCAATTACAGGTTAACAACTCATGCATTAAATACGGCTATGCTAACTTAATCATATTATTAATTCAATTATGGCCTCGATCCCCACACGAGGTAATACTTTGTGTCCCCCACGGCACAGAACTCATTGCTATTGCAGTAGCCAGTAAGTGTATCATCATGTCGTTAAGACGTTCACTGCTGGTCATTCGCCTATCCCAAGGTTCTCCACACAGATCGATCTTGAGCCCGCATCCAACCGCTTGCAGCGTCAGAAGAGTCAACAAATCTATTCCTTAAAATCTCTAAAACGTTGTCCATTACATCTAAAGCCATGTACTTAGCAGCTACACTAAGCACTTGCTCTATAGTCTACACTCTACAGTCATAAATCCTTTACTTGTGTCTTAACGATGCCCCTGAGAGCAGATAATATTAACTACTTTGAACAAACGGCCGATGTGACTTACGATAGTACACGACGTAACCAGTGGTTGTGTTTACAGTTTACAAACGAATGTAAATATATGCTTGTGTAAAAGAGTTAATGCACTTGAGCATTCACATGTAATGAGCGTTCTTGCGAATGATAGAAAAACATACAAAAGCGTTTTAGCCAGTATACTATCCAGCGTTCTGGCGAGCATTCTAGCGAAACTATAGTAATTTTGCTTCGAGCTTTCTGCAGATTAAAGCGTTTTCTAAAAATATCATGAAATTGTTCGTAGCGATGTTTTGCTCTGTTTGTTGATCAACTAATTAAAACTGGCGAATAATCTATGTGCTGTTACAAGTGAATGCTCAAATCGAACAGCACCTTAAGATTGAGTGATTTACAATCGCATTTTGTATTTTTTTTTAATTTTTTTTTTATAATTCTCTCGTAAACTACGTGGCCTTGCGCGAATTGTAAATTTGTATGAGTAAAAATTTGTGCAACTTTTAGATTTTAGAAACTTTTATTGCACAATAAACTTACTTAAAACTAGATAAACTTGAAGTTTAGAAATATCATTAATACTTGTATAACACATAACTTCAGGCCTTCATATAGGATATCGGATAAGCAGAAGTGTATTACACACCTCACTTTGCCAGTTATGTTTCGGTTCTAATGTAATAGGGGGTGAGCCTTTCAGTCTGCCATCTCGGTACCGGGCACATTATTAAGCCAGATATAAATAACATTTTATTACTTGTATAACGAACAATTTACGACTATTTATATACCCAACACTGACTACTACTTTGTAGAAAAAGAAATCCCTCACGGTCTCGTAGTTATATTCAACTCCTTTAATATATTTTTTTTCAAAGCTGAATATTGCCTGTACTATACAAATTAAGAAAAAAATTACAGCTTGGAGACAATAGGGAATATGCACGATTTTTTTTTATGACGTAAAATAATCATTTTCATCACTATAACACAGAAAAAAATATAAATAGGTTTAAAAGTATTCAAATTATTTAGCAAAGTGAAATTGAAAACATTGAATAAAATCGAGCCGTTCAAACGCCGCCATTTAACGCGCGCTTTCGATTACGTCACATGGCAGGTCACGTGGTGTGAACTCTAAGCGTTTCAGTTACTTTAGACGTATTTTAAGTTCTAATTGCTTTACAAATCATGGAAAAAGCTAAAAAACGTTCTTACTAGTATTGTATGGTACCGAAGTGCTAAAACACTAGTAAAAGTACAACCGATAAAGTGTTTTTTTCCTATTCCAAGCGATGTGAATATTCGAAACCTTTAGTGTTGAGAAGGGATAATGTACCTTAATTATAGTGTTTATGTATATTTTTGTCTACTGCCTCGTTGGTATCGCGGCATAAATGTGCGCGTGGGATTGGGAGGTCTCGGGTTCGATTCCCGGGTCGGGCAAAGTGTTATTGGGCTTTTCCATTAGGCAATTCTCAGTAGCAGCACGGAGTCTGGTTATGTGCCCGGTACAGCAATAGGCTCGCCCCCTATTACGTGGGACGTAAAAATTCCTGGCGAAATGTGGGTGTAATATTACACCTCTGCCTACCCCTTCGGGGATAGAGGCGTGAGTCTATAAATAAATAAATAAAATATATTTTTGTGAAGGTCATTTAGCATTCCTATTATGCTATGTTTATATACAACGAAGCGTGAATTAGTAGTATGTAAGTTTTAATTCAGTACAAAATTCGGTTTAAAACAAACCAAGCCTAGTTCCAAAAAGTTGAATTAAACTTTCTCTACAGACCTTCCTAAACTTATTCCCAATATATTATCACACATCATATCATTTTCTGTGCAGCTGGCTAGTCTCATAAAAAGATAAACCGCCGTGGCCGGATTCGTTCGTAGGACAATATTATTATTATAGCGCGGCCACACATTGGATTCAACTTTGCGTCCAAACTGGACTCAAATTTCAAATGACCAGTATTGAACCCAACTACTGCACCACACATTGGCTTCAATATGTACTTTGTAGCCAAATACTGGAAATAGACCAAACATTGGACATGTTTCAGTTGTAGTCGCAGAGCGACACGACGATGGACGAAAACTTATTTGCACTAGCCGCTTATGCAAATGGTTTAGGTACATACACACATCAACAAAGTCTAGGGATATTTTATATTTCATCAAATATCTAAAAATCTATGAAGAATTTTCTGATACAGTAAATAGAAGAATCATAGATTATTTTAAGGTCTTTAATAAAAATAAAAAACATTTCGTGCTTTTTTTTGTTTTAAATAAAAAAAATAATTTTTTTAATCATCATGGAAAATTAGTATGATAACAACAAACATTTCTTCTTAAAAACTATTAATTTTAATAAAAATGGAAAAAATCTTGTAAAATCTAATCATTAATAATCAGTGTTGCCACCTCTTACATTGATTACACATCGACATCGATTGTTAATACTTAAAATTAAATTGTCAATGTCTTGCTGCGGTATGAGGTCCCATGTCCTGTGCAAGTGTTCGTAAAGTTGTTGTTCAGTCGTCAAATTTGGTGGAAAATCTCTCAAAGCTTTTCGTTGTAACATGTCCCAGGCATGCTCGATAGGATTTAAGTTGGGCGACTGTGCAGGCCAATCCAAAACTTGAATATCGTGCACTCGTAGAGCGGTCGATACCAGCCGCGCCGTATGGCAAGGAGCATTATCGTGCATGAGTAGAAATTCATGGCCTATTTGAGTTCTGTGTGGGACAATAACGGGCTCTACTACCTCCTCGTGGTATTTTTGTGCAGTCATGCTGCCTTGGATCCAAACGAGTTGGGTTCGTCCGCCAAGACGAATTCCTGCCCACACCATGATTGTCCCGCCTTGGTATGGGTGGACCTCCTGAGGGTGCCGTAGACGGCTAACTCTCCCTGGAGCTCTCCAAACGCGTGTTCTTCGTGAATCCGGGTGAAACCCAAACCGGGACTCATCGGTGAACAGCACCAAAGACCATTGTTCGTCACTCCATGGTAAATGCTCCCGAGCCCACGAAAGCCGCCGACCGCGATTGCCACGTCGCAATGCTGGAACACGCAATGGTCTTCGAGCATGAAGATCAACTTCATGTAACCTTCTTCGCACGGTTTGGTCGCTTACCAGCAGCTGGTGGTCCTCCTGGAGCCTTTGCACTAGTTGCAGCGCTGTGATATTGGGTTGTCTTCTGGCGGTCATTTGGAGAAATCGATCCTGTCTCTGCGTAGTAACACGATATCTACCTGTGTGCTGTTCGGCCACATCTCCAGTACTGCGATAACGTGACCACAACCTTGATATCACATTTTGACTGGTATGTAGGGCCTCAGCAACGACGCGTTGAATTGCACCATTTTCTAACATGCCCACGGCTCGTAACATTTCATCTCGACTCAAATGACGACGTGACATGACTTTTAAAGTTCGTACGTCACGTTAAATTAAAAAAGAAAAACAATTAAAAACCCTTTTCATTAATAATTATAATAAAACAGTTTTAACTTTCTTTAATGTAACGAATTACTAGCAAATTTGCCGCCATATTTTGTTTATTATTTTGTTTTTTTTCTTTCCATGTTCAAATTTTGAAAATAGAATAAAAGAGGTTTTAATCTGTATATAAACTTTTTGTGGAAACTAACAAGGTTCTAAACTATAAACTCGTAAATAATTTAGGATTAAGATATCCCTAGACTTTGTTGATGTGTGTATGCCTATTAAAAAAAGGTGGTGGGTGATTAAATTGCTCCCTTACGGAATAAAGTTATATAATATTATTATTACTAGACAAATAAATGGAAATGTCTATTCCTACCCAGAGAAATACATTTTAACTGTTTTTTTTTAATAGATACGGAAATAATTTACTGGCGGAGATGCTTCATGAACCTTCAGGACATTTTGAGAATTTCTGCAGAATGTCATCATCTGATTTTGAATATCTGCTAGAAAAAATCGGCCCTGATTTAATCGATCTCTTTCTTTTATTCCAATGATATCTATATGCTGTCATTAACGACTCCTTTATTCTTTTAATTTCTGCAATGGTGACACCACTTTAACTAAACGACGAGCGTATTCTTTCCCATGCAGCTGCTAAAACATTTCTGTTTTTATGGAATTTATTGGTTGAATCCCATAACGCTGGTTCCCCTTAGTATAATTCAATAAACTCCAAAACATGTTCATTTGACCAGTCAATCGACGGCGTTGTCATTTCGAAAATAATTACGTACCTACACAACCAAGTAACACGTACGAACAACAGCGCTGCTCGCGACGAATGAACAAACCAATGTGTGGCGCGCGAGCGGCATTTTGTCCAAGATGCCCGCGCGCACTCCCCCTTCATACCCCTCGCCTTTGAACTTACTTCAAAAACCGACTCGACACGGGTCGGTGTTGGACATTCGATTGTGATTGGACGCAATATTCACATTGTATCCAAGACTGATCCACACATTGGTGTGTTGGACCCAATACGTAACATTGGTGCAAATATACCCAATGTGTGGCCGCGCTATTAGGTACATAAAGTCATTAAGTATTTATCTACTTAATATGTGCTAAAAGTAAGAAAACTTATCGTACTTGTGTGTATAATCGTACGTGTGAACATTAATAATATCACGTACCAATTATTATGATATACCTGTTAAATAGGAGTTCTGCAGTGATGTTAATGACGAATGTTATGTATTGGTTATGTTTTAATATTTTTCTAACGTGCTGTGTTCAATTTATGTATAAAAATCAATGTGACGGACTAAAATATATAAAAAATAACATAATAATAGGTACCTTGCATGTTAAGATTTGATACAAAATATGCTGTCATCATAAATGTATCCATTTTCGGTAGATTTTCGGATTGAGCTTTGACTTAATCAGATTCAGTCATAGTCCTAGATTTACTACAAACTCAGATTCACTAGAAATCACCACAGAAACACAGGTTTAAAGTATTTTTCTCGCAAATACCACTAAGGCCCACTTGCACAACGATTCTTCGAAATTGAATTAAGATGTATTTAACGAGAAAAAAAATATTAAACACCACTAGCGTCTTGCACAACGAAAAATTTGTCGAGTAATATGATTTAAGAACTGTCAAAATTAATCACCGAAAATCGGCTGTTTAGTGGCTAATTTTATTTAAGAACTGTCACACTGATGTCGGCATCTTGTCATTAGCGACGAAAATTATCAATAATTATATAACTGGACCGGACGACGCAGCAGGGGGAAGCCTATGTCCAGCAGTGGACGTCCCTAGGCTGACATGATGATGATGATGATGTTATATCATCATCGTACCAACGTACCTACTTGTGTTATTGTTAACCCTAGAATTCTACACTATTTGGGGCACATGTTATTCCTACACTGGGGTGCTGGAACACCCCATACTAAAATGACTGTAATCCTTAAAATAAAAAAAACAATTCATGAAAATACGTTTTACTAAACAGAATCGGTAACTTGAGATCACAAATCAGCCTTATTACACAAAGTTAAATGTAGTTTGAGCAACAGCGCTTGTAGGATTTGGTCCTTTTTTGAGGATCACTGCAATGGACTAAGTTGGCATCCGGTGTCGGTCCTCCAAATGTTCATGTATCAGTTCCAAACCTAATTTCAAAACTGTCTGCTGAAACTTTATATTTGGCTTATTATTTGATCTTGAACACTTGTAAAGAACCCAGGAATTACAACTGGCCCCAACTTCTATTTCTTCCTCGCCAGCTTTGTGGTCTAGAATAGAGCTTATTTCTTCGTAATTCAAACCTCTGACAGCCATCCGAAACAAAATAAATAAACTTCATTGAATTTTACCTTCATAATATCTAAAAATATCTGTATTTAATTCATATAAGACTATTGTTTTAATAAATAATCAAATTTAATAACTTATTACATATAAATGCACCAATCGTAATAAATAAATAATCTTACAATTTTACTACACTGGGGTACTGGCGTACCCCACGTTGTGTGGTCGCCTGTATAAGTCCTATACAGGCGACCACACAACGCGGTCCCTCGTCACGGTATTGACATAACGCGAGCGGTTGACATCAAACTAAAATACTCCGACGCGCGAATTCGTGGATATTAAAGAAATTGAGATATTTAGAAAACACATCGGTGTGGAGTGCACCTGCACCCCATGTAGGGTTCTACGGTTAATGCTTAAAAGTTTCTAGTTATTATTTGTCAATTGTCATTGCGTTGCTAGGCGACGACAATGCGTTTTGTTTTATGCTCAAAGTATATATAGTCTAAGGTTTTATGCGAAACCATACGCATAACATCGTTAAAATCGTAACAAAAAAGCTTCATGCCATGAAACAAAACGTAGAAACTACTTTACCGACCTCATAAAATGTTTAACTAAATCTAAGCGTTGTTGTCGTTGTGCAAGAGGACGCTAAATACTTTTAAGTTAAATTATTTTAAGCTGTTAATTCTGTTCAAAAAATTTAAATTAAGGAGTGACTTAAATGAAACGTTACGCAAGTGGGCCTAAAACAGTATGAATATCGACGCGGATAAACAGCATGGCGTGCCAGCTGACGTCACTTTTCGTTTCGACCAATGGTGACGCGTTTTGTAAGTTTGAATTGCCGGCCTTTATTTTCCACTTTTAAAACAATATTTTATGGGTTTAAATAATAATTAAATGAAAAAAATACGTTTTGATTATAATCTGACGGTAATAAAGATTCGAAAAAAAAATATAGGAGACGAATTTAAATTTTATGCATATTCCCTATTCAAGCTCCTTATTTATATGCAAACGTTTCAAATTCAGTTCAGGATTTTCGACGTGAGATAGCACATAGATATATTCGTACATACTTATGCATTTGAATGTTTAAGAAGTCGTGTTTTATGTACTTTACTACGTTAGCTTTTGATTTTTAACACCTCTAGCTAAAACTAATTGCACAAATCATAAATACCTACTTCGGTGCCTAAAGCTGGACCAAATGCAAGCCCACATGCAGTTCACACAAAAAGCATTCGCAACCTAGCTACATAAAAGAAACAGACCGAGTTAGAAGGTTTATTCGAAGCTTTACTTACTGTTTTGTGTTACGTGCACGAATCTCGTTTATTTCTGCTTTATGTAACGCTCTGGGCTCCACATAAGTTAAACCATTCTCGCCACTATCCCCCCGTGTGTATTTATGTCAAAACTCGCATGCACAAATGTCAAACTCCTGTTGTTGCATTAATATTAGCTCTATGAGACTTTCATGCTTGTTTTAAAGCCAAATCCTGTTTTATTTGTTACAAAGATAATGCTTTAATTCTGTGTATTTTGGTGACGAATCAAAAGAAGTTGGCATTGTCTATTTGTGGAGAAAAAGTGTCTAGTAAGATGCTCAAACCAGTGGTTGCCAAAGTTCTATGAGTTGCTACCCACCAAACAAAAGTTCTTATATTGTGATCCTCATCTTAGCAGTCTTACAAGCTTTAGCTCTCCACTTAACGCTGTGCTATATATCCAAATTAGAATCGTAATCGCCGTATACAGAATCCACTCAATATTCGCTCGTGCCCTACCCATAGTTTTGGAAATGCTGCTCTAAACGGTTGTGCTTTAAAGTTCATAGTTAAGAAAAAACACGGAAATGGTGACAGCTTACAATTACTTACGATATTTTGAGTTAATTCTGATATTTTAAACATTATAATTATCATCATCATCATGTCAGCCTGGAGAAGTCCACTGCTGGACATAGGCCTCCCCCAAGGTTCGCAACACAGATCGATTTTGAGCCACATAATATGTGGCTAATATACTCTCTTAAATATCTATAGAGGAGGACTTCAACATCATCAGACCTTTATACTGTCCCACTGCTGGGCACGGACCTCTTCTCACTATGAGAAGGGTAAGGCCAAGTCCACCACGCTGGCCAAGTGCGGGTTGGCAGACTTCACATGTCTTTCGAGAACATTATGGAGAACTTTTAGACATGTAGGTTTCCTCACGATGTTTTCCTTCACCGTTTAGCAAGCGATAATTAACTATTTAATACGCACTTAACTCCGAAAAGTCATTGGTGCGTGCCGTGGATTCGAACCCGAGACCCTCTGCGTAGCAGTCTGTCGGTCTCTCCACTCTGCTATCGCTCCTACAGCGAGAGGAGGACTTAGCAGATTTTAATTCAAACAATGATGCTGCACCTACATAATATATTTCATTTGTTTACAAGTTTATGATAGTCAATTGGATGACAAGGCGTAGGTACAATGTGAATTTAGTTTTAGTAGAACAATAAAAAGTATTGTTTTGATTAAATTTTATTTTGATTAATGATCACGGCTGGATACGAGTCATTCATCTTGTTACGAGGGCCTATATCATCATGTCAGACTAGAGACGTCCACTGTTGAACATAGGCCTTAGCGTCTAGTATCACAGACATCCGCCACTGCGATCGCCAATCCGTCTACCAAGCGTGGCGATCAAGACAAAATCCCTCCAAAAAATGAGCCACACTCGAGGGCCGCTATAACACAAACTATTTTTTTTATTAAAATTTAATAAAGCCTAGATCTTAAAACAAGTAATAAAAGATCACACCTCTGAAATAGATATTATTTTATTCATATTATCCATGTAATGAAACATGAAGTGGTGTTCTCGTTTCTCACGTAATATTATGCTAAATATCCCATATACGTAACTTATCCGCGAATAATCTCAGGTATCGAAGGCGCCGTAACCGTAAATCTTACTTTATGAATATTGCTGCCTCCGTGTTGGAGAGGAATCTATAAATTAATGTACTGTAACTACTTTGTATAGCGAAAGGTGTCTGCGAAATCAGTGCCCAGTTACGTCTAGTATTATGCATGTACTTACACTTAGCATAGTTTTACTTTGTCTACTTTAAGTATTGAGAATGAAATCTGCATGTATTTGTAACCAACTTTAGAATAGGAGGTCGTTCTCAATTCGGTTGTATTTTTCTAATGTTTGTTACCTTATAAGTACGTCATATTTTAAACGACTTCAGGAACTAAAATAGGTAGAAGTCTAAATCCTCCTATTGGTTCATAGTAGTAATATTTCTACCACATAAACAGAGATTATATATAATTATATTATTAGTTACCCATTTAGTTAATATACACTCACAGGCACAATTAACTGCCCACCTATATCATTCCTCACCCTTTTTGTTTTCGGTTACTATGGCTTATAAACTGTTTAGTAATATTTCAACTCGTTGCCCAAATTTGTGTCACTGAAGGGTTTTAGAGATTTTGTCGTTATTTGACATTGATGCAGTTATGTTACTGTGTTAACATTTTGATTTTGTAGTGCTGTGTTATTGTTTGCAACTGTAAAACATGCTACTGAATGCGACTAGAGCAGCTAGGGTAGTGGCTTTAGCTGATGCTGGGTACAGCCAACGTCGCACCGCTCGTACTCTCGGTGTACCTCGAACTACGGTACGGGATGCCATCAGATGATTTCGAGAGACAGTCTTATACACCCGCAGGCCAGGTCCAGGCCAATGTCGATGCACTTCAGCTTGAGATGACAGCTTTGTGGTCAGCAACGTGTTAAGAAATCGTTTTTGTACCGCAACTGAAGCTTCTACAAGTCTTTTTGAGATCAGAAATGTCAGTGTTATTGAACGACCGATTAGAAGAAGTCTGGCGGAAAGAAATCAAACTGCTCCCACAACATCGTAGAGCTAGACTTGCCTTTGCGCGATAATATGCTGACTGGGCCGTGCAAGACTGGAAGGTCGTACTTTTCTCAGACGAAAGCTGATTAGGCTTAAGGCGCTGTTATACCTCAGAAGCCGTGAAACACCAAATTTTTCGTCGCACAACTAGCCATAACGGTACATGTTACAGACTAGCGAAAAATAGAGCTTAAAGTCAAAAGTCTGAACAAAAGACTTTTGAAAGAATTTTTCATGTATGTAAAATAGAATCACGGTAAAAAAATCACAAAAACGAGGCAGAAAATAATCTTTCGTCTCACTGTTTGCAATATTTTGATTGTAAGCTGTCATATTTTATTTAATAATATTGTAGGAAACCTAATGAACTAAAGAATTACCTAGTTTATTTTCATATTATACGTGTATATTTTGTAAAATTAAATAAAATCTGCCAAACGTCTATGATTTTGGCGCTTGGTAGATCCCATCAATATCAAACGCTTCGGAAATTTAAACCTTATGAGCATAAGCGGTGTACTGAGTGTCAGTTGCTAGTTTACGTCCCGCCCAGACCTCATCATTCGGCTAAGAGCCCTGTGAGAGATAGGTCATGTCGCTTGCGTCTCCGCTGCACGAAATTATACGTAAACGTGTTTGTTATTGTAATACGCCGATTTGAGTTCGTAATTTCATGTTTTATGTTATATACTGAATACTTTGAATCAAATAGGCTTTTCATGTGACTATGGGCACATATAATTAGAACCTAAGTTTATATTCTTGTTGCGTTTAATGTGTTATTGTTTCTGTGCTTATAAATATATAATTAGAAGAATAAAATATGGATAGTTAGAGAAATTAATTGCTACGAAGGATTTGTACAAGAAAGCGTCGTAATAAAATAGAAATTCATCCATGGCCAAGTGATTATGAAATATTATGTAACATTTTTACACAAATTATTTTCATTAGAGTCTTTTATGACTGACTATGTAATAGATTATCGATTATGCATAATATAATTATATAAATTATTCTCACAATACATAGTTGCCACAGTTTTCAATATTTGAAAGAGTAATAACATAAAATCGAATCATTTTATGTACCTTTATTTCAAATTCATTAGCTTGTCAGAGCGCCTGGAGCGCTAAGATGCCGCGACGGCGAACAATAAACAGCGCTAATATGGCGCTCCGCAGTCCGCACACAAGCGGTAACGAATGTTGTATTATTGTGTTGTAAATATAAACCTAGTTAGGTACATCGGGTAAAACTTTGATTATTCATAAACTATTAGGTATGTCTCAGTACATCTAATATCTTTTTTATTTTAGGTAAGAGAGTGACTTCTCTGTTTGCTATAACACAAGTTATAGTATTTTTTTAAATAATAAAGTACCTAACTAATTATATTTATTGTAATTACAGTGTAATTAAAGATAACAGTTCTGCAACGTCTTACACACATTTGACTGCAGTAATTCCTAACACGATTTGTTCAAGAGCTAGCCAAGAAATGCCAAAAATTTTTTTAACAAATTTGACTCAACTCCCTAGTGAAAAGCAAAAAAAATTAAGAGGGATAGCAGTGACTGGTTCGAATTGCGTAAGAATATGTTGACAGATTCAAATTTTGGTATAGTGGTAAAAAGAAGAGATAACAGCAGTAAAACCAACTTAGTAAAAATTACTTTGTAAATATAAAATATTTCCAATGTAAAAGCAGTTGCGCATGGAGTCTAAAATGAACAACTGGCTTTGCAACAACTGGCGAAGCTAGGAAATGTAACAATCGAGCTTTGTGGATTATCCGTTTATTAGTGCCACGCCAGATGGATTAATAGGTCCAAACACGATTGTGAAAATTTAATGTTTTAAAGTTGCCTATAAGAATGGCCTGGAGAATAGTATAAGAGTAAATAAAATACAAATATGAAAACATGATAAAGAAGTGAACGGACTAGTCTAAACAAATATTGTAATTATTGTTATTACCAAATTCAGGGGCAACGTCACGTTACACGCAAACAAAAATGTTTATTTGCTGTGTGGAGTGGCGAAAGTATACCACTAAAAATAGAAATTATAGAAAGAGATGATTTTTTCTGGGAGACGACAATGAAAGAAAAGCTTGTGGCGTTTTATATGAATTGGCAGCTGCCTGAAATGGTTGATTTTCGTCAAGCTCAAGGAATAGCATTGCGAGATCACGGAGAGGAAAATGATTCATCAGTGCTTGAAGGTTCTACAATACCAAGCCGTAAAAGGAAAGTAAATGAAAATGTGCCTCGTGAACAACAGCAAATAATAAGTTTTGAAGCCTCATCACCTCACACACTGCCTTTAACTTACGATGAGAATAAAGAAAACCTGCCGGGTTGTAGCAGACAGCTAACTTTTGATGAGCTGTAAACTCTGTATTTTGTTAGTAAATGATAAAAAAATATAAATAAATATCTTTTAATATTTATTTTCTTTGAAACAACACATATTTTAAGCGAAATAATTTTTCTATATTTTTCCATACAAACATGTATATTATGTATATGTATATGTATGCTAACGAAAAAGCAGTAACTCAAATTTTAATTCTAAAATTTTCTAAGCGACATAGTAGTATCTCATGAATAAGGTATATCCACATATATTTTTGGTATTTCATCTATTTTGAAAAATAATAATGGGTTGGGTTTCGAAACGAGTCGCCTGAATTTGAGGGTATTGGTGGTGTAGGGGGCTCAAGGGAGTTAGTTTTAATCCCCTAAAAGTAATTTTGGCTGCCGGCGTTGCGTCTAAATATTTTTAAACAATTTCCAAAAATTCTTGAATACTTCGGCAATTATGCAAAACGGAACGTAGTTTTTATACTTTAGTACAGTTTGACAAATGTCATTTTTAGGTTTTATGTGAAAAACGTGAAATGAAACGCAAACCCGCCATCTTGGAATGATCATATTGACAGCTAATGTCAAATTTGTGCGTCATTGCTTTCGAGTGCCTCAGGTGCGACCACAGACTAATTAGAGATGCTAACGCATGCGACTGTAATAAGTAACTAAATAGGTTATGTAAGGTTCTGTTTTGACCCTTAATCCGAAAATAGGAGCCCTGGGAAGCAGGGCTCCGTCAACCTTAGTTTATTAAACTAGTGTGAAGAATGTGGAAGTTGGCAGTGCCATACACACCGATGTTTGGAGATTTTATTTTTTCAGAGGAAACCAATCACTCACAACCCCTAAAAACGGCGACGTATTTCGAAACCTTTACTACAATAATTATACATATAATAACAATAAAACATCCATAAATAAATTAAATAAATCAACTTTTACTAAACTCCAATTATCTCGTAACTCACTTTAGTTGAGATACGACTTTTGAGCTTAGTAGCCGAAAATTAAAAAAAACGGAACCCTTATAGATTCGCCATTTCTGTCTGTCTGTCCGCCCGTATGTCACAGACAATTTATTGCAAAACAGATTTGAAAACTGGCAGGAATGGAATTAGATGTAGGTATTCTATGAACCACTTCACATTTTTTATACAAAAACAAAACAAAAATAATAAGGGCCTCTCCCTACATGGAACTGACTTAATTATTTTTATCATCTTACAGCACTTAGGTATTTACCTACTTTCGTCAACTATTTATACCAATAACGTCTAACGTAAACCACTTTTGCTCATGGCTCTACTGAGAACAAAAATTGCGCTATGCCCATATTGTACAAACAGATTGATTTATGTAATATAAATTTTAATATCAGTATCTCAATTCAATATGCAAAAACGTTTTGCTTGCGATTTTCAAATATTGGAATACGGATGTCGCCAGAATACGGCCGCACGCGATTAGAATGAAGGGGGCGCCCCGCAGTAGACGGAGCTAAGCGCCCTTCACCTCCCCTGCTTCACCCCCTCATTTACCGAAACAGTCGCTTAGGACAGCGCCTTAAGAGGTCCAGATGGAAGTCAACGCGTATACAGAAGCCAAAATGAAAGATTTGCTTTGTGCGCTATAACCAAAACAGTCAAAGATACGTGGAAGAGGTTCTTCAATACCATGTGATACCTTTCGCCCCATTCATTGGTGACAACTTTAGATTAATGCATGACAATGCACGTTGCCATACCGCAAGATCTGTCACTCAGTACCTTAATGAGGTTGGTAATCAAGTTTTACCCAGTCGTGCTGGAGTCCTCATCTTAATCCAATAGAGCACATGATATGGAACAACTTTAAAAGAAGCTATCACTGCAAAGTTACATCAGAATCCTTCGAGTGAAAATTTACAAACCTCCATCCAACTACAGAAATTTACTCGTTTCTATGTTTTTTTTCTTTTTTTTATAGGCTCACGCCTGTATCCCTAAAGGGGTAGGCAGAGGTGTTATATTACACCCACATTTCGCCATGAATTCATAGGTCCCACGTAATAGGGGGCGAGCCTATTGCCGTTACCGGGCACATCACCAGACTCCGTGCTGCTACTGAGAATTCGAAAAAACCCAGTAACACTTTTGCCCGACCCGGGAATCGAACGCGGGATCTGCGATTGACAGTCGCATACACCATCCACTGAACCACGAAGGCAGTCTTTATGTATTGATACAAAAACAGTTATGTTTTCCAATTATAGTTTTTTCTGATAGAATATCTAATGTACGTATTTGCTAGGCACAAACACTTCATTGGGATCGAAGCCAATATTTTTATTTCCATGTACAACAGACTACAAACGGTTTTCTATTTCTATCGGGAAAACTGTCGGAACAAGGGGTAAAGGGTACAGAAATAGAACATAAGACGACGGAACAGAACATGGATTTATTAAATCTAAAAGGCTGCAGATTAAAAACTGCTCTACAATGTAGTAAGTATTGAATCGTTTTATCAGTACTTTGAATGAATGGTAGTGTTTTATGTGCGCGTGAACCCTTTGAATTCAGGATAGCTTTCTAATAGGAAAGCTTTATAATGTTATACGGTTTTCTCGTACTAATTTTGTGTCTGGAGACCGTATGAGAGAGAGACGGAGAGACCTTTGTGGGACACATTCGATCTGTCTTGATGTTAATTTCTGAACGAGGTTTCAGTGTGTTGTAGCGAAATTAGTTTTAGTGTTCAGATTTGAAATGTATTTACGAGTACATACTCTGCTGTCAAAAGATTCTAAGGAAAGCAAGCCTCTGCATGTTAACAGGATTATTTGAGCTCGGGTTACTGGTGAAATGTTGGCTTGATTCAATAGTCGACGCGTGATGAGGCTGGACAAGTGTGTCCAGTTGGCAAAACTCAAAATTGGTACTTAATATTATTTTGGTGTCGTGATACGCCAAGATTTTTATGCGTGTTTACATGAAATTTATGTTTATATTTTTGCCGTCCTGACACACTCAGTATTCTCTGCAAAAGGTAGGTAACTATGGAAAATACCAGACAAGTCACAAGATCTTAATTTAGAAAATACTATTACGCGATGATCATATCCATCAGAATCTGTAAATAAAATCATATTGTTTACAATCAATACGTCAAGGTCATATCAATCAACGCAGCGTCTGGAATAGAGACATCTTCACGTAAATCTCAAGATGAAGGCAAAAATAGCCGAACAATATATTACCGTAGAACGACGAGTCAGAATTATCACTAGTTCGTTTTTTGACCTCTCTCGAGGACGACCAATCCATCAATTGAGGCATAACGAGCTTTAGACAAGCAATCTGTTAGTAAATACGGATTGTCTCATAAAAAACTGAGACAAACTATGACAGAGTGCCCTCTAATGTCCAATTGGATATGGCGTGAGATTGTCTCTGAGAATAATTGTATTAAATAATTTGAATAAAAATGCCTCAGGCAATATGGTCGCTAAGTGACAAAGGCTTATAACAAATAAAAAAATAATAAACTTCATAAAAGTATTCATTTAACAAAATGTAATCTTATCTTAAAGATCTTAATGAAATAGGGACTTGAATTATGCTAAAGTAGAAACAGATATACTGAACACGTGTATACTGAAAAATCGTAGCATAATGCAACGAAAGAAACTCATAATGAGTATACTGCGTCGTCATGTGGTTCATTAACCATTTTACGTTGACTACTCAGACTTTTCAAGAGTGCGCTGTCCTTTGTCTTTAAAAGGTTGTCAAAGTTACAGTGTTTGCTGCATATTCTTTACCGCTGTTTGTGTGCTGATTGGCTGATATCACACACCTATGACACTCTCATGGATGAAGTCGATTAAAGTCGTTTGGTATACACGGTATACATATATGGCTCTTTTCAATGATTTTATTCACCATCTACGCGCCCAAAACGAAAAAGTCATTAGTGCATTCCAATGATATTACAAAAGTAAAAAGAAGTACATAGATATGTTATAGGCGTACCAAAAGCAGGACGCTAAACATAAGCCAGTTAGCAAGTCTGATTTATGTGTGTGTGACGTCGCGAGCCGGCGTCAAAGTGAAAACATAGAGTTATCGATGTGTGTGTATTAGTGTACCGTTTCTACGGTTTGATTACTACGTAGGTAACGTATCTACTTTTTTTCTTGTAACATCATTGGTGCATTCCATCTGATGAACTTCGGACCTACTGAGTCGCAGTAAAACAGTCTCCTCCCTAGGCTTGTTAATTCCGATTTTCGATCTTTATTCCACAGATAATAAATAAAACACAATACTTCAAATTAACTTTTTATCCGGTCCCTCTGAAAAAGAAAAGACTGTCTTAGCTTAACCTTGGCCTCCTAATTAAGATCGATTTTACTTCCATTTATAATAATTTGGTCGTCTGAAAGCGTTTTTTGTCGACTAAAAGGTCGTATTGTAATCGCGTTTACCGATTTGGAAGAACCGCGTTGTCTAAATGAAGATTAAAAACAATTTTATAGCTACAATTGTTCTAAAAGTTATTTTACTCTTTGGACTCCGTAAAATCTGATTAATGAATTACAGCCGGGTGAATTTAATTCCTTGAAATGTTTACGTAAATTTTAATATTTGTATCATTATAAAATGGGGAAAGTTACCTTTTTCGAGGAGGTGAAGGAGGAGACATTAACAAGAGACACGTTTAATATCTCGGCACTTTCATTGCGTTGGCGTGACTAGCGTAGCAATCTACAATCCTATTTGTAGTATATTTTTGCTATCATTTTTTAGGTGGTATGGTGTTATGGCCGCTCGCCAGTAATTGGTTTAGATTTTCAGTGCCTTTTTTGAACGACGGTGCGAATAATCCTTAAATCGAATAGCTGTAGCGGTGTGGGCATAGTCTAATTAATGGAATGATGTTTGGGTTGTCTTGATTGTACAAAAGTATGTTATTTAATAACAAAGGCATCGATAGCCTAGTGGTAATACAAACAGACTGCCATGCAGAGGGTATCAGGTCCGAGATCACGGCGCGCACCAATGACTTTTCGGAGTTAGGGGCGGCACATACCTGACGGAAGATCCGTCGCGTTTTATCCGTCGCGTAACGCCAATACATACAAATGTATAGAAAAACGTTCAACCTTTCACACCTGACCGAAGATCCGTTAGTACGTCGAGCGTACTGACGGATTATCCGTCGACGTCGCGCGCACCACGCACCACGTGAATTTTGACCATTGAGTAAGGAATATACATGGAGAGGGCAAATAGTAGGTACATATAGAAAAATTACATTATACACATATATTATTATATTTTTAATTTTTATAGACTCACGCCTGTATCCCCGGAGGGGTAGGCAGAGGTGTAATATTACACCCACATTTCACCATGATTTTTTTTATACACATATATACGAAATCGACATAAAGCCACCAAACATAGTGTTGTCTCGTTTTGTCTTAGGGATATCTCTGTGAGAAAAAAAGAGATAGAGAAATGTCATTCGTGCCACTGTCGCCATATTTTTTGCCAAGGTTTGTGGTACATCTGCTGTGAAATCTAATAATAATTTTGTTTTTTTGCATAAATATGTATAAAAACCAGATGAATCAGTGCTTCAGGCTGTGTGTTTCATTACCGTATGTATGGTGCCATTCATGTCCAGTACTTTCTCAGCGACACAGTATCGATATTGGCTCTCAGAGAATATTTTGTTACATGTTTGATACAAGGGTCGTTCTTCACTTTGCCATGTTCGCCCACATTTGCATTATGAAATAAACTAATCTGGCAAAAGATTTAAACTAACTAAAGTAACTTACTACAAAAATGTATAGGTTTCCTCTGACCGGCTCCATATCGATATCGATTATATTCTGGAGTACAACCCAAATCGCAGTCATTTTAAATTGCCCAACATTTCTTAGGTATGCACGCTAGTTTCGTAGGTAGGCACGCTAAATTCGTAGGTATTGGACATGCCATATCCATGTCATTCCCAGATCGGTGATTTTGAGTGACGCGTAGTAGAGTAAGATTCCAGGGCCGCCAGACCTTACTTATTTTTTCAGAAACGAAATGTGTAGAATAATGTAGTGTTAGTATGTGCTATGAGTGTACGCATACTTGCTAGCCTGGATCGTGGGCCAATTTTTAGGTATGAGGTTCTAAAGGTCTACGGGAATTACTGCCGTCGTAATGAGTCTGGCAGAATTATTTATGATTTTAATAACATTTTATAAAAATACCTAAAAACCAGCACTGAGAATTTGTCTGAGTCTGAGTGTTCATTGTGTCCGTCAGTTGTATGTTTGTAAAGTCCCCCGCGATACAGGATTTATTTCTAGTGCGGGAGTTGTCTTATTAAACAAAAAAAAAACTAGAATATAAAACATGAAGAACACGATTTCTAACCAAAATCCTCTTTTACCAAAGATTCTACATTTACAGTTAATGCGACGTAGAGGCGTAGAAGTTAGAACCATGAGAAAGAACAGGCAATAAATCTCACGGCTACGCCTTTTAATTTCCAAACTTTATATATTAAAATACTTACATAGAAAACATTTTGTGTCATGCGCTGCAACTGTAACCCCTTCTATATCATTTGTATAAATTTTCTTAAAAACCGTAACCAAATCGTATCATCGTCTTTTGATTTTGAACCTTCATACCTATATAGGAAATATATTCAAATAACGTTTGTTGGCTACTATAAAAATCTCTTAAGTCTGACATATTTTTAATAGTCAAACTCGAATTACAATATAAATAACTACCGGTCTTCAGTGACTACATAACATCAGGGAACACGAAAAATGATTAGGTAAAAGAATATGACAGTAAAATATTGAGCTGCCCTGAGTACGGCCCTGCACGAACAAAATTATATGTGTGCATAATAGCCACGCTTTTAGCAAATGTGTGCAGATACGCTCGACGCATTTTCCGTCAGGTGTGTTCCGACTCATTTGACGGAATATACGCGACCGAAGATACGTTCGACGGATCTTCCGTCAGATATGTTCCGCCCCTTATGTGCGTATTGAATTGTAAATTATCGCTTGCGCCGTGCCTCGGAGAGCACGTTAAGCTATCGGTTCCGGTTGCCATGAAGATCCTTGACAGTCGTTATAGGGAGTCAGTACCTATGAATAAACTGACACTAGTCTAAACCATGGAATATAGCTATCTCTTTGGGTTGCAGAGGTCAGACAGGCAGTCGCTCTGTGGAAAAGCTAATATTCTGTCAAATCCGGTTAGACTAGAAAGCGGACCCCAGGTTATAACTGGCATAACCCTAGGAGGATAATGATGACAATCAAATAACTAAATATAAACTTTTATCTAAATATTAGATTTAGTCCCCGGCTCCACCCTTGTGACAGTTGGTCATTCAGGTAAAAAGTAGCCTATACCTATTATTCTTCAGCTTCCTAAGTCTAAACACAACAAACCATATTATAACATCGCTTCGTTGCTACTTCAATGAACGACAAACAAACACACTTTTGCATTTATAATAATTGGTATGCTGCCTCCGTGGTTCAGTGGATAGCGTATGTGATCGGAGATCCCGGGTTCGATTCCCAGGTTGGGCAAAGGTGTTACTGGGTTTTTCCAAATTCTGAGTAGCAGCAAGAGTCAGGTGATGTGTCCAAATACGGCAATAGGCTCGCCCCCTATCACGTGGGACCTAAAAAATCATGGCGAAATGTAGGTGTAATAATACACCTCTGCTTACCTCTTCGGGGATACAGGCGTGAGTCTGTAAAAACATGGTATAGCTAGTATTGATACTTATTACGTTTGTTTTCCACAGGTACGGCCGCGAAGATGAAGAAGTGATGGGTCTCAAGTTCTGCAACGAGGCTATCATGAGCCTCGCACAGATATGGCCTCTGCACTGCAACCATGAAAGAGAACCTAACACACCACTGCAGGTAAAGACACATGTACAAACAAACATGTTAAGGTAGCCTGTAACTTTATGCTTGGTTTCTTTAAATAGAGGTTGTCACAAGACCCATCACCAAGGCGAAGTCTACTCATTTTAGACATCATGCCAAGTCATACTAAGCAAAAATTATACCGGGGAAACATTTATTTTATTTCCCGAAATACCTACTTATCTATGGGTGCATAGGACATCTAAAGAACGAATTGGCGGGGTAATTGCATCGATTTTGTAATGATTACAAAAATTGTATAGTGACTTTGGTGAAGTAAAAAATGTTCGTAATCATTGGTACAATATGGGATTTCAGTTTTCGTTAAGGGTTTTTTTACAGCCTGTATAAAATTATTGCGTTACTAACTGACAGAAAAGCTACAGTCTAATCTATTGGGTGCAAGAAGCTGAAATTTGGTATGTATGTTCCTTCGGTACTGTGTGGATGCAATAAGAAGCGATCTCCCGAAATTTCTACGGGATCGAGCAGTAACAGATTGAAAAACAAAATGTGCGGGTGTAGCTGCGTGTAGCTGTGCTGGGTGTAGTCCTGTAGATTTTAAATAAAAATTTACCGTTTCTTCCCCATCCCGAGCGAAATTCGCCAAACCCCTTCTTAATCTTGCTACGGTCCCAAAGGAACATACATACATGCTAAATGTCAGCTTCTTGCGCCCAATAGTTGATGTGCGTTGTCTATAAAAACATTAAATTAACAGATAGTATATTGATGTAACGTAAATATATAAAAAATATCGTGAGTTTTATTCGAACAAAAATGTTAAAAATACAAATATGTTGATACATAATCGATTTTTAAACTTTCGCGATTTGTATACATCATATAATATTATTTAGCGGGTCTTAGTCGCGATAATTTATTTATTTCAAGGCATAAATACCTTTGTTATTCTCCTACGTTTCTACCGGCTTGCAACGGTTGTGGTCGCGGAGGGACTGATGTCAGTCCCTCCGCGACCACAACCGTTGGTGGTATTTATGCCTTGAAATAAATAAATTATCGCGACTAAGACCCGCTAAATAATATTGTATGATGTTGATACATATTTGTATTTTTAACATTTTTGTTCGAATAAAACATTTTTTTCGGCCTGATTTCATAACTATTTTTGTATAAATGAAACCCGTATTTGAAATAGTGACATATATGTAGGTACTATGTATTATTAAAATATTGCTACAGTCAAAAGTACCATAATACAATTTACAATCGTTGCAATATCTGGATTTTAATCAAAAGTTACTGTGAATACTACACATTCGTCACATTTAATGCTTCTGAACCGGTCAGCCAATCTTAATATATATTTGACTGACCGCTGGCCCCCCGCGCGTCCCGCGTACAGACGGCCAGCGGTAGGTATCCGCATCTACATCGAGCAATTTCACAAAACAGGCGTAGGTGTCTTCTTTTACGTGACAAAAGTACCAAAAATAAGGTGATATTAGAATTTTTGTTTTTGCTATGTTGTAGAGTTAAGTTAGTTTTTACAAAAAAACAAAAATCTAAAAATTTTTGGTGACTTTTTTTACTTTGCACCCGTCGATATTTGACATAAGCTCCATACAAAATATGTTAAATATGTACCTCATATCTCCAAATCCATGTATAGATCGAATATTGAATTTAGCGGTATAGATATTAATAAGGACAACCAACCCAATAATTATAATGAGACCATGTTTCATTCTTATTAACCACCCGCATGCTTTAATTCAATATAAATAAGATTACCTTTGTTTTGATAATGAGAGCTTATCTTCAAGTTAAATGAATAATTTCGATGAATTTAGATAAGTATTAGATCGAATGGTTCTCTTTGCATTGTATTGGTCTTGGTTTCAAACAAGATAATTTTAAATACCCTCAGGCATGTTAAGACAAATGGGCGACGGATACATAGCGGTTCACCGATGTGTATCTACCTAAATAATACGATTGATTACTCAGCCACCATTGAATGGTTCTATAAGAGAACAATGCTCAATAAATTGAATATAGTAAAATAAATATAGTTTATTTTTCGCATGGAAGAAAGGAGTGAATGTTTCAACACTTAATAACGTTTAGCATTTTAATAAACTTGAAAATATTTTGTTACGTTTTTATTAAAAAAATTGTAGCTATATCTATACCACATATATCTTTTGGTGATATCATTCAAAATAAATATACGAGAAGACTAATTAAAAAGAAATAGTACAATACTTATTCAGAATAGAATTTTGTAATCATAGTCAATTTTGTAATTTTCACTTCTGAGAAGGTCATAGTATAAACTGTTCATACATTGTTCAACGATGTATTCAATGTTCTTCTATAAAAAAATATCTGCCTGTCTGTTTAACTTTTCATCTTAGTACCCGGCGGGAGCCCTAATTTGCTAATTAACATAATTATTATGATGATCTTTCCAACAGGATGCTCTCATAAAGCGTCTGGGGTCCAACGCGTACCCTTTTCACCTGGAACTAACGCCACTAGCGCCACCTAGCGTCCAACTAGTTCCCGCCAAGCAGTACCACGGGGCACCTATTGGCACATCGTACGATGTCAGGGCTTATATCGGTAAGTTTTATATAATTACGGAACTTTGCCTGCGGTTCCACCCTCGTAGATGTCGGTTATCGCAGTAACTAATACAGCATACATACATACATACATAGACTCACGCCTGTTTCCCGGAGGGGTAGGCAGAGACTACGGAACGCCATTTGCAACGATCCTGACATACCTCACTTGCTTCACCCACTCCCATCAAGTTTCTCATGCATGCTCTTCTGTTACGGGTACTTCTGACTTGTCCTTTTTTCAGGATGTCTCTAATCTGGTGCCATCTTAACTAATTCTGCACAAAAAGATAATATATTAATATCTCTCCGTTGCGACGTGTAAGAAATACAAACAAACAAACACATTAAACAAGTTTACTCAGCGGCAAATTCTTATAAAGCATAAATATGTAAGGCATACCTCTGTATTTTACGACGTTTTTACATATTTTTGCAAACAAACACATATAATATAAGTATGGATGTACAAAACATCATCTTAATCAAATCATGGACCAATAAAAAAGGTGATCCTTTTGTGATTAAACCCAAAGAATAGGGAACACTCAAGTAAATACACGATTCGAGGATCGTCAAGACAAATACAAAAGCAGAATAAAATGAAAAAAAAATTGATGGATTGTCAGACTGACCCTTATTGTTATATTTATCTGTCACTGAATAACAAAAGCAGATTGTGGGACCAGTTTCCTTTCTTACTCTTAATTAATACAATTGCGAGGCTGATATAATAAAAGATCTGGATTCTTCTCCACAAAACGAAGTTAACCCAAGACTTGTTTGGGCTTGAATAATTTGTTAAGATAGTGGAAACTTGGGCATAATTTTATAAATAACTAGCTGACCCAGCGAACTCCGTATCGCCTTTTTAAGAGTTTTTATTGAATTCTCTTTTTTCCAAGCCCCTTTTCTAAAGTTCCCATTGACTTAGCGCTTAATCTCTTATCATTCCAGGGTCTATAAATGATGAAAATCAAACATAGATTTTTATATAATATTGAATTGCCCATTCCTTAAAATATCCCTTAAATCATTAGAGACGATACCCATATTGATTTTTTTAATTTTTCCCATCCGCCATTTTTGATTTCACATCCGCCATCTTGAATCACGAAATAGATGTCGTATTTGGATTCCCCATCCCTTTAAACATCGGAGACGATACCAATATTGATTTTTTTAAATTTTCCCAACCGCCATCTTTGATTACCCATCCGCCATCTTTGATCACGAAATAGACGTTGTATTTCGATTCTCCACCCTTTAAAATATCGAAGGCGATACCCATATTGATATTTAAAATTTTCTCATCCGCCATCTTTGATTTCCCGTCCGCCATCTTGGATCACTAAATAAATTTCATATTATTAATCAGCGTCCCGAAAATCTCGAAAATGATTCCCATGTAGGTTGTATCCTATTCGTTTAGCCTTTTTTTGCCTTTGACCCAACCCTCCCCCTTCTCGTTTGACCACTTTATTATTTTTGTCTGGCCCCTAAAAGTTGTGGCGTAATTTTATATAGCCTATTAGCCTTTCGGAATAATTGGATTATCATAGGCAATAACAATTTTTAAAATCCGACTGCTAGTTCCTGAGATTAGCCGACATTATGTTTTGCCCGGCCCCAAAGGGTCGAAGCGTTATGTAATATAGCCTATAGCCTTCCGGAATAACTGGGCTATCGTATACAAAAAGAATTTTTCAGATCCGACCGGTAGTTCCTGAGATTAGCGCGTTCAAACAAACAAACAAACTCTTCCGCTTTATTATATTAGTATAGATATGCGAACAATTTAATCAACGTGCACAATATGACATTATGTAGGTATGACGTGACAGTACTGACAGATATGCGATAGCACATGCGCAGCAATCAGCAATTTATCAGCCCATGCGTTCTTACTTCCAAGAGGTTTTGTGCCGTACAAACTTCTACCCTCCCTACAATCCCTCCCAGTTTAATTTTTACAACTTATGGTAGCCTATGTCTAGTGCTATGCCTAGTCTCCATGGTCATATATATGTATCTCTATATTAAAATTCAGTAAAATTGGTTCAGCCGTTTTAGCGTGAAAACGGAACATACATACATACACAATTTCGAATTTATAATATTAAGTAGGAATTATCAATGGGTTTCTTCTGACATGTAGGCCCGCTGGACGGCAGCACTGAGACTTTAGGTCCGGCAACCTGTCAAAACTGCAATCAAACAAAGAAGTATATCAACGCGCACCCGAATTTGATCTTTATGCAGCGGTAATAAATTACAAATTGACTCTACGTTTTAGTTAAAAAACGTTTGTATGGGAAAAAGAAAAGGGCTATTTTTAGGGTTTTTCAGGCAATTATTAGAATTTTTCTCGCCGTAAAAACCATCTTTAAACTTCAACGAACATTTAAAAAAAAGAATTGGCCAAATTGGTCCAGGCGTTGTTGAGTTATGCGCTTACCAACACATTTTGCGATTCATTTTTATATTATAGACTAGCTGATCCGGCAAACGTTGTTTTGCAATTTTTTTTTTTTTTTTTGAAAAATAGATCGTGGCCTATTCTCATAGATACCGGATAAGCACAAAAAAATTCATCAAAATCGGTCAAGCCGTTTCGGAGGAGTATGGGAACGAAAACTGTGACACGAGAATTTTATATATTAGAAGATTAGTATAATACCGTCTGCTATTGTGATAAAATAGACGAATATTGTCGTGATAAGTGACTTGAAATGTAACAGATAAGTGGTTTAGAAAGAAGATTTGTATCTCATTTAATAATATCGGCAAATTATATTTTGTAGGATAAACATGCATGTGATTATAGATATTATTATCATCATCATAGGCTCTGTAAATACTTTTTGAATGCACGGTTTCAACATTAAATAATTATAAAACATTATAAATATTAAGAACTAAACTTCGCCCACGCCACTACGCAGGTGAATAAAATTATACCCCTAAACTATTCTGAGGAATTACGTTGTCTATTGGTAAAAACGTTAAAATCCATTTGTAAGCTTTTGTGTTTATCGCGTTTATAAAGACAGGCAGGAAGAAAAGGGGCTTAATTTTATAATACGCATAGATGTGACAAGACCGTCTGAATATTGTAAGTTAAGCTGTCTTAGATTTTTAAATGCTGTGGGCTTCAGATGCCACAGTTGACCTCTTATCTCTTGAGAGTCGGTAATCGCGTTAAATAACCGAGATCAGCTTTTTAACACGAATAAAGAACATCTTTCATGCGTGGTAATTGTAAGGAATGAAAGACAAACAAAATATTAGACTTTTTCATCTATAGGTATTATTAAATGAAGTATTTTTTTTTCCTGTTTGACTGTATGAACGCGACAAACACAAATACTACAGAACGGACTGTTGTAAGGTTTTTAGCAATCGATAGGGCGATTCCTGAGTAAAGATTCAGTGTATGATTCACGCGGGTGGAGCAAAGTATATTTCATAATAAAAGTAGATATAAAATATTTCTATCTGTTTAGATTTTTACTTACGATTCATTTCACCGAAAAATCAAAGTAGGTACTTAAATAATAAAAAAGAAAAAAGAAACCTTGACGTGATATAGTAATTTAATAGCGCTTAATAGTCGTGAGCAGACGTATTTACGCGTCAATATATCTTATGGACTAGATTTACGCAGGTATATTCGCGAACAATAGTGTTCAAAACGATAAATGTCCCCGGTGCCAGTAAAATTGATGTAATGCTCAATTGACTATAGATTGTGAGCTCTGAAAAGACTAAAGAACGTGTAGTAGAGACTAAAAGCCAATATATATTTTCTTGTAGCCGTACTAAATGGTGGGTATGAAATTGGTGATATTTATTATTGTCATCTATTAATTAGATCGTAAAATTATATGTAGTAGGGCAAATATGCATGTGTTTATAAATATCATCATCATCGGCCCTGTAAATAAAATTTTGAATGCATTTGACACTGCGCCGAGTGTTGTGTGTTCGATCCACACAAGAGACACAACTTTGTGAACTTAATCTATAAATTGTTATTTCGAGTATGGGTGTAGATTGTGTCAAGTATAGTTGTAAAGTGCCCCGCGACACTCGAATAATACCTAGGGCGGGAATACTCTTTATAAAATAAAATTAATAAGTAATATATAAACTGTCCCACTGCTGGACACCGGCTTCTTCTCACTTTGCGAAGGGTAAGGCTATATGATAGACCACTACGCTGGTCAAGTACGGTTGGCGGGGTTCACCTGTCTTTGGAGAACACTATAAAGAACTCTCAGACATGCAAGTGCCTCACAATCATTCATTTACACAGAGCAACTGCCGTCTGCCTTCCACAAAGGGATAGCGATATTCGATGGTTTAGACCAGTATCGATTGTTCCAGTATTGACTGCACGGTTGGCGTAGTGGTTTAAGCAGCCGCCTCACCGCTTGACACTGTGCCGAAGTGTTGTGGGTTCGATCCCCACACGAGACAACACTTTGTGTGATTCATAAATTGTTGTTTCGAGTCTGGGTGTTCATTGTGTCCGTTAGTTGTATGTTTGTAAAGTTCCCCGCGACACAGGATTTAGTCCTAATGCGGGAGTTGTCTTTTTAAGGATAAAAAAAAAAAAAAGTATCAGTATATTTGTGGGTACTACTTCTCGTAACGAGTGTCATAGACCTTCATGACACCCGTATGAAGGTTTAACGTGCTCTCCGAGGCACGGGGCAAGCGATAGTTAACTGTTTGATACGCACATAACTTCGAAAAGTTGCGCTCCTAAAACATTAATCTAACCTTTCCTCATGAATCACTCAGGTGTTGGTGAAAATTGCATCAAAAAGCGTTCAGTTGTTTCCGAGTTTATCGACGGACAGACTCGGCGGAAAACTGTTGTTTTTAAAATCTTATACAGCTTTTCGCAGTCCACTGCTAGACACGGGCCACTACTACTTTCGACGACCGGTTGGCGTAGGGGGAGTGTAAGCGACTGCTATTTCGAAGGTCGCGGGTTCGATTCCCGCTCAAGTCAAACATTTGTGTGCATGAACATGGATGTTTGTCTTGGTCTGGCTGTTTCTATGTATAATATATATGTATTTACGACAAAAAAATTGTATATATGTATGTTTATCCATTGTCTAGTATCCATAATACAAGCTCTGTTTAGTTTGGGACTAGATGGTGATGTGTGTATGTGGTTGAATATTAATAAGTTGCGTCTTATTAGTGTTGAGAGTCAGTAAAGACCTATTTTTTGACATTTAAAACTAAAAGTTAAATATGTGCTTGCAATCAACTAACTGCGGTTTGCGGATTCTATCGAAAAGAAAAAGAAAAATTTATTTTGAAATAGCACATAGGACACATAATAGAAAACAAGTAGGTAGGTACATATACAACAATTAGTAGATTTAGAACATTTATATACAAGAAAATAAATATATCGCGATATATTGGTTTTAAAGATATTAATCTTCCGTGACTACGATCCCCACATCGAAACGTCGGATAGTAATAAATAATGTGATTTCTGGATCATTCGGTTTATATATCGCGATAAAATCCGTAAACCGTAATTTGATTTCAATGTGTAACATTCGCGTAAACACAAGAAATTACTATGCAGTCAACTACCCAAATTCCTGTCCATCCAAAGGTTGCCTGGAAGAAATCGCCCTTGGTGAGGAGAAGGCCGCCGTTTGTACATAAATCGTAGTTTTAAGTCACTTTATTAATGTACTGAATTTTGGTATGCATTGTCATGAAGATCTTTGACAGTCGTTATAAGGGGTCAGTGCCTTCCAAATAAACTGGCACTAGTTGTAAATCTATTGTGTCTCGTGCAGATCTGCTCTTAAGCATACGAAAGGTTAAACCATGGATTATCGCTATCCCTTTGGGTTGCGGAGGTCAGACAGGCAGTCGCTCTGCGGGAAAGTTGATGTTCAGCCAAATTCGGTTAGACTAGTAAGGGAACCCCAGGTTGAACTGACATAACGCTAGGAGGATGATGATTTTGGTGAGCAATAAAGTATAGGTATATCCATCTACCCTATTAACGATACACTTTTCTAACAGCAGAGCGTCCAGATGAGAAGGTCTCTCGTCGCAACACAGTTCGTATGGGCATCCGAGTGCTGCAGGGTCCTGGGAGGACGGTGCCCCCTCCAGTGCTGCCGCCGCCTTCGCCTCATCACCCCCTCAGCGCACTAGCCCATCACAATGTACTCAGGTGGGTGGGATAACTATTTTTTTGTAGCGCTCATAGCGAGACTTGGCTCGCTGTTCGTAGTAGATCGGTAAAATTAAGCAAGCTTGCAAGGGTCGCCACATCAGAGCGTTACCGTGCTTCGGAGGGCACGTAAAGCTGTCCCGGTTTTTGTCTCAGGACAAAGATCGTTAGGTCATGTTGTAGACCTTTAAGCGGTACCGAAAACTCCGACACCAGAGTTGGCCACACACTCACACGAGAAGAAGTAGAACTACTTTTATACGTAGGAGGGATGTAGGAGAGTGAAAACGTTGGCGAAACGATCTAGATGACTTCAGTAGAAACTGGCCCGTCCTGCATGCTTTAGGTACGTACTTTTTTGTATCATCAAGCTGTATCGCCTAAAGGGTGGGCAGATGTGTATACACCCGGATTTCACCTGATTAATTTAAGATCCCACGTAATGGAGAGCGAGCCTACTGCCGGTACTGGGCACATTTCTAGACTCCATGCTGTAACTGAGCATTTGAAAAAACTCTTTTCGCCCAAGCCGGGAATCGAACCCGGGACCCCATCGGCAGACGCATACACTATCCACTGAACAACGGAGGCAGCCAATTATTTATTAATAAAAAATGATAATTGGCTGCTTTTTGTGTTCCTGCCATAGACAACGTATTGGCTTAACTTCCACAGACACGCGATTTACTTATTACAATATCATTATCTACCACGATAATAATGATTTAATAATTATTGGTGCTTCCCAATTGTATCAGTATGTTCTCTTAACAATTTGTAATAATATGTTCGTCAAATATTGGCTAACTTTTTATACCATTATACGACCCTCCTGGTCGTATAATGGTATAAAAATTACCTTACTCTCCAAAATAATACCAATCTCTATTTATAACCAATACAATTCCAATGTCCATTTTATGGTCACGTGGTTTCGTACTCTTGAAACCAATGTTGTCAATATTGGATTGAAACTGAGATTGCCCTGCAATTGGATGAACTAGTGTTGTAAATTTGTTACTATTAAGCAACATAAGGTTTTTGAAAGTCTATATGTTGAAAATAACAAGATAAATAGATAAATATATGCGGATAATTGTTTAAGTCATTAGTTTATCATCTTTAAATTAAATAAGAACTTGAAAATAGCTAATGTCATAAAATTGCGCATTTCTGGCTGTATGTGTGATGGCCGTTGCCACTTGTCATCGCAGTACATAAACGTGAATCAACTCAAAAGTTCTCCAATTTTTAAATATTTACGAGTAATTACGAGTCAAGTTTGATAAAGGAGCTTTTTTATGATTGTGTATTTGTTTATCTGATTCCAAGGAATAAAACAAGAGTGATTATAAAATATAAAATTAGTTCTACTTAATAAAGTTAGAAGTTTACATACTACTTTAATATCTTGAATCATACATATTAAGTATTTATTCTAATATGATCAATATTGTTGATTACTATTCAAAATAAACATTATCATTAGTCCTAAACTTAGTTTAATTAAATGCTTCATATTTTGATATATTTTCTCAAACAAATCCAACCCAGTAATTCGTTTCGTCCATGTATCACGTCACACGGCGTTCGTCTCGTCTTCTTTTTATTTCATTTTTGACGTTTAATAAATATATTACTCATTATCATTAACCGTGTCAAAATAGAAACTTACAATGCTTACTATTACTTTAAATAAAACAATACATCAACAATTTGTAAAAAAACTGAACGAAAGTTACTGTTTTGATATTGGATAAAACTCAATTCACAAACAATTCTAACACAATCTTGACGCAATACACAACTGTCAAAATATGCTCGGGAGTCGCTTTACTTGCTTTCCAATACCTATCCCAATTCAATTTAGTTCCTCAAAAATACGTTCAATTTCAAACCGATTTGGCGCTAGTATCGTGCTCAAGATTACGTAATGACATAATCCCAATGTCGATAGATTGGAATTAAATTCAAGAGTAAGGCCCCAGAGCTACACATTTATTTAAATTAAACTTCTGCTCTATCCCAGAAGAATTTCGTAAAATCCCTTCTTTGTCAAATGCCAAATTTCAGCTTCTTGCAGTTAGTTAGTGATAGTTTTAGCAGAGCGTTGTCAGTCAGTCAGTAATGCAAGAATTTCGCATTTACCGGTCACGAAATATTTATAATTTCAAAAAAAAAATGTATCGTACAGATTTGGCAGTATAACTTTGCCGAATTTCAGCTCTATAGTGCTTATAGTTTTTGCGCAAACAAACCACAGACGGTCATGGCGAAACTATAAGGGTCCCTTGTAGTTTACTACAGAAACCTAAAAACCTCCAAAAAATACATGAAAGCTCTTTAATTTTTATACTGTGATAATATGGTATCGCAACGTCGTACCTTCATCTCTCCGTAGTATAAAGCCTTCCGTGTCTTTGTGTCCCCGTATCTATGTGTCCGTATAACGCTCCGCAGTTCGTAAAATTTATAGCTGACACAAGAGAAGTGCTGTCCTGTGCAATATGCGCCAAAGATAAATAATTATCGATGTGAGGGACTTCGGTTCATACAGTTACGAGTTTTAGGAGTTAAGAGGCACTCAGTTGCAGTGCAGACTTGCAGTGTCTGGTAGGTAGTAATAGGAAAATATACACAGTCTTCTATGGTTTTGGAAAGTATTGATGTTAAGCAATATAATATTATAATAATATAAAAGAAGAACCCTATTGCCTGCAGCATATATACAACCAAAGCAAAGAAATCCAGGTATTTCGAGAACAGTAAGGATTTTAAAATCTCAACACAGGCATTTCAAATTTCGTGCGAGTTAGTATTGAAAATATTATGATGGTCATACTAGTTGTTGTTGTGTACTAAGGACATAGTATGACACAAAAGTGGATTATAGCTTCACATAATTTAGAAAACGCGATCAATTCATGGGTCTTCTTTGAGTATGCGTACGAGCAGACGGGTCGCCTGATAGTAAACGATTAACTCCACCCAGGGGCACAAGCAACACCGGAGGAGTCACAAGTGCCTTGCCGTCCATTAGGTTGGGAAAAGGAGTAGAGGATGGGGTCTCTCACTCACCAAACGGAACGCAACGGTATAGGCACTGTTACTTTACGTCGATTTTGTGTAAGAGGGTAGTACTTCCCCGGTCGGGCCGGCCCATTGATGCCGAAATCAGTAAGACTCTATTCTAAATCTTCTTCATCATCATCATTAGCCTACCATACTCCACTGCTGGATATAGGCCTCTCCAATGCCACTAAATGTTCTTACCTTTGCAAAAATTCAACTAAAACAAAGAACAATGGCAGAATAGGCTAGTTGACAATAAAAAAATTATAAGTCCATCCTTTAGATTATTCAAAAATAAGAGATACATATTTTTTATTTGTAAATTAAACCAAAAATGACCAAGATATAGCTCATTAAAGCTACGAATAACGTCACGCCGTGCTGTATTTTTCGCACTAGGTGACGTCACACGTAACTTTAATGGGCTATATCTTTGTTATTTTTTATTAAATCGAAAAAAGAAAAAAAACGTGTCCAATATTTTTATAATCTAAAATACGGACTAAATAAAATGTAATTATTTTGACCCTGGAAACTACCCAAGTAACACAGGAAGCATTTTAACAAACGAATAGTTAACTTATATAGAACTTAGGGCCGTATTAACACTTTATATAAGTTCACCGAGCATCTTGACGCATTATGCTGGCATTTCAAAACTATTATAATGCTAAATGTTGTATGAGGGTTGGATAATGGCATACCAAAACGCTTTTGTAAAGCCTGTAGTTTTAGTGTAGCAAACCACAAAGCAGCTGTACAGCTTTCAGCTATTTTTAGGGCCTTAGGGTCTACAATAGCATTTTTAAGTAATAAGATGATGCCTAATGCTGCTGAACAGCATAAACTTGTACCATTATAATGCACCGTAAATCCGTTATACAGCTTTAAGCTGTTTTTGATGCCCATTGCTGTGTAGTAGCTTTTTTAAGTGGTAAGTAAAAGCCTAGAGCTGCTGTTCACATTAATGTGAATCAATGTAATGCTTGCATTTTTAAAGATCAATTGAGTTCTATTGTACAGCTACCAGCTCTCACGTGAGTTATTATAATGCGTAAAACTGCATATACACATATTTTATTACATTTGTAAAGCCATATTTTGTCGGCCATATTGGAGACAGGTATATTTTTTTGACAGCACCTAATCATTTTAATAAGCCACGCAAAGGAATAGTTATGTAGATAATGCAGAAAGTATTTTTATCAACTGTTGGCAAACGGATTAAGGCTGTACAAAAAAAAAATAAAGTATGTTTTATTTTTGGCTCAAGGATTCCCAAAATTGCGTTCAAGTTATGGCATTATTATTTCAGTTTAGACTAAGTCTACTGGTATACCGGTGAACTCATATAGAACTGCTTTATAGACAATGGCATTATAGTGGTTCATAAAACGTCGTCTCTCTGGCGTCTGGCTTAATAGTTGTTCACTTGTGAGTATTTATACTGCTGGTGACATTAATTAGCCTTTTTAAACTATCACCAGACTGCTATTAGACCGACACCATTTTGTAAATATTTTATAACAAAAAAAATGTTATCATCCGAACCTATTTATAACAGCGAATACCTATAAAATAATTATAAAGCAAAATTTAATACTGCCCAACCAATACTAATATGTTAATTATGTAAAATTAATTCTATACTAGGAATACATAATGCTTTTATTTATTTCACACATATCTTTATATAACATTTTATATTAAAACCACAAAATATCAAAGGCGCGTGAAAATTTTAAATGAAATATATGTATACATTTACGGTAAACTGCATTGCGCCGTAATATTTGATGGCATGACATAAGCAAAAGGTCAAAAACTTATCCAGTATTATAAACTTTGTTTTGATGAAAACAAATATGGTTTCACTCAGACATTTCTTCGATAATATTTCGTGACAAATATACTTATTACAACGTCAATTGCATTATGACATTTGAACCGTGGTATTAGAGATGTTTTTGCAATGATGTAAGGTTTTTTAAGTTCTAACTGTGAACATTTAAATAGCTCCAATATTTTTTTTACTACAAGATAATGCTAGTGTAATGCCTTTGTAATGCATTTAACATTTTCATTACAACTTTATTGACCGTAATAATGCTTCTTTAATGCGATTGGCAACTGCACTGACCACAATAATGCTTCTTTAATGCAATTGATACTTTCTTTGACCAGAATAATGCTTATATAATGCGCCTGTAAAGCAATCAAATAACTATTGTAAAGCCTATATAGGATCTTAAGCCGTATAATTTGTGCCCAAATAAGCACTACAGTAGCCGTATAAACGTTTGTAATGCTACTACAGAACCAGCTCAAAATGCGAAAACGATACAAAAATGCTGTTAGTCGGCCGTTATACAACTTTGATGTGTTACTTGGGTACCCTATTTGGTCTGGGTTTGTTGTGGCGACCTTAAACTTCATATGAACAAAACAAATTGTTCTTTTTTTCTACGATTACAATACTTTCCCTTGTCTTGTTAAAGCCGGAGTATTTTATGATGATAAAAAGCATTCCAATTGATTACGAACTTGGTACCCACTTTACTATTTGATTGTTGCCATAGGTACACAATGGTGTGACAGGAATATACTTGATCCGTATCGATTATTAAATAAGTAATCGGTACGATCGACCTTTATATGGTAGATTTGGTTTAAAATATAATTATTTTAATGCAGTTATTTTATCTTTCATCAATAAACTAATATTTTTGAAGCAAAACAACTTTTAAATCAAATAAAAATGGAAGTAAACATCACAGCACCGTTTTAATGTTGTATCGATTTCACATAAAATTGATTTACAATGTGCAGCTCTGCTTTTGACTTTGGTTGTTTGTTTGTTTTAAAAAGACAACTCCCGCACTAGGACTAAATCCTGTGTCGCGGGGGACTTTACAAACTTACAACCAACGGACACCATGAACACCCAGACTCGAAACAACAATCTATGGATCACACAAAGTGTTGTCTCGTGTGGGGATCGAACCCACAACACTCGGTGCAGTGTCAAGCGGCGAGGCGACCGCTTAAACCACTTTTTTTTTTTTTTTTTTTTTTTTGCGGGGGGAAATCCTCATGGACTACCTCCACCTGGGGAAAGGCGGAGGGGCGTGCCGGACTCTTACCGGCTAAAACCACCCCGGTGTCTACTCGCACGTGCGTGCGGGGCCGCGGGAATCCAAATTCTTCCGCACCGCTTAAACCACTACGCCAACCGTGCAGGCAGTTGTGACAGTTAGATACTACAGAATATATCCTTCAAAATGTCAAAATGTCCTTCAGTGTGTGTTTATGTCAATCTGACATAATTATGTCATTTGATACTTCTAACGTACATTGTTCATTCAACTAAAAAAATAAAACACCGATATTTTCTTTTTCCGGCTTTCCCGAGTGAAAATAGAATCATTTCTAGACTCTGTTACTTACGCCGATTTTTTTATATATTTTTATTACTCTACGCTTCAATTTAATTTCAGACAATTTGATGTTTGGCGATCTGCCATTGTCATTTGTGTATCTACCTCTGTTCTTCGTAAAGAAATGTTACAGATGTAGGATATCTCAGTAATGAAAGGCGTCAGTTCCGTATATCAATCGTTTTTATTCTTGCTAACCACACAACTCAATGGCTAATTATTGTAACAATCCTGCGACATCAACCGGTGCCGTACAATACTTTTTCAACCGCAGACTTTTGCCCGCTCAACTCCCAAAACCGTTCCCGCCAAAAATGTTAAAGTTTAATGGTAGTGTTGCCATTGTAATAATTGAAGAATATATTAAAATAATTTGATGAGTAAATCTAAAAACATAGTTGGCCTTTTAAAAATATATACAATAGCGCAAAATGATTGCGTAAATTTATTTAACCTTACACTCGTCCGTCCTGACAATGTGTATGCCCTCATACACATACCAGGTGGAACCTTACACTTGGCAGATTGGAGCATCCTTGGAATATAACTAAATTATTTAAAAATAATTATTATTATTATTAATTACGTCTATTTATGCTTTACAAACTATGCTTTACCTTAAACAAAACAATATATCGCTAAATATTATGTGTAATAACAATTTTATATTAACATTCATAACATACAATAAGCTCCATTTTGTAAGACTAACAATTTGTATGTTACATTTACTTTTATTTCGTAGTTTATAAAACGTCCTTGACAATATTTAGTAAGCAGTCTTAAATTAGAGAGGAATTACAATAAGATCATCTTAAACCTAATCTCATCGTAGCGGCCAATTTTATTTCTCTTGACTCTTAACCAATTATCCTTGTAACCAATTAACCTTGTAACCAAATAACCTTGTAACCAAGTATCCTTGTAACCAATTATCCTTGTAACCAATTATCCTTGTAACCAATTATCCTTGTAACCAATTATCCTTGAAACCAATTATCCTTGTAAACAATTATCCTTGTAACCAATTATCCTTGTAACCAATTAGCCTTGTAACCAAATTATCCTTGTAACCAAATTATCCTTGTAGCCAACTAATCCTGTAACCAATTAACCAGGTGTATACTTTATATAATATAAATCCCCTAAAATAATGAAACCGAAAAACCACATAAAGTACCTATTAGTTACAGGTCAAGGACCACATAAATGGGAAACTAATTAACAATAACTATTATCGTTTTCCAATATATTAATAACTTTTGCAAAACTATGTCAGACATCTTTAAGATATGTATTCATCGTCATCTAAGTCATCTTCAGCCGCGGTATCAACATTATCATCAATATCTAAGCAAGCTACATGAATCCACGGCTGGATTCTATCTGCAGCAATCGTTGTCTTTCGTTTACCTTTAGTTCCGTCAAAACCCGCGATTGGTGCCACTTTATATCGATCGTTACCTAGAACTTTAACTATCCTAAAGGGGCCCTCATAAGACGGCATAAGCTTCGTGCTTTTTCCATTATTTTGAAAGGCTACCTTGGCTATTTTTACAAGTTCACCCTTGTTGTAAGCACGAGCGGGTCGTCTGTTACGGTCATAATATCGTTTTTGAGATTCCTGAGCCATATAAATTCTACGTTTAACTACTTCTCGAAGGGATGATAGATCAGGAATCTCGCGTGTATCTTCAACTATCTCATTTAGAGCCGGCTTGACCTCACTATTCATCCCCGTGCCGAACATGACCTCTGTTGGTGTTTTTCCTATCGTTTTCTGTAAGGTATTATTTAGTCCCCATTGAATCCTTCCTAATTTGTTATCCCAATCCTTCTCACTATCCCTAAGATTCTGTGCCGTTAACGAGTCAAGTATGGTCCTATTGTAGCGTTCGACTTGACCGTTGGACCTTGGACTGGCTACGGCATTTAGCACATGTTTTATTCCTCGGTCAAGGCAGAACTTCTTGAAGGAGTGAGAGGTGAAACATGACCCTCTATCACTCACTAACCGATTGGGGTTTCTAAATGTATCAAAGATGTCTTCCAAAACCCAAATGACACTTTGCGTTTTAGTGTTCCGGACTGGTCTAATGAACAAAAACTTTGTAAACGAATGTACAACTGTCAATATGTGTGTAAAACCTCTCTTCGACTTGACAAACGGTCCAAGATGGTCAATGTGCAAGGTATGGAATGGATTACCAACTTTTTCAATAGGATGTAATAATCCTCCACTCGTATTTGCATTTCTTTTCGCATATGCGCACTCAATACAAGCGGCAACGTATTTCTTGACAAATCGCGTCATTTTCGCAAACCAATAGTTCTTTTTAATGCGATCTAAGGTTTTCTCGAAACCTACATGCCCTATGTCATCGTGGTTCATCTTGCACAACTGCCACCTTGCACCCTTTGGAACCACCCACCTCAAGCATTCCCTGTCACCTCCGATACACCTAAACAACCTATTGTTTTTAAGGACATAATTTTCTTTGATATACTCTAAGCCTTTCGAGTCTAGATCGCTGCTAACGATGTTACGGATTCTACACAACTCGGAATCTCCCAATTGGAGGGTAAGTAACCAGTCGTCATCAGATATAGCCATCACTGCAGGATACTGTACAGGTTCGAGAGTACCCGCTTCGTCAATGGGATTCCTGGAAAGAGCATCCACGTGGCTCATTTTCGTTCCAGACCTATACTCGATGGAGCAGTCGAACTCCTGTAACGCCATCCACCAACGAGCGATTCTAGGAATGAGGTCGCGTTTCTCAAATGTAGAGCGTAACGCACTACAGTCAGTCACTATTTTAAATGGTTTCCCGAGGACATACACCCTGAATTTTTTTAGAGAACAAATAACGGCTAACGTCTCTAACTCGTAAGGGTGAAAATACTTTTCTTCGGGTGTAGTCTGACGACTGTAGTACGCTACCAAGTGAAAAGCGCCTGTGGTCCCTTTCAGACGCTGTAACAAAATTCCTCCAACACCTAACTTACTGGCGTCTGAGTGGACTTCGGTCTCGGCGTTGGGATCGTATAAAGACAGGACTGGTCTCTCAATCAATTTTGACTTGAGGACTTTAAATGACGTTTTCTGATCATTCGTCCATTCCCATTTCGAATTCTTTTTGAGAAGCTTCGTGAGTGGATGAGCTAACTGAGCAAACGATTGAATGAATTTTCTGAAATAGCTAACGAGTCCAAGGAATTGCCGCACACTGTGAACATTTTCGGGTTTGGGGAAGTCTACCACGCTCTGGATTTTTGCTAAACCTGGTCTTATGCCTGACGAACTAATTTCATAACCCAAGTAATCTATTTTGTCCTGCAAGAAACTACATTTTGATAAGTTTAGTCTGAGATTAGCTTTTTTGAGTAACTCAAAGATTTCTTCTAACCATTCCATACACTGTGCAGGACTTTTACCAAAAACTAGCAAATCATCAATGTAAACAGTGGCCTTGTCAAAACGAGCTGATCCCAGGACATGATTCATCATTCTTTGAAAAACAGCAGGTGCGTTCGCCAGACCGAACGGCATGCGATTATATTCATATTGGCCGTCCGGTGTGACAAACGCAGTCAAATGCTTACACTTCTCTGCTATGGGTACTTGGTAATACATTAAATCCAGAGTGATGAACCATGCCTGCCCAGATAATCTTGCTATCTCATCCTCTATTATTGGAATTGGGTATCGCTCCTTAATCGTGATTGAGTTTAGGAGTCTATAATCAACACACATTCGTATACTGCCATTTTTCTTTCGCACGAGGATGATGGGACTGGCATAGCTGGAAGTAGACTCCCTAATTATACCTGCTTGCAACATCTCTTCTACCATAACTCGGACTTTCTCTCGTTCATGATGAGACAGGCGGTAGGGCCTATACACTACGGGACGCTCGCTATTTATTTCTATTTTCATTTCCGTGACGTTTGTACAACCTAACTCCGATAAGTCATATGCAAAACACTCCTCGTGACGTTGAAGTAAATCCAAGAGTTTAGACTTATCATCCGCAGAGACTGCACTGCCTATATTGACCTGACTCTCATCTATCCGTCTTACCGAAAAGATTTTAGATTGCGAAGCTATGCCTGGGGAGGCGCTGGAATCCGCTAACCTATAAACCTTCTCTACCTTTTCAGCCCTAGACAGCACTAAATTTTCTTGAAGATAGCAGGCCGCTGAGCAAGGAGTTATGTTTATGAAGAATGACCCGTTCTTTACCTCGTAAATACCACCACAAATCACAAACTGCTCGCCCGGTTTCCCCACAATCTTCGTGTCCACTAATATTTTGCCAACAATAGAAGTTTCTGTTCCAACCCTAACACTAGCAGTACCATGTAACTTACTATAAGCCAACACGCGTACCCGTTCCAATCTGTCATCTGTCTCATGTAACTCAGGATCAGACATTTCCTCGCCGACATGAAGAAACTGTAATTTGTTCACATCCTTATAAATAACTATATGGGATTGCTCGGTGTAATTCTGACCGATAAGCATGGCCTTCTCTAACAAATGATCCTCTACGACTCTACACGAGACATCAGCACCTACGCCATCTACTGTTAATCTTAGCTTAACTGAACCCAAAGAGTGTACGAGGTTGTTTCCGAAGCCAGTCATTGGCAACGGAACATGATCATGACTAAGACCAAGTTTAGAAAAACTGGACTGTCTAATAAGAGTCACTTCACTGCCAAGGTCAACAAAAGCATCCAGCAGCATTCCTTCTACATTCACTTCTTTCATGAATTTATTACATGGTTTGCAGCTGGAAATGCGCATAGTTTTTGCCGATACATTAGATTTCTTTGACCCTGTGTCCTGCTTCAAACGACATAGCTCCGATTTATGTCCTACTTTATTGCAATGACTACACTTGATTATAGGCTTTGGATATTTTGAATAAGGATGACCTTTCTCCTTGCAATTATAACAATACAGGCCGAGATTGACTTTCGCGTTCGGCCTACTGTTCGATTTATCATCTGCTGAACTAGTAACTCTATCCTTATTTGAAGATAATACAATATTAGGCTCTTTATTGTTACTAAGTAGAAATTTTAACAATTGATCAGGATCGTCACACCGCAGCGCTAGTGCACTGGATCTCATTGTGCGATCGCTGATACCGTGTATTATGCAATCAACAGCCCGCCTATTACTAATTTCACACTGGTTGAGGAGCGCTACTTTCTCATAAAAGTAATTTTCAATTGGTTCGTTTGGTTTGCTTTTGCGTTTTAACATTTCCTCTAGAATCTGTCCATAGTTTTGCTCACTGGGGAAAGCATTAATGAGTTTAATCTGCCATTGTTCCCATGTATATAAAATATAATTAAGACTTTCGTACCAAGTCTTCGCTAACCCCGTTAATTTCTGCATTGCAAAGTGGATGACAGTCTTTTCATCCCAGCCGTAAACCTTCGCACACTCGTTCACCTTTTTAAGCCATATGTCCATTCGTTGATTTTTCTCAGAAGGATTAAATTCTGGAATAATATTTTTGCTATCGAAACCTCTGTTTATAACTTGGTTTTGTGGCTGAGATGGCAAGATCTCCTTTACACATTTTAATATTTTAACAATATCTTTAGTGGAAAAAGAAGGGCTACGTGACCTTTTCTCGCGAATTCCGCTTTCACCTCCAATGTCCAGATTCGGCAACCGTCTGCGGCTCCGGCTGCGGCTGCGGCTCCGGCTCCGGCTGCGACAACGGCTGCGGCTGCGACTGTAGCTACGGCTGCGGCCGCGGCCATGGCTGCGGCTGACATGTCTCGCTTCTGCATCCTTCACACGGCGTTGCTCGCTGTGACGGCGGCGCAGACCCTCTTCCCACTCACGTAGCTCTAGCTCCATCAAGCGTACTCGCTGTTGGTCGTTCCTCAATACTTGCTCACGTTCAAGCAAGCGACGACTGTGGCTACGAGTACGAGTACGGCGGCGTCGTGAGCGCGAGCGACTCCGCTGAGGAGTTTCCAGGCGATGTCCGATACTCTCATCTTCATTCATGATCTAAAACTCGCCGTAAAATTTCAAAGCGTTACTGACAGTTAAAGACATAGCTACACCATATAATGATAAAAGTATAAACTGATAAGGTGTCTTTTAAATCTCGAAACGGTGCGTCGTAGCACAAAATAACAAGATTTTTGAACCCCTTTTAGAAACACCACACCCACATGATGATGTAAATAATAATAATAATATTCTACCACATTCACACAACACCATCTAGTCCCAAACTAAGCAGGAGCTTGTACTATGGGCACTAAACAATGGATATACATACATATACATTTTGTAAATATGTAGGTACATATTATACATAGAAACACCCAGACGTCCCAGACCAAGACAAACATCCATGATCCATGTTCATGAACACAAAAGTTTGACTTGAGCGGGAATCGAACCCGCGACCTTCGGCGTAGCAGTCGCTTACACTCCCGCTGCGCCAACCGCTCGTCAAATAAAACTAATGTAAAAGAAACTCGTAAATGAAGGAACGAAACAAAATGTATTTCTGTTTTTAATTTACTGCACAGCACACAGACAAAGAAATACATCATGATCATCGGCCTTTAACAGTCCACAGCTGGACTAGGCCTCTCCTTTGAAAGGAGGAATTGGCCTATTATACCACGCTGGCGCAACGGGTTGGTATAGGGTTTGTATCAAGTTTTCCTTCTCTTACAGTGCTGCTCTGTATAATATACTCCCTTTGTCGACTTTTACTACCCCCTTGGGATGATATGGGGTGGTGACATTCCGTTTTCTTAATCCGTCACCACACGGACAAAGAAATTTACTAACTAATTATCCAAATCTTCAAGCAAATGTGGGAACATTTTATACAAGCAAATTATGGAGTAACAATTGGTTTAAAACTTGAAACAGCCATGACATCATAAAACATAGACAAAAATGTTCGTAGGCGTGTAGATACTTACTTACTTTTGGTTTCGTGTCCCAATTCTGAGATGTAGGATATCTCAGTAATGAAAGGCGTCAGTTCCGTATATCAATCGTTTTTATTCTTGCTAACCACACAACTCAATGGCTAATTATTGTAACAATCCTGCGACATCAACCGGTGCCGTACAATACTTTTTCAACCGCAGACTTTTGCCCGCTCAACTCCCAAAACCGTTCCCGCCAAAAATGTTAAAGTTTAATGGTAGTGTTGCCATTGTAATAATTGAAGAATATATTAAAATAATTTGATGAGTAAATCTAAAAACATAGTTGGCCTTTTAAAAATATATACAATAGCGCAAAATGATTGCGTAAATTTATTTAACCTTACACATTATAGCGTATCTACGCTTGATGTAACGTTACCTTTCCTTCGCCTACTACATCTCAGATGGACGAGATCGATGTCTAGTTGAGCGTGACTAATGCGGCATAGTTGAGTAAATAAGCGGTGGGTGCTGAGCGGTCGTGTGTTTGTATCGTTTCATTCAATATATTATTTAGCTTCTGTATCTATAAAATTCTTACGTTACTGACTGACTGGCAGACAAGCTACAGCCAAAACTATTGGGTGCAATAAGCTAAAATTTAGCATGTATTTTCATTGGGAAGCATAGGGGTGCACTAAGAAGGGATTTTTCGAAATTCCTACGAGATCGGGTAGAATGGGTTCATTTAAACCTGGTTGGACGCTAGTGTGTGTGTATATTCCCTAGTGCCGCTTCCGTGACTTTTTTTCATAAGGAATTTGACTGCTATCAAAATATTGATTTTTAATTTCTGTTAAAGTATGACCGCGGCTACGCTCGCACATTTTCTTAATTAAACCGTTTCAGCTTATACAGATCAATGATTTCTGATCGATCCCGTGGGAATTTATGGAAATGTCTTGTTAGTGCAACAGTATGGTCTCAAAGGAATATACGTGCCAAATTAAAGCTTATTTCGCCCATCAGTTTGGATGGTATTGTCTGTCTGTAGAAACAGTTTTTTTTTTAAATGTAAGATGGTTGTTGCTTCACGCATAAATATGTAAATTTTGATTTGTGTACAAGTTAACATATTAAGTACTTATCAAAAATTTCACGAGATTACTTGTTTGTGAAGTGTAGGTACCCGTCAAAGCTTTCTATAATAACGTAATCAAAGTATTGTTTAATTATGTATTTGTTTTCATATCCTTGTTAGTTTAATACTATTCACTAATTTGTTATGGTAATGTTCTTTGTTTGGAGGCAACGGGTAGGTACACATAGCGAGAAGTCAAGTTAAACGATTTTGATACTTATTTCCTACGACATAAGGTACAAAGATTAAAGTGTCACGCTTGACGTGGAAGCCATGTGTACCTACAATTCGTTTATATTTTGTAAAGCTTCATGAATAATTATATAGTTCTACAAGCGTAATGAAGGGTTGTAATGAAAGCGGTTACGATATATTAAGATGCTTCGTCTTTGAAGAAATATACAGAGAAGTGTTATACCTATGTGTATTTACTACACTTGCCTATTCAGGCTAGGGAGAAGCGAACTATGGAAGTCAAATGCCCCGACTTTATCCTTGCTCTTAGCAACCGAACTCATTACACTGTTTTATTTACAAATTGTAAGTCAGTCTTGTCGTTATAGGCAGTAGACAACTTTGTCTATGTGACGTTTTGTTTGAAGTGTGCGCATGTTTAAATATCTTGTATCTTAACCTAATGGAAGGAAAGAGGAACCCACCACGCACCCTCGGATTGACCACCCCAACTATTGCAATAGAAAAAGGTTGACAATACCGAACTCTTCTAAAAGGGTAAGGGATATAGGAATGGCATGGGTTCCAGGAAGATACCTGACTTGCAGTATCCCTCTGTATGCCCCGACTATTCTTCGACAGGTGTTTAACCTGAGCACGAGGCTTCCTCAGGAGCGATGGGTAACGACTGAGCAGTCGCTGTAGGCTCAGTTGTTTCCCGTCCTTTTTCTATTGCAATAGTTGGGGTGGTCAATCCGAGGGTGCGTGGTGGGTTTCTCTTTCCTTCCATTAGGTTACAATGCAGTTTCACCAAGTATCACCTGATTCAATCAACTCTATCTTGTATCTTAATAGTCTGTCTTCAGACTGTCGAGACTACAATGTGCGCTCAGCCTTACTGACTGACTAACAGAGAACGCACAGCCGAAACTACTAGACGCAAGAAGCTGAAAAATATGTCATTGTATGTGCCTTTGGAAGCGCAGATGTGCCATAAGAAATTATTTCCCGAAATTCGCAAGGGATTGGGCAGAAACGGCTTTTAATAACAGAAATAATTAGCGGGCATAGTTGGACATTTTGTAAATACAAAAGTATAAGAAAAAGTAATAAAAGTAAAAGTATTAAATAAAATAAAGTACCTATTTGCAAAATTTTACATAGTTTTACAAGAACAATATAGCGTATGCTGTGTATTCTTTTCTGCATAATCGCATAGACGAGTATAAATTAATTAATAAATTAGTGCTGAAAATTAATGACTGTTTTTATATGATATTGTTTATGTGTAATCTATAAAGAAATCCTAATAGTAAGACGGTTTACAGGGCCGATTCTCATATTTGATAGACACTGATACTATATTTTGAAAGAAATGCGATTTGATTTTGTATTGACCCTCAATTGCTATTCTGCTACATTTAATGTATATCGTTTGACATAGAGTACGAAATTGTCACATACCTATTTTGACACTTTGCTCTATTTACGAATAATCTAAGGGTCTTATCATACTAGCGGATTGCAAACGTTTTCAAATCGGAGCGGGCGCGCAACGAATTCGTCGCGGGCTCACAATAGTCACAACGAACACGCCGCGCATGCGCAACGAATTCGTTGCGGACGCGCAAAGAGTAAAAACGTCGCGCAACGAGTAAAAGTAATAAAGTCAACAGCAGTGTTTCCTCGTCGGAATCCATTTTGTTATAGGATGTATTGTACGTCGATAATTTGCTACAAACATGCGACAAAAACGTAACGTATTTGCCACGCGTCCGTGACGTCTTCGCTGCGCAGCCGCGGCGTGTTCGCGACGCATTCGCTGCGCGTCCGCTCCGCCCCGTAACCGCTCCCAAACCGCTCGTATGATAAGGCTCTAAGATTTACGATCTAGGCGCGATGTCGTTCAGGTGTCAATTAATTTACGGGCATGCCATTAATGACATATCTATGACACCGAGACTAGATCGAAACTGTATTTTGAGCCAATATGATTACAAGAATTTGGCCTTCTGACGGCAAAATCGTATAAAACACACATGCCTAGTACAAGGATTTATCGGCCCAAAAATTCATTCACAATATAAAATAACAATAAACATAAAGTAACAACAACTCAAAGTAATTAGAACAGTTTTAACAAGTAAATAATCCAGCATTAATTTGTTCACTACGGCTGTAAATATTGAAAACACGCAAAATATCATATTTCCATTTAATATAACTGAATAAAAACATATTTTACTTTCGCAAATAGGTATGGAGCAGATATAAAAAAATCACCGTTCGTTTTGGTTATTCATGCGAATGATTAATTTATATTAAATAACGGTAAACGTTGGCTTACACCAGATTTTCCTGTACCGTTATGTTATGAATAAATTACACCGTCAAATAAATCTGTACACATAAATAAAATAGTGTAAATATTGTCTGTTTGTAATATTAAAATAACCTCCTTTTACTTAATGCATAATTATGGATGTATACACGGTACATACTGTACTGTCCATGTGGTGACGGATTAAGAATACGGAATGTCACCACCTCATATCATCCCATGGGTGTCGTAAGAGCCGACAGAGGGAGCATATTATGCAGAGAACAACACTGTAAAAGAAGGAAAACTTGATACAAACCCTATACCAACCCGTTTGGCCAGCGTGGTATAGTAGGCCAATTCCTCCTTTCAAAGGAGAGGCCTAGTCCAGCAGTGGACTGTTAAGGGCTGATGATGATGATGACACGGTACATATACCGAAAAGACATTTTTTTAAATTTTTGTCTGTCTGTCTATCTGTCTGTCTGTCTATCTGTTTGTTCTCGCTAATCTCTGGAACGGCTGGACCGATTTTGACGGGACTTTCACTGGCTGATAGCTGATATACCAAGGAGTAACTTAGACTATAAATTAACCGGGTACGCGAAGTAGTTTCCTCAGGACGCGGGTGAAACCGCGGGAAACAGCTAGTCTTTTATACAATCATTGTATAGCTTCGAATATTTCACTGTATCGTCTTCATTTTGTGGATGTCGTAAGAAGTGACTAAGGAAAATACACGAAGCGAACAGTATCTTTGCGAAGAGACAACTCGTCAGCAAACCATATACCATATAGATTGCGCCGAATACCAGTGTTGCGGCTATAACGGCAACGTGAACTGAGCTTAGTTCAAAATTTTGCCACTAATGAGACACACACTTCCACTTCTATTTCCAAATTTAATTTAAGAATAAATAAATACATTTTATGATTGTTATCACTGCTCTCTGACATCACTCTTGCAACTTTGTGTTTGTTAAGTTTGTTTGTTTTGTTTGGCCTTCCGCTCTGTCGACCAATGGAGGCAGACTGGACGGCTCTCGATTGGTTATCCAGGAACCGTAGTGTTGCCAGTGGGCAGGAATAACAATCTACTATCTTAATATATAAAATCCTTGCGTTACTGACTGAATGACAGACACGCTACAACCGAAACTATTGGGCGCAGGAAGCTGAAATTTGGCATGTATGTTCCTTGGGGACCGTAGGGGTGCACTAAGAAGGGATTTCCCGAAATTCTCACGGGATCCGCCAAAACAGGTAAATTTTAAAAAATTGCAGGCGTAGCTGCAGGCGTCCTCTAGTATTAAATAATTTAGTCATAGACTGTTCCTTGTTCATGTTTTTATTTTATGTCGTTTTTTGTACTTTTATTTTATTTTATCTCTTTGATGTTTATTCTGGTTAACATTTTTGGTGTGTGCCGTTTGTGGCAAAATAAAGATTTCTTTTCTTTTTTCTTTTTTTCTTTTATACCAATCCGCCCGGGCAGTGTGGTGTTGCAGTCGAAGTCTTCCTATGAACCCATAGTGCTATTGTAATGCAATGACGACCGGTTGGCGCAGTGGGAGTGTAAGCGACTGCTACGCCGAAGGTCGCGGGTTCGATACCCGCTCAAGTCAAACATTTGTGTGCATGAACATGGATATTTGTCTTGGTCTGGGTGTTTCTATGTATAATATGTACGTATTTACAAAAAAGGTATATATGTATGTTTATCCATTGTCTAGTAGGCACCCATAGTACAAGCTCAGCTTAGTTTGGGACTAGACGGTGTAGTGTGAACGTGAAAAAAATGTACGAGAGGCTTAAGGCCAACAGTCAGCAGACTGCGAGACTCTGTAGATTGTAGATAAATGACTTTATCTCACCACAAGCGTATACACCTTTCTTCCACATCTTTTTTCAATCTATAATCTGAAGCTGAAAATGAAATAAGAGCACATTTGTTTTGATCCAGCTTGTACTTATGATATGAATAACGGCCAGTCATAATATTATTTGATTACTATTCATAGATTTGGAGATTTGAGGTACATATTTGACATATTTTACATGAAGCGTAACTCAAATCTCGAAAGTTAGGGCTACCTAATCCAAACTTTCGAGATTTGACTTACACATACATTACCTCATAATCTCGCAGGCTCAGCTTTCATGATGCTAGACGGTATTTTATATCCATTTCCGTTAAAAAGGCTGCAATTTGCGTGTTTGCCAGATGCGATTTAATAGTTTGAAAATCGTCGCATTAAATGTACCTACAGCCGCTGCTCCTTACGATATTTTCGCCGATCCGTCAAAATATCCACATTTAAGGGATTTTGGCAAGCCTCTGTGAAAGAGTTTCGCTTTCAAACCAGCAAGTACCTATACGTTCGCAAGCATTGGATTATAACGGCAAAAAAAAATGCCTTGCTAAGGTAACGTTAATCGGTCCTTGTGGAGAACCTTGGGGGAGGGCTATATCCAGCAGTGGACGTCTCTAGGCTGACATGATGATTAAAGTAACGTAGTTCCGGCGAGTACCATCTGTCACAGTTGTATTTCGGTACCTTAGTACTGACGTACTTAGGTACCGAAATACAAAAGTCGCTATTCTCTATTGCTACCTTATATTCGTATATTTTTTAAAACGCTTTGCATAGCTGTAAGAAGATTAGAGTTGCCCTTGTATTCATAACAATTATTTTTTTAGAACTGTTCTATTCTTCGCTCTCTGACGCCAAAATATTTTCTGTGGGGGCGTATAACTGTAGCAGCGCTAAGCCTCTGAAATTTATGAGAGGAACGAGTTTCGAATGAAGTTCCGCCTACGAAATACTTTCCTTAAGAATATATAGAAGGTATTCTTAGAAATGGTACATATTTTAGAAGTGTGAGCAGAAAAACAGGCTGAGGCTGATTATCATTCAATTTACGCCGGCAATTTAAAAAGGTATGAATATTTCATAGAAGTTTTTAACGGGTGTCAATAATGTTAAATAATTATGTTCTTTAGACGTTTAGACCGGCTTACAATGATCTTGGTCGCGGAGGGACTGGGGCGGACTATATTAATTAAGAATGTTTTCAATTTATTCCAATAAAATTTATTCGCGAAAATAAATATGACTGTGTCACTGAAAAAGATGATGAGTCATCTCGTGACCACAACGAGTTAAACACATCGGCATGTGTAAACGTCGAGTGAAATATAATACCTGATTTTCAAACAATCTTCACAAAACAACTGCGCAATACATCTAGCATGTTGGTGAATTCATTTTAAATTAAAACTGAGCTCACACATTCACTATATAAAAATTTAAGTTTACACCCGTAGTATCTTATACTAATCTGTATATATTAAATCATTGCGTTACTGACTGACTGACAGACAAGCTATAGCCAGAGCTAAAACTATTAGGCAGAGCAGCTGAAATTTGGCATGATTGTTCCTCGGAGACCGTAGACGCGCACTAAGAAGGGATTTTCTAAAATTTCCACGGAATGCGGGAAAATGTGCGGGCGTAGCTGCGGGCACCCTCTAGTAGGTATATAAAGCTGAAGAGTTTGTTTGGTTGAACGCGCTAATCTCAGGAACTACTGGTCCGATTTGAAAACTTCTTTCAGTGTTAGATAGCCCATTTATTGAGGAAGGCTATATAACATCACGCTAAGAGTGACGGGAGTGGAGCAGTAAGCCTTAAATATCGCGGGTGTAACCGTGGGCATCCTCTAATCATTTAAGTTTACACCCTAAGTATCTTATATATTTTTGATCTCAGCATTTTCCCAAGGTGAGATACTTCTTAATAGATATTTTCTTAATAGACTTTTATACCCAACTTCCGTTTTCTGATTCATGTCTGTTTTTCTGTTATCTCTATCTCATAAAGATAAATAAATAACAAGGTACTGAAAGTTCAGTATATCTAAAATATATGTGTGCACGGTAACATTTTAATTTAATAATCTTTGATTTAGTTTGCTTGAATGTTACACATTGAATTAATGTACTGTTTACGGACTCTATTGCGACATATTAACTTTTTGTAATGTAGCCAATACGTCGGGTAATTATAAATAATGTAGTTTCTAGGTCATAAGGTTTAAATTTTATTCTCAGTTAAACCAATATAGCAATAAAATCTGTAAACAGTTGTTTAATCATTACATAGTGTAAAAGAAAGTCTGTCTTCTGTCTGTCCGTATGTATGCTTAAATCTTAAAAACTACGCAGCGGATTTTAATGCGGTTTTTTTTAGTAGATAGAATGATTCAAGTGGAAGGTTTATATTATTATGTATTATTGACGTGGTCTAGTTACAAAATATTTTAATAAGCTCGCGTTTTTACGTATTCACAAACAATCTTTATATTACAAAGATTACCATGATTGCGTTTATATAGGAAGGCAGAAGATTTTTCATACTGGGTTTGTTTCCTAGAGCCTCTATATAATAGTGTTAGTTCAGGATATTTATTTCGAATACTAAGCCCACGAAGTCTAGGCCTCACGGCCCTGTCACGACCTTGCCGCTCTGAGCGGCGGCTTAGCGCGGGGCGGCGAGCGGTAAGATCAAATGTATGAAGACCACAGATTTAACAAACAAGAACCAGATAGAGCGAATTCGTCCAACTAAGTGAGGCACGTTGACAGCTATGTGTGCGTGACATTTGGCGACTGGCACTGTATGGACACGCGCATCTTTGTGTGTAAAGTTGCCAGATTATGAATAATCTCCCACTATTTTACATATAGGTTTTGCAAACGAATATAAAAATATTACATAGGTAATATTTTATTAACCGACTTCAAAAAAAAGGAGGTTCTCAGTTTGACCTGTATGTATGTATGTAAGTATGTATGTATGTATGTTTGTCCGCGATTATCTCGCGTTTGGCTGAACCGATTTTGATGCGGTTTTCAGAAAAGTATTTGTTACACTTAGGAGAAGGTTTTAGGCTCTTAACCGACTTAAAAAAAAGAAGGTTCTGAGTTTGACCTATATATATGTAAGTTTGCCCACGATTAACTCGAGTTTGGCTGAAAAATATTGTTACACTTAAGAGAAAGTTTTATTATTTTAACCGACTTCAAAAAAAGAAGGTTCTCAGTTTGACCCGTATACATAGGTATATTGGTTCTTAGTATGTTTGTATGTATTATGTGTGTGTGTTTGTACGTGTGTACGTGTGTGCGCGCGCGCGCGAGTTTGTGTATTTGTATGTGTACGTGTGTGTGTGTGTATGTGTACGAAAGTCGGTGAAAGAATTAAGGCTCTGTTGTCGTGGGGATATTTGAGTAATTTGTTCTAGACAATATCACTTAAAGCCATGCCTTTAAGGGATTTACCCGACTCAAGGCAACATAGCATTAGCCTTTAGCAAAGATTTTAGGCCCTAGGTCGATTACCGCAGAACTGAGTGTACATCCTTGCAACTTGTATACCGTCACAACCCAACTCAATATGACTGGCAACATCCACCTCTCGATATCACCATAACCGCGATTGCCTTGATAGGTCGCTGTCACTGGAGCTATGGAAATGTATCCATCATCATCATTAAAACGCAATGCTATTGATGGATCATCAAATAATATCAAAATGGCATCAGGCAGTTCACCTGGCTCAAGTTGATCTCTTCTTAGTGCCGGACATTTAAATCCTTTAGAAACACCCATAGCCCCATTCGCTAAGCCATCCGTTATTGACATATTTCTCCAGAGCATAATACGAGAGCTCACAGCCAATTCAATAGTATGTACAAGTCCGCCGCATTTGTTTGGATCAGCCGGAGCAGCATTTGCGAAGGGCGTCCTTCCGTATGTGGCTGATTCCCTAGACTCATCTCTCTCTTGCAGCATCAAGCCTAAGCCCATAGGCACACAGAATAAAAGTAGGTACCTATGTCAAAGTCATGATTACAGACTGATACCAGCAGAAAACTTATCACTAAAATAATTGAAAAATCTGTCTATAAACAAACTATTAATTAGCCCAAAACTTAAAGTAAATGGAGTACCTATCACTAAAAAGTATGAAATAAATAAAAGAGTAGTTAACACAAAACCTGAAGTAAACGAACGAAGTACATAACACTAAAAAGTATGAAATAAAAACAATAAGAAAAAAATAAAACGAAAATGAAAACTTAAAAATCGCAACAAAAATGTTAACTAAGTACGTATTTAGTTTCTTTTTTTTTAAAAAGAAACTAAATTAAACTAAATACTTAGTTTTTGAAGTCGATGCCAAACCAACAAAAACAAAAAGAATACTGGCAAGCAGAGAAAATAATACGACGAATGTATAAAATCAATAAAGCCTCAAAAAATGCGCTGGTTTGGAAAGGATGACGCCAAACAATAGGATTTTAGAGGGATTTGGTTTGGCACCGACTTCAAAAACTAAGTATTTAGTTTAATGTAGTAATTAGTTTTTGGGAGAAATTCGAAAGGAAATTTGAGAGGATTAGGGGTAGCGTATGTAAAAATTATTTCGCACTTTGCAGTGGGCCGATTTTTTGAAGGCGGTTCTCTTTTAAAAAAAAGAAACTAAATACGTACTTAGTTAACATTTTTGTTGCGATTTTTAAGTTTTCATTTTCGTTTTATTTTTTTCTTATTGTTTTTTATGCGTTTGCGGATTTGAAGAATTTACCATGGATTTAATTAATGCTTTTAATATGTAATGCTGTTGTGAAAATTATTCAAATAAAAGATACCATTAAAGTATGCTTTTATAAATACATTTCTTAAATGTAGGTACCAAGTTAAGTTTGAAGTAATTTTATTCGTAAATTGAGAAATAAATAGATTATATTTTGTGATTCATAGCCTCAATCCAGAAGAAATACTTATATAATACCAACTACATATATTTACGAATACCAATCATGAGGTTCAGATCTTAGATTCTCAGTATAGTATCTGGAAATGTTTGGTTAATTGCAATAGGCTTGCGTCCTAAATATAAATTAGCTAAAACATTTTGTCATGCACACAACAAATTATGAATATTATGATTCATAAATCATAACCAAAAAAAAAATGCAACTAAAAATAAATAATGGCTGCAATCAATAATTTCTGTTTCTGTACCTAATGTACACACGGCGCCAAGTCAAGCTAACAGTTGCAGTACGATTTTGATACTTATTCCCTACGCCATAAGAACGGTACAAAGATTTATTCTGTGACAAAGGTCAAAGTGTATAAGTATATGGGGATCGAACTCAAAACAATGTATATACTAATGGAAATTCTATTACTATATTTATAAGAAAAAAGATAATCTACAATACTTATACTTTTACAATACGTTAATGTATTTTTCATTAACATGACAATAATTATTATTACCTACATAATCAATTGACAAGTGCATTTTCCCTAATTCAGGGCAAACGGTGTCGACGTAAACTGGCAACACTTACATATTTTCTGCAGAAATACGAATTTTATCGAAATAATATTATAAAACAGTCAAATAATCCAAAGTTATCTGTAAAAATATATTCCATCTTCCCGTTTTTGCTTTTGGAAACAACTTTTACAATATTTAAAAACGCAAGACGGCATTTTATGAATTTAAAAGCTGGATTAATCGTGGCGTGTGAACTGTGCGATGCTTCGCAGTGCACTGAGCCGAGTTTGTATTCACTTTTCAATTTTGTATTTGCTTTAGTGGCCTCACGCAAGTGTTCCGCGCGCTCCGTCTGCCTTTTGTTCTGTAGTCTTAGATGAAGACGTTCGAAGCACGCCACGAGCCGCCGCGCTAGAGATGAGTCCCTCACTCATGAGGTGCCTCGTTTGAGGTACTCGTGAGCGCAATTTGAAAGAGTTACTCGAATTTCAATATTGAACCACCTCATTCGTTCACGCGTCCTCACTTAAAAATTGACATTGACGTTATTGACGTTGTACTCGCGAGTGCTCGTAGAGTATTTTCACTATTTTCTGTGCGAGGTGAGAGGCGAGCCGCGAGAGTGAGTCACAGATTAGATATTAGGAGTGAGTATTGAGGTATTGTGTGGACGAGTGAGTTTTGTGAGCGAATGAACCGACTTATTTCACTGAATTTATAGAATGAGTGAAGTGAGGTCTCGGAAGTTTGAAAACACAGCAAACATGCATACCCAAATCATTTGGGTATGCATGCACAATGTAATAATTATGTTTAGTATTGTACGTGAAACTGATGTTTTTGTAGCATTTTATTTAGATTGTTCATGGTGTGAAGAGATACAAATAAATGCGTGAAATGAGTAGCAGGGTAAATAAAACACAGAAGCAAAGGCTCGGGCTCGGCTCGCGAGTCGAATACGCCGACCGACGACTCCTCACCTCAAATGAGGGGTACCTCGTGAGTACCTCGCGAGGTAAAATTAGGTACTCCCTCAACCTCATTTAAAATTGATGAGTTACCCATCACTACGCCGCGCACAGCGATAACGCGCGCGTTTTTTTTGGCGCGAATGGCTGCGCGGCGAGCGGCGCGGCGGGCGGTGCGGCGAGCGGCGGGAACAAATGTACTGCGACCGAGTCCGACGCCACGACTCCGAGCAGCACGGACAGCGTTACGCGAGGGACGAACTAGGCGGTTAAACTATTTTTTAAATATTTTGTGGCGGTAAAGCGGTAATGAATACGGAGACATTTAAAGTCGAAATTTTAAAACGGTCGCGTGTATGGATAGCAACACATCCGCTGTATAAATACAAAAATGTTAATAAAACGTTGCGAGATGTAATGAAACAATGTTTTACAGAATGTAATGGTAGGTTTTAACATAAATCGCAAACATTAAAATATTGTGTAATGTACATATGTACCTATTTATGTACAGACACAGCTACTATAAAAGTTAAAAGGTGATTTACCTACCTACTTAACGTAATCTACGTTGTGTAGGTACCTATTCAACGCCTCATTAATTGCGAATATGTATTATTCCTTTGATATAAAATACTTGTAAGAAATGAAGATCCAATGTCGACAATTTTGTAGGTATACCGTATAGTTACACAAAGATATTTTGGTTATCGCCATATTTATGGGTAACTCCGTTCGGCCCAAATACGTCCACATTTGCCGCTGCGTTTACCGCTGCTGTAGGGTCGTGGCGTGCACGACGCTCTGCCGCGCCGCCCGCCGCGACGCGCGCCGCTTAGGCCGATCTCGTGAACAGGCCTCACTCACATTGGGCGTACGCATTCCTCGAGAATACCCAGCGAGCATGTGCCTGCGTGCGCTCGGCAACGGAAAAGTTATCTAAACAGTGTTTTAACGTCACAAACGGTCGGAACGCGAGTTATACCAACAAGCTTCGAGCTGGGTACCTACTGCATGTACACACTGTAGTACAAAGTAAACGCCGGGCGCACGTTGAACAGACGCCGGACGCACGCTGGAGGGACACGCAAGCCCAATGTGGGCGACGCCTATATCACCGAGAAGCCATTAATTGAATCGATCGATTTATTTCTTCAAATGGTCATTTCACCGATATCCTACTTCTACGAACTCTCAGTCAGTTTATTTAGAGGTATTGACGCCCTATAACGACTGTCAAAGATCTTCATGGCCATAATTAGTTGACCATAATTATTCATCAAAATTGTTACCTTCAAATCATACTCATATCGAGACATCGAGTAAATAAATGCTACTAAAAGAAATGAAGATACTTTCGCCATTGTCGTCATCGGGCGATAATTATAATAACACTAGCTGAGCCCGTAATCTCACTCACGATATTTAGGGTTACTGCTCCGCACCTCTGGCTCATAGTGATGTTATACAGCCTACGAGTATATCCTTCTTTGACAAATGGGCTACTCAATACAAAAGAACAACAATATGTTCTTCCTGAGATCAGCGCGTTCTTTTTCTTTATTTTTCTATTAAAAAGACAACGCCCGCACTAGGACCAAATCCTGTGTCGCAGGGGACTTTACAAACATACAACTAACGGACACAATTAACACCCAGACTCGAGACAACAATGTATGAATCACACAAAGTTTTGCCTCGTGTGGCGATCGAACCCATAACACACGCGCAGTGTCAAGCGGCGAGACGGCCGCTTAAACCACTACGCCAACCGTGCAGTCAAATATTACTAGTTTGTAATACAGCTGTTTGGGTTCCACTTAGGCTGTTAAGCGGTACACCTATGAAGGGAAATGACATTTCCTGTTGAATACAGGCTATGAGGCCGCGCGAGCCGCGTACGTCGGACCATGTTATCACAGTATAAAGACATATTGACTGTGATGTTATTCATTGTTTGTGTTATGTTTGTGTGCATATTCCGGTCCCCTATTGTTGCGATTCACCGTGGATTCACGGTAATTAAGTTTAAAACTATACCTAGCGTGCTGCTCTAATTATGGATTATTCGATTTTGTGGCTAAAGGTCACTTGTAATGAACATTCTTGCGAATATTACATTAAAGATAAAACAACTAGAGCCTTTTTAGCCTTTGAGCGAGCATTCTGTCGAGCGTCCTAGCGAGCACTGTAACGAAAGTGATGTGACGTGACACTTAGATCTGAAATCTTTGTGACGAATATTTTCTTGTAAGTATATCTACGTTCGCTAGAAATACCATGAATACCTATGTTCGTAGCGATGTTTGGGCCTAGGCATGGCTCTGTGCTTTTTTCAGTTCTTCAAATTTAAAAACTCGAATTCGCTTTCTTATAAAGCTTATATGAACTTAAAACATGCGAATGTGTACGAACGTTTGCGAAGTGTCAGCTCTTCAGAAATAATTGGAACCTTATTACTGGATACAAATTAGTCGTACATATATACAAACTGCATCCAGTAGGAGCACTACAACAGCAGCTCCAGACAGATCGAGATCCTTCGTAAAAGTTCGGAAGTGTTCCACGTCCGAATTTCGTACGAAACTGTTCCAAAGTTCCCGACTGAAATCTTTAAGGATGATTCACGTTACACCGGGCCGTGTCCGGGCCGGGCCCCGGCCGGGGCACGGCTGTGGCACGGTCAAATATTTATGGTATTGATTTGTATGAAGTAATTCACGTTAGGCCGTGGCACGGCCGAAGCACGGCCGGGCCACGGCCATGCTCCGGCCGTGGGTATTGTTTCGCGGCCGGAGGGCAGTTGATGATTTAGGTCGGAACACACGGAGCTATAATATCGCTCGCCACCTATTACGTGGGATCAAAACAATGGCAAAAAGTGGGTGTATAATATGCCTCTGCCTACCCCTTCGGGGAGGCAGGCGTGAGTCTATGTATGTATGTGAAACATTTCATGTCAATATTAAATAAATAAGTACATAATTGAAAAGAAAATATATTTTTTTAAATTTACCTGAGACAAACTGCTTATCGTTCAGCGGGAGGAATAGGCTAAGATACTAAAGCTTTCTTTAGATATTCTAAAATAACCGTAAAATTGGGTCTCATCATCTTCTAATTCCTTATACAGTGTGGCGAATTCCCCTTTCCTTTCGCGTTTCCTCCAGGCTGGGTGTATACCCCATCTTCTTTTGTTACTTTCGGTTCGTTTTTCCAATGCTTCGTCGTCAATGGTAATGGCGATAGCTGCCAACTCAATTTGTGAGAATTGCATTTTAATTAGATAGTAATAATTACAAACTATCACCTCGTGTGACGCTATCCCAACAAGTACCGTCAGGCACGGCCGTGCAATGAATGCTCGGAAACAGCCCGGTGTAGCATGAATGCCTACCCCGGCCGGAGCACGGCGGATTCGACACGGCCGGGCCTCGGCCCGGCTCCGGCCCGGTGTAACGTGAATCATCGAGCATTGATTGCACGGTCATGTCTGTCTGTTCAAGTAGGGATTGCGACAGACGAAAGATAAATAATACCCACCGAAATTACGACGCCGTGGCACGGCCGGGCCACGGCCTAAGGTGAATTACTTCATACAAATCAATACAATGAATATCTGACCGTGCCACGGCCGTGCCCCGAACGGGGCCCGGCCCGGACACGGCACGGTGTAACGTGAATCATGCTAACCGTGTACCGGCCGTGGCCCGGCCGGGCCCGGCCCGGTCCGTCCCCGGTGTAACGAGAATCATCCTTTATCAGACAAATGTTGACTAGAATATTGAGATAAAGCTAAAATTGCGCAAGGCGAGGTTTTTGAAAAGCAACAGCGCTATTATGAGAATAGGCTTGTGTCCACTAAGAATAAATAGGTTTGATTGTAGTATCCATAGATTCATTGTGATTTTAAGATGTCAATAATGTTTATTAATTATTATAAAAAGGTAAGATTAATGTTATTTTTAGGATTCTAAAACTAAAAATAATGTATTTATTCTTGTGACAGTGAACACCAATCAGAGCATTACGTCAAACAGTACGTCCGCCATTCATGTCGTTGACGTTTTAGTAGTAAATACATCTAAAACGTCAAACTTTCTACCTGTCAAATCGAATATAACAAAATAAAAGTGGGTACTGAGACCAGACTTCATTCACGGTTTGTTTTGTTTTGGACTTTGTGATATCACTCAACCGCCATGATGGTTTACAGCGTTTTCGTGTCAGGTAAAAATCAGGTATTTCAGTTTAACATCTAATAAAGGAACGAATCAATTGCTAATTACATTTTAGGACACTAGTCTATAGTGAACTCAACAGTACGTTTGAAAAGTACGCTGATCGGTGCTGATCTTCGCAAGCCATATCTGCGACGCAATATTTTCGAGAAAGCATTTGACCCTGTTTTGTTATAGGTATGTTACAAGTTCACAAAAATGCTATTTCTCCGAACTACCATTATTGAAGTGAAGCTAGGAAAATAAAATAATACCTACTATAGCGAGTAGTTGCTTCTAGGACTCTTGTTGAAATAAACACTCATTAGGACTCAACTAGGAAACTAACTCCAACTTTGTCATGAATATGTATTTAATATTGCAGAACTTGGATAAAGCTTAGAATACGTAAAGTAATTATATAAATATTTAGACTGTAGTCAGCTAGAAGCCTTATACGTTTTTATATTATTTACCTTTTTGGGAACAGTCCTATTGATTGTCAAATTTCATACATTGTTTTATCCTCTGAATCCCCTGGGGTACGTTTTTGAACAAAATTATATTTTTGACCTGATATTTTTTATTCCTAAGCTAATTTTAATCCGAATCTCAATTCAACTGTTTAGTCTGCGCTCATGCGACTGACAGACTGACTTTCGAATGTATAATATCTATATGGACTCAATGTATCTGCCTGAAGATTATTTTTTTTATATCGTCACCGCTGTATCCCCGAAGCGTTAGGTAGAGGTGTCATATTACACCCACATTTCATGAATTTCAGGTCCCACCTTATAGGGGGCGAGCCTATTACTACTATTACTATTACTGGGCACAATGCCTGACTCCGTGCTGCTACTGAGAATTCGGAAACCCTTCAAAACTAACTTGCCTAAAGATATAAACGTTATGTGGTTAAATGTTAAATATATTACGTTCTTAAGAGATAGCCTTCAACAATCCACAGGCTATATTCAAAAGATCCTTGAAGTCTTAATGCTGTTTTATGGTACTCACAAACCTATCGCTGAAGACCTTCATGTTTCTAGACAGATTGACAGACTTTATACCTATACTATAGTATAAAGGCTCACGTAAACTGTACTAATAAAATTATGAATAAGTACATCATTACATTTTGAGTACCCAGCTTTAATACAGTTTTAAAATGATTGGCCTGATAACAAAGAGTAAAGGGGCCTTTAAACCGGAGAGGTGAATCGACCATGGGTTCGTTTTAAGACGCACTGCTAATCTATATATATTATTATTATATACAATTCTTGCGTTACTGACTGACTGACAGACAACAGACAATACTACTGGATGTATGAAGCTAAAATTTTACATGTATGTTCCTTGCGGAAAGGGTGCACTAAGAAGGAATTCCCCAAACTTCCCACGAGATCGAGAAAAATGTGCGGGCATAGCTCCTCTAGTTTTGTATGAAAAAAAAAAGAAATTCAGTCGAAAAACATATTTTAAAGCGGTAATAAAGTTACTTGTCACTCAACACAAGGATAGCCTTTAGTTTAGGTGAGAATTATATATTATGTCATCATCTCATCATCATCTTCTTGCCCTGGTCTCAATTTATTTGGGGTCGGCCCAGTACGTCCTTCGCTTCCATTCTTTTCTGTCGCCCGTCATCTGATCATTTACCCTTTCTCTTTCATATCCATCGTCACACAGTCCATCCAGCTTTTCCTTGGCCTTCCTCTATCTTTACATCCCTCTACCTTCATATTCATCACTTGCTTACCTACATACATAGCATACATATCATCTGTTCGCATAATATGACCATACCAAGCCAAACGACTTCCTTTCACTTTCTCGTCGATACGCGCCACTTTCAGACTACCTCTCACGTATTCATTCCTAATCTTATCCATTCTCGTAACTCCACACATCCATCGCAACATTCTCATCTCTGCCACATGTAATCGTTTTTCATCCATCTTCTTAGCAGCCTAGCACTTGACTCCATGCAATACGATAGGCCTTATAACCGCCTTATATATGCGTCCCTAGAATTTCAAAGCCATTTAAGGATCACATATTGTGCCCGAGACCTGTCGCCATTTCATACATCCTGAGTTGATCCTTTGCTGAACATCCCGATCAATTTTGCCGTCGTGTTGCAGAAGTGAACCGAGGTAGCGAAAGTAAGAGCATACTGGGAGGGGTATACCGCCGAGTGTAACCGGGATTGGACCAGAGAGGCCGCCAAAGTCACAGAACATGTATTCAGTTTTGCTTCTGCTTATCCTAAGGCCTATGTTCTGCAGTCTCTTCTGCCACTCCTCCACTTGCTCTGCACCTCCTGTCCAATTTCTGCTACCAGGTCGATGTCGACGGTAAATAGCATGCACCAGAGTGCCTCTTCCTGTATGTCAGATGATAGGGCATCCATAATCAACAAGAAGAGGTAAGGGCTAAGAGCCGACCCTTGGTGCAAGCTCACAGTCACATCGAATCTGGCTGTGATTCCAGCTGCGGATTGGACTTGCGTGTGGCATTCAGCATACATAGCTTGGATCAACTTCAGGTAATTTTCGGGCACTCCTTTCTTCTTGAGGGCCCACCACAAGACTTCACGCGGTACCCGTTCATATGCCTTTTCGAGGTCAACGAATACAGATATACATATTTTTATGCGCCTCCCTGTATTTTTCACAAATTTGGTGAAGTGCAAAAATGGCACCGACTGTACCTCGATCAGGCGAAAACCGAATTGGTTACGTGAAATCTCACTCTCTGCTCGCAAACGTCGCTCAATTACACTATTCCTTGGGTACTGTCTCCTCATGCAACATCTTATTGAAGGATAAAGTCAACCACACCCATCCAACCTCCCCTAACACCTTCCATGCTTCTACTGGTATTCCATCCGGTCCTAATGCTTTCCCATTCTTCATTCCACTCACAGCCCATTTTACCTCATCCTTACTTATTACATTCACTACTCCAATATTCTTCGCCTTGTTCTCAAGTTTTTGCTCCAAACATTCTTTTCATTCATTAACTTTTCAAAATATGTCCTCCATCTTTCTTTAATCCTATCATCATCCGTAAGAACCGCTCCTGTTTCATCTTTCATACACTTGATATGGGATACATCCCTCGCCTTTCTCTTTCTAGCCTTAGCCAGTCGGTATAAATACTTTTGGCCCTGGGGTTTCTCAAGTAATCCGTATAAGTCGTAAAGGGCTTTTGCTCTAGCTAAGGCAACAGCTTGTTTAGCTCTTTTCTTATATTCATCATACTTCTTTTTCTTACTCTCTTTCAACGAGTCATTACCTTCTTTCATCAGCTGCCATTCTTTAAAACTTGCTTTCTTTTCCTTGAGCACACTCTGTACTTCCTATGTCCACCACCACGTATCCTTATCTTTCATACGGTTTCCTTTCGATTCTCCTAAAAAATCCTTTACCACGCACTTCATACATTTACTCATCTCCTCGCAACATTTCAATTCAATTCAAAATCCTTTATTCATTTGGGTCACAATGTGACGCTTATGAACGTCAAAATAATAAATTTATAAAATAATTACTTATACTCAAATTTAAAACATTATTACTGTATGCTTCTACATTTACATTTACTGCCACGTTCGCAAAGCAATAGGTAGAACCATGAGAAAGAACGGGCAATAAAACTCACGGTCACTCTTTTTCATCGCCAGGTTTTGCATAATACACAATTTACATTTTGTAAGGTGCTGCAACTGTTACACCTTCTATATCACTTGTATATATTTACTGTACATCATAATACTCAAGCATAATACTTTTGGTTAGCCTTCTCAGAATAGACATGGTGAAACAGGAGCATCCACTTACATTATATATACCTAATAATGCAGGCAATCCGCGAAAGTGATCAGAACCATGATGGAAATGATGCAGTTAAATATTAAAATCTAATACCAGCCCGCAAGACCGTCATCGACCAGTCATCGCAAGTAGCACCCGTTCACGAGTATGACGCATGTGCCAGCCATCATCCCTCTCGCCATATTAGAGGGAAAGGGATGACCCGACACACGACGCCACCACAAGAAATGACATTTTAGTGAGCAAGACGACTACGGTATACGAACCAGCAGTAAGAAACAATCTATTGGTATACTGACCATGACCGCCAATTACCTCCATTTTCCAGATCGTTATTATTAACATAAGTTAGTGGAACACGTGAAGGAATGCAAATGTAGAAAGAATTTTGTGAAGGTGACAAGTGAACAATGATATGATCAGAGATAAATAATGTTAAACTACATTCAACAAATCATAAAAATATCCAAATCCTGCAAAAATCATGTGTTCACGAGGCACCTCCACTTAACATGTAAATAAAATAATCGTGAGTTAAACAAGCCTAAGCCTATCCCCACGGTGTCTTATCATTTAAAAATTCCTTAATAGTGTAATAACCCCTTTGTAAAAGAAAGTTCTTAATTGTCCGTTTGTATTTGTGCATGGGTAAATTCATTATTTCAAGAGGCAATTTGTTGAAAAATCGTATACCAATCCCCGCAAATGAGTTCTGAACTTTATGTAGACGGTAGTTAGTTCCCACCAGTTTATGCTTATTCCTTGTGTTCACGTTGTGCAAATCACTATTTTTGCGGTATAGAATTAAGTTTTTCTTAATGTACATTAAGTTAGCATATATATATTGAGATGCAACTGTCAATATGTCTACTTCTTTAAATTTATTACGTAAAGAATCTCTAGCACCTAACTTATAAATTGCACGTATGGCCCTTTTTTGAATGACAAAAATAGTCTGTATATCAGCAGCTGTACCCCATAACATTATTCCGTAAGACATTACGCTGTGAAAATAACTAAAGTAAACTAGTCTAGCAGTATCTATATCTGTGAATTCCCTAACTTTTCTAACTGCAAACGCTGCAGAACTAAGTTTTACTGCGAGACAGGATATTTGGGCGCCCCACTGAAGCTTACAATCTAAAGTTACACCTAAGAATACGGTTGATTCGACTAGTTGAATTGTTTCCTTATTTAAAATTATATTAGTAGGAACACTTTTGACATTAGGCAAAGAGAATTTAACACATTTGGTTTTGCTTGAGTTGAGTACCAAATTATTTGTCAAAAACCAATCTAATACTTGTGCAAGAGTGTTATTGACGGTATCAAAGTTACTTAATTTACGATCAACTTTAAAAATTAGTGACGTATCGTCGGCAAACAAAACAATATCACATAAATTTTGTACAAAGAACGGCAAATCATTAATATATATTAAAAAAAGAAATGGACCGAGAATAGAGCCCTGTGGAACGCCCATTCCTACTGGCAAACCTAGAGACCTACTCCCATTAACATCTACATACTGAATTCTATCACTAAGGTAGCTGGCAACAAGATTGAGTGCGGTATCTCTAATACCATAAAGTTTCAATTTAAGTAAAAGCGTATTATGTTCCACACAGTCAAAGGCCTTTGATAGGTCACAAAAAACACCAATGGCATCCTTCGAGTTTTCCCAAGCATTAAAAATATGCTTTAACAAAGTTACACCGGCATCAACGGTGGAGCGACCCTTAGTAAAGCCATACTGTTCACTGTGAAATAAATTATTTGCGTGAAAGTGGCTCTCTAGTTGATGCAAAATAATCTTTTCAAAAATTTTACTAATAGCAGGCAAGATAGAAATTGGCCGAAAATTACTAGGGTCGCTCTTTGATCCCTTTTTGAATAATGGTATTACTTTACTGTGTTTCATTAGATCAGGAAATACTCCTGTATCTACGCATCTGTTGAATATTGCAGCTAAATATGGAGCTAAGCTAGAAATAATTTGTCGCACAAGTTTAACAGAAATGCCCCATAAGTCAACAGATTTTTTATTATTGAGCGTCTTGAATACCTTCAGTATGTCATTGGTGTCAATATATTTAAAATTAAAAAGCACATCACACTCATTCACATTGCCCCTAACCAACATTTCTGCTTTGTTTGGACATGAATCTAGACAGCTGGTTGTGTTCACTGGTATGTTTATGAAGAAATTGTTAAATGTCTGAGCAACATCAGTTTTCCTAGTAATAATTTCACCATTCAATTTTAATTCATAATTGTTATCTACCAATTTAGCTCGACCAGTCTCATTGTTAATAATGCTCCAAGTAGTTTTAATTTTGTTCTTGGATTCTTTGATTTTATTGCTTAAATATAAGGATTTGGCTAAAGCACATGTCCTCTTAAAAACCTTGGAATAATTTCTAACATATTGAATAAATTCAGGATTAAAATTGTATTTCTTCATACCATATAGATCATACAACCTAGCTCTACTTTTGTATATACCTACTGTTGCCCAATCACAAAAATTTACTTTAATGCTCCTTGCAAACGTCTTCAGTTTAAAAATTTTATTGTACTCATCATTAACAATTTTAAATAAGCATTTATATAATTCATCAGGATCATCAACGGTTAAGTCAATACTGGCGATCTTGGCAGCAACATCATTACTAAAGTGTTTTAGGCGAGCAGAGGTCATTGGCCTACATGTAATTTCTTGTACTTTAGGGGTTGTATTAGTTGGAATTACAACCTTTTGCCCGCAGTGATCCGATGTCAAGTCAGTTAAAACAGCCTTACTTAAATAAAGACAATTGCAAAAAACATTATCTAAGCATGTAGACGAATGTGAGGTTATTCTAGTTGGTTCAGAGAACAAAACATTTAAATTAAATGACCTAAATAAGCTAACTAACCTAGTACAAATTGGTGATTTTTCTAACAAATTGACATTAAAATCGCCGCATACGATTATAGACTTCCTACTAGAAATTATGTGTTTTAAGACATCCTCAATAATGCTTTCAAACTGAGTAAAGTCGCTTTGTGGTGGTCGATACACACACACTATAATATGTTGTTCAAGCTCAACACAAGAAATCTCAGCAGTGCGCTCGATAGAAAGTTTAGCTATATCCTTACGTTCTTTACATTTCAAACTATTACATACATATATTAGAGAGCCACCACGAATAGCCTTCTTTCTTACGAATGCACTTATAACTGAGTAATGTTGATTGTTAAATATTAATTGGTCACCTCGCAACCAATGTTCTGTAATACATAATTCAAAATTCAAAATCCTTTATTCATTTGGGTCACAATGTGACGCTTATGAACGTCAAAATAATAAATTTATAAAATAATTACTTATACTCAAATTTAAAACATTATTACTGTATGCTTCTACATTTACATTTACTGCCACGTTCGCAAAGCAATAGGTAGAACCATGAGAAAGAACGGGCAATAAAACTCACGGTCACTCTTTTTCATCGCCAGGTTTTGCATAATACACAATTTACATTTTGTAAGGTGCTGCAACTGTTACACCTTCTATATCACTTGTATATATTTACTGTACATCATAATACTCAAGCATAATACTTTTGGTTAGCCTTCTCAGAATAGACATGGTGAAACAGGAGCATCCACTTACATTATATATACCTAATAATGCAGGCAATCCGCGAAAGTGATCAGAACCATGATGGAAATGATGCAGTTAAATATTAAAATCTAATACCAGCCCGCAAGACCGTCATCGACCAGTCATCGCAAGTAGCACCCGTTCACGAGTATGACGCATGTGCCAGCCATCATCCCTCTCGCCATATTAGAGGGAAAGGGATGACCCGACACACGACGCCACCACAAGAAATGACATTTTAGTGAGCATGACGACAACGGTATACGAACCAGCAGTAAGAAACAATCTATTGGTATACTGACCATGACCGCCAATTACCTCCATTTTCCAGATCGTTATTATTAACCTGAGTTAGTGGAACACGTGAAGGAATGCAAATGTAGAAAGAATTTTGTGAAGGTGACAAGTGAACAATGATATGATCAGAGATAAATAATGTTAAACTACATTCAACAAATCATAAAAATATCCAAATCCTGCAAAAATCATGTGTTCACGAGGCACCTCCACTTAACATGTAAATAAAATAATCGTGAGTTAAACAAGCCTAAGCCTATCCCCACGGTGTCTTATCATTTAAAAATTCCTTAATAGTGTAATAACCCCTTTGTAAAAGAAAGTTCCTAATTGTCCGTTTGTATTTGTGCATGGGTAAATTCATTATTTCAAGAGGCAATTTGTTGAAAAATCGTATACCAATCCCCGCAAATGAGTTCTGAACTTTATGTAGACGGTAGTTAGTTCCCACCAGTTTATGCTTATTCCTTGTGTTCACGTTGTGCAAATCACTATTTTTGCGGTATAGAATTAAGTTTTTCTTAATGTACATTAAGTTAGCATATATATATTGCGATGCAACTGTCAATATGTCTACTTCTTTAAATTTATTACGTAAAGAATCTCTAGCACCTAACTTATAAATTGCACGTATGGCCCTTTTTTGAATGACAAAAATAGTCTGTATATCAGCAGCTGTACCCCATAACATTATTCCGTAAGACATTACGCTGTGAAAATAACTAAAGTAAACTAGTCTAGCAGTATCTATATCTGTGAATTCCCTAACTTTTCTAACTGCAAACGCTGCAGAACTAAGTTTTACTGCGAGACAGGATATTTGGGCGCCCCACTGAAGCTTACAATCTAAAGTTACACCTAAGAATACGGTTGATTCGACTAGTTGAATTGTTTCCTTATTTAAAATTATATTAGTGGGAACACTTTTGACATTAGGCAAAGAGAATTTAACACATTTGGTTTTGCTTGAGTTGAGTACCAAATTATTTGTCGAAAACCAATCTAATACTTGTGCAAGAGTGTTATTGACGGTATCAAAGTTACTTAATTTACGATCAACTTTAAAAATTAGTGACGTATCGTCGGCAAACAAAACAATATCACATAAATTTTGTACAAAGAACGGCAAATCATTAATATATATTAAAAAAAGAAATGGACCGAGAATAGAGCCCTGTGGAACGCCCATTCCTACTGGCAAACCTAGAGACCTACTCCCATTAACATCTACATACTGAATTCTATCACTAAGGTAGCTGGCAACAAGATTGAGTGCGGTATCTCTAATACCATAAAGTTTCAATTTAAGTAAAAGCGTATTATGTTCCACACAGTCAAAGGCCTTTGATAGGTCACAAAAAACACCAATGGCATCCTTCGAGTTTTCCCAAGCATTAAAAATATGCTTTAACAAAGTTACACCGGCATCAACGGTGGAGCGACCCTTAGTAAAGCCATACTGTTCACTGTGAAATAAATTATTTGCGTGAAAGTGGCTCTCTAGTTGATGCAAAATAATCTTTTCAAAAATTTTACTAATAGCAGGCAAGATAGAAATTGGCCGAAAATTACTAGGGTCGCTCTTTGATCCCTTTTTGAATAATGGTATTACTTTACTGTGTTTCATTAGATCAGGAAATACTCCTGTATCTACGCATCTGTTGAATATTGCAGCTAGATATGGAGCTAAGCTAGAAATAATTTGTCGCACAAGTTTAACAGAAATGCCCCATAAGTCAACAGATTTTTTATTATTGAGCGTCTTGAATACCTTCAGTATGTCATTGGTGTCAATATATTTAAAATTAAAAAGCACATCACACTCATTCACATTGCCCCTAACCAACATTTCTGCTTTGTTTGGACATGAATCTAGACAGCTGGTTGTGTTCACTGGTATGTTTATGAAGAAATTGTTAAATGTCTGAGCAACATCAGTTTTCCTAGTAATAATTTCACCATTCAATTTTAATTCATAATTGTTATCTACCAATTTAGCTCGACCAGTCTCATTGTTAATAATGCTCCAAGTAGTTTTAATTTTGTTCTTGGATTCTTTGATTTTATTGCTTAAATATAAGGATTTGGCTAAAGCACATGTCCTCTTAAAAACCTTGGAATAATTTCTAACATATTGAATAAATTCTGGATTAAAATTGTATTTCTTCATACCATATAGATCATACAACCTAGCTCTACTTTTGTATATACCTACTGTTGCCCAATCACAAAAATTTACTTTAATGCTCCTTGCAAACGTCTTCAGTTTAAAAATTTTATTGTACTCATCATTAACAATTTTAAATAAGCATTTATATAATTCATCAGGATCATCAACGGTTAAGTCAATACTGGCGATCTTGGCAGCAACATCATTACTAAAGTGTTTTAGGCGAGCAGAGGTCATTGGCCTACATGTAATTTCTTGTACTTTAGGGGTTGTATTAGTTGGAATTACAACCTTTTGCCCGCAGTGATCCGATGTCAAGTCAGTTAAAACAGCCTTACTTAAATAAAGACAATTGCAAAAAACATTATCTAAGCATGTAGACGAATGTGAGGTTATTCTAGTTGGTTCAGAGAACAAAACATTTAAATTAAATGACCTAAATAAGCTAACTAACCTAGTACAAATTGGTGATTTTTCTAACAAATTGACATTAAAATCGCCGCATACGATTATAGACTTCCTACTAGAAATTATGTGTTTTAAGACATCCTCAATAATGCTTTCAAACTGAGTAAAGTCGCTTTGTGGTGGTCGATACACACACACTATAATATGTTGTTCAAGCTCAACACAAGAAATCTCAGCAGTGCGCTCGATAGAAAGTTTAGCTATATCCTTACGTTCTTTACATTTCAAACTATTACATACATATATTAGAGAGCCACCACGAATAGCCTTCTTTCTTACGAATGCACTTATAACTGAGTAATGTTGATTGTTAAATATTAATTGGTCACCTCGCAACCAATGTTCTGTAATACATAAGATATCAATCTTATGTTTATTTAAAAATAAATCTATTTCTAATTCTTTGCCAGATAGGCCTTGTATGTTTTGATGAACTAAGTTTAAAACACATGAATGCCTATCTGTTGTCTCATCTAATAGTTTAAACTAATAGATGTGTCAATACTACTATTGGTATAACTATTATCTACCAAATTCCTAAGTACTCTAGTAGTACTCCTGTCAGTATATAAATTAAATGCTAATAATTTAGCAAGTTGTCGCCTATGTACATAAGAAAGATACATAGTATCTTTTGTTAAAAAGAAATTACTAATAAAAATATTAGTGTCAAAAAATAAAATACTGTCACTATGACATGTCCTATTGTACAATAATAGATTTAATTTGCCTATCTGCCTGTTTTGGTCATCTGTGAGAGCATATGAATAAGGCAATGCACAAATAATAAAGCTACATCCTATTTTTGTGCTAACATCTATCATTAAGTCTGTTAATTCTATGAGACTGTTTTTGGAGACTAATGAGCTGTCACCATACAATATGATGACAGTAGTTTGTGCATTCAAGTCGGCATTCTTAATCTTATCAACTAGGGTACAAGACTGAGCTCCAGGTGAACAAAAGTTCTGTACTGGTTGCTCAGTGTAATGATCAATTAAGCTCCCTAAACCCACTCCCAGTTGGTCTGAAAAAATTATTACATTCTTACTGTCAGTCTTTACTGGATGCAGTTTGTTTTGTGTATTATACTGACATCCATGTGCATTCAATTCTATTGATTCAGCAGGTGTAGTCGCACAATTAGTTGTACAACTGGAACAGTAATTATTAGAGTTGGATAATGAGATAAGTTTTTTTAAATTTTCTCGACCAACTCTTGAAATTTCTTCATATTTTAAAATGTATTCATGAGTCTCATTCTGGTGTTCCATTATAGTTCTAGTGAGTTGAGCTTGTAGATTTGATATTTGTGCTTGCAACTCACTTGTGTGTTGTTCATATAACAACCTACCAGAAACTAATTCTTCATTTGTTTCCTCAAGCTTTAATAAAAGAGACTCACACTCTTTATTTAATTTACAGTTATCTTGTGCATACTGACTCAATTTGGTAGACCACTTAGGACCAGATCTAAGTTTCTTAATTAATTTATTTAACTTAAACAATTTTCTAAATTTATTCTTACTAAGGCATTTTTTGAAACAGTTACATTTAAGAGCTTTTAGCACATTAATTTTGTCACCCAGGAGCTCAGAGAATAAGTTGTGAGTAGCAGTACTGTTAAAGGCCGCAATTGTGTCTTCTAGAGTTGAAATTCTGCCATAAGCCTCATTGAGACTTGCTTCTAACTCCGTATTGTGGCTAAGTTGTCTGGAGTAAATTTCGTCGCAGCTGCTGAAACACCTAACTTCTTCTCGTAGTCTGTCCCGTTGATCCAAGACATCCATATGCTCTATATGCAGCTCCGTGAGTTGTGTCTTCAGCTCAGATATACGGTCATTTACAATTTTAATTTCTTCTTCACAGTCAACGCGTTCCCTTAATAGTTGACTGTTGTCATCCTTGTATTTCTTTAACTCGAGCAGAGTTATTCTTAATTTATTTTCCACCTCCTTGGCCGTTGCCTTCCGAGTCATCATATGGGTAGACATAAGATATCAATCTTATGTTTATTTAAAAATAAATCTATTTCTAATTCTTTGCCAGATAGGCCTTGTATGTTTTGATGAACTAAGTTTAAAACACATGAATGCCTATCTGTTGTCTCATCTAATAGTTTAAACTAATAGATGTGTCAATACTACTATTGGTATAACTATTATCTACCAAATTCCTAAGTACTCTAGTAGTACTCCTGTCAGTATATAAATTAAATGCTAATAATTTAGCAAGTTGTCGCCTATGCACATAAGAAAGATACATAGTATCTTTTGTTAAAAAGAAATTACTAATAAAAATATTAGTGTCAAAAAATAAAATACTGTCACTATGACATGTCCTATTGTACAATAATAGATTTAATTTGCCTATCTGCCTGTTTTGGTCATCTGTGAGAGCATATGAATAAGGCAATGCACAAATAATAAAGCTACATCCTATTTTTGTGCTAACATCTATCATTAAGTCTGTTAATTCTATGAGACTGTTTTTGGAGACTAATGAGCTGTCACCATACAATATGATGACAGTAGTTTGTGCATTCAAGTCGGCATTCTTAATCTTATCAACTAGGGTACAAGACTGAGCTCCAGGTGAACAAAAGTTCTGTACTGGTTGCTCAGTGTAATGATCAATTAAGCTCCCTAAACCCACTCCCAGTTGGTCTGAAAAAATTATTACATTCTTACTGTCAGTCTTTACTGGATGCAGTTTGTTTTGTGTATTATACTGACATCCATGTGCATTCAATTCTATTGATTCAGCAGGTATAGTCGCACAATTAGTTGTACAACTGGAACAGTAATTATTAGAGTTGGATAATGAGATAAGTTGTTTTAAATTTTCTCGACCAACTCTTGAAATTTCTTCATATTTTAAAATGTATTCATGAGTCTCATTCTGGTGTTCCATTATAGTTCTAGTGAGTTGAGCTTGTAGATTTGATATTTGTGCTTGCAACTCACTTGTGTGTTGTTCATATAACAACCTACCAGAAACTAATTCTTCATTTGTTTCCTCAAGCTTTAATAAAAGAGACTCACACTCTTTATTTAATTTACAGTTATCTTGTGCATACTGACTCAATTTGGTAGACCACTTAGGACCAGATCTAAGTTTCTTAATTAATTTATTTAACTTAAACAATTTTCTAAATTTATTCTTACTAAGGCATTTTTTGAAACAGTTACATTTAAGAGCTTTTAGCACATTAATTTTGTCACCCAGGAGCTCAGAGAATAAGTTGTGAGTAGCAGTACTGTTAAAGGCCGCAATTGTGTCTTCTAGAGTTGAAATTCTGCCATAAGCCTCATTGAGACTTGCTTCTAACTCTGTATTGCGGCTAAGTTGTCTGGAGTAAATTTCGTCGCAGCTGCTGAAACACCTAACTTCTTCTCGTAGTCTGTCCCGTTGATCCAAGACATCCATATGCTCGATATGCAGCTCCGTGAGTTGTGTCTTCAGCTCAGATATACGGTCATTTACAATTTTAATTTCTTCTTCACAGTCAACGCGTTCCCTTAATAGTTGACTGTTGTCATCCTTGTATTTCTTTAACTCGAGCAGAGTTATTCTTAATTTATTTTCCACCTCCTTGGCCGTTGCCTTCCGAGTCATCATATGGGTAGACATTGCCAAGGATTACAAATTACCTAAAAAATAAGAAAACAGCTGAGCAAAGTCAAAGACGAGAAGAGATGTGATGGGGCTTGAGTATTATTGTATAGACAGAATAAATAAGAAAAGTTACAAAAGAAAAGGGGGGTATATGAATAAAAAATATATTAAGTTAATTAATTGTAGAAACTAAGAAATTGAGAGCAATTTAGGTAATTTGAATACTTTAGAGTAATTATCTAATACTTTTATAAGGTTTCTATTGAAATATCTCAGCTGATGAACTTAATCAACTTATTAATAAAATGTAAGTAGGTATACAAGTTACAGGTTTAAACCAATAATAGCTAATACAGAAAAGTACACAAATATATGAAGTACAGACAAGAATAAACAGTGTAGTAATTGTGAAGTGTATCTGTAGATTGTGTTTGTCTGGGGCTGTTGTTTGGTCCTCGATTTTGCTTCCACATATAGTCAAGTAAAAGGAGACAGAACTGAGCCAGATGTGTGTTGGACGTTGCTCACACGGGGGTGAGCCGAGTAATTCGGTGTTGTGGAGTGTTGAATAAGTTTGAATAAGTATTATACTCCCCGGGTTTAAGTCGTAGTCGTAGCAGATGTAAATTCAAATCCGTCCGTTGACACCAAGTCTCCGTTCTGTTCGCTCGAACTTTGGCCGTGTAGTTATTATACTTTTACAAACACAATTTTAACAATAACTTCTTGTCACTATTTTATCAATATATACTAACTTATATGTTAAATAATCAATTAAAATTATATTAAAACTTTTTTAATTACGGAGCTAAAATTATTGACGTCTGGCGGTTACAGTTGCCAGAGCGATTCACGCTGCAATCCTTCATATCGCCCATCTCAAGCATTTTATCTACCACTCTATCTCTGAACTCTACTGCACATTCATTCTTCTCTAACATATGCCATTTTACTTTGGTTGTTGTTTTTTGGTTCCTTGGTTCTTTTTGAGCTCAGCCGAATTTTTTATTCGACCACCAGGAGTCTGTGCTGTGAGACTAAGTCTTCTCCCGGTACCACCTTACAATCTTTGACCCAGTTGATACGTTTACGCCTTAGCAGAAAATAATCAATCTGAGTCATATGGTGGCCACTGTTGTAGGTATTCAGGTGTTGCTCTTTTTATTGGACCAAGTGTTAGCCACTACAAGATCATCAAAAGCGGCAGCAGCTTGGAGATCAGCTTCTCCCACGCTATTTCGGCTGCCGAAACCCCAGCCTCCATGTACTCTTCCATACTCTCCACTTGTTCGTCCCATATGCCCATTAAAATCTCCTCCCTCAATTATCTCTTCCTTCTCCGGTATATCCGTCATCATGATATCGAAATCCATCCAAAACTTCTTTTTCTCACAATCATCACATCCTACCTGAGGGGCATACACACTTATCACATTCACGGATAGATAAGTGTTTTTTAAAGAGCCATCCGCGTTAGACGTTGTTACCTTTAGGGGGATTGCCAAAAATCACCTCTTTGTGCACCACTATATAGACTTTTCAATAAAACATACGTAAAAACAAAAACGCTCGTAACATAGCAAATGTAAATAAATATTATAATGTTATAATACATTATCTTATAAACTGGCCGATTATACAAAATACTTATTCCAGTAGGTACATTCGCTTTAAAACCACCCTGGCTTCTTACTTTTTTGTATCTACAATGCTTCTTTATCTGTGCGATTCATAATGAATCGTATAAGAAATAAGACTAACGGTGCCGATTTCTGTTATTTTTAAATAAATTATTCCCACGGCTATTTCATTTTCGTTATTCGATTTTAAGTGTTTTAATTTATTCGGTATCGGTAGACAGTCGAACTTTATTATAAAAAATACAATTAAAATATCACAGTAAAATAAAATGCTTTTGTTTATAAAATCTGAAATATGAATTCTATGATATATTTCTTTTTTTAAAAGCAAGTGGAATGTTCAATATTTTTATTCGCAATCGAACCTTGAGGCTTTCATATAAAAAAATAAACCATGAGATACTTACGATTCCATATTTTTAAAGGTTCATTATAAGAGATCTATTTTTCTCCACTTATCTGGAAAATGATAATATAAAATCGCATAATTGGCGATGCTAAGATTCTAACTAGCGACTCTGGCGGCGAAATTTAGAGGTCGTCCATGTACGGCTCTTTCACAGATCACTACTACTTTTGACACTTTTGACAGCTCTCAATACAATTACCACCATAACCTCGAAGGAAAGTTGTATTGTAAGCTGTCAAAAGTGTCATACCTCGACAACTTCCAAATTTCGCCGTTAGAGGCGCGCGGATAATATTTGCATCGCCAATAAGACCGCTCCATCTAATGATAACTAAAGAATAGTTTACACTCATAACTATAACATATACCCATATAACACATACCTATTTAGAACTGCTTCCACAGATTACAATACGTACTTATGTAGGTACATACAATGTAATACGTTGGCATTGCGACTTTATATCAAATAATTTTCACCTATTTATTATTCTGTTGCTAATCCAGGAATTCAATTATAAAACACAAATAGCAAAGCGTCATCGTCATGATAGCATTTCTAGCAGTACTATTTGTACTGCGATATTAAGTTAGTTACAATATATGAACAAAAAATCTAATTCCTAAATGTATTGCTTTAAGCTCAATTAGCACAATTTGCACACAACCGTAAACTGCAAGAAATAAAATTGCGGTAAATCCTAGAAAGCCTTAACAAATCCTATAGCAAGGGGCTTAGTCGTACAAACAAGAGATTGCAACGGTTTCTTTTTAGCAAAACTGCACGTTTCCTTGTCGATATAACGGCAATTTGTGGCTGGAACTGCAGTAGCAATGTATGTATACAGCAGTACTAGTTCATTCCATGCACGCTATTAAATCGATCTGGTTCCTAGTAGATACTATACAAAGAGCTAAACTCACTAACCTAAGTACTTTGCTGGAAATAGCATCATGCAGGTTATTTTAATGCATATAATCTTTCGTGGTCATTCCCGTGTATAATATATAATCGTATGTCGGGCTATATACCACGTACAGTTGCTTACACTTGGCGATACTTCAGCACTGTTGCAAGCGCTATTATCACATATGTATGTACCGAAGAACCAAATCTGTCGCGTAAAAATATTTGACAGTTGAAACCCATCCTGGGTTTCAACTGTCAAATATTTTTTATTTATTTATTAAATCTTTATATACAATAGTATAAAGGCGGACTTAATGCCATGGGCATTATCTACCAGTCAACCTTAGAGTGGTGCAGAGAGAAAAAAAGTAGGTAAATATAATGAAAATTAATTTGAACTAACATAAATTAAAACTAAGTATATTGTAGATCTAAAATATACATTCTCATAAAATTAATCTAATCTCATAAAATAATATAAACATACATGATATAGACATATTATAAAACTACATAAATACACAAAGGCATATATAAATAATATACACATATATACATATTAAACCAACATAACAAACTTAAACGAAAGTTAGAGTTGTGAGGAGTTACCGTGAGGAGAAGATATAAATAGAGGATTTGTGGCGCAAAAAAAATGTATTAGGGCTATGTACGGCATTAAGTCAGATCAATCTTGTCAACCAATATTTAAAAAACTTGGTTTGTTACCGCTGCCATCGCTTTATATTTATGAAATATGTGTCTTTGTACATAAGCATAAACATTGTTTTGTAACAGCCAACGATGTAAACCCTCGAAACCGTCGAGATCCAAATCGACTGGTGCTGAATGATATTCCCAGATCAACCAAATATAATAAGAGTTGCCTAGCTATGTGTGTTCGCATGTATAATAAAATACCTAGCCAAATTAAACTCAGTAATATGCACTTGTTTAAAACTAAATTACACGCATGGCTAGTTGAGCACAATTTTTATAGTGTTAAGGCATTTTTAGAGAAGAAATTGAAAAATGTTACCTAGTGTTAATGTATGATGTTTATAAATAAATTTTAATATTATTAATGCATGCTATAAAACCGTAGCAAAACATGTGATCTAAATGTATAATGTACCATCCTCGAATACCATGTTTTATGCAAATAAATATATGAATGAATAAAGATTATGAGATGAACGGCGGTTTCGTTCATGGTTGCAATATAAGTATTGGAAGTAGGAAGATAAATACTGGGAAGAGGTTGAAGATGTAAGAATAGTATAGAGGGTAGTGAGAGCACGCAAACTACGGCGCTGACGTATATTTGTTTGTTTTTCGTGTGAGTGTGTGGCCATCTCTAGTGTCGGAGTTTTTCACGCCACCCGAAGGCCTCCGACGTGGCCTAACGACTCTTATCCTAAGACATGAAACGGAACCGACAGCTTTACGTGCCCTCCGAAGCACGGTAGTGCTAAGATGTAAATGCCACTCTTAATCACCCATCCAAGTGGCGACCTGTGCAAGCGATGCTTAACTTTGCGAATCTGTCACGAACGGCTAGCTAAGACTCGCTATGAGCGCTACGTATGGGAAGCCACATTAGTTGGGAACGATAAGTAGACACATGGTCATACTTGCGAAGATTGAAAATGAATCAAATGCAGTTATTTAGAAGACGGTCAAGTTTATCAAGGAGATGTGCATTCAGGTCAAAGTAACATACATCACCATAGTCGATGAGGGAGCAAATTAAAGTCTGCACAAGCATTGTCTTAGTCTCGGATGGTAGAATGTTCCTTAGACGGACGTATATCTGACATCCTGTGGTCTGTCTGTAAAGCCCGTGCAAAATCAAACGCGCGAGTTGGTGAAGTGGGTATAATGTGTCAAGATCGAGTCCCAAGTGATAATGCAAACAGTGGTAGTGGAGTTGAGTGCAAAAAAACGAATAAGGTGTAGACCGATTTACTTGTTCGTAACATTCATCCACCCACAATATTTCATGCAGGTTCCGTTCTGTTTATGATTTTTTTTGGACTCACCCCTGTACTCCGAAGGGTTAGGCATAGGTGTAATATTTCACCCACATTTCACAATGTTACGATTTTGTAGGTCACACGTAATAGGGGGCGAGCCTCTTGCCGTTACCTGGGAACATTACCAGACTCCGTTCTGCTACTGATAATTCGAAAAACTCAATAACACTATTGTTCGACCCGGGAAGCGAGGCCGGAACCTTCTCCGTTATGCACTGTACCACGGAGGCAGTCGCCAAATAAACCACATTACAATCCTTAAATAGTATAACTTAAAAATCAATACGACCTCCTTCTAAGGTGTCTGACTTCTCTGTCATTGTCTATTCATTCAATGTGTCAAAGATATTAAATTTGATGTTGTCATTGAACCAAAACACTGTGAAGACTAATTTTAAAGTTATATAAAAAACCCAAACGTTTTCAAGACTAAAGATCAAACAACCGCAAGAGGACATTCAACTAAAATTGTAATTTAGAAATACTTGAGAAATTACCTACCTATTCATCGCCTGGAGATGAAGTTCATAAGATGGTGCGCTCAAAAGTTTTCTAACTTTAACTACTTATGTTACAGGAGAGTTTTCTTTTAATAAAACTTAATGGAAAACTACAGCATCTATTATAAAGCAAAGTAAAAGCATAATACTCTTTTGTATGTTATAAAAGCATTTAACTACATTTATATTAACAAAGGCTTGATAGACTTTTGAAATTTGAAATCTTATTGTGAGATATGCTTTATAGGGGTGACCTTTATGATATTTCTTAAAATTAGAAATGCTACTCCCGCATTAGGAATAAGGTCTGTTAAAAACATTCAAGCAACATTCAACGGACTCAAAGAACACCCAGTCTCCAAACAACAATTTGTGGATCACAAAAAAGATTTGTCTTGTGTCGGAATCGAACTCACGGTACGCCGCGCAGTGGCAAGCGGCAAGACGTCCACTTGAACCATTACGTCATCCATGCAGTCAAGAGTTTTGGTGTCGGACATTTTGTAACCAGTCGGGTACCATGCGGCGCAGAAATTGTTGTGGTTTCTTTAGAAAGCAGTCGCGCGAGTGAAAACAGTGTATGCGTCCGTGTCTGGTGATGGAGTATTACTGTAGGTATATTTACTTTTGTGAGGAGGTGCTTACTTTTGTAAGTAAAACATAAATTTCCGTTTGCCACACGTTAGCCATCTAGTTACAGCTCGATGCAATTAAGACTCATCGGCTTCTATCTGCTCGGTCCAAATAAATGTGAAACGTGACATATAAATAAAACCATCTGAATAAAACTGTATTGAAACTGACGTATTCGTCGCTTTAGGGCCTGTGCAAACCACGTTCTTTAAACGCGCTGTCGAAGCGCGTTTCAAAAACGCGCGTTGACGGCGCGCTTTTATCCTACAGAGCAGTTAGTTGTCGTTTGTATCGATACAAATTGAAAAGCGCCGCAGCGGCGCGTCTGTATCGATACACACGCGCGTTAGAATAGCGTTTGCTCAGATTATTAGAACAAAAGGCAGATGGAGCGCATTCATCAAAGTGAGGCACGTTGACAGCTATGTGTGCGTGATATTTGGCGACTGCACTGTACGGACACGAGCGTCTGTGTGCGTGTAAAGTTGCCAGATTATGAATAATCTCCCACTCATCATCATCAGCCTTTAACAGTCCACGGCTGGACTAAGACTCTCCTTTGAAAGGAGGAATTGGCCTACTATACCACGCTGGCCAAACGGGTTGGTGTAGGGTTTGTATCAAGTTTTCCTTCTCTTACAGTGCTGTTCTTTGCATAATATGCTCCATCCGTCGGCTCTTACGACACTCATGGGATGATATGGGGTGGTGACATTCCGTATTTTTAATCCGTCACCCAATCTCCCACTATTTTGCACATAGTTTTGTAATGTTTTTATGGAAGTTATATACTGACATTAGTTTGCGGTCTTGAATAATTTACTGTATAACTGTAATAGATTTCATTCCGTATAATATTCATGCACCGGAGACAGTGAACATTAAAGAAATCGACGTACACTATACAGGTGAATAAAGATCAATTCTCTCACCCTTGTAAAGGTATTATGTAAACCATCGAAATGTTGTCAAGTACACAATAAAGTATAAATATTATGATTTGTAGACAACACTAAATTTACTATAAAAAAAAAAAAAATTAGAAGCGCAAACTCATGGATATGATTGTTTATTCTGACCATTCCAACGTACGGTTCTCAAACCTGGTCACCTACCCAGCTTCACAGGTCACGCCTAGGGGTCTACCAAAGAGCCATAGAGCGCTGCATCCTGGATCTTAAACTTAAAGACAGGATACGGAACACCGAGCTGCGTTCTAGAACAGGCATCAAAGACGTGGGAAGAAAGGCTGCCAGTCTCAAATGGAACTGGGCGAGCAGCGTCACCCGTATGTACGAGGCTCGTTGGACAAGAGTATCAATACTGTGGGTATCAGAGGATAGACGACGTCGCCGAGCCCGGTCACGAAACAGGTGGCGAAATGACCTAGACGCCTACCACTAGAGCTGGCTTGAGATTACGACAAGCATACTTGGAAAGATTTGGGAAAGCCTTTGCTCAGGAGTGGGACAACGTAAGTTATTAAAAAAAATGAATGCCTGCAATCAATTATTTCTGTTTCTACACATTAAGTACATGAATATTTAGATCGTATAGGAATCGAACCCAAAACAATGTATACATATTGCCTATAACAATATTTGCTAATAAAGATATATCTAAAATATACTTTTATAATATGTTAATATATTTTTCATTAACATGACAATTCTTATTACATATTACATAAATCAATTGACAAGTGCATTTTCCATAATACAGGGAGAACGGCGTCGACGTAAACTGGCAACACTTACACATTTTTTGCAGAAATACGAATTTTATTGAAATTAAATTATGAAACAGTCAAATAATTCATAGATAACTGTGAAAAGATATTCTATTTTTCTGTTTTTGCTTTTGGAAACAACTTTTACAATGTTTAAAAACGCATGACGGCTTTTATGAATTTAAAAGTTGAGTTGATCGGGGCGCGTGAACTGTACGATGCTTCGTTTCGCACTGAACCGGATTTGTATTCGCTTTTCAATTTGTATTTGCTTTAGTGGCCTCACGCAACTGTTCCGCGCGCTCCATCTGATTCTTGTTCTATAATCCGAGAGCGTCTGTATCGCTACACACGCGCGTGTGCATCGCGTCTGTATCGCTACACACGCGCGTTTGAATTTATACAGGTGTGCAAAGGTCTGCATGCTGCGTCTGACTTGCGTGCGTATCGCGTCTGTATCGCTACAAACGCGCGTCGACGGCGCGTTTAAAAAACGTGGTTTGCATAGGCCCTCATGCTCGGGCCACACTACCTTACCGTCTACCGGGCTGTTACCGCCATAATTATGGCAATAAATTACCGTTAAATTACTGCGTGAAGTCGTGTGGTTACACTAGAGTTTACCGAGATATGCCAATAAACTAGGCGGTAAAAATATCATTTTTCAAGATGGCGGATGAAGCTGCAGCTGTTTGGTATTTTATGAGTGCCAATTATTTTAACATGAATCTTTTAAATTTTTAGCTTTCTGTCGGGTATCCCAGAGAGACGGTTCGGATTGCAATAACTCCAAAAATTTGAGCGCTTTTTCATTTGACCACTCCATATCGGTAGATAGTGTAGATACGTGCGTCGTCGTCGAACTCGTGTTGCACACTGAACAAACGGTAGTGTGGCCACAAACGCAATAATTACTGCGGTAATTTTCTTTGATGTGCGAAAAAGACCGCCGCCGGAGCTATTGCCTACCGGCATATGCCATATTGATTGGCATTGTAAAATTATGGCCATAAATCGCGGTTACACCTAGGCGTTGTTGAAATTATGGCAATAATTGTTGGCATATCCCGGTAGTGTAGCCCGAGCGTTAGACGGACCGAGAAAACAAACGCTTCATCTTAATGAAAACAGGCTCAAAGTGTGTAGCAGACCGAATGCATTCGGTACCAGCCGTCTATTTGGAAATCAGCGTAATTTTTACAAAAGCTAAATAACACTCAAATATCATAATCTGAATTTATAATAGTTACGTATCAGACATTGCTGGGGATCACATATATCATATAAGATCATCAAGAAAAACATAAAGAAATACATCAAGCTGTTAATATTAATACTTCTAGCGAACTTTTGTCGCATATTTTTGGGAACCTTACATAACCTAATTATTTGAGTTACTGTCTCACCTAACCTTACGGGGTTTTACAGTAACATACGACAACTCTAATATTTGACACAGTGTGCATAAAAGTTTGGAGTTTATTAGTAGTTGAGTGTTAAAAGGAAAAAAGAGGAAAAGAAAGATGAGTTTGATAGCGGACTATCTGAAGATTTCCGGAGAAAAATAAAGTTTTTCTGGAAATCCGTTCGTGCAGTTCGAGGAAAAACCAATCCTCAGAATACACGTTAATCAGAGACAAGTATGGAAAGATACTGAATGGTGAATCATGCGCGCTGAAGAGATGGAAGGAGTATTTTGAAAATTTATTTGAAAGAACGGCGATAGAGGCATCGATCAACGAATGGTAATAATAGCAATGATGAAAGCGATATTGGCGTGGATGTGATTGTGAAGGCGCTGGGATGTATGAAATTAGGTAAGGCTGCAGGATATGATAGGATTACAGTTGAAATGCTGAAGGCTGGACATGGCATCATAGTTAGTCAGCTGCAGCGCTTATTTAACTTGTGCTGGAGCACCGGCTGAGTACCTGATGACTGGGCCACAGCGGTGGTTGTGCCTCTTTATAAGGGAAAAGGCTCGCAACAAGACTGCAAAAACTATAGAGTCAATTAGCCTTCTCAGCATTGTTGGCAAATTGTATGCGAAGGTACTGATTGAAACAGTTATGGAAGTAACCGACAAAAAAATATGGGCAATATATTCAAAATTGACTCTCACTGTGTACATTACTCTCAGCATCGAAGGCTCAATATTGAAACGCATAAAATCAATAGTTTTAATGACACTTCAGATCGACCAAGTTGAATGTAGCCTTTCATTAGCGTTCATTATAAGTCTTGCTTCTCAACAATGAATGATAGTTGTTCTTTATCAAGTTTGTTATTACTAAATCAAATCAGAAATACACAGTTGGCTTATATAAGAATGACTGACAGCTGAGGGGAATGGTTTACTTGTAACCATAAAATCATAAATGTAAAACGCCTAAAAAGCTTTTTTCAATTATTGACTTTATTTTTTTAATTGCTCCTATAATAGGAATATATCCTGTATCGTGGGGACGTTCAATGAATTCAATGAACGGCAACAAAAGGAAATAAGGGCTCAAAACAATTTATGAAACCCACATACTCGACGCAGTGCCAAGCGGCAAGGCGCTTTGACAGATATACACCAACCGGTCAATTCCTAAAGAATTATAAATAATTATGTATTGTGTGTTGATTATAATTTTCGAGTAAGTATATCAACAAGAACAGAAACTAACCGCTTCGTCGTTTCGCGTAGGTACCTAAAAAATCCCAAGTGCTTACGGCTCAACGCGTCGCGAGCACTTGACGGGCGAGCTCAATAAATCAGTCATTGTTTATTCGTTTGCAGCGTAAGAATGTTGAAATTATGTTTTTGTTCAAGTAAATGAATTATTCTTTCATAATTATGATCTCAAATACACTACGTTTGAATGAAGTGTTTACTTTATGCGAGGGGCCGAACCGGATGCTATGTAAACAATTACGACTTATTCGAAAAAATTGCTTATCGTGATAACAATACGAGTTTACCTTGGTTCCTTTTGCTTTGTTATATACCTGATAATATTATCTTAACAAATATATAAAATTATAGCAATACTTGCTTGAAAAATTATTTAGATATTAGCATTTGAAAAAAAATATTTCGCTGACTTTGCATTTTGCTCGCGGGGCGTAATTATGGATTAAAAACATCATTTTAAACAAATATTATAATTATATAAGATACTTTCATGTTTTTATTGTGAATAAACTAATTATTTATGAAGTTACAGCAAAAAAATAATAAATATTGTGTATTACTTTAATTTAAGAGATTTTTACAAATTATTGTCGAAAAAAACGGCATTTCTTTTTTATTGAATGTAAATACATATGTATGTTGATAAGGTTACATTTATGCTCTGTGTTATTTTTTTATTGTGAGTATATAAATAACCCTATCATATGATGTTATAATACTCATATTATTCATGAGAAAAATTTATCGAAAAATTTTGCGGATATTCAGGTTATTTTTAGCGGGAAAAAGTAAACAACTGTGCACATTCCAATAAAAGTAAATCTTATCGGATTCTTATCGGAAATGGTTCTTTTGCTTGGAAATCTAATTGGTAAGAAACTTATGTAGGTTTGAATCAGATATATAACATAAAAAGGTATTTAAAAAAATAAAATACGGAAATAGGCGGCAATTAACAATCAATTCTTTGTTTTATTTTTTTATGTTTAAAATTAAAATGTTTCTTTTATTTATATTTATTTCGTCTAAAAGTAAATTAAATAAACTTTCTAACCGTGTATAATACTTATAAACCTCCCTTAATAAAAAACGACGAGAAAAAGGAATATGTCAGAAATATAAAATCACGCTCAAAAATGGCGGAAAAATATTTCTAATTTTCACTTTATACTGCCCTTGAGTGGATTACATGTATATTATTTGGTGTTATTTGGTATCATTCGAAAGCTCATTTTATTACGCGTCTATTGATATATAATATATCAATCCGCAATCTGTTAAGTTTTAATAAAACGAACATTAATTACTTGTGCGCAGTCTACGGCTTCAGAAAAAAAAGGGACTTTTGTCCCTTGGAGCAAGCAACGGATTTGGTAGAAAGGGTGTCTTGTCCCTTGAAACAACGGAGCGGCTAATCTATTCTTAAAACTGGCTACAAAGCATTTGGCTCATGTATTTGTGCCAAATACATTGCCTTGTGGCTTTTTTAAACAAACCTTCGTCTTTAGAGACATAATTTTCGAAAAAAATGAAATATGTCCCAGAATTTTTGTCAATCTCTATGTTTCTTTTTTGTCGATATGTCGATACTGTGCTTTAATTGTGAAGGCACAACATAATGAGATAAAATTAGTAATATAATGTAATTCACCCTCCTAGCGTTATCCCAGTAATTAGAACCTGGAGTCCGCTTTCTAGTCTAACCGGATTAAACTGAATATTAGCTTTGCCACAGAGCGACTCGGCATGCCGAGTCGCTCTGTGGCAAAGCTAATATTCAGTTTAATCCGGTTGGCACCCCGACGACGTCTGACCTCCGCATCCCCAAGGAATAGTAGAATATATTCTATGGTTTAGACTAGTATCAGTTTATTCATAGGTAGGTACTGACTCCCTTTAACGACTGTCAAAGATCTTCATGACAGCCGGGACCGTAACGTGCTCTCCGAGGCACGGGACAAGCGATGACCTACAATTCAACTCGAACATAACTCCGAAAAGTCATCGGTGCGCGCCGTAGATTCGAAGCCCTCTGCATGGCAGCCTGTTGACATCTCCACTAGGCTATCGCTACCTACATAATGTATTGATGTTAAATAATCAGTTCCAAAAAACAATACTCAAATGAATTTTCTTTTGCAGGTTGAAAAGTAAAGTCAAGATGGAATCTGATGAAAACTGCCGACCAAAGAGAGAAGAAATTGGTAAGAAGGTTTTAATTAACTCAGAGGTCCCTTTGATCGCTAAATATAATTAGATACTTCACTGCAGTTTATGCTTAAAATCTTCTGCAGTCAGCAAAATCTTGGAATACGATTTTACTAGATTGTTGACCTTTCACATTTTCCCTTGCGTTTTATACGTAGCATTATCACATTTACCGAGGCCCGTTCATTATCAAACATCACGGTCGGGAATTATTTTTAACTGGATCCTAAATTACAGGCTTCTCCACTTTAGATTCCCAGCCGTTTTTTATTTCGCTTTCACTTTTCATAATTACTATGTCAGGCAAAATTTAGCACGTAAATAACAAACGTGTCAGAAGTCAACATGATAATTATAATAGAAAATGTTCCTCTCTCCGTATATTAAACTACTTCCTCTCTCCGTATATTATCCTGCGGGTGCGTTTACGAAAAACTTTAAGTTTAAGTACACGTTGAACTATGTATGTAAAATTGGGCTTGTTTCAGAAAACTCGGAGGTACAGCCGCCGCGGGCCACCGTTGAGAAACCCTTTCTTCTCTCTGATGGGAGGTGAGATAACACAGCTCATTATATTCCCTACTTACCCTAAATGGCTGCCTGTCTGTATATTTTACCTACATCTACAAGAAAAACTATTTACTGTACTAAAATAGATAATTTGGAAAATTATTCGAGGTTTATTAAAAGCCTAGCTGACCCGGCGAACTTCGTACCGCCATGTATGTATTATCCATATAAACCTTCCTATTGAATCATTCTATAAAAACGCATTAAAATCCGTTGCGTAGTTTTAAAGACTTAAGCATACATAGACAGACAGCCAGTAGACAAACTTTGTTTTATACTATGTAATCATAATGAAGTACCTACTTCGCTAAAAGGTAAAAAAGCTTAGAAAAGATTTCAACACAACTTTTTTTTTTTTACTAAGAACTAAGATATTACATTCAACCATTTTGTAGACGCTTTTAGAAAGAATGATAGAGGTTCTTTTTCATCTTACATGTGTTTTTTGATTTATTGTTTCTTAAATAAGTATCTGATATCAATTTATCTATGTATGTCTTTGAAGTGTATAAGTGTTTGTATGTCGTGTGTCACAACTCTCCGTGTAGCATTAAACGACGAGAACCGCGCAGAGTACCTTTATTCATTCACATACAGATAGGTGGATTTAAGCTTTTTATCCGTTCATTAGGTTCAAAGACCTTCAGAGTATTCTAGAAGGTATCATTCTATTATCTAGATTGTACGGCTTCATTTACTTTGTACAGGATTTTAAGCGTTTAGTACTTGAAAGTCAACTCTATGCGGACGATCTTCATACATATTAACTCTAAAGTACCACTTACTGAAGATATCCAGCAAACTTTCACCCTTCTTATTCTGCAATTTACATAAAAGGCGAAGGCGTATTTGATTTAAATTTAAAAGTGTATTTACTTTATAGTCCAGTCAAATTAGACTAAAAAATAGGGGTGAGGTTACGAAAATTCCCACTTGGCTGAATATTGGTAGGATTGTTCAATAAACTATTATAAAGGAAATGTGAAAAGTCCTCATTGATCCGGCACGTGCAAAAAAATTTACTCGGGGTCAAAGGTCACAAAAACGGGTTTTTCGCGATTTTCAGCAAAATGGTAAGTTATATCATAAAATTAGCTCCGACAAAAATTGTAGATCAGATAATTATCTATAAAAAATGTCTCAATACTTTTTTTCCTAAGAGCCACCGTTTTTGAGATATAACGATTCAAAAAGTTGAAAGAGTTGTCATCGTCATAATATGTATAAGTACACCACGTATATCTATCTATCTATCTATCTATATCGTCACGCCTGTCTCCCATTGGGGTAGGCAGAGACTATAGAACGCCACATGCTTCGGTTCAAACATACTTCTTTCGCTTCCTCGACATTCATTAACCTCATCATGCATGCGCGTCGGTTATGGGTACTTTTAATTTGGCCCTTTTTCAGTACGTCACCTATTTGGTCGGCGTACGTCCGCCTAGGGCGTCCCCTACCGACATTTCCATTCATTCTCGCACGATACACTCCTTTCGTATTCCTTCTTTCATCCATCCGTTCCAAATGTCCAAACCAACGCAACATTCCTTTTTCAACCTTTGTCACTACATCCTCTTTTAGACCACACTTCTCTCGTATCACACTGTTTTTCACTTTATCAATCAGCCTTACTCCGCACACCTATATACATCACTGAATCCGTAATAAAAACAAAAATATCGTTCTATCGGTCAGTGTGACTTACACATATAAAATATGAAAATTTCGGGTAAAAAAAAACCCAGTCCCTTATTTTCTATGCCAGTGTAACCTTCAGCAACATCTGTCTCCCATTCAATTGTCTGCGTGGCTTGTATTCAAGTGTGGTTTGGTAATCAGTTAGACCCGAAATACTGGGTTGGAAGTTGGTCGACAATTCATTAGAGCCAGTTCAAACTTTACTTCCACCTGCACCAGAAAAACTACTAAATAATATTTTTTGCAACTGTAAAAAGGGATGTAGGTAGTGCTAAATGTGGTTGCAAAAAAGTTGGACTGATTTGTTCTGTAGCTTGTACAAACTGTCAAGGCCGGTCATGCTCCAATGTTGAATTGCCAACAATTGAAGATTCATTTGATGTTGACGAAGAGACATGCGATGTGTCATTATTGGGACAATTTATTGACACCTAGAATGAAGAAGATAACCAAGAAGAAGAAGAAGAAAAAGAAGAAGAAGAAGAAAAAGAACAAGAAAAAGCAGAAGTTAATGATAATTTAGATTCAGATGGATACATTTTCTTATTTTTTTTAATTTACACCCCTTTCATCATTTTCAACCCTTGTCAATATCTACAGTTATTCAATAGTTTCAAATTAAACAGAATCATAAAAGATCAGTGGAATAGGCCTATCGGGGAAACCACATTAAAAAAACGCGCTAAGTACACTGCCTCAAAGGTGGCGTGGACACGTGTGCATATTATGACGACAACAACTCTTTCAACTTTTTGAATCGTTATATCTCAAAAACGGTGGCTCTTAGGAAAAAAAGTATTTAGACATTTTTTTATAGATAATTATCTGATCTACAATTTTTGTCTGAGCTAATTTTATGATAAAACTTACCATTTTGCTGAAAATCGCGAAAAACCCGTTTTTGTGACCTTTGACCCTGCGTAATTTTTTTTGCACGTGCCGGATCGATGAGGACATTTCACATTTCCTTTGTAATAGTGTATTGAACAATCCTACCAATATTCAGCCAAATGGGAATTTTTGTAACCTTGGATGTCTAAATTGACCGGACTATTATTAGATGATTTGTCCTATGTAATGACGAGTAATTACACGCTAATGTATGTAGTTACTAGAAGACGCATTGTCTCTATCTGATTTTTATTACAACCAATCATTTTGTGAGAAAGGCGTACGGTAAAACATTGATACAAAAGAGATACAGTTGTCTTTACCATTATGACAAAAAGAAGAACTGCAAATGCATTTGCCAAAATAACGATTTCAAAACTCTCCAAAATGTGCGTGTTTTCTCTTTCAAATATGCGTGTGTTCGCCATTACGGTTATCTCGAAAACTACTCGTCAAATCTTGATGAAATTAAAATGAGAATTCACGAGACGCACCAGCTTAATGAGCATCAAAAGCAGTTCACCTTGTGAAAATTATTAAGGTAACAAATATATTAAAAGATCTGTGGAATTGTGAAGCTTCTTTTCGAGGTCGGTTATAGAGTCCAATATTGTCAGAATATATTATTAAGTTGCCCACCGCGGCGTGTAAGGCTACCGAATAATATACGTATCCTCAACCTTGAAAGAGAATTTCGAAAGTATTGTAAGTCTATATTAATATTTCTAAACTTTTAATGCAGGCTTTCATAATTTTCTTTTATGTATAGAAGGGTCTTCAATCAGTCCAAGGATTTATGTTGAAAGACTTTAATCCCCTGGCTCTGTACTTTGTTAGGACGGCCTGTTAGGATGGCTTTTAGTCAACTTTATATAATTATGTAGATGCCCACTCTGATTTCGTATATAATTATGTTACAAGTTTATAAAGTTATATTTTAAGGGTGGATGCTGACTGGTGTTAGGAGCCGTGACCATTCACAGCGATCATGATAAATTACGCCACCGTGTGCTAAAATCATGAATTTAGAGATTTGCTCGCTCCAGCTCCAGATGTATTGCTACTATTGTAGTATTATTTCTAGGTATAGGTCATAGCTTGTGCCACTTGCGCTTATAATGACTCACTGATACGTCCTAACTGTAGCGCTATTATTTCAAAGGGTTCGCCAAACGCTACAGATTCAACCATTACATCAGTGTGACCAGACCTTTACATTAGACCTTGTTAGACTAACGTGAAACACAGCCTTATTTTTCTAGCCTCATATCTTGATGTGTGTAAAGTTTTCTCGCAAACTGCTCAGCTAGATCGGCATTTTGTTAAACGACTTCATCGTTATCTTTACATTAATCAAAAATATGCGGTTGAAATCCCAGTGCAGAGCTAGTTAAATCTTAACATATTCATATATTCATTAAGGTTACATTAATTTAATTTACTTCATGGAATGCAATCAATCGAGTTAAGTAATATTGTAATTAGTCAATAGCTGTTTGTTCGAGAATATCAGCTAATGTAATATCATTGCTCATCAAATATAATCCTTACTCACGAAGCGAGACATTCTTCGTAAAACCATACGACAATTATATTGCCATATAATATCGTGTGGATTTACGTTTTGTGGTTTAATTAAATTATTATTATCTATACTATAATAAAACCGTAGAGGTGAAAAAGTCTGTACATTAAAGATATTTTGACGAAAATTAGCTAAATAATCTAGGAAAATGCTAAAAAGCAATACATGATAATTTTTAGAATTTATGTCTGTCTGTCTGTCCGACGTCTTTCCCTATGTTGCTAAAGATCTCTAAAACGGCGAAATGGATTTCAATAAAACTTACACTCATGTACAAAGGATACTCAAACCTATAAAATAGTATATATTACATCACAATCTGTTGAGTGGTTTTCTGTGTACAGCTTGACCTCACCTTTGGACGTAGTCCCAAACAAAACAGGGATCATTCAAAACTGGTTATACATATATGGGGTGCCATCTATGATCATTATAACTTTGTTAGTAAAAGTATAATTAGCGTAAATAGGTACCTTCAAAGTGCTTTATGGCTATTTAGCCGACTTTAAAAAAGGAGGCGATTCTTAATTTCGTCAGTATATTTTTATGTATTTTCGATAAATAAATTACTGGAACCGAGGATAGTTATAGTTATCCTTCCGACCGATAGATGTCACTATTTTCAAATAATTTTCTAGCGAATTATTGTCTTTTTTGCAAGAAACATTTATTGAAACATTTAAAATAAATGTTTCTTGCAAAAAAGACAATAATTCGCTAGAAAATTATTTGAAAATAGTGACAATTATGGTGTCGGGCATCTTTCTGATATTAAAAAAATAATAGAGTATAATATTCGGCACTTTCATAAACAAAAAGTCTCTGTGTCAAAATTTATTACAATGTCCACTTAATTTAAACGCTCAATCAAACTACTTATGCAACTAAACTATTCTAAACTAAACCAATAAAACTAAATAAATAATAATAACAAAATAAACGAGGAAAAACAAAAAACCCAAACTACGCGGCGTCAAAAAATTCCTCCGCAACGCTGTCGGCTGGTAGCGTGCTCAGAAGGCTGGCAGCATTGCCACGTTGTATAGCAATGCTTATTCTCTCTGCAAAATATAAACCAGCCCTCTGGTCACGGGAAGCGTCGATCAGCCTTTTGGCGATTTCTTTGTACAGAGCGCGTGCACCCGGCTGTGAAAACGGCTCAAAACCTTAATTACCGGATAGGTTTCCGTATTAGCGCCATTTGAGGGTCTCCACTGATGCAGCAGCAGCGCCAGCCCATCCAGCTGTGCTTGGTAGATGTGATGGCGCAAGGTTATCGACGGATGTCACGTCCCATACCAGAGGCCTGCCCATCTTTCAATGTAGTAAGGACATACCGTCTGGTCTCTTCCTATCGTCGCGTACCAAACCATTCGGTTCAAGATGAGCTGGTACTCCGGCGGTGACAAGAGCTCGACGGAGTATGTCGTTAATGTGGGCATGTCGGAAAAAACGGTCAATCACATTTATTTCAAATTATTATGTTTATATAATAGTTATATAATCATTTCATTTTATTTTAAACTAGAGTACGCCAGCAGCTACACCTGCAATCTTTTTAAATTTATCCGTTTTGGCCAATCCCGTGGGAATTTCGGGAAATCACTTCTTAGTGCACCCCTGCGGTCCCTAAGGAACATACATGCCAAATTTCCCGCTTAGCTTCCTGCGTCCAATAGTTTCGGCTGTAGCGTGTCTGTTAGTCAGTAGGTAAGTAACGCAAGGATTTTATATATTAAGATGATAAATACAATGAATATAGATCGTTTTTTCAATAAATTGTCGATTAGTCTATATTATTTTCTATCTCGGTCGGTTTGTATATGTAAACATAGATGGCGTTGAGCAAATGACGTCATTTTCTGAATGGCGGTGTTAAGATTCTCCGAGGATTGATGAGGTCCTCGGATAATTTGCTTTCATCGTTGTTGGATTACTTGGATTGTGTATTTGATGTTACTTTTGAGTTTATGATTGTTGAATGTTATCGTATTTCTCTGATTTCTTTCGTTCGATCGTGTTCACTGTTCTGTGCTTAACTGCTTACTCAGGTGTCTCATTATTCCCAATTTCCCACGACCCACTCTTCACGTCACGTACGTGGGAATCTTTGAGCGGGAGACTGAGGCCTGAATTCAGATGCCTCTTGAGTTACTCAACGGGGCTATCTCACTTTCGGCAGGGCTGGTTTTTCGTAGTCCTGTGTGTATTTTCTAAATAAATCGCAGGGACAGACACTTGAAACAGCTGGAATCGACATCCGAACATGTTGTTTTTCACATGATCAGTTATATGTGGCATGTTCACGAGTGTGCGGTCTTCTTCTTCATCGTGTCATTGGTTCAGACTTTCTGTTCCCAAAACTTGGCTATGGTAACGGCATTGTCTGAGGCCACTTTAAGATCATAATCTTTAAGCCATTTTAAGAATCTTAAAAGTGTGCGGTAAAAATAATTTACATGTTCTATGTGAAGGTGGTAAAATAGTTAATGTTGTTTAAAAAGTGGTCTACACACGTCCCTAAATCAGAAGCAATATCGGGCCGGTGGAAGGGAGCATACTAGATCGTACCCGAAATCGCGTCGTCTGTAGGCAAATTGGCAACATAATAATTATTATTATTGACCCTAACTCTGAAATCGGTTCGGGCGAGCTCACGATTTAGGGACAAAAATCGTGTAGGGGGCGTTGTCGTGTCGTATGTAGTGTGATCGGGCCGATTTCGCCGCAGTACGCCGGCGTGTGCGGCGGCGACAGGTCGAAATTTTATTACGAGCGTGCCTACGTATGCGGCGCGGCGAGAAGACTACTATAAAAAATGTCGAAGGAGAAGGAGCGGGAGGCTTGGACGAAAACCCTCGATCTCTATAAGGAGTTGCCCTATCTATGGGATAAGAAACATAAAGATTATTTTGATCGAGATATGAGGCAGGACGCTTTAAAAATGGTTTAGCAAGTTTTTAATGAAGCGATCGGAAAATAAACTACGCTAGCCGATTTTAAGAAAACTTTCAAATCCCAAATCCTTTTTTTCCTTTTTTCTTTTACTTTCACCGTGGGAAGACCCAAATCGATGCCTATTTTTGTTGTTAGGAAAGGGTCAGCGGCATCTTATCGAAGAGCGCTCTGCTACACAGTCGGTTACGTACGCGAACTGGGACGTGTTAGAGTCGTAGCCGATTTTCGCTCTCCCGATATTGCCTCTGATTTTAGGGCCGTGTGTAGACCACTTAAAGAAATTCTCTAAAGATATATATTAGGCATATGATATATACTATAAAAGTTATATATACTCTTGGCATAAATGTCATGTTAATTAAATTCCAATATTTACGCGAACGAAGTCGCGGGCACAGCTAGTATGTAATATAATTGTACTTTACAAAAGCGGCAGAATTTATTAATACGATACCTTATAATATATAGATATTATCTATATATTATACACAAGAAATCAATGAATGCAAGAACTGCTTAGTGCACTGCTTGCCTCAGGGTGCTGTTTCTGTTCAGGTCATGCTGCCTATACTGTGGGACCTCAGGGCATGCATTACCAAATTGAACTTTAAACACACATTACTAACTTTAACTAAGACTTCGAACCCATCCCGACTGAGTCGTAAATACGACTCAGGCAGAATGGCCTCGAAAGTTATAGCGAACCAAAAAACTTTTGTTAAAGTACAAACACTTTATGGGCTTTTTCATGAAATTCAAATTACTTACTTCAATATTAACAATATTCTAGTATTAAAGACTCAGACATGCAGCCATTTTACATTTATATTACAGCAAAAGCACTAAAGCGGGCAACTCCTGAATTATATAACCTAACAAACGCCATATTTTCTCGCAAACGTTGAAAGTGGGGTAAGAAAAGGGGTAAATTCGCGCACTGTCTACAAAATGCGTCAATTATCATAATAGCGCCACTGTGAGTAACAATTATACTGCTTAATACGAATTTAATTTAACTGCAAGTTCAATTGTGAGTGTTTTACACTTCGGTACCTGCGTAACAAGTTCAGAAGCTGGAAGCTAATAATCTCCATTATTGTAGGTGTTTATACTTGGGGTTCTCCCTTTTTTTTTCGCAGGGTGTATCGCGTCCCGGCTGTCATTAAGATCTTTGACAGTCCTTATAGGTTTCAGTACCTACCTTCTAAAATAAACTGACACTAGTCTAAACCATGGAATATCGCTATACCTTCGGGTTGCGGAGGTCAGACAGGCAGTCGCTCTGTAGAAAAGTTAATATTCAGCCAAATCGGGTTAGACAAGTAAGCTGACGCCAGGTTGAAACTGGGATAACTCTAGGAGGATGAGTTATACTTAGGCTTTTTCATTGTCATGCGTGTTTCCGCCCACGTGCAGGCTAGGCATTCATGGCATGCATGCCGTACGCGTAACAGAACGCCGCAGTGTTGTGCGTGTCGCCAGCAAGAGAACTCGTGTCAAAATTAATGTAAAAAAAACAAGACAAACAACGCTCTTGCGCCGCGTGCGTTTGACGCGCATGACAATAAAAACACATAATTGACACAAGACTGCCTCGTTGGTCTCGCGGCCTAAATGTGCGCGTGGGATTGGGAGGTCTCGGGTTCGATTCCCGGGTCGGGCAAAGTGTTATTGGGTTTTTCCGTTAGGAAATTCTCAGTAGCAGCACGGAGTCTGGTAATGTGCCCGGTACGGCAATAGGCCCACCCCCTATTACGTGGGACCTAAAAATTCATGGCGAAATGTGGGTGTAATATTACACCTCTGCCTACCCTGCGTGCGGCGTGAGTCTATAAAAAACAATTGACACAATGGGTTGCGGGCAGCACGCAATTTGCAATGAAAAGGCTCTAATATTATATATCGATGGGCTTTAGGTATGAACTGTATTAAAATATTGCATAGTTAAAATGTATATTATTAGGACAAGTTGACTGAATATAATGCGATTAAATTTATAAAACGTCTACCTAAAAAAATATATGTGTGAATAAAATGTAAATCTTCTTCTTTCGTCTCAATGACGAGTCTCAAGTTATAATGCATTAAATTTTGTTTGCCCAGTACGCAGCCACCCTTACTGCATTTTTGGAGGCGTTCATTACGTCTTGAAGCGAACATGTGTCTGGGCAGTTAGGGCACGATAGTAGATGGAGCATTGACTGTATGCTAGTGCCACACTCACACGTGGTTTCGGATTCGCCCAAGAAACCCCATCTGGCTCGGTTTTCCTTGCACCGTCCAACTTGGGTCCGCAATCTATTTATGGACTTCCACGTAGACCTGGGAAGCTCGTGACCAGGGGGCAGGTTTTCCGAAATAGGGACAGAAGGGGAAGGAAGTGAGCTTTGTGCCGTCCATAGGTCTTGTCTGGCTTGGGAGACTTCATTGTCGATCGCCGCAACACATCTATAAAAACTCTTTCGACTTTTTAGCCTTGGAGGTACTGGTTGATAGTTGTGCATAGGGTGCCGTTCGTCAAGTTCTAGTCTAGCTCTCTCCACGGAACTACCTATACTCTTGAGAACACTGGGTGGAGCTATGCCTGCAAGTGGGAACAGCATTTGAGTCGGGGTCGGCTTCAGACAGCCCGTAATAATCCGACACGTCTCGTTTAGCGCTATATCCACTTTCTGTGCATGAGCGGAACGGCTCCAGATGGGTGACGCGAATTCACCTGCAGAATAACCTAGTGCTAATCCAGTAGTGCGTGAGACCTTTGGCTGGGCACCCCTATTGGTGGTTGTTAATTTTCGCAGGAGGTTATTACGAGCTGTAACTTTTTGCTTGATGTTCTCGCAGTTTCTTTTAAACGTGAGTGATCTGTCTAACGTTGTGCCCAGGTATCTAGGGTAGTTACAGTGGTTGATAGGTAAACCGCGCCACTGAATATTTAGCTCTCTGCCTGCCTCTTTGTTGCAAAGATGAAATGCACATGACTGTGATTTTGAAGGGTTTGGTTTAAGGGCATGCTCATTGTAGTAGACACTCAGTGTCTGGAGAGGGCCGCTGAGGTTGTCCTCTACCTCTTCAAAGGATCCCTGTGACGCCAATGCCAGATCGTCGGCATATAGGAAGCGGGTTGTATTTGGGCTCGTAGGCTGATCATTAGTATATATATTAAAGAGCGTTGGCGCCAGGATACTCCCCTGGGGTAGACCGTTCTTTTGGGTTCTCCAACGGCTTTTATTAGAGTTTAAATGTACCTGGAAACGTCGGTTTTGGAGGAGCTCCCCGAGAACTCGAACAAATTTGCTATCCTCTGTCATATTCTGCACTTTCCATAGCAAACGTTTAACGTTAACTGTATCGTACGCGGCTGAAAGGTCAACAAAGACCACGCCCGTCACTTTGCCCATCTCAAATCCGTCCTCAATATGCTGAGTAAGGTTAAGGGTTTGGCTCCAGCAAGATTTTCCGAGGCGGAACCCAGCTTGCTCTGGGATAAGTTTAGGGTCCACGAGGCTAGTGAGACGGTTTAGTAGTAGTCTTTAAAATAATTTGAGTGTGTGGCAGAGGAGTGAGATTGGTCTGAAGTTTTTAGGGTCGTCAGCTAATTTGCCAGGTTTTAAGGTCTCAATTATTATTTTAGCTTTCCGCCACATAATAGGTATTGTCACCGAGTCCAGACAACTATTATACAATCCTAGGAGCCATAACACGGCGACTGGTCCAAAGTGTTGGATTTGCTCCACAGATATGTTGTCGAGTCCCGAGGCTTTACCGTGTTTCAGTTGCTTAATGCCACAGATGATATCAGGCAGATCAAAAGGACGACAGATAGACGATTCGATTGTGTCTACTAAGGTTCTTCTTTTTGGAATCTTTTTCAGTCGCTGAGGGGGCTTGCCGTTCATTAACAGCTGATGGGCAATCTGGTTTGCAGTTACTTGAGCTGGTGGATTAACGTGTGGAGTGTCACTGGTTAGCCTCTGGATAGTTTGCCAAGCTTGCTTGCTGTTTTGGGTTAAGGCGAGGTTGCAGTACTTTTTAAGATATTTAAACGTCTCAAAGTCCTATGAACTATGATATTTTTAATGAATAAAAATTAAAGTTGAACATATCTTCTAGTAAATCGTAAAGATAGAAACTCGATTTGGAATGATTGGGTCGATAAAAAAAATGTCAAACATGGCACTAAATCACAATTTTAAACGTGTACTGCATAGAGATTCCATAATGAATTTACATGAAAGTATTATTAATAGAAACAGCTCTTTATTTTAAAATAAATGGTAAAAACAGATTTCGTAATTTCGTTATCATTTTTCTCCAAGAAAAAAAATTGACAAAATGTTGGCATTATATCGCTCGCCGGCCGTTCATCAGTGCCTGTCTAGGCGTGATTGAGGGCGGACGTACGTCGTTGCTCCGCAAAATCCCCCTCCACCCCGGCATTTACGTTTTCGCAAAAGTACAAAGAAATTCGTATTCCAAACTCATTCGTTCAAACCATAGACATACTAGTAAGAAACCGTAGACAGGTTACTGACAAGGTAACCGGCGCTTACGAGTGGCACGCATCGCGAAAAGCGTACGCACACTAATAAAAATATGTCAAAACGACACACTAAGATTTAGATAAGAAGTGTAAGTGAGATAGCACATCTAATCGCAAGCGCGAAAAAGAGATAAACATATGCTCTCTGTACTGACGCGCATTGTGACATCATGCTGACCGTTTCACAAACAATAATTTGACTCATATGCGACATGATCACTTTGTCTGTCTTGAGTAAATTCAATTCGCCTCAAAGTAAATTTGATTAATTGATTTAAGGTAGGGAAATAAAAGTCGATGTGATTTATTTATAACATTTATTAAAAAAGTACATTTTATTCTTCTCATTTCATTCAATGGAAACCTAAAACAGTACGTTAATATAAAAACTGTGCGCTGCGGACCCACCGTAGCCCTGGCAAAACCCCTGGGGGTATGGTGGGTCTTTTAAAGCTTAACCGTACTCCTGGCTGAAATGCTCGTAGTGTTGTACCAACGTGCTACGTGGACATTAAATTGAACAGTGTTATCTCTCGTATGATAATGACTTACTACTTACGTTTTTGTATTTTTAGACAAGCGAAGACAAGCGCTAGTACGATGATATAGAGCAACAAGGAGATAAATTAGAGAATAAAACGTTTAGGTATTACTGGTAATGGTTATAATGCTTTGTATAATATAAGTATAATCTAAGGTGCTGTTGAAGACCCATCATCATCATCATCATCCTAGCGCTGTCGGATCATTCCCATTAGTTCTATTGAACAGTTCTATGATAGAACTAGTGATACTTTTTCCCACTAGTTCTATTAGCGCAACTTGATGAGAAGAATAGAACTAATGGGAAACAGTTATAGGAAATTTCCCACTAGTTCTATGTATGTTTTACAAGGGTAGTGTCACAACATCGCGCTCACAATCCGAATAAATATGTATACGTATAAAAATGTGTTAAACGAATGAACGTCTACAAAACAATTGAACGTCTACAAAACAAATGAACGTCTACAAAACAAATGACTACCAGAAGGTGATCAGCTAACGATAGTGATTGCAAAAAACAGGTGCATGCGATTTTCGACTTATTGACAATTCATGATAAACTTTGTTTTTTGTTTTTTCTCGCTTTCTGGCATTATTACGGTAATAAAATTATAAATTCTGACTAATGTCAATTAGGTTGAAAATCGCATGCACCTGTTTTCTGCAATCACTATCGATAGCTGATCACTTTCTGTAACTCATTTATTTTGTAGACGTTCATTTGTTTTGTAGGCGTTCATTTGTTTTGTAGACGTTCATTTGTTTTACACCTTAAACAAATAAACGTCTACAAAACATATTCATTCGGATATATGAGCGCGATGTCGTGACACTACGGATCATTCCCAGTAGTTCCATTGAATACCCTTGTAAAAACATACATAAAACTGGACTGGGACATTTCCTATTACTTATCCCATTAGTTCTATTCTCCTCATCAAGTTGTGCTAATAGAATTAGGACAGTTCTATCATAGAACTGTTCAATAGGGCTACTGAGAATGATCCTACAAAATAGTGGAACTTGAAATTAACGAAATGAAATTAATAAACTTATTACACTACAATATTATCTGGGAGTACGGTTAAGCTCTGAAATACCCACCATACCCTCAGGGGTACTGCCAGGGGTACGGTGGGTCGGCAGCGAAAACTGTGCAGTACAACCTACTTAGTTGTTTAATACTAAAAGGAGAAAAACAAGAATAAGTGAATGGACTTTGATCATCCGTCAATGTTTGTAACTTACGTATGATTTTGTATTTCTATAATAATAATATATTGTGTTGATTCAGCCTCAAATCACTTTTATTACTTAACAAAAACACACATCAGTATTTTATTATTACGAATGTCCCATCTGGATACTTTGTTTTTTAGTCTTTGTACACGCACAATACTGCTTCTCTTTTACACTCGCTAAATGCCAATTTTTTTATTCACTCTATTATTTGTGATACTGAATTTATTATAAATTGTAAATAAAACGTTGTAATATTGTAATACTCATGAATGAGAAGTAATTCCATAACTTTTAGTCATTTTCCTACTATAGTTTGTGCAAAATCTCATTACACACGACGGTATTTTCAAATGTAACGTACACACACGCGAGTAAAAGAGCGAGCGCTTCCGACCGCAGCGCGTACGCGTCTAAGGCCAAATAAGACATTTAGCCTGTTTTTAATGTGCCACTTTTGAAGTTCGCATAACTCATCTACAGTTTTTTTACGCTGCGCTGTGGCACACGCACACACGAAACCCCCCCTCCCATCCCCCCGCTCACTCGCTGACGTCACCCCCGTGTTTTTGTTTTTGCGGGGGGTGAGGTCAAGCTACGCACTGTACTGCAACCTCGCCTTAAGTTAATATTTGTGACGGTGTCTATCCATTTGGCGCAACGCTTTTCTTTTATTTCTGCAAGGAGTTTCTCACCCAGCTCAATGGTGTCTTCAGAGAATGGATCTCTGTTGAAAAGATCTTCGTACTGTCTAAGAAGTTCAGCTGATGTAGCGGACATACCTGGAATATAGGATGAACGACAACCCCTGGGGATATACCTTCTTGATGCAGTCGTTACTATTTCTACAAATTTATTGTAATTTTTCGAAGTCGGTGCTTAATTTGTAAGCTTCTCATCTATTGTCTATCTCCGACGACCGGTTGGCGCCGCGGGAGTGTATGCGACTGCTACGCCGCAGGTCGCGGGTTCGATTCCCGCTCAAGTCAAACATTTGTGTGCATGAACATGGATGTTTGTCTTGGTCTGGGTGTTTCTATGTATAATATGTATGTATTTACAAAAAAAAGTATATATGTATGTTTATCCATTATCTAGTACCCATAGTACAAGCTTCTGCTTAGTTTGGGACTAGATGGTGTTGTGTGAATGTAGTGGAATATTATTATTATTATTGTTTCGGAGTATTTGTCCCAGTTGGCCTTGCTGTAATTAAATCGACGCTTGAAAGGAACGATTGTTGGTCGAATAATTGGTTCAATGGCGCACATTATGGGCCTGTGCTGAGTCCGAGGGATTGGCAAGCACACTGTTTTTTTTGCATTGAGCACCAATATTACCACTGACGAAGATTAGGCCTGAGTTATAGCCAAGGCGCCAACGTCCGCTATTAAATGAAGATGGATCAAAAATATAAATGAAACGAAAGAAATAACGACCTGCTTTTATAAATGGTCTAATATTATTTATTTATTTAATAACACAAGAAAGAACCTAGGACAAGTTGGAGCAAAATATGTAATAAGCAAATATAAATATTGGAGTTTCATACAAACTAGATTCCCAAGTATGTGTATGGCCAATGTAAGAACGGTGAAATATTATAATGAAAAAATCAAATAATTATATAATAAACTAGAGGACGCCAGCAGCTACGCCTGCATTTTTTTAAATTTACCCGTTTTGGGCGATCCCGTGGGAATTTCGGGAAATCCCTTCATAGTGCACCCCTACGGTCCTCAAGGAACATACATGCCAAATTTTAGCTTTCTGCGCCCAATAGTTTCGGCTCTAGCGTGTCTGTCAGTCAGTCAGTAACGCAAGGATTTTATATATTAAGATATGAGGCAAAAGGTCTTAGCCCACTTCACGACTCGCCTCACACCCAACCAAAAGAATATCATTCAAATGGCAACATTTAGCACACAGGGCGCTGTCTGCTAATTTATGTGCCAATGTAAAGAATACCTAAAGAGCAATACTTAAAGTCCATATTTGAATGATATTCTTTTGGTTGGGTGACTAGGGTGTGAGGCGAGTCGAGTGAGTGGGCTAAGACCTTAAGTCTCTTGTTGAATTTAGCCCTTGTTTTGAAATAATTTTAATTTTATTAACAGGGTGGAGCTGGAAGCCTGGCTGGACAAACCGACTTACTCCCACGGCGAGTCCATTCGAGTCGGCCTCGTCGTAGCCAACCATTCTTCCAAAACTGTGCGACGGATTAAGGTTAGTTTTAATGCCATCTTTAGACTTAGTATCTACAATTCTACACATACTATGCCGAAGGTACGCGGCCAAAGTTCAACATGATGACGCTTGCAATGCTATTTAAATATGACGACTCATTATACCGAAATTACGTTTCGTTATAGCGTACAGCTTACTTCGGTCGGGCGTAAGTTCAGCGGCAACTTTTCTAGTAGTAGAGCACAAGCGTACCTAGTCCGTAGCATGAGCGTAAGTTAAGCACTTAATTATGCTATGTCATAGCAGCCGAATACATCGGAACGTAAAATAGCCGTGGAGCTTCAGTCGCGTACTTTCGACATGGTGTGTTTAGACATTGCTTCGTTTTGAGGTATTACACCTGTGCAGCGTCTACTGCATAGGACCTTTAATCGTGTTTCCCTAGTTCTGTCGGTGTGTATAATATTATCATTAGTATCATTTATTACGAGTGACATCTAACGGACACGGTCGGAACTACGAAGGCACGATTAAGATTCTAAATCACGCTATCAAAAGTTCCAAATAGAATTACTATAAACGCATTTTTTTACATTATTTATCGAGCCATGGACAGACACGATCGCTTACCCTAAACAGAAGACCACATTTTTTTCTTTCAGACCATTTATTTACTACCACATACCATATTTATCAGAGGTAATATCGTGTTTAGGTAGCGATGAGAACGGATGCAACGCGACCGTCGCATCGTATGCGCCAGCCCACGTGTCAAACAAATTGACGAACTTTTTACACGATGGCGTAAGAGGAGGCAACTAACCTAAATTTGAATTTTTTATTGTCAAAACACATCGCACTGAGTCGCTCTGTGCTGCATTTGTTACTACGAATTAATTGTAATAATAATTAGATTATTTTTAAAGATAAAACCACTCATAAATCCGGTTGTTGTTGCAGTTATATCTGATGTTTGATGCAGTTTGATTCTAGTTGTTTGCCAAATCACAGTACACATGATATCAGCTGCACGTGAAAATTTAATGTGAAATTCATCAATACAAAGATTTGGACATAATTACGAAAAAATGCGTCTTCTAGAACTAAATGGCGCCTGAAAATACTGAAAAGTATAGAGGAACATCGCATGATGTGATGAATGAGCCAAAAATATTAGGTTTTCAGTAAGGCCTTTGAATGAATTTCCAATTCCGTGGATTTTACTGATAAATTATTATTAATCGTGCGGCGAAAAACAAAGGCTTTTCCGACATATTTTCCGACAAATTACATGTACATTTCGTAAGCTCTATTAAAATTATTAACAATAAAGAGGGAGAATTAATTTAATAAGTCATACGTTATGAGTAAACTTAATAACATGTTATTGGTTTATGATTTAAGTTCTGTCTATTAAAAGAACCTAAGCAATTTCTACAAACATAAGCGATAATTTTAACACTACATAAATATTGCTAGCGGGAAAATATTTATAACGTTACTAAAATTTTACACTTTCATCTTGAACAATATCTGCACACCATGCTTTACAGCATCAAATGACTGGCATAATAAACTCTGTTAAATTGCTTAGCTGCAGCGTCGAGTCGTCCAGATAGGATGAGCACGACAAAACGTTATATTTCACGTTCTCGTAATCAAAAGTAACATTTGAAAACTGGGGATATGTCACCTTTTAGTATAATTTATAAACTGTCCCACTATTCTCCACGAGTCTCTGCTCACTATGAAATGGGTGAGGCCTACATAGTCTACCACGTGTAGGTTGTACTTATATAAATTAAACTCGCTTGGCGCGTCCAACCACATCAAGTACTTAATGTTAACAACCTCTAGTTATATCGCCATCTGATATTTAATGAGTCATTTTTACATAATATATACCTCCTATTCCATAACTTAAAATTATGTATGAAGTTTGACAATTTATATTTCTTATCGCAGGCTTTGGTGGTGCAACACGTTGACGTATGCATGTTCTCTAACGGAAAGTTCAAGAACGTCGTGGCATTAGTTAAAGGCGGCGACGTCGTATTGCCTGGCCAGACTCACACCGATACATACACACTCACCCCACACCGAGGTAATGTAATATAAGAATTCAAACAATTATCTTTATTTGTACAAGAGTTTGCAGTTACTTGATTGAAACCGAAATGAAATCAGGGCCATTGTTCCCAGGTATCACCAAAAATTGGATAGCGCTTGAAGATTCATACTCAAAGAGTGGTGCCAGTCTTGCTTCAACCGTGTTATGCAATAACACGCCAGAGGATAGAAACGTCTTTGCCATATACGTTTCTTATTATGTCAAAATAAAACTAACGTTCAGTGCTATGGGCGGCGATTTATCACTAAAATTGCCGTTTACCCTAACACATTCTTGCATCAATGAAGCACCTACAGACAGTGTAACAGAAGAAGCTACTCACAAAATGATTCTAGAAGGGAAAGAGAACAGTGATGAAGAAGATAGTAAAGCTGAAATAGAGAGAGACAAACAGAATAACAATGGCGAAAATGAGCCTAATGAAACTGCTTTTGGCGATGACGCCGAACTTAAGTCTCCAGATGATCACCGGTGTGTTGCTGATGTACTGGTTAACATTGAGAACAAAATGGATCGACCGAAAAAAATTGTTGCAACCGAAGCAACAACTGAAGTTCGACCAGTAAAGCCCAACGAGGAGGAACTAGATCTGATCGTCAAATACCCAGGATCGGACACGTGATCCGACGAGGAATTAGACAATACAGGCCAGCGGGAAAAGACTGACACACAAGTGAATACATCAGAAGTCACCAAATGCAAAGCAGAGGTCCAAATTCATAAGAGTGGTTTTGCAGAAAATCTTAAAAGAGCAGTGTGTTGTATAGACCGAAGACGGCAGTCGTAGTTTAACACATATTTGTTCCACAATTTGTAATTTATATGATAAAAATAAATAACGATATTGACACACATATTGTAGCACTTGCAATTCAGCAGAGTTCATTTATCCAGAAAAGTACATATGTACACAAATACATCTTAAGACATTATTTTAAACATTCTCTGTGTTATTTTTTCATAATTTATTATATCGGTAAAATAATAATAACATAACTTTATTTCAAAAGTCGTGAGAAGACTAAATAGAAACAACGTCAATCAAAAACTGTCTGAAGCTAACGAATTGCATCTAGTCACTAACTAAGAGAAACTTCAAAATGTATTTTATTATTAAGGTTTTGATATATGTAAGACTAATTGTCGGTTCGCCGGCATATAAAGCCTGAATGGATATTACGCTTACTAAATTGTAATCGGTGTTAGTAGGTATAGGTATAAGATTAGCAGATATAAATTCATTTCAACCTAAATCATTACATTATTACTCATCATTAGTTAGTAAGTACATAATTAATCACATCCACCAATTCTTAATTATCGTCTTTGAGTCATTAAAGATTCATCTGCGCCGCATTATCTACATTAATCCTTTTTGAATGCTTATTATTCTGATGAATATTTCAGAGCCTTGCATATTCTGTTTTCGACTCATTTATATTCTTCTATTTACAGTTAGTTTAACACAAAATAGTTTAAATTGGCTTTTCAGAAAAATACATTTTTATGTCATCGCTCAGTCGTCTATAATTCATTTATTTATGTCAAAATTAAATGCTTCATCTAAAAAGGTGCTTGCACTGTTCTATAAAGCTTTCAAAAAATTTAATCGACGTTGAGTTTTTTAATGAAAGGCGTATTTATGAATTGTACCTGATCAAAGTCAAAGTCTCTGGGACACATGTTTTTAACGACAATTTAATTATTTTTCTACAAATACATAATACCTAATTAATTGTCTGTAAATTATTTTTTTTCTAAACGTGTTCAAGAATTTTTCAAAATGCCAAAGGAATGGTCATATGTGATGATTCAAATAGTGTTAAATTAGCTGATTAAAATTATGTAAATTGTATCATCAGTAAATCATTCAAAATTCTAACACAATAGATCTTTTAATATTGGCGTTAACCACAGTAACCTCTTATCGAAGTTTCTCTTTCATGATTAGTTTCATTATAATTCATAGCGTTCACATTTATTTCGATTTAGTACCAGCAGTAGAATATACCTAATACAGAATTTCTCGCAAACCTTACGGGAAAATTAAATTGAGTATATTATTCGATTGAGAATCTCAAAGGTTTATCTTGCCTATTCAATGAAGAGAAAAAGGCGTCAAATATACATTCAAAAAATCTTTGATTTATGTATGATATGACAAATGTTTGATCCCTTTGATTCTACTTTAACGCTACAGAGGACGTCGATTTCAGTAATAGAACTGTCTAAAACTGTCCCTTTGTATCACTTAAAGGAGAAAATTGTGTTATGTTGAAACAGATCTTCTAAGAATTCAGCTTAAGTATTTTCTTTGGAATATTTTGACGCGCAATGGTATAACATAATAAGTAAATTGCTATTATTTTCATGTTAAGTAACATCCAATTTGTCTGCAGTCTGAGCACGACAGCCTAGGTTTTATGTAATTAGGTTGAACTTCAACTGTAGGTAGACAAAATAACGGGTAGTCGTCTAGTTATCATTTAACATTTTGTTTAAAATTAGTGTAGATATCTAAGAGAGTCTAAAAAGGACTAAAACTTAGCCTACAGCTTACAAAATGTTACGTTACGATTAAAACATTTAACAAATTTTTCGCCAATAAATTTGGTACCATGGAACGAAACGAAATAACTTGTTAAATGAAGTTTGGTATCCACGAGTAAGTACTATGAATACACCCATTAATTTTGATTAATACATGAGCGTTTAGTTTTCCTATAGGTAAATATTTTCTAGGTATTATTCAAACAATTTAGAATTAAGGTATTTGGTATTTCAGCTTTGTTTATGTAGTAGCAGTTAATTGTAAGTATTTTGTAAGTCATGAGAACTTTACTTTAACATTTATATTCAGTGGGAGATACATTATGTGAAGATCGTCATGTTCAAGTTTCATATTTATTTAGTCACTTACCTTAGAGTACTGTATACATTGATATCGTCATTGTTTCCTCCAACCCATTGTAGCGGATGTCGAGAATACTGCATATAGAAATTCACAAGGCAGTAGCTGTTGTAAACAAGTTCTTACCCGTTGTGTATAACATAGCGGGAAAACCATTACGTGATAAACACAGAAAATTAAAACTGATCATGCGAATTCTACAAAGGATTGGAAAATCGGAATTTATTGGGCCAATCTGAAGCTCACGCACGAAATATTTAAAAATTTGTAAAGTAAATCAACGAGCCCTCGATGACAGACTATAGCAAGCAGCACAAATGGCATTATGACATCTATCGTTTTAAGTTAAATAGAGAAGTGTCAATGTGAGCTATAAATGATCGCCCTGGCCGCCTTATTGAATGACTGGTACGTTCCAAACTAGGTGAAAAGGTTAATATTTATAAAATTTATTTTGTAATAGTAACGACACTGTGTTGATTGTAAATGTAATTGATAAATGGACGCCAATTTAAAAGTAAAATATTGAAGCAGCATAATACTAAACTCTTTGGTAGAAAGCGAAAAAATATTTTATGGTTTCCGAATTTCCTTTCTTGTCATTGATGTCGGACTTATGTCATTAAATAAGAATCTAGTAAATCCACAGAAGAATAAATCCAATTTTTTGAGTTAATCAAAATACGAGGAGTAAGTTAAATCATTGGCACATTGATAAATAAATAATTAAATACTATTATGGAAGGTTTTCGTGATAAAGTATTTTATTTTGGTTTAAACTGCGTGGATACTACAATACAGGGTGTTTGGCACATGGTTGTCCAAATGAAGTAGGGATCTGGTTTGGGCCATTGCCAATGCGTTGGACACAGGCAAATTAAATTCTGTCTCACAGTTTCAGCGATATGATATTTTTTTATATTTTAAAGAAAACCCAGAAATTTGGACTAATATTGAAAAAATGTTAAACGAATATGGGTTTAGCTATCTTAGTGATATTTTTTATTTTATTTAACTATTGCTACATTTTATTAAATAATTATTTCCTGTAGAAACCTTGTAAAAATTATAACAGGCCGTCAAAGTTTTGAAAAGAGCTAAAAACAGAACAAAGTTTGTAGGGGTTGTTGAAGATGTTGCAGTGTGAAGAAAGAAATAACTCAAAATACGAAATATTTATACTTTACTGGTGGTACCACATTATTATATAAATAAACTATAAAGCTACGACCTAACGATATGAGGGAAGGGAGACAACAGCTGCGCCGCACTTACACAATAGCGTGCCTTGTATATAATTTGTATCGTCAGCAGCCGCTACAATATTCCCCCCTTTATTAAAAATGAATAATTGATAAAAAAATATATACAGTTAAAATAATCTTTAAAAACAATAAAACAATCTACAAATATATTTAATATATTTTTACAAATGTACACTTGCAACTACCATTTATTTCCGACCAATAATATCCATCCAAAGGTTGCCTGGTAGAGATCGCTGTCAGCGATAAGGCCGCCCTTTGTACTTACTTGTTCAGAAAATTTCTACCAATGTATGTATAAGTGTACAATAAAGTATAAATAAATAAATAAATAAAATCATATAAGTGAGTACCAGGTGCTAGCGCTCGAATTGCGTCGTATCATTCATATCATACACAATTGTACCTACGCATCAAGTTACCGGAGCGCTAGTCCCGAGAATGCAAACTAAGCAAACACTAACTTTACCAATTTCATACTTGGAACTTATAACTTTAAACAATGTGAACTAGTTTATTTTTAGAACTATAAAAATGCTATGCCAAAAACACAATACAACACAAAATCGTTCCTATCGAAACTTCTTTGCTCTTCGTAAGCCGCTTGTACAGGGAGCTGGTCGTACAAAGAAGCAAATACGTTTACCGATTCTGCCAGTGATCTCCCTATGCTGCCTGGGCCGTAATGAGGGACGACAGGGTGCGCTATCCAACACTGAGCGGTATCCATCCTCGCTTCTAAGTGTGATCAGCTGCATCGACGCGTGCACTGCCCGTAGAGTGCCACCGCTGGTCCCATGTCGTTGGTCCTCGGAGTATGCTGCGTCCGTCTTGGTGCGGAATGCTGCCTCGCCACCAAGGTCAATATGCCTTATGCCTCGACGTACGCACTGTTCTGCAGAGTGCCGCCACCGTCGTATGCCGCTCCGGAATTCTCCAGCTGCCCATGTTACCGTGTTCGCTGCTGTCGACAGATCATCGTGTTGTTTTTTTCAACGGTTCATAACGTATGCAAATCCTCCGCGCGTTGCACGTGTCCTGATTCAGCTGTTCTGCGCAGTTAGGTCGTAAGCCCTTTTGGTCGTAGGGAAAAGGGCGAGTCATCTCCCATGAGTCCAGGATGTCTCCTTGTCCAGGCTGCTTGGCTGCACGCTGTTGCCACGCTGTACATGCGCTTGTTTGAGTCCACTGACCATGTGCACGTGCGTCGATGCCGCGTTGCCGAAGCTGTGCCGAAGGTTGTATGTTCTTTATCGGGGTCACCAATGTAGGGTTTGTTGATGATGTTGCGGTGTGAAGAAAGAAATAACTCAAAAGACGAAATATATATACTTTACTGGTGGTACCACATTATTATATAAATAAACTATAAAGCTACGACCTTACGATATGAGGGAAGGGAGAGGAACTGCTGCGCCGCACGTACACCATAGCGTGCCTTGTATATAATTTGTAGCGTCAGCAGCCGCTACAAAGTTAAATTGAGTATGATTAAAAAAATAAAAATAATAGTGATGGAGGTTTTCAACTTCTTTAAAAACTTCTTTAGTCCATACCCTTTAAAATGATGCATCATAAGCCTATAAAAGCATTCACTAAATAAAATAAAAATGTCATACAAAAGAAAAAAATATTTTTAATAAGGGAAAAATAATATTTTGTGCCCAAGTGATACACTCTACTTTTCATCACTCACTATGAGAAAATAAAAGATGCCTCATTTTAATATCATTATTTCATAAAACAGAGTACCTACCAACTACTTAGTTTGAAATTAAATAGTTAAAAATGATTTAATTTGCCGTTTACAAAGTTTTAAATAACCTCAAAATTGAGATCTTAAACTTACCTATTTTTATATATGGATAGTACAATCGTTGATTAATGTAAAAGATAACATCTGGCAAACGTTATTAATAAGCACAAATGGTCTTTTATTTTAAACGGCAACAAAAGGTATTAAACGGTAAAAGCCTATTCAAACCTGAGCGATATTCGCTGCCGCTGTGGGTAGAGGCGCATACCGCGCGGGTTTCGCTCAGGTATTTATTATCAAGTACCGCGGCTAGAGTGACCTGAGCGATATTCGCTGCCACTGTGGGTAGAGGTACATAACGCGCGGGTTTCGCTCAGGTATTTGGTATCAAGTACCGCGGCTAGTTCTTACCTCTCTGAGCGAAACTCGACTACCGCGCGTTATTCTACCCACAAGAATAGCGAATACTGCTTAGGTCTGAACAGTAATATTACCGCATACTCACTGGGTTTTCTTTGCCGCAGACGGTAGCGAATACCGCTTAGGTCTGAACAGCCCTTAAAAAAAAGATTTTGTGCTGCGGGAGAGTAAGACAGCATATTAAGTTGTATCACGTAATTTTAATTTCTTAAATAGGTGCAATTTAGGAAAAGCCAACTTCTAATGTTTTTGGCCGGTCGAGAATAATTGGCATTTTTTTTATTTAGTGAATGCTTTTATAGGCTTATGATACATCATTTTAAAGGGTATGAACTGAAGAAGTTTTAAGTGAAGTTGAAAACCTCCATGACTATTATTTTTATTTTTTTTAATCATACAAAATTGAACTTTGTTCTGTTATTAGCTCTTTTCGAAACATTGACAGCCTGTTATCCTTTTTTACAAGGATTCTACAGGAAATATTTTTTTATAAAATGTAGCAATAGTTAACTAAAATAAAATATAAACCCATATTCGTTTCAAATTTTTTCAATATTAGTCCAAATTTCTGGGTTTTTCTTTAAAATATTTAAAAAAATCATATCGCTGAAACTGTTTGCCTGAGTCCAACGCATTGGCAATGGCCCAAACCAGAACCCCTACTTCATTTGGACAACCATGTGCCAAACACCCTGTATAACGTATTCAACGAGAAGTTTAAAATAATATAATATTAGTTTACAAATTTCATTGTTGTTGGAACACCTTCGATGTATGATGTCTAAAGAAGAAATCGGTTATTTGTATAACTAAGAAGCATGATGTTTTATACAGAAGCTAATAAAGTGAACCAGTGTTATGTACCAGACATTCAAAGCCTAAAAATATGTAGTTGAAAATAAAAAATGGTTGGTATGGTGTTTTCGTTTATTACTAGAGCTTATTAAGATGAATGGATAGCTATCTTATCACATGTCTTCTGACTAAAGCGTTTGTTTTTATTGATATTCAGACAGTCATATCCGAAAGGGCTAGTAAGACGTTGATACGACGATATAAGACTCCCAAATTATTTACGGCAGATACTCGTCCATCACCTAAATTTTATTATTATACTCACCGTTGCCGCATATTATGGAACCTACTTCAAAATAAGAGGATTTTGAAACAATCCTACAAACCCAATTTTACCCCCTTGGAGATAAAACATGAAAATTCTTCCTAAGTCTTATAAAATGAATCTGCGGTTCAAATTGCATGTTTCTATTTTCAGCAGTGCGATTATATGTAAGTCAGGCTAAGTTATTTTATACTTATAGTAATATAGAGTAGAGTTAAAAGAGGCTCTGAAGATCATCCTATAAACATATTAGAAAATTGATATAATGTCGATGGGTTACTTTGTTTATCGGATATATATACCTAGAAACCTAGATAATTTTCACTTATAATTTTACATGCTCGCAACCAAAATACGGTATTAATTACTACGTATGTATAGTGGTGATATTTGCGTATTTACTTCTTTATTGTGTCAATAATCATAGCCTACATTCAAAAGGAACACTCCAAATATGAAACAACATAAATATTCATCATAAAAAGGCTCAAATTATATAAATACTTATACCCTAGACAAATGATTGGTATCGCTTAGAGCGAGACCAATCATTAGTCTATGTACTATACATTTATATGTTTCGAATCTTTTCTCACCAACAAATTCTAGGTAAAAATAGTTTCGACAAAATGACATTAGATTTACATTAACTTTGCTTATGTCAAATCACAGTTCGTGTTGTCGATTTTTGCTTATTTGTTAGAAAGCTCTATACATTTAAATGACATTTACCGCAGGATAGTCGTCGAAAGTTGAAAGTAGTTTGTGCTGCCCACAGAAGAATAACTGGTGCTGCCCAAAGAAATATAACCTTGTGCTGCCAATACTAGTTGCATCTTACGCACGATAGGGGCGCTGTACAATAAAATTGTTATACAAATTTTGACATTTACGATACGATGCGATACGACATAGCCCAAGTGGGCTATGCGATACGAATACTTTCTCGAGAGTTTTTCTTGCTCGAGGCTCTGAGCATACGCTCGAATGGACTGGCGGTATTATCGAGAAATACATTTTGTAATATTAAGTAGTTATGCATCGATAAATATAGTATTTAAGTGCACCATTATAATTGAATGTGTATTGCTGTAGATGGTATATAACTCGAAATATTTTTCAGTGTTTGTATATAATGTAAATATACTTCAAAATGTTTTCATCGTTTCATTTTAATAACACCACTTCTTTGGATCACTTCGATGTCAAGCCAAGCTTCTTCGAGGCTGACTTAGCCTTACCCTCTAAGTGACCGCGGACTTCGCTCGATATGTCGACACCAAGTATTCCAATAATGGAGGAGGCAGTTAAGGGGGTGCTCTCAAAACGAGGACCTAGGACCAACGGCAGTTTTTAGGGTTCCGTACCTCACAAGGTGAAAAAAGAACCCTTATAAGATCACTTTCTTGTCCGTCTGTCTGTCTGTCTGTCTGTCCGTGTGTCACCACCGATTTTCTCAGGAACGGGTGGACCTAGCTAATTGATATTTATACCAGATACTGAGGTCTATGGTTCCTATTAGGTGTATAAAAATCAGGGCCCTGGGTTAACCCGATAAAAAGATATGGTCAAAATTAGATTTTGCGAAACATTGTAAGTACCAAATTAACCTTAATTTTTAACTTTTTTAATTTTGGGAATTTTTCCTTTACTTGTGCTATAAGACCTTGGTTTTAACCAAAATTGACAATTCTAGGTCAACCGTAAGTACCCTATAGGTTTTGGGTCGAAAACCTATATGGTAGTTGCTATGGTAGTTGCCGTTGAACTAGAATCACGAAATTTGGCCAAAAGCAGGGTCTTACAGCACAAATAAAGGAAAAATTACAAAACATAAAAAGTGGAAAATTGAAGGGTGTCCGAAGAATGGATTTTTATTTATTAAGTACACTTTTAAGCTAAAATTACTGAACGCATTTTTCTTAAACTTTGCAGTAATACAAATTTTTGCAATAAATATATCTCTAGCTAATGTAACCATGTAATTTATTTGCAATCAAATTAAAACTAACATAGCTAAATGACTATTTACACATAAAATAAAACAATAATTTCTATACTTAAATAACTTAAAATACATTAAAAGAAAAAGAAAGGAAAATTAAACTTAGAGGGCGTCATGGAAATCCTCCTCATCGCCGTCAATTGGGAGCGTGCCCAGAATGCTGGCAGCATTGCCACGTTGTATGGCAATGCTGATCTTTTGCGCCAAATACAGGCCAGCCTTCTGGTCACGCGAGGCGTCGACCAGTCTCTTTGAGAGATCTCTAAAAAGAGATCGCGCACTTGGACCCCATGGTCCCAACGTTTCGACTCCAAACGGCTCAAATACATAATCTCCTATTAGATTTATGTATTTGCGCCGTTTAAGAGTCTCCGCTGTAGCTGCAGCAGCGCCCGCACAACCCGCTGTGCTCGGAAGATGAGATGGCGCAAGGGTGTCGACACAAGTTGCGTCCCACACCAAAGGCCTACCCAGCTTCCACGGCAGTAAAGACATACCGTCTGGTCTTTTGCCATCGTCGCGTGCCAAGCCCTGAGGTTCAAGTTGGGCTGGAACGCCAGCGGTGACAAGAGCCCGGCGAAGTATGTCATTAAGGTTGGCGTATCGTGAAATACGACCTGCGCTCCTGCAGCATGACAGACCATGATGACCAAGGCTGTCGACAGCCTCTCCACAGTGACAGCGATGTGGAGAGACACATTGCGCACCTAAACGAAGGCAAGAAGCAATACTTGATACTTGATTGCACGGGCTGTTTCCGCAACTCCACGTCTTGGCGCGTATTTTGCGTGTGGGTGGGAATGGTGTCTTCATTCGAGCCACCCCAGCTCTTCGAGGAAGGCCAGCAGACTCTTGATGTGGCCCACTGCCTCCCTCAGGGTGCTGTATCTCGTCAGGTACTGCTGCCTGTACTGTGCGACCTCAGGGCAGTCGAGGAGCAGGTGAGAGGACCGCCTTACTATCTGAGAGGATCCTAATGGATCGTTCCCTTACCTCACGTGCCATGATTGCTGTGGCAGCTAGGATTATGCCAAAACATTCGGCCTGGTAGACCGTATTGTAGGCTCCCAGTGGTGCTGCGATGTTGATGTTTAGGTCCTCGGAGAATACTCCTGAACCCGTACCTGTATCCGTCTTAGACCCATCTGTGAAGATCGTGAGCTCGTTGTGATTAACCGCTCCTTCGTGTAGATCCTCGTACAGTTGGATTTTGTACTTCTTGTCGAACACAAATTGTTTCGGTATTTGGTCGCCAATGGCTTGTGTGAGAGGAACTTCTTTAAAGAGTGTATTTAAATTGCTAGTGTGCGGCGTGTTGGTGTCTTTCCAGAGCTTCAGAGCTCTTAGCCGGATTGCCGTCATCGTTGCTTCCTGTTGTATAAACAGGTGCAATGGAGGCAGGTCCAGCAACACTTCGAGTGCCGCTGTAGGTGTAGTTTTCATGCAGCCCGTTGCCGCTAGGCATGCAAGTCTTTGAAGCTTTTGAAGCTTGTTGGCGGCCGTTGTTAGGTTGGTCCGAGGCCACCACACTACTGCGCCGTAGCTTATCATCGGACGTATTATTGTCTTATAAAGCCATAAGACAATTTTGGGGGATATGCCCCAGCGTTTGCCTATCATCTTCTTACACTGCCAGAAGACAATGCTGGCTTTGTTGAGCTTATTTTCCATGTGGCTTGTGGGTACTTGACCTCGGTAGACAGCTTAAGCTCTGTATTAAATAACCTGGGCAGTCGGTAAGTGCCCAGCGCGCGTTTGTGTGTGAACATAACTAGTTCGGTCTTGGTCGGGTTTACAGATAATTCGTACTCATTACACCACCACTCTACTATGCGTAGGGCTTGTTGGGTTAGGTCGTACACTGTACTGGTTACCTTACCTGAGGTGAGTATGGTTAGATCATCTGCATAACCTATTGTGTAGAAGTCTCTCGCGTTGAGTTTGTCTATGAGTTCATTGATGACTAAGTTCCACAATAGCGGGGAGAGTACACCTCCCTGCGGGCACCCTTTAGTTATCAAGGCTGTCTGAGTGTCGCCGTGCAGGCGCACTACCCTTTTGCTGAGCATGTTTTGGATCCACTGTATGAGCATCTGATCCACACCATGCCTGGCTAGGGCGTTGCTTATGCTGGAAAAGTTTGTCTTGTCGAAGGCTCCTTCTATGTCAATGAAGGTGCCTAGACAGATGCATTTTTGTTGTATAGCAGCTTCTATCTGGTTCACGACCTGATGTAAGGCTGATTCCGTCGATTGCATGTAGGGGTAAGTGTTTAAGTGCCCCACTTCTTAGTTCCCTCTCGCAGAGCCTTTCCAAGGCTTTAAGCATGAAGGAGGTCAGGCTTATTGGTCTGAAGGACTTTGCATTGGTATAGTCTGTTTTGCCTGGTTTTGGTATGAAAATTAGTTTGACTTCCCTCCATCTCTTCGGTACATATCTGAGGGCCAGGCTAGCCCTCATGATTGCCAGAAGTCTTTTGCGGACAGGTTCACCCCCCCATTGTAATAACCCTGGGAAGATGCCGTCCAGTCCGGCTGCTTTGAAGGTATGGAAGCTGTCGATGGCCCATCGGAGTTTTTCCTTTGTGACCACGGTATTTGCATGTCTCCACTCATGTTCGGTCGCCACTGTTTGTGTATCGTGCCACGTTATTACCGGGGTGAGGACGCAGCCTGGGAAGTGTGTTTCGAGTAGGACGCGTCTTGTCTCCTCCTCCGATGTGGTGTATGTGTTATCCGGTTTACGGAGAGTACCTGGTGCAACCGTTGGTTGCTGAGCCAATAATTTCCTTACCCAGTTTGCTTGTTGGCAAGATTCAATGCTCCCACAGAATTTCCTCCATCCCATGGTACGTCTGAATCTGAGGCACTTCTTGTAGCTTGATTTGGCCACTTTATAAGCGTCCCAATCCTCGTCTGCGCTTGTGTTCAGTGCCCTGTTTAAAGCCCTTCTTACCTTCTTGCGCTTGCGTTCAAGCTCAGCGCCCCACCAGGGTTGTTTGCCTGGGGTTGATGTTATATTGGTTTCAGGGCAGGCTGCATGGTAGCTGTCTAACATCGACTGCGTCAGTGTACATACCTGCTCGTCGATCTGTTCATTGTTACCCAGTACTGTCGGCGTAGCAGTCAGGGTAAGTTTCTCTGTAAGTAAGTGGACATACTTTACTTTGTCAGTGTTGTGTGGTTTCCTACGCGGCTGTGTGGGTTGTATAACGACTTCCATGGAGAAGCTGATCCATCTGTGGTCTGAGCACGGTGCCTCTTTCGAGACGTGCCATCCCTTGATGCGTTCAGCCGCTCCTTCTGTTGCGAGAGTTAAGTCGATAATTGTCTGACTACGTCTTGTGTTTAAGGTGGGCTCCGTAATTGTGTTTAAGGGGCGGAACGTACCTGACCGAAGATGCGTCGAACGTATCTTCGGTCGCGTCTATTCCGTCAAATGAATCGGTACACATCTGACGGAAAATGCGTCGAGCGTATCTGCACACATTCGCTGAAAGCGTGGCTATTATGCACACATATAAGTTTGTTCGTGCAGGGCTGTACTCAGGGCAGCTCAATATTTTACCGTCATATTCTTTTACCTACTCATTTTTCGTGTTCCCTGATGTTATGGAGTCACTGAAGTTCTGTAGTTATTTATATTGCAATTCGAGTTTGACTATTAAAAATATGTCGGACTTCGAAGATTTTTTATAGTAGCCAACAAGCGTTATTTAAATATATATCCTATTTAGGTATGGAGGTTCAAAAATTAAAGACGATAATACGAATTTGGTTACGGTTTTTCCCAAAACTTATACAAATGATATAGAAGGGGTTACAGACGACAGTTGCAGAGCAAGACACAAAATGTTTTCTATATAGGTATGTATGGAAATTGTTCCCGTAATAATAATTTCGTAATAATAATAATCTTTATTTGCTCAAACATGTAGTATACAAACATTATAGTGCATGCAAGATGTTATAATTGTGTCCGTTCATACATGTTTACCATATTTCATGCAAAATCAGTTGAGTTGTATTTATATAATTCTAAGAAGATCAATCAGTAAAATTTTTATTGTAAAGTTATAACAAATTAATTAAATGTCAATAACTACAGTACTAAAATAGCAGCAAAATTTAAAGGTCATTCAATAATAAAATGTTGTGAAAAATAAAGAAAAATGTCAATAGAAAATGAAAATGTCAATAATTAATCAAATTTACAATGTCAATCGAGCGTGTATTACATAAAATAAAGATAAATGTCAACAGAAAATGAAATTGTCAATAATTAGTTAAATTTACAATGTCAATCGAGCGTGTAATACATAATATAAATTCATTATTAAAATACCTCTTATTTATCTTAATATATAAAATCCTTGCGTTACTGACTGACTGACAGACACGCTACAGAAGAAACTACTGGTCACAAGAAGATGAAATTTAGCATGTATGTTCCTTGGGCACCGAAGGGGTGCACTAAGACGGGATTTCCCGAAATTCCCACGGGATCGGGCAAAACGGGAAATTCGAAAATATGAGCGTGCGAAGCCGCTGGGGTCGACTAGTACAATAATAAATAACATTGGCAAAAATTAAAATTTACTGCGTTATATAGAGTCGTTTAAAAACTCTGTGACATTGTAATACGCTTTATTATGTAACAAGGCTTTTACTTCTCTTTTGAAGGCTTCTGTGCTAAGCGTTTTCCAGCTCTTACGGCCCTGTCACGACCTTGCCGCTCTGAGCGGCGGCTTTGCGCGGGGCGGCGAGCGGTAAGATCAAATGTATGAAAACGTTCGAAGCACGCCACGAGCCGCCGCGCACAGCGATAACGCGCGCGTTTTTTTTGGCGCGAATGGCTGCGCGGCGAGCGGCGCGGCGGGCGGTGCGGCGAGCGGCGGGAACAAATGTACTGCGACCGAGTCCGACGCCACGACTCCGAGCGGCACAGACAGCGTTACGCGAGGGACGAACTAGGCGGTTAAACTATTTGTTAAATATTTTGTGGCGGTAATGAATACGGAGACATTTAAAGTCGAAATTTTAAAACGGTCGCGTGTATGGATAGCAACACATCCGCTGTATAAATACAAAAATGGTAATAAAACTTTGCGAGATGTAATGAAACAATGTTTTACAGAATGTAATGGTAGGTTTTAATATAAATCGCAAACATTAAAACATTGTGTAATGTACATATGTACCTATTTAGGTACAGACACAGCTACTATGAAAGTTAAAAGGTGATTTACCTACCTACTTAACGTAATCTCCGTTGTGTAGGTACCTATTCAACGTCTCATTAATTGCGAATATGCATTATTCCTTTGATATAAAATACTTGTAAGAAATGAAGATCCAATGTCGACAATTTTGTAGGTAAGTATACCGTATAGTTACACAAAGATATTTTGGTTATCGCCATATTTATGGGTAACTCCGTCGGCCTAAATACGTCCACATTTGCCGCTGCGTTTACCGCTGCTGTAGGGTCGTGGCGTGCACGACGCTCTGCCGCGCCGCCCGCCGCGACGCGCGCCGCTTAGACCGATCTCGTGAACAGGCCCTTAGGCAGTTTATTATAGATAACCGGAGCCATGCAAAACACACTTTTGCGCATAAGAGTTGTCCGGGCCGCATGCAGACACAATTTGCTGTTATCGCGCCTTTTTCTGGGTATTACGTCTGCTAGGCGAGGAAATAAATGTGGGTTGGATTTAACAAATAAGGCTATTTCTAAGATGTAAATGGATGGCATTGTGAGTATGTTAAATTGTTTAAAATATGGTTTGCAGCTATCGGTGACTTTAAGATTAAACATTGATCTAAGGCATCTTTTTTGAGCTTTGAATATTAAATCCTTGTTGGTTGCGTTGCCCCAAAATATAATTCCGAATCGGATTAGGGTTTCTACAAGCCCATAATATGCAATCAACAATGCTTCCCTGTTAATAACACGTGAGAGCATGAAAAGAGCATATGCACCGCTGCTTATTTTTTTATTTAGACTATCTATGTGCGCCTTCCAATTAAGATTTATATCCATAGGTAAACCTAAAAACTTAGTAGTACTAACTGCATCAATTTTGTTATCATTATATTTAATGTCAAGATTACTACATGTCAATGTTCGTTGGTTAAAGTGCATCATTACTGTTTTATTAGCATTAGCATTTCGTAAACTCAGACTCATGGCCAGTAAAGAAACAGTCCTCAACGCATATCATGGGTACGTCTCTTCAGTATTACGCTACGGATTGGTCATATGGGGGAATTCAGTAGACATAGATAGGGCATTCAAAGCGCAAAAAAAATGCATTAGGGCCATGTGTGGTGCTGATTTTTTGGATCATTGTAGACCATTGTTTCAAAAATTAAAGATACTTCCACTACCATGTCTCTATATTTTTTAAATGTGCATGTTTGTTAAGAGGCACTCCCATTTATTTCCAATAAATGAATGTATTTCCCAAAGAGTCCAACATAGAAACCCAAACAAATTAGTAGCACCAAGCCAGAGGCTACACTTGTATGGTCGTAATGCCTACTGCATGGCAATAACAATTTTTAATAAGCTGCCATCACAGATCAGGCAGCTGCCTTCAAACAAATTCAGACGTGAAATATATTCTTGGCTTTTGGATATGTGTTTTTACTCTGTTAAAGATTTTATAGAATATAAGTCATCAATGGATGGTTGCTCTTAATAATAATAATATAATGTAATATCTAGAATTAAGAAACGCTCCTCTGCGCCCGATAGTTAGTCAGATAGGCGCACCAACTTACAGACTGGCTCAACACATGGCAAAGATTCTCTCACCCCTCAGAGGCAACACGAGAGCACATGTGAAAGATTCCTACCATTTTGTCAGTGAAATCAAACACCTACATTTCTCTGACAAGGAAACTATGGTTAGTTTTGATATAAAGTCATTATTCACATGCATACCAGTACATGACTGTGTAGAAATTACTAGAAGGAAGCTGACAGAAAACAACATGCCTGAGGAATATGCAGAAATACTCAAACACTGCCTGACAACGGGCTATCTATTATGGGACAAGAAATACTACATACAGGTGTAGCAATGGGCTCTCCAGTATCGCCTGTTGTCGCTGACATCTTCATGGAGGACTTCGAGGCGCGAGCCCTGCAGACTGCCACCATCACACCGAGGTTCTACAAGCGGTATGTAGATGACACTTTCACAATTTTACCAACAGATAGTGTTAATGCTTTCCTAAACCATCTTAATTCTATTAATAACCAAATACAATTCACAATGGAATTAGAGGCAAACAAGTCTTTAGCTTTCTTAGATGTACTTGTCATCAGGAACAAAAACAACTCCTTAAGCCATACTGTGTATAGGAAAAATACCCATACAAATAGGTACTTAAACGGTGAATCTCACCACCATCCTAAACAGTTAGCTACTGTAGGAATGTCTCTGTTTCAGAGAGCCCGCGGGATCTGTGACAAGAAACACCTGGACGCTGAGCTTCAACATGTCAGGCAAGCTCTGCAAGACAACAAGCTCCGACCGCCGCGCCATTGTCACAGATCCCAGAAGAAAGAAAAACCAGCCACAGTAGAAAGACAACCTGCTGTCCTCCCATACATCAAGGGCGTGACCGACAAAATTGGCTACATCTTGAAGCGAGCTTCTATCAAAACTTACTACAAGCCGCCAACGAAGATCAGTCAATTATTACCATCTGTCAAGTGTCAGTTACCCTTGCAAGAGGCCGGTGTCTACAAAATTGACTGTGAATGTGGGCTCTCATACATTGGACAAACCAAGAGAAGCATAGGCATTCGACTCAAAGAACATATAGCTGACATAAAACATAAACGCTCAACAAAGTCTGCTGTGTGTGAACATGTGGAACAAGGACCCAACCACTACCTGCGATTTGATGAACCACAGATACTCGCAAAAGAACATCGTTTTCTTCCAAGGATGATACGAGAGGCTATTGAAATTAAAAAACACCCTAATTTCAATAGGGAAGATGGTTGGAATGTTCCTCCAGCTTGGGACCCTGTCATAAGGCTAATGAAACCCAAGAAGGACAAAGTCACCAGAAGACCTAAGGACACTGTGAGCTCATTCTGCGTAAATAGTAACACCAGTAGTTGAAAAATGTTCGGGTACTTTGAGATAACTTATACATTCAAGAAAAAGACAAATATCACCTCAGTCTGCCGTGAACATGAATTCTGTAAAGAATTCGAAACGTCGGCTAGTAATTAATTAAAAATATAGTTTCTAGATCTTTAGTTTCAAATGTAATAACTTAGTGAAACCAATACAACGCGATAAAATCCGTAAACTGTAGTTTAATTTCAATGTGTAACATTCGCGTAAACCCAAGAAGATACTATTCTATTCTATTTATCTTGAGATTGTTGCTATTTAACGTGGACCTTGAGCACCTCATACCCAAAAATTGGCCCTCGATCCACGCTAGCAAGTATGCGTACACTCATAGCACGTACTAACACTACATTATTCTACACATTTCGTTTCTGAAAAAATAAGTAGGGTCTGGCGGCCCTGGAATCTTACGATCTTAAAATCACCGATCTGGTAATGACATGGATATGGTATGTCCAATACCTACGAATTTAGCGTGCACACCTACGAAATTAGCGTGCACACCTACGAAACGTTGGGCAAATAAAATGGCTGCCATTTGGGTTGTTCTCCAGAATGTAATCGATATCGATATGGAGTCGGTTAGAGGAGATTAATACATTTTTGTAGTAAGTTACCTTTGTTAGTTTAAATCTTTTTCCAGATTACTTTATTCCATAATGCTAATGTGGGCGAACATGGCAAAGCGAAAGACGACCCTTGTATGAAACATGTAACAAAATATTCTCTGAGAGCCAATATCGGTTTTTAGACATATAAGTATATGCACAAAAACCAAATTATTATGTTCGATAGACAACGATTTCACAGCAGATGTACCACAAACCTTGGCGAAAAATATGGCGATAGTGGCACGAATGACATTTCTAATAAAATATCGTCATGATTAATTTATTCAGTAAACTATGGCTATCTCTTTTTTCTGACAGAGATATCCCTAATACAAAACGAGACAACACTATGTTTGGTGGCTTTATGTCGATTTCGTATATATGTGTATAAAAAAAATCATGGTGAAATGTGGGTGTAATATTACACCTCTGCCTATCCCTCCGGGGATACAGCCGTGAGTCTATAAAAATATAAAATATAATAATATATGTGAATAATGTAATTTTTCTATATGTACCTACTATTTGCCCTCTCCATTTATATTCCTTACTCAAAGGTCAAAATTCACGTGGTGCGTGGTGCGCGCGACGTCGACGGATAATCCGTTAGTACGCTCGACGTACTGATCTTCCGTCAGATATGTTCCGGCCCTAATAGGGTAAGATGGGAAGAAGAGCTATCTACTGTGAAAAACTCACTTCAATTTCACACGGCGGAACAGGATGACCTCAAAAGGCAAACAGAGAATACAGCACGCCAGCAAGCTGAAAAATTTGATAATTGTACAAGGCATCTGGAATACAATATTAGATATGTTAGAACAGCAAGCAAGGGTTTGCAATCTCGAGATTTGCAACGTACCGGACAAACGAGGTGAAAACCAGCTGCAGATTATTAGCTCAATCGGCGAAACTATCGGCCTGCCCATACCTCAGAAAGATGTTATATCGGTGCACAGAGTGCCGCACGCCCATCAAGACACCAACAGACCGAAGAACATTATTGTAAAACTCTCCACGCGCATACTTCGAGACAACGTCCTCAGTGCATACAGGAAGAGTAAGTCCTTAAAAACCGATCAGATAGGTTTGCCCGGCTCATCATCTCTCATTTACATAAATGAGCACTTAACATTAAAAAACAAAATATTATTTCGCAAGTGTAAGGAGGCTGCTAAAACTCACCATTATGATTATGTGTGGATTAAAAATAGCACCGTACTTGTCCGTAAAAAGGACGGCGAACCAGCTTTTGCTATTCGCTCAGAAGCCGACATTATCACGAAAATTAAAAGCCATCCTAGCGAAATCGGTAACAAAAGCACAAATCAATAATACGTCAACTCATGCACCCTATATCTTATCTTTCATTACTACCCATTTGTTTTTCATTGTGTATCATATACTAGACAATTTACTAGCTGTACATGTTAAGAAAATAATTCACATAAATATAATATTACTTTTACCTTATCGTAGTTATAGTCGGAAACTAATGTTTTACCTCATAAACACGAGCAACGCTCTTACGCGAGCCCAATTATTGTTGAATTGTTGTGGTTTGTGTTGCACACTCAGACTGTTTTTTAAATACATCCTTTTAATTACTGCGAGCTCAAAATTCGCTTTAAATATGCTGTCTGGACATACTCACACCATTAATGTGCATTTGTGTATTTATGATAACGATGTCAAATAAACCTATTAACATCTATTATCAGAACTGTAGGGGCATCCGCACGAAACTACATCAGTTACGCATGAATATATTGGTGACATTATATGATGTAATAATACTGACAGAGACTTGGCTGACAACTGAAATTTACGATAGTGAATTCATAGACCAACGCTACAGTGTACACCGCTGTGATCGCGATCGTGTGGCCACTGGTAAACGGGAGGGCGGAGGTGTGCTGATAGCCGTATTACGCACCTTAAAACCGTCTGAATTTGATCTTACATCGATAAATTTTAGCCTATTCCTACAAAAATATACTGAACAGGTTATTGTAGAAATACCCAGCGGTCGTAATGGGAAAAGACACATCATAAGTGCAGCCTACACACCACCTAAAACGTCTACGTTAGTATACGATAAGCACTTCGAGGCGCTACAAGAAATGATGAGTCATCCCAGTGTGGAGGCCTTTTACATTGTGGGTGACTACAACCTACCCGAAGCTAACTGGGTAACATCTCTTACTGACAATTCTGTAACTCTCGCCCAACATACAGCGTCATATACATCTAATGTGATCTTTAATTTAAATAACCTTATCTCGCTTCTTGGAGCGTCTCAGCTGAACAAAGTAGTAAACAACAGGGGAAAAATTCTTGATTTATTTATATCCAACGTACCTTGAAAAGTTTCACAAAATACAACGCCGTTATTACCCATCGACGCTTATCATCCTTCACTTACATGTATGACTAGTCTTAATATTAAAATCTCACCGATGAATAAAATTCCCCTACATAAATACAACTTCTACAAGTCTAACTTCGAAAACATAAATAATAATATAAACCTACTAGACTGGTCTGAACTACTAACATCTGTTAATTCTGAAGCGGCCTTAAACATATTTTATAATGAGATAGACAAGATTATTAAACAGCACACACCTCTGGCTAAACCCCGCTCACTTAGTTATTCCGTATGGTTTTCTCGCGCTCTCATAACGCTTTCTAACAGGAAAAAGAAGGCATGGATCAAATGGAAAAAATATAATAACATCTTCGATTTCGAAATATTTGCTAACTACAGAAAACAGTTTAAAGAACAATGCAAAAAGCGTTTCAGTGCATATATCACAACTGTGGAGGATAACCTCAGCAAAGACATAAAGCGATTCTGGACATATATTTCGAACCGCAAAGATAAACCCAGCATACCAGCTAAATTACAATATAAAAATGTTGATTCGAATGATCCAAGCACAATCTGTAACATGTTTTCCGATTTTTTCCTCTCAGTATATGAACCAGCATCCTCTACGTTGTCTCAATGGAAGCCGCCCATTGATAATGCACTACATGAAGTCGCAATATCCGATGTCGCTTTCACAGAACCAAGCGTCATGAAGGAACTTCAATCCCTAAACATATCTAAAGGCCCCGGACCAGACGGGCTCTCGCCTTATTTCCTTAAGAACACGGCATCTTCATTATATAGGCCGCTAGCAATAATTTTTAACAAATGTTTATCTGAAGGTGTTGTTCCCAAACAATGGAAGCAGGCTTATATTGTGCCTGTCCACAAAAACGGGTCCAAACGTAGCGTCGAAAACTATCGCCCAATCTCCATCTTGTCTACCTTATCGAAAGTTCTAGAACGGCTAGTGCATAACAAAATCTACCCATCACTGCATAGCGTTATAATCCAACAACAGCACGGCTTCGTCAAACGGCGGTCCACCAACACTAATCTACTGCTATTCTCAAGTTTTCTGTTTGACAACTTTGACAAACGTATACAAATAGACACAGTTTACACAGACTTTCGTAAAGCATTTGACAAAGTGGACCATGAAATACTTTTAAACAAATTAGCATTCAACGGAATTCGTGGTAACTTATTGAGATGGTTTGCCTCGTACATAACCAACCGATCTCAAAGAGTCGTAGTTAACGGATACCAATCTCAAACCGCGCATGTCACATCTGGCGTGGCTCAGGGCTCAATCCTTGGCCCCCTTCTGTTCACTCTTTATATCAATGACATCAATCAATGATTTCCCAACACAAAGTTTCTTCTATATGCAGACGACCTTAAGGTATACAGAGCAATACGAGACTATAATGACTGTCACTTGCTTCAACAAGATTTAAATCGGCTATCAAACTATTGCCAGGTAAACAAACTACAGCTCAGTATACCAAAATGTAACTTCTTATGCTTCACCAAAAACAAACATACAATTAACTACACATACACTTTGTGTGATGCTCCTCTCACTAAAGTCAACTATATTCGCGATCTCGGCGTGCTGCTTGACTGCAAGCTTTGTTTAGATCTGCATATAGAAAAAATCGTCAATAAGGCATATCAAATGTACGGTTTTGTAATGCGCTCCACGCCAGATTTTAAAAAGACAACTTCTTACATCTGTTTGTATAAGTCCTTAATGCGCTCTCAATTGGAGTACGCTGTTTCCGTCTGGAACCCATACTACAATAAATATATTGAGATGGTTGAGTGTGTTCAGTACAGGTTTCTACGTGCAATGCATTACAGATGCTTCGGGTACTATCTACCTTATCAAGATTTACTTAAAAGGTATAAGCTTGCAACATTGACTAGTAGACGTGAATATTTGGATGCCATCAATCTGTATAATATTGTGCAAAACAAATTTGACTGTATTGAGCTCTCCAATATGTTGTGCTATGTAGTTCCTAGGACCATACACAAGCGGAAGGTGCGCGCCGGTAAACTATTCTCAGTTGGCACTTACCAAACCAACTCCGGTTTGCGCTCACCAGTTCGCAGGATGGTCAATAACTATAAAAACAATCTAGAACACATAGATATTTTTGCATGTTCACCAAATAGATTTAAAGAAATGGTGCTTAAAGAAATTTGTGATGTGTAACGCCTTAAAACATAGTTGTTAAGTTATTTATATTATATACTCTTAATCCTAGTGCTTATTCAAATTCTAATTATCCTACTGCTTATCTGTGAACAGCGCTGTGGGCTACAATATTGCATATATTTCATATGTTATCTCTTTTGTAATTAATATATTATACTGTAGCTGTTTGTTGTTCCAAATGAATAAAATAAAAAATAAAATAAAAAGATTGGTGGTGAATAGGTATTCAACCAGTGATTTACCTCTGTTGTTATTGCAGTTCATGCCCCATATTTGGTGGTGGGCATTGGAGTCCGTTCCTATTACGACCTCCGTATTGGTTCTCTCGCACTGGTTAACCAGACGCGTGAGGTCGAACGGAGGCGGGTCTTCGGCCTTGGGGCATGTAGACCGATGCGAAAACAACCACTATACTCTTAGGCTGCTGTGTTATTTCAATTTGTATCGCTGTGATGTCTCTGGAGCAGAACTCCGTTAGAACTTGGGCTCTGATGTTTTTAGTAGTTAGTATACAGGTTCTTGGATGTGTGTGGTCACTTGAAGAATAAATCTTACCTCCCAGGCTGGAGAGGCTTCTAATGAGGCCACCCCTTATCCAAGGTTCCTGGATGAGCACGATGGCTGAATGTTGGACCTCCATCCATTTGCGCAGTTGCGCAGTAGCTGTTTGGCTGTGGTGGAGGTTGGTTTGAAGGCAGTTGACGTTACTAGGCGGAGGGTTCATCTTTGGATGATGTCTCCTTCTCCCCAAACGTCAGCTGCGTCAGGCCGGCCAGGATGTCGCCAGCCTCCACCCCGTCGTCCCGCCGCACCGGACTCAGGAGCAGGCACTCATCTTCCGAGTTACCCTCGGCTGATGGGCCAGCCCCCGAGCCAGACGCGGCCGGCTCTGACGGGCCGGATTCTGCGTCGCACCCTGGCTTGGTGTTAGAGTCCTGCTTGACTCGTATGGAGTTGTCGTCGCATCCCGGAGGATGGTCGACAAACTTACCTGAGGGGTCCCGGAACCTGACGTAGACGGCACCCACCCCCAACGCGAGGCAGCGCTCGTTCTTCAACAGGATCGGGACCTATTCGCAAGAAGCAATACGGAAAGTCGTATCGTCCAACATGGTACCTATGTTAGACGATGGCAGTGCCTGAAGCCAAAGACCCGACTCCCATTTTCCCGCAGCCAGCAAACGAGTACGCTCCGCAGCATTGGACGACGTACTTAAGAGATTTTCTCGTACCACGCTGCAAAGCGGCCCGTCCCACTGCCTCTGTGAAGATGGATTTCGGGGTAACTCGGTGCTTGGACAAGCCATTCTCCAAGCATTCATGGCATCGATCTTACACGGCACCTCAGGATCGACCAGTGTAGGTGCTAAAATTTTCCTGGTCAATTCTGCAGTGCCGTGAACCGAGGACAGGAATGCTGGTAAACTTACGTCGGAAATTTTGCGAACGCCAAGGCCGCCCAGGCGTACAGGCAAAGACGCCTGTAGCCACACTCGGTCGTTCAGGTCCAGATTTAGAATTTTGCTTAAGGTTATTTGCATAAGATTGTCAATTTGGGCGAGTAGATATGGGTATTTCCAAAAAGGGGAAGATCGAAGACCGTGTGTAAATTTAGGCACAAAAAGACAATACTTGATAATAGTAAAAGCCGAATACATATTAATTTTGAGTAACCGGTCTGAAATATCACTAAAATTTTGAATTTTTTCTTGTATAAATGAATCGAAACCTTCGTCTAATATTGGGGACCCAACGAGGCGAAGAGAACTTTTTTTAACGTGAATAATATTGGGAGCCAGATATTGAAATTTAGAAAGTATATGTGATTGGTCTAAGTTATTGTTAATGAAAATTTCGCATTTACTGGGATTAAGTTCTAGGCCAATGGATAAAAATTTCGACTTTAGAAGTGCCAGGTCTTGATAAACTACGTCTACATCACCTGCAAGGGTCCCATCATCCAGGTACCAGAGGTTAAATTTTGAATTTAGTTCTTTTATAATTGGGTGAATGGCCAAGCTAAAGTGTATAAGTGGTCCAAGCGGGTCGCCTTGTTGACAGCCAACGGCAGATTCCAAAACATTTTCCTTATATATCAATTTTGAAGGGTGCCTGTAAAACTGCCAAAGAAAACTAAAAATTTCCGGTGTTTCTAATTTAGCTTGTGTCAACAAGGTATCCCTATTAACCGAGTTAAAGGCATTCTTTAAGTCTACCTTCAGGACAACCTCACCTTGATTACAGCCAAGGTATGCCGACTGGGCATGTATGGCAGCCTCGCAGCCCTCTTTGGATCCAAATCCAAGCTGCAGGGGCTGAAATTTGCTGCCTAAAAAAGTGTTATAATGCGGCCTAATTAAATCTTGGCTGCCATACGCCTGAACGTACAACCAACGGCAATGGGACGAATGCCACCGTCGCACTTCCGCAAGGCGCAGAGATTTGCGCCATACAAAATATCGACGATGGCATCGTTCACATTGCCGGAGAGCATAAGGTTCATTAAAGCCGTAAGCTCCCTCAAAAGCGAGTCGCCGGCCGACCCGGCGCTTGCACACACAAGATCCTTCAAATGTTGTGGTGTTAAACCGTCGAGGCTACCAGCAGACCCGCTTTGGAAGGAGCAAACGGCCGCAACCACATCCTTGGCTGTAATCCTGAGGCAAACTGAATCAGAGTCAGGTGGGTCAGGAAAGGAAAGATTGTCCTGTGGTGCTGGATGCTTGCTCGGGAGACTCGCGAGTGTGTCTGCAGAGCAAGGCGCCACCACATCGCTGCTAAATAGGAGCCTGGATGCTCCACTGATGTCACCTTCCCTCAGTTTGTTTTCTACGTGGTGGTAGATGGTACTATTGCGATATGGTTTGGGTGAATAGTGCTGTAATTTTGACGCCGAATCATAACAGTTTTCCTTTATTTTTGTTGTAAGTGTTTTTTTTTATAGCCGATCATCTTGTGCATGTAAAATTCTGTAGGGAAAGGTGAAGAGTTGCTCCCAAGCCGTTACTGAATTCTCCCGTACCACAAGACCTATGCACAGAGCTAGATTTAGAGCCACTGAAGGCCTTGCGCCACGGGGAATTCGTTTAATAACCGGAATTGAATTTTTTAAATTACCCAAATATTGCCAAAAAGGAATTTCGCAGGAGACTGCTTGCTCTGTGTTTGTGCTGTGGGGTGTTGATATACTGGGCCCAGAAAGCACATTTTGGCGTTTATGGACTTTACCAAAATGTACTTTTAGGCCCCTACTAAAATGTACTTTTTTTCACCCTTAAAATAACGTTCCTGGGAGCAAATGGTGCAACGCACCAGCGTAGCTGATGTCCAAGGTAGACTGGCACCTATTCCCGCACCACTTCTGCCACCGTTATAAGACATAATACGGAAAACTTAGGAAATATTATAATATACACTTAAAATAACAAACTAGAAATAAAAATTATAAACACAAATATACAACTTGACGTTTGTCACGAATAAAAGTTTTTAATTTTTGACGCGGTGGTTTGCGGCCGGCGGCCAGTATGTTGGTGGAGGCCGGCATAGTGCTTCATCGGCTAGCCTTCCACGCCTGCCAGCCTGAGATGGTTAATTTTGCTATTAGGTATAATTTCCTTGGCTCCAGCAGATAATGTAGGTAAGATGCAGTAGGCCACATAAGACGTAAAACTGGTGTTGATGCTTCAAGGTATATTATATATATTGATATTGCCTTCAAACTGTTAAAAATATATTATTTTCTTCGCTACTGTTGGGTTCATAATTGAATAGGAAAATAAAAAATATTGAAAAATTATTTTCCGGCCGATCTGACAGACGTAATTTTTTTTTTTTTTTTAGGGTGTCCCCATACATACATAGTAAACTCCATTTAAGATAGTCCTCTAAGTTGCATGGGCGCTCATACAAATTTAGAGAACTAGCGTAATTAGCACCAACCTCAAATAAGATAAATAAATAAAATTGTGATATTGTGTGAAATAAAAAAAAATATTTATTTGCAATCAGCGAGATGAATAAAATACAGTTGAGATTATTGATATAGATTTCAATTTAATAACTCTACGCGTTCATGAGGAAAGAGGTAGTAACTTTAAAATTTAAAGAAATGGTTTTATTACATAAAAAATTACATTTTTGGAAATATTTCCTTAATCTGTGTTATAAGAAGTTGCCTCGTACCAAATTTCAAGATTCCTAGTTCACGGGAAGTACCCTGTAGGTTTTGATTACCTTGTGAGTTTCGAAAATTTGCGGCATAAACAGCTGTATCTTTTGATTGCGTTGGCTTATAAGTTTGATTTTGTTACAGTTGAAAGATATTATAGACTTGAGTATTTGATATGAATTTAAATTTAATACCTCTACGCGTTCATAAGAAAAAAGCTAGTAACTTTATATTTTATTTTATATGATGTAACGAAAAATTTACAGTTTTCGCAATTTTTCCTTTACCCTGTAGGTTTTGATGCCCTTGTTAGTAGTTGCGAGTTTGAAAATATAGTAAAATTGCTGTGTTTGAAATAGAAATATTATTTATGATAAGTCAAATCGATAATATCGGTTTAGTAACGTTTTGTTTAGTCTATTGTAAATTTTGACTATGGTCACACTAAGAACTGTCATTCACTTCCTGTTCTGAAAAATTTCACTTGGACGACACGTTTGTCTTGCGCTCGCGCCGTTTTGTCTCTCGCGTGGTTTTGTAATTGAAATAAATTTGTTCGCCTTTTGGAAAGCTCGTCCTAGTAGCTTCGCGAATCGTTTTGTGATAAAAGATAAACTTATTACATATTGAACATTGTAAAACTTGTGTGAATCCGTGCACGTGGTTGGTGCCCGACGACTTCGTTGATGAAAACCCTGATCATTGGACTGGTATTTATAACTATTTGCTTGTTATTTTGGCCAAAATTATGACTTTAATCTTATAGGTCAACTCAAGATCATCAGTGAAGATTTGGCAAGTAAATTAATATTGCTAGTTGTAATTCACTGTGCAACGCAGTGCATAGGTGTTTAGATTTTTGCCTCGTCGTGGTCAGGTAGATGTATTACAACTTCCACTGCGCACTCTGAACAATTTCGTGCCTGCCTACGGCAACTCTAACCGTAATTTTTGGTTTAGAGCTGTAGTTGAAATCTAGCCGTTGATTGTATCTAAACTCAGATTGGTATTGTATGAGCTATATATCTCATTTGTTAACAGTTTTGTAGTGTTCTCAGGTCAGTTTTGTCTAAAATACGTAATATTTATTTGTATAAGTTGACCTACATAATTTGAAACACATGTCATACATAAACTCAATGAGTAATTGTTTGACTTGCATTGTTGAAATCTAACTTGAATCTGTTGTTGTACCATTAATAAGTCAGCTTTGGTTGGATGCATATCAATTATATGTATCAATTGATTTAGTTAATTGCATATATTGAGTTTGAAACATTATAACAACCAAACTTGACTTTGCATCTTGGTCGGATTACATTGATAAACCTTGGTTGTTATAATGTGTTGATAGTATTGTTAGGTAACACAAACTAGTGTCTACAATTGTAATATATAACACACTTAGTCTGTCTGTTGCAAATAGTAAATTAATTGATTTAAAGTTCAACTTTTAATTTGTTGTAAGTTATAAACCTTTTGATAACTTTGTCCTAATGTCAATATATTGAAACAAGCAGATTTGAGCTTCTTATTAATTCTGTTGGACAGTAAATACCTGTCACTTGCTTGTACCAGCAGTAAACAGGCTAATACTTTGTTGGTTTCAAAGAATTAAAAAATATTAAGTTTTAATTGATTGCATTATTTAACGCTTGTCCGAGCTCTTTTGAAACTTAATTATGTCAGCTATCAAGGACTTGCGTGCGGCTGCTGGTGCTATTGCATCAAATTTGTGCTAGTTTGCCTCAGCCAGTGCCTTGGTGAACCGGCCTGATCGCCAGCAGGCCTTACTACAAAGGTATGAGCGGATCGATGAACGCCTGGCAAGTGTGGAACAGCAATTTCGCACTTTCAGCGCTTGCTCTCGAAGTGTCAGTTAATGACTTCACCGCTGACCAGCGAAATAAAGTCAGCGAGGATTATGCCCAGGTCTTAGACCTGTATGATGCTGCCTCCAACTGTGCGAGACATTTAATTGCCGAGAAGGACGGGCAACCCGGCTTGAAGCAGGAGCTTCCTAGGACGGCACAGGGACTGGTGAGTAGGCTTCCTACTTTGGACCTCCCGCGTTTCGATGGCTGCCTAGGAAGCTACCTGGGCTTCGTTAATTTGTTTGACAGCCTGGTCGATGACAGGGCTGACTTCGGCCGGCACAAAAATTGGCCTATTTGATGTCGGTTCTGGATGGGGAGGCCAAGGGCCTCATCCAGCATCTGCCCGTGTCTGACGAGGCGTACTAGACGGCTCGGGACTTAATTACCCGTAGGTACCACAACAAGCGTGGCCTCGCCGACACGCATATTGAACAGATTTTGGGTTTGCCCACGCTCACCCGGGTCTTTGGGTTGCGCACCCAACTTTTGAACCCGCTTTTGGTGGCAATCAACGCACTTAAGTGCTTGGACCTGCCCGTGGACCAATGGTCCTATCTATTGGTGCACATTGTGCTCATAAAGCTGCCTGCTGACCTGAGGTCGCGTTTTGAACAGCGCTTTGGTGGGGATAGCGCGACCCATCTGCCCCCCTTTGCAGACTTGGAGAAGTTTCTCGAGGATGAGTGCAGGGTCTTGGACAACTCCGGTGGTGACACGCCGGCTAAGTGGCAGCCGCCCAAGGTCAAGGAGCAGGCTCGCGTTCACACCCGAACCAATGTTGACCGGCGCCCTCCTCGCTTTGCAGTCACGCAGAGCCCAGCGGAGTGCTCTTACTGCAAGGTCACGGGGCACAGAACGGCCAGTTGTAGGGCATTCTTGGACCTGCATGTCACCTCTCGTGGGCGCATCGTCAATGCCCGACGCCTTTGCTTCTCTTGCTTGGAGTCCCACTACCAGAGAGACTGCCCAAACTCTCGCCCCTGTCCTCACTGTGGAGGGCAGCATTTGGACATTCTCTGCATGAATGCCAGAGAGGTAGGCCGCTTGTCCAACCAGCCGACGCCGCGCACGGGCGGGTGTTTTGAAGGTGGCAGCCGAGGCTCACCGGTGCGCAGCCGAGAGTCGCCTCGCTTAATTGATCGCCGCTTACCCCGCTTGGAGAACCGTAGCGTGCGCACGCCTCCTCTCTCTCGCGCACCAGAATGAGCGACTGCTCAACGTCACCAGCACCATGACTGCTGTCCCAGGTATTCCCCTCCTTTGGCGGAGCGTCCCCGCCTTGACTCGCGCTCACCTCGTTTTGGGCGGGTGCGTCATTATGACCCCCCACAGATGGCGCGCGGATCGAGTCATCGCGCTTTTGAGGACTTCAAGCCGCACCCTCATTTTGATTTGCCTGGTCCTGGCCAACGGTCGCCGCCCAGGCAACAATAGGTCATTGACTCCTGCCCTATAACGCCAACCACCCCCATTGAGACCGTTATCCTACCAACGGTTGCTGTTAGGGTCTGGGGACCCACGGGGACCTCTGTTGTTGTCCGTGCTATATTGGACACAGATTCACAAGGTTGCATTGTTTCCACTTATTTGGTAGGGCAAGTTTAATTAAATATGGGCTCTTTTCCCAATTGTATACGGGGAATAGGTGACGTAGCCTCTAATGTTGAAGGGCAAGTTAAAGTTTTGTTTGCCCCTGTTGAATCTTCACACCCGAAGATTAAAACCTCGGCTATTGTGCTGAAGAATATTTTGGGTATGCATCCACAGAAACAGCTACCTGCTGCTGTGGTGAATTTGACATCGGGATTGGAACTGGCAGACACCCAATTTGACACACCAGGACAAATCGACTTGTTGATTGGCTCTGATGTCCTCGGTGGAATTTTGATTGGTGGTCTTGGTGCCAAATGGTTTGACTGCCATCCCGACCATATTTGGATTTGCTTTGATGGGACCTGTACCTAGGGACCCCCCTCCACCCGAACTTGATAATTTGTTGGCTGTAGGCTCCGCTCTCTCTGATGCGGTTAAGAGGTTTTGGGAGGTAGAGGAGCCCCCTCAAGCTGCTCGTTTGAATCCAGAACATGAGCAGTGCGAGCTGTTCTTCTAGAACAACACTAGTCGACTCCGTTCTGGTCGGATCATTACGAAGCTACCTTTTCTGTCTGTTCGGCCTCCGCTTGGTGAGTCACGACCTTTAGCCTAAAAGAGGTTGTTGGCTATGGAGCGTCGCATGGGTCGTGATCCGGAGCTCAGGCAGAAGTATATTGAGTTCATGAGAGAATATGAACTATTGAGACACATGTCTGTGTCAAATTTGGATTGGCTTTCGGTGGAGCACTACTTTCTCCCGCATCATCCGGTATTGAAGCCATCAAGTGGCAAGCTGCGCACGGTGTTTGATGGTTCTGCGCAGACTTCTACAGGCATATCCTTGAACCAGTGCTTGCATTCTGGTCCCAAGTTGGTCAAAGACCTTTGTGACGTCATCACCAGTTTCCAACGACATAAGGTTGTCTTTGCGGCCGATATAAAAATGATGTTCAGGCAGACGATTATCCACCCTGATGACCGTCGTTTCCAGCTGATCCTTTGGAAAGAGAATCCTCGCGATCCGATGGTCGTCTACGAGCTCAATACCAATATGTACGGGTTAAGGTCGAGCCCCTACTTGGCAATACGTTCTCTTTGGGAGCTCGCAGACCGCGAAGACTTACGTTTCCCACGAGCCTCCGCCGTCTTGAAGGACGATATTTACGTCGATGACATTTGCTCGGGCGCCTCCACAGCGGACGAGGCGATCCTCCTGCGGGACGAATTGATAGGTATTTTGGCCTCCGCTGGTTATGAGTTGCGCAAATGGATTTCCAACTCACCAGGGCTTTTGGAGGGCTTACCCGAGGATCATCAGCAAGATCCACATTTGTTTGAGATTGTTGACAACCCCGCCATGATGGCTGTTCTCGGCGTCCAGTACAGACCAGTCCAAGACATCCTTACGTATAACGTAGACTTGAAATTGCCTTGTTCTTGGACTAAACGTCTCGTGTTGTCTACCGTCGCCAGAAACTTTGATCCGAATGGTTGGATCTGTCCAGTTACATTTTGGGCAAAATGCTTCTTGCAGAAGCTTTGGACGGCAGGATTGACCTGGGACGAACCTCTACACGGTACTCTTGTTGAGGAATGGACCTCTTTTCTATCCTCACTTCCTACCGTCAACGAGATCTCCTTGCCTCGTCCCATCCTTCCTCCCGGGAAGTACAAGGCCACCCTTCACGGGTTTTGTGATGCCTTGGAACGTGGTCACGCGGCCGTGGTATACTTGCGCACAGTTAGTGCCTCAGGTCAGGTGAGGGTTTCCCTGATCATGGCGAAGAGCAAGGTTGCACCCTTTCGGACATCTCTGACCATCCCAAAATTGTAGCTCTCGGGAGCAGCCCTACTTGTACGCTTATTGAATCACGTGTCTAATACTTTGGGTAAAAGCATTTGTATTAATAGGACCTACGCCTGGACAGACAGCATAATTGTTCTTTGTTGGTTGAAGGCTTCTGTCCATACCTTGGAGGTATTTGTCGCTAATCGAGTTTCCCAAATACAAAAATCTGAAGTCAAGCTTGTTTGGAGACACGTGCCAGGTGAGCTCAACCCCGCTGATTGTGCCTCGCGCGGATGCTTGACGCCTAGTTTAATAGGCAATTCGCTGTGGTGGAGTCCCGAATGGTTGAGTCGACCAGAAATTGATTGGCCTCGAACGCCAGTTTTGAATACTTCTAATTTGCCAGGTCTACGAACACTCGCTCTTGAGAAGGTGGAATGCTCCTTCGACCCCGATTTTTGCATTCATGTGTTTGTGTTTTTATTATATTGGAGTCTGGACACGATAACCCTGGCGTATCGCCGACATATATTTACTAATATATTAATATATATGTTGATATGCATTTCCAAGAAATTTTCAGGGATAAATATACTATTGCTATAACTGAATACAAAAGCATGAATAAATAACTCAGTAAAACTTGTAATACTTTTCGTAGCTTTATATTTTAAAAATCATCTCGTTGTTGATCGCCGCCGCCGCTCAGCTGATAGCCGCGAGATTTGCGTTCACAAGTACCTTACACACAAGCACACCGTACCTGCCGCGCCTTATTCTGCCCAAGTCAACAATTTACTCTCTGATTTACTATCTAAGTAACATTTAACGATAACATTAAATTTTAGGTTAATAAGTATAATATAGTAGTTTGGCCAGCGTGGTATAGTAGGCCAATTCCTCCTTTCAAAGGAGAGGCCTAGGCCAGCAGTGGAATGTTAAAGGCTGATGATGATGATGATGATGAAGAATAATACTGTCTATGTTGTAAATGCAGATCATCATATTATATAGGTACATACTATTATAATACACTAAAAGGTCTGAAGCGGTGCGTATTTATTCTAGACTTCGTATCACCAAGAATATCTAAACAGAATCCTTATAAATTGACTATTTATCATCTGCAATTCTGCATTAGGTACCAAACGCCAACCAAACTTGCGTTCTGGGACCAACGAAGTAAGCCAACCGGTAGGGATACCTTATTATACCCAATACGGAATAGATTACTAATTCAAACAGTGATTTTATTGGACTAAGTTGTAAAACAATGTCCCAGTGGTATGCCAACCAACGGCCCTTACTATGACTTTCGCCGCCTTCGAACTCACTTTGATTGAATCGAATCTTTTTAAATTCGTCTAACTCGTGGTATTAAGAGTTAGTGACGCTGAAGCCGGCCGTAGCGGCGTAGGTTCGATTCTCAATTGGGACGATTTTCCATTATGACAGAGACAGAAAGGAAATAAGAGAGGGACTTCATTGTATAACAGGTATAAGTTATCTGATTATTATTGCACTGATTCTGCCTAATGGGCTCACCCACATACCCAAACCAACAAAAGTGCAATCTTCAGTACGGCTGTGTGATGGTATTTATGATTATTTACGATGGTATTTAGGCTGTGCGATGGTATGTCAGTCAGGACATGTCTTTTAAATTATGGTTATTATTATGTAGGAAGATTTATTATATAAGCCGCCAACAGCGCAATTATTGGTCCTCACCAAGATCTAGACAGAGAGACGTATATCGAATCGAGGTGAGGTTTTAAGTGACTTAGCTCATGGTAAACGCCAGGTTAGTTGGCCAAATATCCGCGGAACAGATAGTTGAACTTTGTAATACCTATTAGTTTTGGAATTGAGAAGCTTATCGCTATATAACTTTAAATTGATACTTCTGGTCGGGATACGGAGAGTCGCATGTTTATAGTTTCTAATATTTCATAAGGAAAATAATTGCGATTATTATGTATACCTTTTATAAAATTTTGTGGCATTGCACCCGGTGAGCATGTACGAAAAGAGTAATTAGTGTAGAGGAAGGGCGTGAGGTTTGTAAGGATAGGAGGAGGTGGCGATCTGTTGTCTCTGCCTACTCCCACGGGGAAAAGGCTTGAGTATTTGTATGTATGTAAAATAAAGTCCCCTCTTCATCCTGGCTGTCAGTATAGATGCGATAAACTCAAAACCTACCGAACGGATTTGGAATAATCTGATTTCTGATGAAGGCTTAGACTTTAGGTGGACACTTCAACGCAACACCGACAAGCCTCTTCTCCCGCGACCGCGCCCGACTGCGAGGGACACAAGAACTGTCCCCCATAAGAACTACTAGTAATATATGTACCTAAACATCGGCAACCCCTGAAGCAGTTTTAAGGGAATCAGTAGTAATGCTACTCAGTGTTGAAATAATTATTAATTGATTTACTTCAATTGCACAGTAGAAGCACGGTAATATAATCTAACAGTATTGTAACTCGGCCGTCTTCGTGAGTTATATACCTACCAGACGCGCCGCATGCGAGCTGCGGCACGATAGCGGCTGCGGGTACTGTAGGTACAGTCCGCCCAGTCTAATGGGTACTCTGCTCGCGGCGCGTAGGTATAACTCGAGTTTCGTGCGTTTGTATGGAGTTACAATACTGTTAGATATTATTACCGTGGTAGAAGCAATGAGTAATTAAAACTATGCTAATTGGTATGTTTTGTTCTCTTAATTAGTATTGTAGGTATACTTTTTTAACACGCTTTTATTAGGTTCGGTTGTACAAGCTTCGGTTGTATGTATATATGTGTCTATGTAACGGAAACTTTAGACGCGAATTTGAGCGACTTGTTTCTCTTTATAACTAAAGGAATTAGGAAGATCTATTCGTTTTACACTTCTTGGGTTACGGTACGGTTCAGCTCCTTGGATACGGTTGATCTCACTAGTACAACTAGATTTGACAGAATAATATCTTATTTTCACTACGACTTTGGCCTGATTATACGATAGTGATGTGTCAGATTTTGACCAGTTTCAATATATTTAAGAATATTGACTCCCAATAACGACTATCAAAGATTTTCTTTAAACCACGGCGGTAATTTACAATCTACCAGCCACCGATCAAAGCAATAGAGAAAAAGTTTTAACACGTTAAATAAATCAAGCTTTACTGCCTCCGTGGATAGCGTATGCGACGGCTGATCCTGGTTCGATGAGGTCCTGAGTTCGATTCCCGTGTCGGGCAAAAGTGTTACTGGGTTTTCCGAATTCTCAGTAGCAGCACGGAGTCTGGTGATGTGCCCGGTAACGGCAATAGGCTTGCCCCCTATTACCTAGGACCTAAAACAATAGTAATATTACGCCTCTGTCTACCCTTTCGGGGACACAGGCGTGAGTCTATAAAAAAATCAACCTTCAGGAATATTTTATGAAGCAAACTTAACAACATCTATTAATAAACACTTTTTCCATAGATTCATTCCTTATAAAAGCACCCTCGGTATAGATTTATAAATATGTACGTTTGTGGAAAGGTTCCATTCAACCAATTATGAGTTACGATTAGTGATCACACTGACTGAGATCTTGGTGTAGTAAGTGCTAGAAGTGGCATACATAAACCTGGAATAGTTTGCAACAAAGCTGGCTGCATAATCAGTTCTTTCTTTGGGATAAGTGTTCAAAAGAGAGATATGCTTCGGAAAGGCAATAAAATAAATATAGAGAAAATACATATGTACATAAAAGCTAAAAGAATCATCACGTAATCTCGAAAACTTCTGGATGTATAGGTAAAGATGTAATTTGGCATAGAAATAGGTTTTCCGGAAAGAGCTGAATTAAGGGAAGATTAAGGGCTCTCGCAAGTTTGTATAAAAGTTCAGATAAAATGTAATTTTTATCCCCGACTGAAGCCGACGGCAACAGCTTTTATTATAATTATATAGGTCATAAGTTACGACAAGCGGCAAGTTACCTGGGGAATAAATGCCTTGTCATTCTACCTTCGTCCAGGTAAAAGGGGTCTTACAATAAGGAGAATATTTTGCGAAAGACGGTAAGTGTACCCAGGATTACAAGGTATAAGTTTTTGGTCGCAACCGGTACAATGCGAGGATAATGATTAAGGTTCATTGTATAAGGCGGATAGGCGTAAAGGTTTTAAACTTAGCTGCATTCTTTATTCTTTCTAATTCTTTTTTAAATGTTATTAGGTTTTTAGATGAAACGAAATAATTATGTTACAGTTCCGCGTGCTATATCCTTAACGTCTCCCTGAGCTACATATAATAGAAAACCCGATTTTCTTCAAGAAGGGTGACAAAACCCTTTTGAGACACGTCTATAGGTTGTTTTCTAGGGACATCATAGGGTAAAGGCTATATATATAGATATATAGACCACATACATACGCTGCGGCAGGTTATACAGAAGTCCGAGGAGTATAACCATCCTCTATGCTTGGCGTTTGTGGACTATGTTCGTACAAAAACGCCATCATGTGAGTCTGCCTCCAGGACCAGAGCTCAAAACTTATTCGGCTACAGCGAGGGGTGAGGCAGGGAGATGTTATATTTCCGAAACTCTTCACCGCTGCGCTGGAAGATGTTTTCAAGCTTCTGGACTGGGAAGGACTCGGCATCAACATCAACGGCGAGTACATCACGCACCTTCGATTTGCTGATGACATCGTAGTTACGGCTGAGACCATGGAAGACCTCAGCACAATGCTCGATGGCCTCTGTAGAGTCTCCTAAAAAGTATATCTTAAGATGAACATAGACTCTCATGGTCTAACGTCCATGTCGAACATACTCCTATCCAGGTTGGGAACTCTACACTCGAAGTTGTCGACAAGTACGACCTGGGACAAATGATTCAATTGGGTAGGTCCAACTTCGAGAAAGAGGTCATTCGTCGAATCCAACTCGGTTGGGCGGCGCGGCGTTCGGGAAGTTACGGCATATCTACACGTCCGATATCCCGTAGTGTCTCAAGACGAAAGTCTTTGGTCAGTGTGTTTTGCCAGTGATGATCTACGGTGCTGAGACGTGGTCGCTGACTATGGGCCTCGTCCGAAAACTCTAGGTCACTCAGAGGGCGATGGAGAGAGCTATGCTCGGAGTTTCCCTGCGAGATCGAATCAGAAATGAGGAGATCCGCATGAGAACCAAAGTCACCGACATAGCTCTCCGAATAGCCAGGCTGAAGTGAAAATGGGCAGGGCACATAGCGCAAAGAACCGTTAGCCATTGGGGCAGGTGGGTTCTGGAGTGGCGACCACGTACCGGCCGATGCAGCAGGGGTAGGCCTCCCGCAAGGTGGACCGACGATCTGGTAAAGATCGCGGGAAGCGGTTGGATGCGAGCATCTTAAAATCGGTCTCTGTGGAGAACCTTTGGGGAGGCCTAATTCCAGCAGTGGACGTTTCTCAGCTGACATGATGCTGATGACTTAATATGTATTTTAATTGCGAATGTGTGTTTGTTTATCCTTTTTTCACGCTGCAACCGAGCAATGTTATGATATTGTGTAAGTTATTTAGGCGGCTGGAGAGGGAAATAGGCTATTTCTTACCGCGATAAACGACTCCCAAACGAGCAGGCCGTGGACGAAGTCTAATTTCTTAAAACATTGCGCAATTTACTTCTGTGTACAATAGTTTCTTTCTTGTTTGATGCCACTTCATTTTTATTTTATTGCTTCGTGGTTATAATCGACAATTGTCGCCTCCTTAGGCTTATTAATGTCTTCCCCGGTCATTACGTGCAAATTCCACTTTTCCTATATAATGGCCTCTTAGCACAAAGCTTAAAAGATGCCGGACATCTCTGGACATTAGTGCTAATGTGTTTTATATGCTATTGTCGTAAGAATTCTACTAAACTAATGATTTATGGTAAGAGCTTAATGTTAGTGGCTGCTAGACGTTTATAGCAATAGGAATGTTCGGCTCTACGAAAACACAATATTTCAAAGATTATTGTAGATGAAGTTTAAGTTACTTAATGTGTTAAAATAATAAAGGACAACAGTGAGTATCATTTAGGACTATAGTATAAAATAGATGACTAGCTGTTCCCGCGGTTTCGTCCATCTTTCTTTGCGGCATGTCGATAACAGCACCATCTACCGGGTCAAACGTATAGTATATACTTGTGTACAGAGACTTACAAAGTCCTTTATCTTCCAGTTAGGTATATCATGATACGACAAACTATTTTTCTTTCCAATTATGATCAGAAGTTTAAAAGATATGCAGGCTCAGGGGAACATATTATTTACAAACAAGGATGAAGTCTCTCCGAAGTCGACGAGATAGTGACCCAGTTTTGGCTTTTGTAAACATAACCCAAAAATTAACGCGGAGAGCAACTCATTCGCTCTGAGGAAAGCGCTAAATAAGCGATCAAATAGGTTAAAAATAAGGAAATAACAAAGCGTCGTTTCATTTTATTTGTGATTAAACAAATTATGAGGGTAATGCTAATGCTGGTATGTTTCCTCCCGCGTCTCTTTTCTCTTGGGGCAGTTTTAAGAATACACTGTTACTTTAGTAGTAATCCAATTGCAAATGCCTTTACAATAAAATTATAAGTAGGTATATTTTTTATTCTAATAACAAAAATCCATCAATAATATTAGTATGCATCTAAGTGTCTAATCAGACTATGCCGAAGTTACACGACTGAAGTTCCTTGGGAAGTTACGTTCCGACTTATTCGACTGATATGACACACCATAAGTGCCGAAATAATGCTCGTGCTACAAACTGCGCTTGTGCTCTACTACTTGAAAAGTTGCCACTGAACTTAGTACGCCCGTCCGAAGTTACGCTGTACGCTATAACGCAACTTAATTTCGGTATAATGTGTCGTCAGCAATTTAAATGGCATTGCATCACTTAGACATCTGATCTATCTTAGTATTCCTTTTATTACAAAGTGCTCTAACCTGTGGTACAAAAAAATATACATTTCTATAAAACTGATTAAACAGTGTCAAAATCATAGCCATTTCCAATTTCGAATAACATCTAACTAATTGCGTGCGTGTGAAGACTTTAGTGATGTTTCTATTAATAGAAGCAATTTATTAGTAATGCGTCCGCTACTAGAGGGGGCTCGCCCTTTGCTGTCATTTAACGAATACGACCGTTTGCAATAAATTAATGACAATAAATGGCATGACGGTACTTCCATATTTATGACAGAAGGGACTTGCTTGTAATGTTATTGAATGATACAAGTTTATCAAACGAATTTTTATTACGCTTACCGTAGTAGATACTAAATTAGTATTTAAGGCAGCTGTGGATACCACAACTTTCTCCAAAGTTTCGATTGGCCTACATCGGTCGTGGTTAGGAATACTTACACTAGCCTGAGAACAGAGCCGTCTTTGTAAAGTGCGGCTTTCGGGCGCAAACCTAGTCCGACTGACTATTGACCCTTCCAACAGTATTAAATATGGGATGAGTGCTCGATACGAAGATACACAGTATTACGGGTTCTGTAAGGTGATCAATTAAACGCTCAAAAAGCTTCAAGAGAACACGTTTATTGCACTGGCCTGGACTCCAGGCTTTCAAGCTGCCCTCTCCGATAATATGCAGCGCAGGCTGCACGATGAATTGAAGGGCAGATCCTCTGGTCTTGCAGAAAGCGTGATAGGCTCGAAGCTCAACGAGTAGGCGCTGGCTGCGCGGTGTGCGGGACGAGCTAGAGTGGACACTTATTAGTAGCTCATAGTACGTCATGGATGCCAGGCAAAGCGAAGGAGAAGTGAAGAGAGATTGCGTAGAAGTAAACACAGTAGAATAAACAGCGTAGTTAGTGGTTTGCATTGGAGCATTGCCTTCGTGTGTTGGGTGGACCTGGAGCACAAAGAAATAGCCTAAGAACCCGTCAACTAATAGGGCCCAGGACAGGCTATGCCAGTCGATAGCAACCAGCAGGTAGAAAGATAGAACGGCAGCGCAGTAGATGTAGAAACTTACCCACGTAGGGAAGTTAGGTCCAATTTTGCCATGTTGTAAGTCGGTTAGCTAGAGGGACGGTAGAGGGTATGGGGCTGATGGCCTCTGAGGTCCTTACGTACTCTTCATTTGTGAGTTCGACGTTGACCCTACGTAGTCCACCGCGACAGCGCTCATGATGGCCTTCTGTGTTTGACCGTGCTAGGCGAACGATATTATATCGTATATTATTATATAGAAGGCTCTAGATGCCTATTTCGTGACAGTAGTACTTATCACGAAAGAAAATAAAAAGTACCCTGAATTCCATGCTCACTCGCGAATAAAATTTATTAGATATTATACAAAATACGAATATTCCCAAAAAAGAAAGCGTAGTAACAACACAGCCTTTAGCGGCAGCCATTTTCTTCAGTTTATCCGGCTAATATAATGTGAGCAACACACTGTTACAAATGACGCCCATTACTTACGTAGATAGCTGGTGTTAGGGCATATCAAGAATTTGACGTACAAATAACGCCATTTATTTTCTATGGTATTGTTTGAACTTTAGCCAGGTGTGAATTTTTATTGTTATTTTATTTTGTGATAGACTGATGCTGCCTTTTTCAATATTATGTACCTACCTACATATTACCTAGATTTCGATACATGGGTACGAAAAAGAAGGAATGACGACTGATGTAGTTCCTTAATATTTTTTTTTTGTTTATTGACTCACGCCTGTACCCCCGAAGGGGTAGGCAGAGTTCACCTTGTTTTTGTAATCATAATGTAATGTGTAACCTATTTTGTATATTTAGCATAGATGTAAGCGAATTGGTGTAATGCTGTAAGCTTATATATTTTTTATACATAAATGAATAAAATATGACACCCACATTTCGCCATGATTTTTTAGGTCCCACGTAAATAGGGGGCGAGCCTATTGCCGTACTGGGCACATTACCAGACTCCGTGCTGCTACTGAGAATTTCCTAACGGAAAACTCAATAACATTTTGCCCGACCCGGGAATCGAACCTCCGAATACCACGCGTACATTTATGCCACGAGACCAACGAGGCAGTTCCTTAATATGATGTTTTTAGGGTTCCATACCTCGAAATGAAAAAACGGAACCCTTATAGGATCACTTTGTTGTCCGTCCGTCTGTCAAGACCCTTTTTCTCAGAAACGCGTGAAGGTATGAAAATGAAATTTATATCAAATAGACAAATCTACTGTCCCATGAAGCTGTGAAAAATCAAACTGCTAAACCAACGCAATCAAAAGGTACAGCCGTTTATGCTGCAAATTACCGCAATTTTCGAAGCTCGCAAATGAATCAAAACCTACAGGGTACTTCCCGTGAACTCAGAATTTTGAAATATGGTACGAACCAATCAATGTCTTATAGCACAGATAGAGGAAAAATTGCAAAATCCGTTAATTTTTAGTTACATCATATCATAAAAATATTTTTAATAATTTTAAAGTTATTACCATTTTCTCATAAACGCGTACAGGTATTAAATTGAAATTCGTATCAAATACTCAAGTGTATAATACCTTTAAGCTGTAACAAAATCAAACTTGTATGTCAACGCAATAAAAAGAAACAGCAATTTAAGCCGCATATTCTCTCGCAACTACTCGCAAGGGAATCAAAACCTACAGGGTACTTTCCGTGTTTGGACGCGCATGTAGGCGTGTATAGGCGCGCCTTTTTGGCACACGTGCAACTCGTACGAGCGTTGATGCGCTTCTAAGCTCGTATAAGCTTGAGCCGTCGGAGTCCATGTTGACACTGACACGATGTCACTACCATTTCGAGCGAACATGCCGAAATATGCCCGTTTTCGCGAGTTCGATTTTTTGAAGCGTGTTATGTAGCGCGCGTATGCTGAAACGACCGTATACACGCAGAAAAATACGCTAATCTGAATTCACCCTTAGGTACCAGCCGACGTTCACGCTGTAAGTAGATACGGCTGGTGTAGGCACGATCCATTTCGCGCGCTATACATTGCGGCTTGTAAAATGTGCCTAATTTTTTAAGCATAAAAAAAGTTTCGTTTCCCAGGTATTATTTTCGCGCAGTATGAATTGGCATGATGTGCAGAACGAGTATACTTCGGCTTGGTGATGGGTCTCTTTTAAGTATACCTACAGGTTTGTACGGAACCCACGGTGCGCGAGATCGGCTCGCACTTGACCGGTTTATTTTAAAACATGTCAATGCAAACATGTTGATGGATACAAGGATAATTGACGAAGAAATACGCACAACGTCAATTCAATAGTTTACTTTATTTGTGTGATAATTATCATCATCGTCGTGGCGTTATTCTGGTTGTTTCTAGAAATTCACCTAGGAGTTCGGTATCGGCCTTATAGTTTAACTAAATATGGCTGAATGCGAGCCTTTTGACATAGCGACTTGCCTTTCTTCTGATCTCTTTAATCCAAACGAATAAACGAATGGCTAAGACCAGTGTCAGCACCTATTTTCAAAATTACAGTACTGACTCCATGTTATATCTGCTCTATGTTATATTTGACGACCGATTGGCGCAGCGGGAGTGTAAACGACTGCTAAGCCGAAGGTTGCGGGTTCGATTCCCGCTCAAGTCAAACATTTGTGTGCATGAACATGAATGTTTGTCTTGGTCTGGGTGTTTCAATGTATAATATGTATGTATTTACAAAAAAAGTATATAAGTATGTTTATCCATTACCTAATACCCATAGTACAAGCTCTGCTTAGTTTGGGATTAGATGGTGTTGTGTGAATGTGGTAATAAAAAAAAAAGTATTAGGGTCTTTATGACAGCTGGGACCGACGGCCTAATGTATTCATTAACGCGTAAGGAAAGCGATATTATCTAACAAAAATACGCGAATTTTTATCTCGTTTAAAGTCCTTGCCACATGACACAATTTTACCACTGATCAAATTTCAATCGAATTGGCTTTGCCCGTCTACACGACACAATCAAATCACTGATTTTCATTCCGTCCACCCGATTGGTTAAAATCTGGTTGTACCACCCACCGGATGAACTTGAGTTGGACGACTGGCGTCTACATGTCACGATTTCATCAAGTGATTTAGTCAAGTTGGAAGTAAAATTGTGCCGTGTGGCAAGGCCTTCAAATTCAGTTCCTCATGAAACCGGTTGTTCCTTCCTTCCATAAATCATACCAAACGATCCCATCGTGTATTGTAGCATATGAGGTTAAAGCAACACCATGCAACAAAAAATATTACCCATAATACAAGACTGTGTGGCGTTATCAGCTTTTGCGTATAAAAACCGCCTAACTGGCTAAGCGCCTGCATGCAGAATGAAGGCAATTTTTCACTCGATGTTATTGCGTTGTGCAAATTTCAGCTACAGCAGTTGCCTGGCTACTTTTATGGCTTTACGGGGTCATATGCATAAGACTCTTAATTTGGTAATACTAGCAGTTGCTCGTGGCTTCGGTCGCGTCGAAATATTCAGTTTCAAATTCACCCACTTAAGGGTTACATTTTTGAAACGCTGCTACACGTAGATGTAGGTTAAATTTGCATACCTCTTTCTTGGAAAGACGGTCTGCTATATAATCGTTTATACCCTGCTTCAACGAAAATTTGATATTTTCTGAAATATTTTAGAATACAAACTTTTATGGCAGTCGAAGGCACGCAGCCTTCAACTGCCATAAAAGCATAGTATAAAAAGAATAGTAGGATAGCTTCATACAAATCGGCCGCCGCCGGTTTGAATGTACGCGTGAGTCTCTGGCGCCGTGTACGCACGCACTTTTCACGCACACAATCTCACGAGCACGGCAAGCGCGCCGCGGCGTCATCAGTACGGAATGCGCCGCGCGTCTGATCGAGCGCATTTATGTATGTACTACTCTGCTCGCCCGCTCGAATTGTTTATGTACGTTCAGTTTTATAATAAACGTTATGAATATTATACAATGTGTTAAACCACAGTAAATTAAACTTGTTACATTTTTCTCGTCATAAAGGGCATTTAGATAGTTATATAACGCTAAGTTAGTCGTAGGTATTTGAAAAAAAAATATGCAAGCTTAAATTGTGAAGTATTCAGCGTGATCACTTAAAAAAGCGGCGAAAAAGCGTGCGCGCTGCCAAAGCCGGTGCCGCGCCGCGTTGTAAACAAGTGACAACCTGTGCGTCAACGCAAGAGTAGGCAATTAACTCATCGAGCGGCTTTAGCTAACCTTATATTCTTTTTTTACTATGATAAAAGTTTGTAGCCCCAGTGGTAGGTATAGGCTGTAAACGACCGAATCAATCGGTCAGAGCAAATCATTTAACAATATATACTTACATTATATGAACGCATAAATCCCAGCAGAAATTCATGCAACAATTAAAGATCAACTGTATTCGGAAGGTAAAAATAAATTGTTATAAAGTGGGAACCGTGTAGTGTGACACACGTCACACACTACATGCATTTACTAGTAGGTACATGAACATGTCTAAGCGTCCCTATATTCAACATGAACCACTGTGTTTAGTGTCACATATGAGCTTCTTGCCTTTAGCTCTATATAAATACCGCAAAGGATGTAGGTATATTATTATGTTGCTTCTTACAATAACGAAACCGAAATTTAGTTTAAGTCAATTTATTTTTTGCTTCCATTAAACGGACGATCGCTGCAAAATACCTATTTAAACTGGAAAGGAACAAGTGTAGTTCTTGAAAGTAAGTAGTCCAAGTTAATTTATAAAAGTTAGGCTTTTTTTGCCACAACTAAGTGAAATTCAGTAGAGAGTCGCCAAAGTTCACTATGCGATTTATACTTTAAAAGGTTTTTATTCCTTGAAACACTTGTAAAGGTCTTGCCCGAAATCATCACCAAATTAATATTGAACAATATTACCTCAGAACTCCTGTTTACCCGCGCGGTCCCTCTACATTAGAGGATTTTAATTAGATATTGATCATGTAACTAAGTCAACAAGGTAGTTAGTTCTTTAACAGGCCTTCTCTACGCAAAGTGTCCTGTGGTAGAATCTAGCGAAATGTTGATAATAATTTCAATATGCTCAGCAACTTGATTCTCTGTTTTAACTCACTGTTGATCTGTTAAATCTAAGCTGCAGGTCATGGGTTCGATTCCCACTCAAGACAAACATTTTAGGTGTTTCAAACGGCTGAACAAAATTTCATTTGATAGTCCTGCTTGACCATGTGGTATACCCGGTTCACGACGGTTGGAGTCGGCGAGAGATGTCGTGCGGTGTTCCACAGGGATCGGTTCTTGGTCCACTCCTGTGGAACATCGGCTACGACTATGTGCTGCGGGGTGCGCTCCGCCACGGCGTCGGCATAGTCTGTTATGCCGACGATACGTTGGTCACAGCCAAGGGTAAGACGCACCGGGCGGCGGCCATACTGGCGACAGCTGGGGTTGCACACGTAGTGAGTCGCATCCGGCAGTTGGGCATTGAGGTGGCCCTGTCGAAATCCGAGCCCATTTCGTTTCATGGGCCTCGGAACAGGCCACCTGTGGGGGCCAACATAATGGTAGGAGGGGTCCGCATCGTTTGGCACCTAGACTCCTGGGGGCGGCGGCCGCTTTGTCAAGGCTGCTGCCAAACCTAGGGGCGCCGAACGCCTCTTGCCGGAGGCTATATGAGGGAGTCGTGCGGTCGATGGCCCTATACGGGTGTCCCATCTGGGCCGAGAACCTGACGGCCCGTAACGTTCGGGCGCTTCGCGCACCGCAGCGCGCCATGACCGTCAGGATAATTTGTGGCTACCGCACGGTCTCCTTCGAAGCCACGACCCTCCTCGCCGGATGTCTGCCCTGGGACCTACAGGCTGGGCTGTTGGCGTCACTTTATAAGTGGCGCCGCGAAGCCCGGTCACTAGGCGGAGAACCCACGCCTTGCGAGATTGAGGCGCGGAAGGCGGAACTCCGACAGGTCCTAGTGGCGGAATGGCGACAGCGACTCACGCACCCCAGCGCGGGGCTTCGCTGCATCGAGGCAGTGAGGCCCGTACTCGACGAGTGGCAGGAGAGACGACATGGCGCCCTCACCTTCCGGTTGACACAGGTGATAACCGGCCATGGTTGTTTCGGCCGGTTCCTGCACCGCATTGGCCGGGAGGAGACGTCCGGATGTCACCACTGCGGAGATCGCCGTGACCCAGTAGAGGACACGGCGCTGCACACCTTGGCGGAATGCCCTGCTTGGGCATCGCAGCGCCGGGACCTAGTCACGGCGATAGGAGTGGTCGAACTCTCGCTTCGGACCTTGATTCGTTCCATGGTCCGGAGCGAGATGTGTTGGGACGCCGCCGCCTCCTTTAGTGAGACGGTGATGTCGATCAAGGAGGCGGCGGAGCGCTCCGAATTTTGATCTTTGACTGTACAGTAAGGCGGTCAGTACGATACTAAAACGAGCCACGCTGAGCCTCAGCGCTGACAAACTACGCGCTGAGCTATGAGCGCTGACGGTCAGCGTGAGACTAAAATCAGCCTCATATCGTACTGACCGCCTTACTGTACAGTCGACGATAAAAATGCGAAGTGTATTAATTATTGCTGCTTGGTACTATCTATCCCAAAAAATATAAATAGGCGACGATGAAGACTCCATGTTCACCCATTGATTGAGCAGAGAGCCGTTGTAGGAGAATTTGTCTTGTTATATGGCACTTTGGGATCTGACAAAAGTAAATTCTTTAATTACTTTCGGATGTCAAATAGAACTTTTGACGAATTACTGGCAAAGATACAGGATAAACTGATCCATTGCAGCCTACGCGTCGTGCCTATACCACCGATTGAACGACTCATCGATAACTCGACCTGTATCCACTTCGCGATTCGCCATGACTATACGCGCTGATGACATCAGCTCCGCTCGACACTAAAACGCTCACTGAAAGCAGAGGCGCTCGAGCGATCGTCAGCGCTGACAGCTACGCGGTGCCGACGCTCGACGCGTACGTCTGCGTAGCTATCAGCGCTGACCACCATGCGCGCTGATAGCTACGCGTCATTCAAAAACGCTTCCTAGAAGTTTATATGGCTGGTTTTAGTCTTACGCTGACGGCACGCACACCGTCAGCGATGAGTAAGCATTTTAGTGTCGAGCTGAGCGGATGTCATCAGCGCGTACAGTCATGGCGAATCGTGAAGTGGATATAGGTCAAGTTATCGATGAGTCGTTCAATCGGTGGTATAGGCACGATTGGTAAGCTGCAATGGACCAGTTGTATCTTTGCCAGTAATTCGTCAAAGTTCTAGTTGACATTCAAAAGTAATTAAAGAATTTACTTTCGTCTGCCCTCTAAGTGCCATATAACAAGACAAATTCTCCTGCAACGGCTCTCTGCTCAATCAATGGATCAACATAGAGTCTTCGTCGTCGCCGGTTTTTATTTTTCTGGGTTAGATAGTACAAAGCAGCAATAATTATTACACTCCACATTTTGGTCGTCGTCTGTACAGTAAGGCGGTCAGTACGATACTAAAACGAGCCACGCTGACAAACTACACGCTGAGCTATGAGCGCTGACGGTGAGCGTGAGACTAAAATCAGCCTAACACTGTGACATGATATTTCATTTTATGAATCTTGTATTTGCCCGTCAAACAACTGTCTAATAAATATAAAATTCATGTTTGAGTTCCACCCTAAGTCATAAGGGTTTATGACTTAGGGCTTTGAAAAATAGATTACGACTGATTCTCATCATCATGTGTCCGTGTGGTGACGGATTAAGAATACGGATTGTCATCACCCCATATCATCCCATGGGTGTCGTAAGAGCCGACAGAGGGAGCATATTATGCAGAAAACAGCACTGTAAGAGAAGGAAAACTTGATACAAACCCTATACCAACCCGTTTGGCCAGCGTGGTATAGTAGGCCAATTCCTCCTTTCAAAGGAGAGGCCTAGTCCAGCAGTGGACTGATAAAGGCTGATGATGATGATTCTCATGCCTTCCAAATCTTAATATATAAAATCCTTGCGTTACTGACTGACTGACAGACACGCTACAGCCGAAACTATTGAGCGCAGGAAGCTGAAATTTGGCATGTATGTTCCTTGGGGACCGCAGGGGTGCACTAAGAAGGGATTTCCCGAAATTCCCACGGGATCGGCCAAAACGGGTAAATTAAAAATAATGCAGGCGTAGCTGCTGGCGTCCTCTAGTATACATATAAAATTTCGTACAAATCGGTCCAGCCGTTTTAGTAGAGTCTTGTGACTAACACTGCTTGTTGTTTTTTTTACGACACCCGTATGCGCCGGGCATGGCTAACTGATCTAGTGATATTATTAGATTTCTAATACGGAGGTTGAAATTTTTTTGTATTGCCACATCATGAAAAATAAAAAGATTGAGAAATAAAATGTTTGGATAAGGTCACCCGTTTGATTAAGGCGCCTGAAAATAGTTCGACTGATTCTCAAGCCTACAGAATATGCATTTAAAATTCATACAATTCGGTCCAGCCGTTTCGGAGGAGTATTGTGACTAACACTGCTAAACGATTTTTGTGACACCACATAAAATTACTAATATGGCTATAAAAAATAGAAGTCAGTGATAAATGGGTGAAAATTAAGGGTTGTATGTATTTTATATTGCCACATCATAAAAAAATTAAAAAGAATGTTCAAGAAATAAAAAACAAATTTTTGGGTTGGCAACTCTTCCAAATTGGAAGTTCGAAAAATAGATTACGTCAGATTCTCATGTCTACCGAATATACATACAAAATTTCATACAAATCGGTTCAGGTTAGGCTTAAAAAAAATTACTACTTTTATTACCAGCAATGTATAGCGCGCACTTGCAGACATCGTACCTACGCCGGCCGTATCTACCTACACCGTGCGCCGCGGTGGCGGCAGTTTATGATCACGTGGTCGCGCGGCCGAGGCGAATGACCTCGCAGCTGATTGCTTGTACGCATACACTACACGTCGGGAACTTTAAAACCGTTTATTTTAGGGAAATATTGAAAATTTTGTTTATAATTATTCGGCAGAAAGTGTACGTTTATCATTCTAAACACGATTTTGGAATAATTCGAAAAAAAAATTCGTGACTTTGAGCCTCAATATCTCCTGAACCAGTAATTTCCCAGGTATGGTGCCGAAGTAAAAAATGATCGTAATAATTGGTACTATATGGGGTTTCAGTTTTCGTTAAGGGTCTTTTTACACCCTGTATATATATATATATATAGATTAGACTTTGTATCGATCGCAGCTCGTAATTTCGTGATGCTCTAAATACGGTTCACTCAATTTCGTCAAATTATGTTCCATATTTCAAGCTTAGTATTACAAATGAGAAAACAGTCCCGTTAATCTTCATTAAATAAAAAATATCCGTATCCAAACGGCTGCGACCAGCTGTGTACAAATTGTAATCTATTGCAAATGTATGGAGCTGATCAATTCGACCAGACATATGCTGGGCACGCGAATTTTCCTCTCAACACATGGCCGATAAAAGTTTTAAAAGCTTTTGTGATACATCACGTTCACACCTTCGCTCTTTGTGGCAATATATATCGAGTGAAAAGGGACGAAATGTGTCCTTCAATAGACGTATCGATTGGCACGCCACAATGCTTAATAACTTAGCCTTCTGTCGACCACTGGAACCATTTTGGGTCATAACATCTATTGTGTGGAATAATGAAATATGTTATGCTTACGATTTAAAGCGAGTAGTTTAGTGTGAAAGTATTTGTTTCGTTTTTAGATCTTTTGCCTAACAAAATCTGGTAATTGAAAATCCAAACAAAATAGCTCGGAGATCCGCGATTATTACTGTTAATTTGATTATGATGTTTGTGCTTTCTTTATATCACCATCACAGTTTTTGCACCAAAGGCGTCATAATATTTCACGTTCTTGTCGTATGATTTGACTACAAACAAAACAAGGCGATTACCGAGTACTTATCCTTATCGTGAGGAGCAAGTGAGTGCGCTCCCGGATGAAGTGGGGTTCACGTCAAAAGTACGCCTGTTCGCACTGAATGCGAAACCATCCACTCATTGGGGACGATGATCAATGTATAAATCAAATATGCTTATATTCACACTGGAGATGCCCGCAGCTACACCCGCCCATTTTAATTGAACGGTTTCTTGATGATCCTGTGGGAATTTCGGAAAATCCCATATTAATTAATGCATCCCTACGGTCTTCAAGGAACATACATGCCAAATTGGCCTCCTGCGCCCAATAGTTTTGGCTGTGCGTTGTCTAAGGGCGCCTTCAAATTTGCCGCTAAGAGCAGCGTGGCGGCAGCGCGTCTGCAGCGCTGCCGCCGCGCTGCTTTGTAAATGTATGTAAATAAAAAACGCGCGATTGCAGCGCTACACCAGCGCTGAGGCCACGCGTCACTTCATCGATCGACTAGTGACTGCACGCACCAATTTTTTTATACAAGTCTAAACATGAACGAAAATCACGTATTGTGTATATAGTATATACATATAATACGTGAAGCGAAATTTTGTGATCCTTTTTTACGAGAAATGCGCGAACGGAGTATTATGAAACTTGGCACACTTATTGCTTACATGTAGTAGGTGTGCAGAATGCAATTTTTTTTATAAAATATGCATTACAAATATATGATTTTAATGAAAAATAATATAATGAATATAATGAAATAAACGTTACCACTTCTACCATACATTTCGCACACACACATATGCATAACATCGTATAGCTACGTATACAATATTACTTTTTAATTTATGTTTATGGACCCACAGACGTTCAAACTGAAAAGAGGTTAATAATACATGTATATATACTTTTTGTTCAAGGTTTGTCCTATTCTGCCTAAGAGATTTTATATTTTTTTAAGTTATACTTCTTTAGGCGCGTCATGAAAAAATGATGAGAGTGAAATTTTACGATGCACGCAATGTGTGTCACAAAATTCTCACGGAAGAAGTTTCTACATTCACAAGATGGCGGACGGGACATTTTAATAAAAATAATATGGGTATTAATTTCGGGGTTTTCATGGATTCTGATCACGAAAATGACACCTATTTGGGAATCCAAGATGGCGGACGGGACATTCTTAATAAAATTAGTATGAGTATCATTTTCGGGGTTTTCATGCACTCTAATCGCGAAAATGACATCTATTTGGGAATCCAAGATGGCGGATGGGACGTTTTTAGTAAAATTATTATGGGTATAATTTTCGGGGCTTTCATATGGATACAATTTATAAAAATGACATGACATTTTGGAGTCCAAGATGGCGGACGGGACATTTTTAGTAAAATTAATATCTTTAACATCATAATATAATTGGTCCAATTATCATTTGGCATCGTTTTACTGTGTCAAATTTTTTGAATTTATTCTTCTTTAGGTGCGTTATGAAAAAGAGTCAAATATACATAGGTACCTACCGTATTATGAATAGTCCATTCATTTTTCCAGTCGGTGTTGTGTGAATGTGGTAGAATATTATTATTATTTTTTTTTTTAATTTAATTTATGTATAAAGACGTGAAATAAAAAAATATATCCTTTTTATTTTACCACAATAATATATAAACGGACCCATAGACTTTCAAACTGAAAATAGTTCAAATATAACATTATTTTATACATATACTTTTTAGGATAGCATTTTACAGTGTTAAATTAATTTTAGAATAAAACAATTAGGTATAAGTACGTAAAACTCCAATTAAATTAAAATAATAATAATATGCAGCTCAAATAAAAAACTATGAAATAAAAAAAGAAACAATCCTTTTTTAATTATCAATCTTTGTTTTATTCTGCCTAATAGATTTTGTTACAATATATTTATTTTGGCAAAGGACCATGGGCGGAATCGTCCCTACTCATCAACAGAAATGAAATGTAGCTCAATCGACACATCTTGGCAAGATGATATTTTTTTACCATGGGGACGTAACCTAAATGCATGGGGTTGCCACAGTAATTAACGTTTAAACAAATGTTTTGTTTACGCATTATTGACGATAAATTGTAAAATACCTACTCATTTATCTACTATAGGAAGTTATGGTACATTCTACCACATTCACACAACACCATCTAGTCCCAAACTTAGCAGAAGCATATAATATGGGTACGGGGCTCACTACACGACGCGACGGACCTGTTTTGCTTGGACTACCACCGCCTCCGAAAAAAATTTCGCGTGTCGCACTAAAATTATACTTCGACTAAACAGTTTTTATCCCGTAAGTATTTTTCGTGTATTTTTCATTATTTATGAATACTATACGATCTTGAGCTTTCCGTCTTTCACAACAGATACTATTTGCATCGTGTATTTTCCTTAGTCGCCTCTTACGATGACCACGGAATGAAAAGGGGTAGTGACACTTTGTATTCTTAATCCATCACTGAACGTATTTAAAAATACTTGCATAGAATAAAACTGATAATATAATAGCCTTTATCGCGGTAATTGCGTCAGAAACCCATGTAAAATACGAGCAAATATAAATTTTAATAAAATAGGAAGAGCTGTGAAATACTACTCAAATACATACATGAATATCGTTGTATCGAATTTCTTTCACACACAGACAGAAATGCAAAAAGTGTAACCATACTAAAAATATACTGATTTCATAACTTTGACTACAGCGGTGACGGATCAAGATTGTTTGCACCTGCTGTATTGTTCTATTACGCACACTAAGACAAGATTTTGAATTTTGAATACTCACACGCATATTTTTACCTAAACTGGAAGCGCAGCGAATTTGATAGGGACTCTTAATACAATTATTTTATATTTTCATTATTTGCCATGACAATTCTCCTTCTGGGCTAACGAAATAATCAGCTAATGTATCACGTACAGTCGTAGCACTTCTTTGTGAGTGATTATTGTGATTTTGTTGCATGTTTTGTAGATCGTATCTCATCGCTGTCGGTTTGGAGATGGATGACTTCGAATCTGTCTTCCTAAGTGAATTATGTAACACGCAACAAGCACGTACGATATCTTCAGCAAAGGATATTTGTACATTTATCGGACGATGCAATATTCTCCACTTATTCGCCATGATGCCAAACGAAAATACGTTTTTTCTCATTTAAATATTTTCCCGCGTAAGGTCGTTGAATAAAATTACTTATCCCGAATGCTTCGTCACCAATGAAAACAAAAGGCACTGGTGGTCCATTGCTTATAATTGGCAAGGGGTTGGGAATATTAAGTCTTTGCTCTTGTAGACTTCTGTAAAAGTTACTGTTTTTGAAAATTTGCGAATCAGAAGCCTTTCCATATGATCCCACATCTATGAATGTGAAACAATAGTTTGAGTCACATATCGCCAAAAGAACTATAGAAAAGTAATTTTTATAATTGTAATATAAAGAACCAGTGTGCTCTGGTTTGATTATTCTTATATGTTTCCCATCAATAGCACCCAAGCAATTAGGAAAATTGGCCTTGGTGTAAAATCCGTTCGCAATCACTAACCAATCTTCTTCTTGAAGCTCGGGTATATAAATAGTATGGAGGATTTCATAAATTGCTCGACAAACTTCTCTCACGATAGCACAAATCGTTGAAAGCCCACGATTATACGTATGATATAAATTTGTAAGACTGCAACCTTCTGCCAAGAACCTGTAAATTAAAATATTGATAAATTACTTTCAGCTATACTACTACAACGCAAATGGAAAAATCTGAGGGATACTTATAGTCGTGAACTTAATAAACAGAGAGCATCAAAGAGTGGGTCAGCTGCATCAGCACATCGAAAATATCAACATTTTGACCGACTTCAATTTTTGACATGTTTGTCGGAGTCCTGGACTCCGACAAACATGTCATATTGATATTTGTACCCAGCCCACGACATCAAAAAAGAGGAAAGTTTCGGAGCCGGAAGAAGATGACACTAATAAAATTTTGAAAGTTCTCTTGGAAAGAATGCAAAGAAAGGACGAATCTATTGAAAATGATAGTGATCGGTATTTTTTTATCACTCTTAAGTGATTTTAAGAAAATACCTGAACACCGCAAGACTGACGCAAAGTATGAAATGATCGGTTTGATACGACGATTTATCAATACACAAGTTAATTTCGATTATCCTTACCAACAACAACATGGTTCTTTTTCTTCCACAATTCAAGCAAGCCAAAGCCCAGCCTATTATTCATCAGCACAAGAATCACAATTGACTGATATGTCGTCTATTTATGAGAATTTGTTTTCGGAGAGTAATTAAAATTAAAAACAATCATTTATGAAAACTGTGTAATGTGATTTACGTCAAAAATAAAACTGTTATACCTATTATGAATTTGAAGGCAATTTTTACTTACCTAAGTTTCATAAATAGTCTCTCTTCAGCACAAATAGTATTTTTGAAGGTTGTACTTTGTTTTCCAATATAAGGTTCTAAACGGTGAAGTAATTCGTAGAATTGTTTTCTTGACAATCTTAAGTAATTCTGAAATTATTTGTCACTGTAGCCTTTTACTTTATAAAATTCGGTTTGTTGAGTTATCCAAATAACGGCAAGGTTTTATTAGGTTTCTTTTTTTGTTTTTTGGCCAAAATACTTTTTCGTTTTAATAGTAACACTAAGAAAAGTGTTTCTTCATCGGAGTCCATCGTGAAACTAAATGTACAACACTACGAATCTCAAACCTAGCGACAGCAGCGCGTCTGCAGCGCGGCCGCAGCGCTGCAGACGCGCTGCCGTCGCGCGTCACGTTGCGACAAATTTGAAGGCGCCCTAACAGTCAGTCAGTAACACAAGAATTTTATATATACAGATTCTATCGAAAACACGTTTAGACTATTAAGTGTTCGGTCATGTTTTGATTGTGTTTCAATTTCAATCAAAATATTCTACAATACGTGAAAGGCATACAACGTTATAAATAATAGAAAATGGTTTATTTAACGACACTCTGGTATTTAAAGTTACATGGGTGGACCTTAATTGCTTTCAGTCTAGTATTTAAAATCATAAAATAATTTCATTGTCTGTATTTTATGCCCACGGATCTGTATAACCTTTATGCCTATCTGATCTTAATGCGGTTTATTAAATACAGCGTGCTACATACAATATAAAAGCAGCAATGGCTCAGTAGATAGACTGACAGACTAATACGCAGAGGATCTCTGGTTCGAGTCCACGGCGCACACCAATGACTGCTCAAAGTAAGTTAAATATCGCTTGCTTAACGGTAAAGAGAAACAACGTGAGGAAACCTGCATGTCTGAGAGTTCTTCATAATGTTATCTAAAAACATGGGAAGTCCGCTTTACACTTCTCAAATTGAGAAAAGGCCCATGTCCGACAATAAGACGTCCAACAGTGAGTATGTAATGTATACACAGCTAATGACAACTTATTATAAACGCAAGAATAACGCTAGGGTCCCACGTAGGACTTTTACGATAAGGTTTGTATGTATTCACTGAAGAGCAAATAACACCTGTCATATAAAGTATCCAGTACATGTTTCCCTGCCGTTCAGAGACTTCAATTTAACTAAGCACAGGTAGTAGAGCCTTGCTGATTTCAGCGTGAATAGGCCGGCTCGATCGGGGAAGTACTACTCTCTTACAGAAAATCGACAGTAACAGTACCACGGGGCACGCACTTGCGACTCCTGTGGTGTTGCTTGTGTCCATGAGCTTAATTGCTTACCATCAGATCAGGCGATCCGTCTGCTCGTTTACCGCCTATTACTATAAAAAAAAACTTGTGAAGCTAACTAGAGCGCTACGTCTAAATTCGTGAAGTCATATGGGTCCATGAACAGACTAATTATATGAAGTTAATTGTTATAGTGAAGCCGTGTAGGTTTATATTTAATCTTATTTGTTAGTAGGTTTATATTAATTTATGTTTTATATTTAATAATGTACCCATGGCAATAGGCTCACCCCCTATTACAGTAGGTGTTAGTACACCTCTGCCTACCCCTTCGGGGATAAAAAGCGTTAAGTAATGTATGTATGTATATTAAAATTTAATCTTATGATTGACTGTGAATATGTGGGATATATAGTTAAATAAATATTGGGATGTCTCGCCGCTAAGCACTGCACCGAGTGGGTTCGATTTTCTCACAAAACAATATTTTATTTGATTTACCAATTGTTGTTTCGCTTATGAATTTTTTTCAGTTCGTTGATTTAATGTTTGTAAGTTCTCCGCGTCACTGGAAATATTGCAGGAACAGGCTTAAATAAGGAAAAGTGGTTAGTTATAGCAAATATTATGTTTAAATTTCGTAAAAGTATTGAGAGGAAAATGCTGATGATTGTCAGAACACCGGCGCGGCACCTAGATACCTAATACTTCGCCCGCCCTCATTAAGCCCATAATGAGGACGAGCGAAGTAATTACAATCGCGGGCTGGATTAGCATAGGTGCGAGGAAAACGGCAAAAGCAAAGAGAGGCCTATTTTCATTGTAGCTACTGCTGACACGACCGTTTTGTTTGCTATGCTACCATAAATAGGGCTTCCCTCACTTCCCTGTTCATTCCATTTCCATTGTATGCCGTACCATAAAATGTATGGTACTTAGTCATCTAATATTCGAATAAGTAGGTCGTAGTATTATTTTATTATCTGATACCAGGGATTTTTTTTCATTCGATTTCAAGGGGTTCGATTCCCGGGTCGGGCAAAAGTGTTACTGGGTTTTTCCGAATACTCAGTAGCAGCCCGGAGTCTGGTGATGTGCCCGGTAACGGCAATAGGCTCGTGCCCTATTACGTGGGCCCTAAAAATTCATGGCGAAATGTGGGTGTAATATTTACACCTCTGCCTACCCCTTCGGGAATACAGGCGTGAGACTATAAATAAAAAAATATAAAACCAGGGAATTAAATTAATAATTAAAAAACTATATAGCTATGTATTATAATAAATATATTGTATTTATTTTATAATTATAATCTATGGATTTTTTTTCACATGCTTCATGTAATGGCATCTAGCATTTAGCAGGATGATGATATCAAATAATTATGAAATAACTTACTATATATTATAATAAATATATTGAATTTATTTTATAATTATAATCTATGGATTTTTTTCACATTCTTCGTGTACTACCAGTACTAGCACTTAGCAGGATGATGATAACAAATAATTACGAAATAATTTAGCTGGATACACTATTTGTGTGCTTTGATTTACCACCCTGTGGGTGAATTGAAAGATTATTTCGTGTTACTTAAATATTGAGTACATTAGTCACGCTTTCGAAATCGCTTCTACTGCCGAAAAAATGTTCGAAAGATGCTTGGTGGGATGGGAGGTAAAATGCGCTGTCTAGAAAGCTTTAGCTATCCCGAAAAAAAGATGATGCAGATGTACGAAACGTGGCCGACCCCAAAAAAGGGAAAAGGCACGGCAGAAGAATAATATTTATTTGTAGCAATCAATATGACTTAGCTATAATAACAAGCTTCGTAAAGTATCATGGAGGGCTTTAAGTCTGTACATTTAGCTAATTGCGCAACTTATGTTGATCCCTGACGGAGTGAAATTTATGCGATCCACAGAGACATAGTTGTATCAAGTTCCGTTTGTTACTGTTCTTCCTAACTTAGGGAGGTATCTCTTGAAACATTGTTGTCATTATATATATGCTAACCTGAAAAACATGCGCGCCCATTACTTATCGCGGCTCTTCGATTTTAAACCTGTTTTTACGAGACACGAGAAAATATTGCTCTTAATCAGTCAAGTAATTTTTACGATAGATTAATAATAATATAATATTCTACCACATTCACACAACACCATACACACACACACACACACACACACACATACACACATATACACACACACACAACGTCACGCCTTTTATCCCCGAAGGGGTAGGCAGAGGTGTATTTCTACACCCACTTTTCGCCAGATATACTTTAGTCCCACGTAATAAGGGGCGAGCCTATTGCCGTACCGGGCACATTTCCAGACTCCGTGCGCTACTGGGAATTTCGTGACAGAAAAACCACACGGCAACACCATCTAGTCCCAAACTAAACAGAAGCTTGTACTATGGGTACTAGACAATGGATAGACATACATATGTACTTTTTTCTTGTAAATACATACATATCATACATAGAAACACCCAGACCAAGACAAACATTCATGTATATGCACACAAATGTTTGACTTGAGCGGGAATCGAACCCGTGACCTTCGGCGTAGCAGTCGCTTACACTCCCTCGGCGCCAACCGGTCGTCAAATGAACAGCAATAAGAAAATTCTGTTTAAGAATTTACTTAATTGGAGGAGTAATAGTGTCCGTTGTGCGCAAAAGACGAAATTGATCCTCAAATAGATGTTTTGATTCTGATTGTCTCGTGTGTGATTTCATTTAAGCAAAAAGAGGAATGTTATAAGTTTGACGTGTCTGCTGTGACATCGTAGCTCTTAAACAAATGATTATTGATGATTCTTACAACTTATAAAGATTAATGTCAGAGGTCACATGTTATCAGCTTATTGTTTCATATGCAATGCTTTCTGTGTGAAGCTTTCGAAATGTTTCCAGTGAAGGACAATAAAATTACTCCCGACAATATTATCGGAAAATACGTAAATCTGAAGAAATAAAGGCAAGATATACCTATCTTTACCGAGGTATTTTTTTTTTTATTCAACCCGTTTGGCCAGGTTGGTATAGTAGGCCAATTCCTCCTTTCAAAGGAGAGGCCTTGTCCAGCAGTGGACTGTTAAAGGCTGATGATGACCGAGGTATTGTGTTAATGTCACCAAAACGTCTTCATTTTAACCCGTTGAGTGACGCTGGGGTACAATGTACCCTATTGTTATTCAACGTTATGATAATGCCTTGTCTCATGGTTGCGTTAAGATTGGTTCACGGCGCCAGGCGCGTTGCTAAGTAAATAACAACATTTTGTGAGGAACATGGATTTTGTACTTCTTTATTTATGTATTTAAGGGATATCAACAGTTGTTATAGATTTATTTTAGATAGCACACAAGTGCTTGGGCCTTACAACTAACTACACAATCAATAATAGGTAAACACTACATGCAAAGGGTTGTTGCACAGATATAGATCTACATAGATAACGCAATTATCACGATTTGTATTGAAACCAAGCGTGCCGACTTTTTAATACCTACTGTGACGTTGCCTGTATCACGAAGTCGAAGCGATGCGCGACAGTATCGCTTGTGCGATATTCATAGTCTCCTAATACACAACGTCAGATCAAACGTCCGAAGCAAACGCGGCAACGTAATGTGAATAAAGTTTACTTAACGGTAAAACGGACGCGCGGGGACTGAAGTTAGTGGCGACCAAGCTCGACGCTTGGTCGGAGTTCAGACACGCGAAGTGCATGCATTTGCGTTATCTATGTAGATCTATGTCTGTGGGTTGTTGTATATTTTTTAAGTAGTGGTTTGCAAGAAATTACAAAAAAAATTATATGAACAATCTGTGGGTTTAGTACGAGTTCTTCTTCTGTAATTTAAGAGTAGTAGATCCTAAAGACGTCAGCGAAATCTAAAATTTCGGCAATAAAATATTGCATGATTGTTATTTGGACGTTTGACCTCTGCAACCCAAAGAAACAGAAAGAAGAAGTTATAAGGAAAGTTATGTGCTTCATTTTGCTCGCAAAAAATTATACCTTCCTAAGCTATAATTGACGGAACGAAATCCTTTGTCATTACTGATTACTAACAAACATTTTCATGACAGTCGGAGGCAATGGCTTAACCTGTCGATGTCGTAGGTACCTGAAAATAACGATCAATGTAACACAAATAAAAATCACTAAAATGCGCTTGGGTTCGAATCCTAGACTCTCTGCATGGCCGTCTATCGATATCTCTACAAAGCAACCACTATTCCTCCTCTTTATAATAATATACCAAACACTGATAACGAAATAGAGTATACTGGTATAAATAATCAAGAGTTCTAATGTTTATGTTAATTGCAACATAGTTGTAATTTAACTATGTTCAGTAAATAAAGTATTTTTTTTACTATTAGTAGCTAGAGAGCTAAGTAACAAATACGTAGTTCATTTACATGGACTTGCATAATTAATTATGTTCTCACTCAAAGGCATTGGTTTTAACACGCCACTGGTTAAGGCTGAATGCGCTTGTACTGAAATAGAAAGCTAATTATAAAATCAAAAACCTCTGAATGCAGGCTGCATATACGTGGGGGATTATCGTCGTGTATTAGACTTTATTACAAATAGTGTAGAATGCATTTTCGAAGTTCATTATGTATTCCATCGCGTGGGTCTGATGTATCTACTTGTTACTTGTCTTGTGATGTCATTGCGAACTAGCATTGTAGGTATATTAACGACGTTTGGCTATCAAAGACACACTGTGGACTGCATACAACTGTATCGATTTTCGGACGCAAATGAAAGTTACTTTCAGCATGTTTTTTTGGTTCTTCATATCGAAGGAAACGTTGTCTAATAAATAAGAATGTATCTAGAAACAGAGATTTTATTATTATAACTAATATTTTTATTATAGTGGTAGAGGCACGCTGGTCACAGGATGAATGAGTGGGTTCGACTGAGGTAGAACAATTTCTCTTGCAATATCCACATAAAGTAGCAATACTAGGAATATAGCTACTTTATGGTATCATTCGGTGAACGAAAGTGCTGGGTGATACATTTCTCTTCCCATTCTCTCTTCCTTATCTAAGGCGACGCGACGGGTAGAAAAGTTAGACGGGTAGGGTTGGGACAAGAGAGCTAGAATCCTTTCACCTTTACTTTTATCTAAGACACAGATAACAAAATCAGCCGTGCTTGTGCCAACCAATGTATCCGTAACCGCCTTACGCGCTAAGGACATTATTTGCCGCTTACCATAAAAAGCTTCAACACACTCTGAAGGTTCAAGAGGTTTATCAAGTCTGAACAACAACCACTCATTTGCGTCTGCTAAATAATCTCCATCTACTTATTAGTTATTATGGGTAAACAAATTCTAACTCTAAGAAATACCTCATATTTTAGAGCCTGAATCGTTACTTTTCCATTTTTCACAATATTTTACATAATATTTTTCATAACATAATGATTATATTGCACTCACAAGTTTATTGTATAAAAGACACATTTTTATTTTCAAACAGTTCCGAGAAGGTATCAAATTAAAAAGGAAGAAGATGCCGGTCTGATTTTTCTTCTGATAAACAGCGTTTTATTTCTCTTCAATGTTTCATTGAAGTGCCAGTGTTGGATATTCCAAGAAAACTATACGGTACCTATGAAGAACAGGGTCACATTGGTTATATAGCATTTACATCTGTCTTTACTTTAACAGCTCTACCCTTTTAAATGCACTTTGTTTTGCGAAGGTACGTGCGACCCCTGAAACTTTATAATTTATGACAACTATAAATGTTCAGGTGTCTGTTTTACCCAGTTGGTGACATAAAATGTGTGACAAAATATTTATTTATGTTATTTTCATACCAAGGAATGAAGGAAATTTTAAAGAAAAAATGTTGTAAAAATTATTCGTGTTTTTAGGGTTCCGTACCTCACAAGGTAAAAAAAGGAACCCTTATAAGATCACTTTCTTGTCCGTCTGTCTGTCTGTCTGTCCGTGTGTCACCACAAATTTTCTCAGGAACGGGTGGACCTAGCAAATTGAAATTTATACTAGATACTGAGGTCTATAGTTCCTATGAGGTGTATTAAAATCAGGGTCCTGGGTCAACCCGATAAAAAGATATGGTCAAAATTAGATTTTTGCGAAAACTTGTAAGTACCAAAATTAACCTTAATTTTCAATTTTTTTAATTTTCGGAATTTTTTCTTTACTTGTGCTATAAGAACTTGGTTTTAACCAAAATTGATAATTCTAGGTCAACCCTAAGTACCCTATAGGTTTTGGGTCGAAAATCTACATGGTAGTTCCCGTTGAACTAGAATCACGAAATTTGGCCAAAAGCAGGGTCTTATAGCACAAGTAAAGGAAAAATTACAAAAAATAAAAAAGTGGAAAATTTAAGGGTGTCCCTATACATACATAGTAGACTCCATTTAAGATAATCCTCTAAGTTGTATGGGCGCTCATACAGATTTAGAGGACTAGCGTAATTAGCACCAAGCTCAAATAAGGTAAAATGCGTACGGAACCCTCGGTGCGCGGGTCAGACTCGCACTTGCCCGAATTTTTTAAATAAAAAGCGATCAATGTGGTCGCAAAAAATGGTTTGGCCAACTAATATTTTGTTGTTGCGCGTTGCATAAGTTAGACCAAAATCAGGAATTATACTTTATAAAACAGCATAAAATAATACGATGATGTTTTACTCAGACTACGTTTCTTTATTATTATGCGATTGAGCATTTAGCTTGTTCTTTATACATACATACATACATAGACTCACGCCTGTTTCCCCGAAGGGGTAGGCAAAGACATATTAAACGCCCACTTTTCGCCAGTGTTTTGATCCCACGTAATAGGTGGCGAGCCTATTGCCGCTTATCGGGATATTTTTCTAATAAAGTTATTATAACTAAATTGAAGCTAATATCATAATAATAATATGTAATGTTTGGATATCTATCACTTCTGATGATTTTTTGTGTGTATTTGAATAGACTGACTACTTAGGTTGCAAATTAAACTCTAGCCACAGGGTTGAAGACAAAATATACGCAAATGACAGTGAGCAACTACACCTAACAGCAAGCTTAACACAAAACCCTTATATTACACAGATTGATAGTAATTCTCCAAAGTAACCGGGCACTGTATGTCATGGGGTGTTTTCGACCCCTATAAATAATAAGTACCCTCATTCATAATCCGAGTGTAGTAGTAGTAACGCAACACTTAGTGGCGGTCGCTGCGACACTTAAGACTGATGGTGTTTTTATATTACCTTATCACTTGTACTTTTATTTATATCGTCGTAATATTCATACGTGGTGGTTTTGAGAGGTAATTTAGAGGATTGATTTTTGATGGAATTGACTTTGTTTCTGTTTTACAGTAACTAGAGAATATTCGCAGCTATGACCGCGCAAAATTTATATTTAAATTGGGAATGTTGGGAAATCCTTTCTTAGTTGACTCGTATGCTCTGAAGAATAAAGGTACATGCAAATTCCAGCTTCTTGCGCCCTGTAGTTTTGACTGAAGCTTGTCTGTAAGTCAGTCAGTAACGCAAGAATTTTATATTTTTTTAAATGTCTAATAGATTGTCACCTAGAGAGATTTCAATTCAAAGCCGTGGGCGGTAGGTATTACTGGTTTTTTGAAGTTATGTAGATATCTAACTGTCGCATGCCTTGGCAACGTTAGGCCTCTTATATCTGGCTCTTGTGTATATAAATTTACTAAACCTAATAATGTACCACGCAATACCTATAATTTACGAGAGTTAGTACCTACCTTTACTTACCAAGTATCTGCCAGGACCAGTTCCCTACTCCCTTGTTGCATAATTGGCAACGCACAAGATACCGCGGGCATGTAAAACCGCGGCAACCTCTTTGATAAAGCAGCCATGTGTTTACCCCTGAGGGGGAAAATAAACAGCAAAAACTCAGCCACAAAGGGGTAAGTTTAGAGGTTTAATAGCTCGTATCAACGGAAAGAAACAGGCCTATACAGTAACATTCCACGTCTTTTCTGTTTTATTACATTTATCTCCATAGACAAGGGACTGGCGGAACTAATTTATTTTTCACTCGCCTTAAGATAAAGTCACAAAGGAGATACTTCTAGACAGAATGATCTCGAACTATTTATAATCGTGGAATGAAATAGAATATGTTAAATGCATTCGCGGATTGTTTGTTCAGTGGGTTTGATTTCTAACCAAGACAAAATGTTGAGTCATGAGCACGATCGTTTGTTCTGAGTGTGGGTGTAATATGTCTATATTATGTACCTATATCTATTATTTGCGTTATTCCGCATCCAAGTCTCACGCTTTGAAGCCCGGGTCCGCTTATTAGACTTAACAGAAAATAACAGAATCTCATACGGATGTGTACCTATGTACTGTATGTATTTATGTATGTGTATGATTGTAGTCTGTTAAGTAGTTTTTTGATTGCTATAGCAATAAAAAACTACGAACTTTTGGTCAGCATGGAATCAGATTCACATGTATTAATGACGTTGAATATTCATGAATGTAATTAAATTAAAAAGAATTATTAAATAAAGTTCCTGGTAACTAAAACTGTACTGAATATATGGATGAACAATAAAAATTAATGCCGTATTTTTAATATATAATTTAATAATTATGGTGTAAAACCAAATGACTCAATAAGAATTTATTGACCACAGTATTTAACCTAGTTACACATTTATAATGAAGCCCGTTGTGAGAATTATTTAATTTCGTCCGTGAGTCCATTCGAATAAGGTAATTCGATTGTGCCTGCGCTGCGTGTCAACGCTCAACATGCAGTTTGATTGATGCATTGTCCGTAAAACCCGTGTCAACGTGGCGTTGTACGAGTAGATATGTTAATTTAGGAGGTTAAGCGCGTTGGGTACTGTCAGGTTTCTGGATGGGTGACCGGTCACAAAGAGAATCACTAATCCCTGCCACGGTGATCACGGAGAACCGTCTGTCCTATAAAGACACAGACAAAGTTGCGCTATTAGTTACAGCGAGTCAGTACCTTAATATATCCCGACTTTGACCTATTTCACAGTGTAAGACTATACCGGTTAGGTAGCGCAGGTAAGTCTACCGTCACTCTTTAGAAAAGCTACATTACTTTAAAATTCAGCTAGGGTATCGAACGAACGTCGGACTTTTAAGTGACGATTTGATGCAGATTGGCAATATACGGATTTTCGATCATTCATTATTTTCCAACCCCTCCAATAGACTTCTTTGCGGGTTCCTAAACAGTTTGACTTTCTCCTTGACTTCACGAGTGTCAAAACTCGTTGTCATCAATGATCACTGCTGCAAAGCCTGAGTACACAGGTGACACAGTAGTGGCAATGCGGGTGGGACTCGGCCGAATAAACAAAAACACTGTCGATCATGATCTGACCAGAGAATGATCTCTGACCGAATCTCTTGTTTTAACGGGAACCGTGTTAAAATAATTCTATTTCTAATTATCTGAATTCCGTTCGGTGAATGATAAGGTCCTATGTAGAGATTTGGTATTCTATTTTTCCCATTGATCCTCTTTGTCGAAGTGACATAGATAGGTTTCTTTACCGCTTCTATAATTCCACTAAATCCTAGTCATAGTTAAGATTATTATTTACCATCAAACATACTTACTTATTAGCTATGTGTGTGGGTAGCGATAGCCTAGTGGAGATACCAACAGACTGCCATGCAGAGGGTATCGGGTTCGAATCCTATGACTGACCTAATGACTTTTCGGAATTATCGGCGTATTGAATGATTAATTATCGCTTGTCCCGTGCCTCGGAGAGCACAATAAGCCGTCGGTCCCGGTAGTCATGAAGATCTTTGACAGTCGTTACAGGGCGCCAGTACCTTCTAAATAAACTGACACTAGTCTAAACCATTGAGTATCGCTATCCCTTCGGGTTGCGGAGGTCAGACAGGCAGTCGCTCTGTGGAAAAGCTAATACTCAGCCAAATCCGGTTAGACTAGTAAGCGGACCCCAGATTGAAAACTGGGATAACGCTAAGAGAACGATGATCATACTTACTTATTAGCTATATGCAAAAGAAATAAGACCATCTTAAAATTATTGTTATACGAAACAGAACTTCTGGCAGTATATGCCTGTCTTGTTGATGTTTTGATCCCTACTCATTTAACTTCCAAGAAACAAAGCTTTGCTACCTTTGTAAGGAATACCTACCGACATAATATTAAAAGTCTCGACTACCTTGCTATCAAAACTTCTAAAAGGCTGCCTCATATTTTATGTTTGATGTCGGAATTACACCTTTGGAAACATGACATATAATGTATACCTGTGAAAATAAATCTTCCGTCAAACCCACCCATCCATCACAAGCTTTTGTACTTTAAGCGATCAATACCTAGGCCCAAATCGGGGTGCTCGCATAACTTGGGCTTATAACCAATCGAACCAGCTTGATATTGAAGCGGTAAAGAAACCTATCTATGTCACTTCGACAAAGAAGATCAACGGGAAAAATAGAATATCAACTCTCTACATAGGACCTAACGGAATTCAGCTAATTAGAAATAGAACTATTTTAACACGGTTCACGTTAAAACAAGAGATTCGGTCAGAGATCATTCTCTGGTCAGATCATGATCGACAGTGTTTTTGTTTATTCGGCCGAGTCCCGCCCGCATTCCCACTACTGTGTCACCTGTGTACTCAGGCTTTGCAGCAGTGATCATTGATGACAACGAGTTTTGACACTTGTGAAGTCAAGGAGAACGTCAAACTATTTAGGAACCCGCAAAGAAGTTTATTGGAGGGGTTGGAAAATAAATCGAAAATCTGTATATTGCCAAATTGCATCGAATCGTCACTTAAAAGTCCGACGTTCGTTTGATACCCTAGCTGAATTTGTTGGTATAGTAGCTTTTCTACAGAGTGACGATCGTTTTACCTGCGCTACCTAACCGGTATAGCCTTGCACTGTGAAATAGGTCAATGTCGGGATATATTAAGTTACGTACTGACACGCTGTAACTAATAGCGCAACTTTGTCTGTGTCTTTATAGGACAGGCGGTTCTCCATGATCACCGTGGCAGGGATGAGTGATACTCTTTGTGACCGGTCACCCATCCAGAAACCTGACAGTACCCAACGCGCTTAACCTCCTAAATTAACATACTCGTACAACGCCACGTTGACACGGATTTTACGGAGAATGCGTCAATCAAACTGCATGTTGAGCGTTGACACGCAGCGGCACAATCGAATTACCTTATCATTCGAATAGACTCACGGACCAAAATGAAATAATTCTCACAATGGGCTTCATTATAAATGTGTAACTAGGTAAAAATACTGTGGTCAATAAATTCATATTAATGATTAGAAATTAGTCTGTATGTCTGTAACGGTATCATAACTGAATTACTGAACCGAAAATGATGAAGTAAGTCATTTGGTTTTCCACCATATTATTTTAGAGCCATTTAAAAATACGGCATTATTGATATAGATGTATGTAGGTACACCGATATGGGTTAGGTTACTGAACCGATTTACGCGATTCTAGATGCAGGATTCAATCACGGCATATCCGAAGAAAGGAGTATCACACCTATGTCCTTTATAATAGACGAAATGAAGAAAGGGATGCCGTGGTTGAATACTGTTGTTTTTGTATACATGGGCGCAGGACATTGGGGGTATGCGTCCATGTTATGAGTGTAATATTTTATTTGGGCTGGATGCGGAACCATGCCGAAGAAATAAACCACCCGGCAGGTTTGTTGGACCATGTTTTAAGGGATTTAGAAAATGAATACATGAATGTTGAGAAAATGACGTGACGAACTGTGAGTTAGAGCTAGCGCGCACTGGTGACTTTTGTCACGAAGACAAAAAAGTTTTTGTCACCGTCACGTCACGTCACCCAAGTCAGAGCCCAAGTGAGGTGCGCTCACGAAAGATGACAGTGACAAAACTTTTTTTTAAATCCTAGCGTCATTTGCCGATATGGATTTCGAAGAGACGGTCGTTCTCTGTGAACTCATGAGACTCCGAAGAAAAAGAAAGCGCAGAGAATACTGCGTACACCCCCTTTGGAGTTACAAGCTACTACATGGAAAGTTCTAGATTATGTAACTTCGAGAACATCAAAATATTTTTTTAGTTATTTCCGAATGAATGTTACAAGCCGTGTTAGCCGTGTGGTTCACGGCATAGAAAACAATTGTCACCACCCCCTATCTTCCCGTGGGTGTCGTAAGAGGCGACTAAGGGATAACACGATGCAAATACCATCTTTGCGTAGAGACGGAAAACTCGACATCAAACCCTATACGACTGCCTCGTTGGTCTCGCGGCATTAATGTTCGCGTGGGATCGGGAGGTCCTGGGTTCAATTCCTGGGTCGGGCAGTGTTATTGGGTTTTTCTGTCACGAAATTCTCAGTAGCAGCACGGAGTCTGGAAATGTGCCCGGTACGGCAATAGGCTCGCCCCTTATTACGTGGGACTAAAGTATATGTGGCGAAAAGTGGGTGTAGAAATACACCTCTGCCTACCCCTTCGGGGATAAAAGGCGTGACGATATGTATGTATGTATGAATGTTACAAGCTTTGATGAATTACTTCGCACTTTAGGACCTGCATTAATATAAATAATGTTAATATAAATAATGGCAGAAATGCTATAAAAACCTAACGGCGCGGTGACAGTTTCGTCACGGGCTTGTTCGCCGGTCGCCGTACACAAATGTCACCCAGTTGTCACGTCGTAACATGCGCGCATCTCCATACATATCCATGGACTTGATAAGAGTGACAAAACAGTCACGCTGACAAAAGTCACCAGTGCGCGCTAGGTCTTATGCTCGCCATTTATTGCGCATGTCCTGTCCGAATTCGTTGCAACGTGTGTATAATAGATAATAAACAATAGCAAAATGTTATTTTTTTGTATCCTTAAATTCCCAGTCCACTCATTTTTTAAACTAAATCACTAAAAGCGCCTTTTTTAATTACACATAAAGAAACAATTTCAGGATTATTATATAGTATTCAAAGTAATATTTGAATTCGGTGCAATAATAAAGTATGGTATTCAAACATTCAAGCTCAAGGTTTTATTCTCTATCTATCTATCCCCGAAGGTGTAGGCAGAGGTGTAATATTACACCCACATTTCGCCATGATTTTTTAGGTCCCACGTAATAGGGGGTGAGCCTATTTATTCTCATGTTTTCATAAGCAGATAAATAAGGAGATAATCCTCAGTTGATCGTTTATTGAACAAAATAAATGTAATATATTAAAAACTCCCTTAATAGCAAAAAGAGCTTATTTTTTTAGATTTTACTTTCATTCATTTCTCCAGGATCCTGGAGACTGGAGACCTGACTTTATGCCAGTGGGACTATCTTGGGGTTACCCTGTCAAAAAAAAAAAAATTAAAATCGGTCCATAAATACTCATACGAACGAATTTTTCATAACAGCGCCTGAACTATTTTCATAGCATTTTTTTCATATGAAGGTGTAAAAAAATGAACTTGGGAAGTATGCCATATTTTTTTATACATTTTTATCTTATTTTTGAGATATGTCACTTTGTTATAGGACGTGGGGCAATTTTGGGACATCTCCTTTGCTCTCGTCAGTCTCGTCTAGTCGACGTGTATTTTTGTGACTCTGTGTAATTCCCCTAATAGAGTTTTTACTATTTCTGTCGGTGACAGTGGCATTGTGGCCATTACCTGCTGATACAAGCGTATGTCACGTCTAGTAATCTGCTGTTATATGTAAAATCTTAACAACAGTACTTTTCAATTTTTTGTTTGATGCGAGATAGTTTCGAATTAGTTTCAAAAATTTTTGATTCAGGTAGGCCCATTAGTTTTTATTTTATTAGCATTTTTTTTATTTACCTTCACCGATCCCGATATCTGAAATAATATCTCGCAAGTACATTTGATCCACTTCCTGGATACCGATTGAGCTGAAATTCGGTATATGTATAAAAAATGAACGACAATGAAAAATGATTATGAAAAAGAGCTGATCTGATGATGGAATCGAAAGGTGGCCATAGGAACTCAGTAAATAAATGACAAAACTCTATCGAGTTTGGGCTCGTTACATGCGTCTTAACGAGCACTTTGGTGCGGATGGTAACTAGGCTCCTCTAGGGTCCGATGAAGCAGCCAGAAGGTGGCCATACGAACTCAGTAATTACAAAAATCTATTTGGCATGTGCAATAATGATAATGGTGACTTCAAAGACGTAAATCATTCGGTTAGGCCGTTTCTTGAGATCTATATTTTTAAGGGGCGCAACACCTTTTGTAGGTCTACCCATAACTAGTTAACAATACAACAACACACTAAAAAGTATTAAATAAAACTACGTTAAAAAAACCGACATCAAAAACTAAAAAGTAAAAATAATAAAGTTTTAATATTCATTAAATACTACCTACGTATTATTTATACATACATACATATCGTCACGCCTTTTATCCCCGAAGGGGTAGACAGAGGTGTATTTCTACACCCACTTTTCGCCAGATATACTTTAGTCCCACGTAATAAGGGGCGAGCCTATTGCCGTACCGGGCACATTTCCAGACTCCGTGCTGCTACTGAGAATTTCGTGACAGAAAAACCCAATAACACTGCCCGACCCAGGAATCAAACCCGGGACCTCCCGATCCCACGCGCACATTTATGCCGCGAGACCAACGAGGCAGTCGTATAGGGTTTGATGTCGAGTTTTCCGTCTCTACGCAAAGATGGTATTTGCATCGTGTCATCCCTTAGTCGCCTCTTACGACACCCACGGGAAGATAGGGGGTGGTGACACTTGTATTCTATGCCGTCAACCACACGGCATTATTTATATGTATTATTTATATGTGCTATTTAATTAAATTAAATTCATAACTATTCAACGTTATTAACACATGTGAATCTGATTCCATGCTGAGCAAGAGTCCGTATTATAGCAATCAAAAAACTACTTAACAGACTACATACTAATACATAAATACATACAGGACATAGGTACACATCCTAATGAGATTCTGTTATTATTTGTGCTCATGACTCAACATTTTGTCTTGGTTAGAAATCAAACCCACTAAACAAACAATCCGAGAATGCATTTTTCATATGCTATTTCTTTCCACGTTTGTAAATAGTTCGAGATCATTCTGTCTAGATGTATCTCCGTTGTGACAGTGCATCTTAAGGGGAGTGAAAAATAAATTACTTCCGCCAGTCCCTTGTCTATGGAGATAAATGTAATAAAACAGAAAAGACGTGGAATGTTAATGTTAGGCCTGTTTCTTTCCAAACATACGAGTTATTTATTATTAAACTTACCCCTTTGTGGCTGAGTTTTTGTTGCTTATTTTGCCCCTCGGGGGTAAACATATGGTTGCGTTATCTAAGAGGTTGCCGCGTCTTTACATGCCCGCAGTATTTTAATGCCAATTATGCAACAAGGCATTAAGGAACTGATCCTGGCAGATACTTGGTATGTAAAGGTACTCACTCTCGTAAAATATAGGTATTGCGTGGTACATTATTGGGTTTAGTATACTTATATACACAAGAGCCAGATATAAGAGGCCTAACATTGCCAAGCATGCGACAGTTAGATATCCACATAACTTCAAAAAGCCAGTAATACGGCCAACGGCTTCGAATTCAAATCTCTCTAGGTGACAATCTATTAGACATTTAAAAATATATAAAACTAGCTGACCCAGCGAACTCCGTATCGCCTTTTGAAATTTTTATTTAATTCCCTTTTTTCCAAGCCCCTTTTCCAAAGTTACCATTGACTTAGCGCTTAATCTCTTATAATTTCAGAGTCTATAAATGATGAACAAACAAACTTAGATTTTTATATAAAATTGAATTCCCCATTCCTTAAACTATCGCAGACGATACCCATATCGACTTTAAAAAACAATCCGTCCGCCATATTTGATTTCCTATCCGCCATCTTTGATCACGAAATAGATGTTGTATTTTGATTCACCATCCCTTAAATCATTAGAGACGATACCCATATTGATTTTTAAATTTTTTCCCATCCGCCATCTTTGATTTCCCATCCGCCATCTTGAATCACGAAATAGATGTTGTATTTGGATTCTCCATCCCTTAAATCATCAGAGACGATAGCCATATTGACTTTTTTAAATTTTCCCATCTGCCATCTTTGTTTTCCCATCCACCATCTTGAATCACGAAACAGATGTTGTATTTGGATTCCCCATCCCTTTTAACATCGCGACGATACCGATATTAACTTTTTTAAATTTTCCCATCCGCCATCTTTGATTTCCCATCCGCCATCTTTGATCACGAAATAGATGTTTTATTTCGATTCCCCACCCCTTAAAATATCGAAGGCGAGCCCATATTGATTTTTTAAATTTTCTCATCCACCATCTTTGATTTCCCGTCCGCCATCTTGGATCACTAAAAATTTGCATATTATTAATCAGCGTCCCGAAAATCTCGAAAACAATACCCATATAGATTGTATCCTATTCGTTTAGCCTTTTTTTGCCTTTGACCCAACCCTCCCCCTTCTCGTTTGACCATTTTATTATTTTTGCCTGGCCCCTAAAAGTTGTGGCGTAATTATATATGGCCTATAGCCTTTCGGAATAATTGGGCTATCATAGGCAATAACAACTTTTAAAATCCGACCGCTAGTTCCTGAGATTAGCCGACATTATCTATTAGCCTTTTTAGCCTTTTGCCCGGCCCAAAAGAGTCGAAGCGTTATGTTATATATAGCCTATAGCCTGCCGGAATAACTGGGCTATCATATACAAAAAGAATTTTTCAGATCCGACCGGTCGTTCCTTAGATTAGCGCGTTCAAACAAACAAATAAACAAACTCTTCCGCTTTATTATATTAGTATTGATTCTTGCGTTACTGACTGACTTACAGACAAGCTACAGGCAAAACTTTTGGGCACAAGAAGCTGGAATTTGCATGTACCTTTATTCTTCTGAGAGTATACGAGTCAACTAAGAAAGGATTTCCTGACATTCCCATGAGGACAGGCAGAGACGTTCGAATTTAAATATATATTTTGCGCGGTCTCAGCTGCGAATATCCTCTAGTTACTGTAAAACAGAAACACAGTCAATTCCATCAAAAAACAATCCTCTAAATTACCTCTCAAAACCACCACGTATGAATATTACGACGATATAAATAAAAATAAAAATACAAGTGACAAGGTAATATAAAAACACCATCAGTCTTGAGTGTCGCTACGACCGCGCCACTAAGTGTTGCGTTACTACTACTACACCCGGATTATGAATGAGGGTAGGTACTTATTATTTATAGCGGTCGAAAATACCCCGTGACATACAGTGCCCGGTTACTTTGAGGAGTTACTATCAATCTGTGTAATATAAGGGTTTTGTGTTAAGCTTGCTGTTTGGTGTGGTTTCTCACTCTCTCGGTTTTAATGTCAAATAGAGTGCCACATATCGAGTTCAGTTTGGAATCAATTCGTCTAAAAGTCTATTCAAAAAAACACACAAACGAGTCATCAGGTGTTCAGTAAGATGCAAACATTACACATGCACAGAAAAATTATACGGAAGAATGAAGCATCGATTGATGAATTAAGTATGTAGTTATTATAACTTTATGAGGAACTAGAAGTTGCTCCTGTAAAAACTTTCAACTCCTAGTCCATGTCTCCTAGTATATGTCTATTCTAAACAGAAAACGGTAAATGTATTATTTCTAAAACACAGAAGTATGTAAACATTAATTTTTTACTTTAAACATACCTACTACGGACCTATGAAATTTAACGCTACTTTGACTGACGAGCTCCCCCGTTGGTATCCCTTATTTTAACTCTGCATCATTGAAGAAATATCCAAAAATCCTTTATAGTAGCTGTTTACAACACAAAATGCATCAACTGCCAAAATGCTAAGCTGATCAAACGCTTAGAATCTGCGTTAGTAAATCAGTCAGTCAAAAGTAGGTGATGGAGCTTTGGGAAATATTTTATTTCGTTCATCTTATTTAAGTAATAATGGCTTATCTCTTTATCTTCACTGTGTGTATGCTGCTTAATGCTTAAATCTTAAAAAGTACGCAACGGATTTTAATGCGGTTTTTTTAATAGATAGAATGATTCAAGAGGAAGGTTTATTTGTATAATTGACGCGGGCGAAGCCGCTGGCGAAGTCTAGTTACATTATAAAACGAAGTCCCTCCGCCCGTCCTCTCTGTAAGATCGCGATAAACTCAAAATCTTCTGAATGGATTTTGTGTGGCTTTAGGCGGTTAATTCACGCGGACGGAGCCGCGTGAATGTCGAAGTCTAGTTGATAATATCTACAGGTATAGTTTCTTCATATTCTGTGTATCATCATTCTGTAATATCAGTAATGCAAATCTCTTACGAGGTGTTTGCAATAGTATAAAAAGGTGGTTCATAATAAAGGGTTATTTTTTCAGCCTCGCGCCCTTGCCCCAATGTTTTTTTATGGTAATAGGCGGCAAACGAGCAGACGGATCGCCTGATGGTAAGCAATTACCACCGCCGACACAAGCAACACCAAAGGAGTCACAAGTGCGTTGCCGCCCCTTGGGGTTGGAAAAAGGGAGAGGATGAGGAGTGGGATGAGGGAAAAGGAATAGAGGATAGGGCCTCCGGCACTCTCACTCGCCGAACGAAACGCAAGAGTTTAAGTACTGTTACTTTACGTCGATTTTCTGTGAGAGGGTAGTACTTCCCCGGTCGAGCCGGCCCATTCATGCTGAAATCAGCAAGGCTCTACTACCTAGAAAAAAAAACTACTACCTAGAAATGTGTAGGCGAGGTGTAATATTACAACCACATTTCGCCATGTTACAAATATGTAGGTCCCACGTAATAGGGGACGAGCCTATTGCCGTTACCGGCCAGTTTGCCAGACTCCGTACTGCTACTGAGGATTCGGAAAAACACTTTTGCCCGACCCAGGAATCGAACCCGGGACCCCGATAAGCAGACGCATACGTCATCCACTTGACCTCGGACTCGGAGGCAGTCAAAGGGTACAATCTCCTTATATGTGGTTCGCACAAAACTAAGGATAATGTTGTTTATAGGTGTAATATGTATACCTAATCACAAAATATTACAAAAAACATGATCTTAGTAAAACATCATCATATTATTTTTCGCTTACCATAAAATATTTATCTTGTATATCGTTATTTTTCTTTATGTTGAATAATTCTTGATTTTGGTTTGACTTATGTAACGTGCAACATCATCAGTAGATATTTTTTTCAACCACTTCTTTATTTACGAATAATGTTCTTCAACCCTTGGTATGAAAATAACATACGCAAATGTCTTGTCACTCATTTTATATCATCAACTGGATCAAAACAGACACCTGAACATTTATAGGTGTCATAAATTATTAAGTTTTCAGGGGTCGCACGTACCTTCGCAAATCAAAGTGAATTTAAAAGGGTAGATAGAGCTGTTAAAGTAAAGACAGATGTAAATGCTATAAGTATAAAAACAATTTGACCCTGTTCTTCATAGGTACCGTATAGTTTTCTTGGAATATCCTACACTGGCACTTCAATGAAATATTGAAGAGAAATAAAACGCTGTTTATCAGAAGAAAAAATCAGACCGCCATCTTCTTCCTTTTTAATTTGATACCTTCTTGGAACTGTTTGAAAATAAAAATGTGTCTTTTATACAAGAAACTTGTGAGTGCAATATAATAATTATGTTATGAAAAATATAATGTAAAATATTGTGAAAAATGGAAAAGTAACGATATAGACTCCAAAATATGAGGTATTCCTTAGAGTTAGAATTCGTTTACCCATAATCTTAATATATAACATCCTTGCGTTACTGACTGACTGACAGACATGCTACAGCCGAAACTATTGGGCGCAGGAAGCTGAAATTTGGCATGTATGTTCCTTGAGGACCGTAGGGGTGCACTAAGATGGGATTTCCCGAAATTCGCACGGGATCGGTTAAAACGGGTAAATTTAAAATAAATGCAGGCGTAGCCGCTGGCTTCCTTTAGTAACTAATAAGTAGATGGAGATTAATGAATAGCTCAGCTAATATGTAGACGCAACTGAGTAGTTGTTGTCCAGACCATGACTTGATAAACCTCTTGAACGTTCAGAGTGTGTTGAACCTTCTTATGGTAAGCGGCAAATAATGGCCTTAGCGCGTAAGGCGGTTATGGATACTTTGGTTGGCACAAGCACGTCTGATTTGGTTATCTGTGTCTTAGATAAAAGTGAAGGTGAAAGGATTCTAGCTCTCTTGTCCCAACCCTACCCGTCTAATTTTTCTACCCGTCGCGTCGCCTTCGATAAGGAAGAGAGAATGGGAAGATAAATGTATCACCCCAGCACTTTCGTTCACAGAATGATACCATAAACTTTCGACTGAGGTCGAACAATTACTCAGTCGAACCCACTCATTCATCCTGTAACCAGCGTGCCTATCACTATAATAAAAAATGTTAGTTAAGTATAATAATAAAATCTCTGTTTCTAGATACACTCTTATTTAATAGACCACGTTTCCTTCGATGTGAAGAACCAAAAAAACATGCTGAAAGCAACTTTCATTGCGTCCAAAAATCGATACAGTTGACTGCAGTCCACAGTGTCTTTGCTAGATAGGTAAACGTCGATAGTATACAATGCTAGTTCGCAATGACGTCACAAGATAAGTAACAAGTAGATACATCAGACCCACGCGATTGAATACATAATGAACTTCGAAAATGCATTCAACACTATTTGTAATAAAGTCGAATACACTTTGAGCGCAATCCTCCACACACACAACACAACATGCAGACTGCATTCAGAGCTTTTTGTATTTATAATTAGCTTTTTATTTCAGTATAAGCATAATTATACAGCCTTAACCAGTGCGTGTTAAAACAATGCCTTTGAGTGAAAAACAATTAATTATATAAGTCCATGTAAGTGAACTTTGTGTTTGTTCCTTACCTCTCGGTGCTAATACTAAAAATAATCACTTTGTTTACTGAACATAGTAAAGTACAACTATGTTACAATTAACATAAACATTAGAACTCTTTTTTATTTATGCCGGTATAGTCTATTTCGTTATCAGTGTTTGGGATATTATTATAAAGAGCAAGAATAGTGGTTGCTTTGTAGAGATATCGATAGACGGCCATGCAGAGAGTCTAGGGTTCGAACCCAAGCGCATTTTAGTGATTTTTATGTGTGTTACATTGATCGTTATTTTCAGTTAAGTACCTACGACATCGACAGGTTAAGCCATCGGCTCCGACTGTCATGAAAATGTTTGTCAGAAATCAGTAATCACAAAGGTTGCCGTCAATTATAGTTTCTTTTATCTAGGTAGTAGAGCCTTGCTGATTTCAGCATGAATGGGCCGGCTCGACCGAGGAAGTACTACCCTCTCACAGAAAATCGACGTAAAGTAACAGTACCTAAACTGTTGCGTTTCGTTCGGTGAGTGAGAGTGCCGGAAGCCCTATCCCCTATTCCTTCTCCCTCATCCCACTCCTTGTCCTATCCCTTTTCCCAACCCCAATGTCCATGGGCGGCGGTAATTGCTTACCATCAGGCAATCCGTCTGCTCGTTTGTCGCCTTGTACCATAAAAAAAAGTTTAGGAAGGTATAATTTTTTGCGAGCAAAGGAAGCACATAACTTTCCTTATTACTTCTTCTTTCTGTTCCTTTGGGTTGCAGGGGTCAAACGTTCAAATGGCAATCATGCAATATTTTATTGCCGAAATCTTAGAATTCGCCGACATCGTTCAGGTCGAAGTGAGATTTAAGCAGGGTGCACTCAAAGAACGGGCAGAAAACCGAAAGTAGTGACAATTGCTCCACCGACAAGAGCTACTCTTAAATTACAGAAGAAGAACTCGTATACTAAACCCACAGATTGTTCATATAAACATTTAATTTTTTTTTCTTGCAAACCACTACTTAACATAAAGAACCCTTTGCTTGCTTGCCTATAATTGGTTGTACAGTTAGTTGTAAGACCCAAACACTTGTATGCTATCTAAAATAATAAATCTGTAACAACTGTTGGTATCCCTTAACTACATATAAATTAACAAGTACAAAATCCATCAACATGTTCATCACAAAATGTTGTTATTTACTTAGCAACGCGCCTGGCGCCGTCTGAACCAATCTTAACACAACCATGAGACAAGGCATTACCATAACGTTGAATAACAATAGGGTACATTGTACCCCAACGTCACTTAACGGGTTAAAATGAAGACGTTTTGGTGACATCAATATTACCTCGGTAAAGTACATCTTGCCTTTATTTCTTCAGATTTACGTATTTTCCGATAATATTGTCAGGGGTAATTTTATTGACGTTCACTGGAAACATTTCGAAAGCTTCTTACAGAAACCATTGCATATGAAACAATAAGCTGATAACATTAAGTGACCTCTGACATTAATCTTTATAAGTTGAAAGAATCATCAATCATCATTTGTTTAAGAGCTACGATGTCTCAGCAGACACGTCAAACTTATACCACATTCCTCTTTTTGCTTCAAGTTAGAAATCACACACAAGACAAACTGAATCAAAACATCTATTTGAGGACCAATTTTATCTTTTGCGCACAACGGACACTATTACTCCACCAATAAAGTAAACTCTTATACAGATTTCTCTTATTGCTGTTCATTAATCTATCGTAAAAATTACTAGACTAATAAAGAACATTCATTCCTCGTGATATAAAAGCAGGCGAAAAATCGAAGAGCCGCAATAGGTAATTGGCGCGTATGATAAAACAAGGCGTTGTCTATCGGGTTAGCAAGTATTTTCATGACAACAATGTTTCAAGAGATACTTCCCTAAGTTCGGAACATCAGTAACAAACGGAAGTTGAAACAACTACGTCTCTGTGGATCGCATAAATTTCACTCCGTCAGGGATCAACATAAGTTGCGCAATTAGCTAAATGTACAGACTTTCAAAGCCCTCCATGATACTTTATGAAGCCAGCTATTAAAGTTAAGTCATATTGATTGCTACAAAGAAATATTAATCCTCTGTCATGCGGTTTCCCTCTTAGGGGTCGGCCACATTCTAATACACTTAGATCCTACGTCGCCAGTATATTTCGTACATTTGCACCTTTCTTTTTCGGGGTAGCTAAAGCTTTCTTGACATCGCATTTTACCTGCCATCCTACCAAGCATCTCTCGACCATTTTTTCGGCAACAGACCAGTTAGTGGTAAAACGACGCACACAAAAAATTGTATCCAGCTAAGTTATTTTGTAATTATTTGTTATCATCATCCTGTTTTGGTGCTAGATGTCAGTACATGAAGAATGTGAAAAAGTCCATAGATTATAATAATAAAATAAATACAATATATTTATTATAATATAAAGCAAGAAAGGTATGTCAGGATCGTTGCAAATGGCGTTCCGTAGTCTCTGCTTACCCCTTCGGGAAACAGGCGTGAGTCTATGTATGTATATTATTATAATACCATATATTTTTTATTGTAATATAATTCTCTACTATCAGATATTAAAATCATACTACGACCTACCTATTCAATTATTTAGACAACTTCCATACAATCCTATCGTAAATATGGCTTGCAAGCAAAACGGCCGTGTCAGCAGTCGCTGCAATGAAAGTACGCCTCTCTTTGCTTTTGCCGTTTTCCTCGCACCTATGCTAATTAAGCCCGCGATTGCAATTACTTCGCCCCTCCTCATTATGGGCTTAATGAGGGTGGGCGAAGTATCAGGTATCTAGGTGACTATGTACTGACAATCATCAACAGTTTTCCTTCAATACTTTTACGACTTTAAACATATTTACTATAAACTTACGTACCTAATACTTTTATCTTATTTAAACTAGATATTGCAGTAAGGCTAGTGACATGGAGAACTTTAGAAAAATTCAATCAATGGACTCCAAGAAAAGTCATAACCGGAACACCAATTTGTGAATCATATAAAATGTTGTCACGTGTGGAGATCAAACCCATGACCGGCGCCGGTCAAACGCGTGACTCTGAAACCAGCCTAAATCAATAGATTGAAAATAACTACACAGCTGCGTATCATAATGAATTATATTTAGTCTGTTCATGTACTCATATGCCTTCACAAACTTAGACGTAGCGCTCAAGTTAGCTTCACAAGTTAAATTGAAGTCTCTGAATGCAGGGAAACATGTACTGAATGCTGTATATGACAGGAGTTATTTGCTCTTCAGTGAATACATATAAACCTTTTCGTAAAAGTCCTACTTAGGAACCTAGCATTAATCTTGCTTTTATAATGAATTGTCATCAGCTTTGTATATAGTGTACCTATGCTTGGCATGCGCCTCTTCCCACTTTGAGAAAAGTAATGCCATAGTCAACCACGCCGGGGCCAAATGCCGGTTGGTGGACTTCACGTGTCTTTCGAGAACACTATGGAGAACTGTAGAGTAATGGAGGATAAGTGATATTTTTTATCTTAGGTAAATACAAAGCCAATCTTTGTGCTTCGCACGTGAACCTTTGGTTTATTTTCAAGATGTTCTTTTATGATTCTTCTTCTTCTTAATATTATTGGTATCAGTCAGTTTCACTTTTTTTCACAGCTTTTTTGGCAGTTTTAAGTTTCTTCTTAGCATCTCTTTCGTAAAGATTAATTTTACACTGAAGTGGAGTCAAATGCAATATTGGTTTTATTGTCTACCACGTGTCTTAATGACATCACTAGAGAAATAAACTATTCTTTGTTAACTCTTATTCCACTACTTTGTTTGGGGCTATATTTTGTTTTTGGGGACCATTCTTCTGCTAGTTCTTTTTATTGTTTGACTTTTATATGTGCGAACAATCTTTATTCGAATAAAAATGCTTAATTATTCTTAAATGTTATAAATATAAATGATTTTAACAAATAAACCATTTTGTATTGTTTATCGTAATCTGCCTATTGCGTATTTGGGAATGTTTTGATTGAAATTGAAACACAATCAAAACATGACCGAACACTTAATAGTTTAAATATGTTTTCGATATCTATATTCCAAGAGCAGCATTAAAATATGGGTATACATCATAAAATCCTTGTGTTATTGACTGACTGACAGACAACGCAAAGCCAAAACTATTGGCGCAAGAAGCTTAAATTCCGCATAGTATGTTCCTTAGGGACCGTAGTGGTGCACTAAGAAGAGATATCCTGAAGTTTCTAAATAGGGGCGTAGTTGCGGGCATCTCTAGTGTGAATATACACACATTTGATTTATTCTTTGATCATCGTCCCGAATGAGTGGATCAGTTTCGCATTCAGTGCGAACAGGCGTGCTTTTGAAGTGAACCCCACTTCATCCGGGAGCGCACTCACTTGCTCCTGACGACAAGGATAAGTACTCGGTAATCGGCTTGTTTTGTTTGTAGTCAAATCATATGACGAGAACGTGAAATATTATGACACCTTTGGCGTAAAAATCTGTAATAGTGATATAAAGAAAGCACCGACAGATAAATCAAATTAACAGTAATAATCGAGGATCTCCAACCTATTTTGTTTGGATTTTCAATTAGGTACCAGATTTTGTTAGACGAACGATCTAAAAACGAAACTAATATCTTGACAACGAAACAAATCTTTTCCGACTAAAACACTCGCTTTAAATCGTAAGCATAACATATTCCATTATTCCACACAATAGATGTTATGACCCAAAATGGTTTCAGTGGTCGACAGAAGGCTAAGTTATTAAGCATTGTGGCGTGCCAATCGATACCTATTGAAGGACGCTTTTCGTCCCTTTTCACACGATATATTGTCACATTGAACGAAGGTGGGAACGGGATGTATCACAAAAGCTTTTAAAACCTTTGTCGGCCATGTGTCGAGAGGAAAATTCGTGTGACCAGCATATGTCTGGTTGAATTTATCGGCTCCATACATTTGCAATAGATTACAATTTGCACACAGCTGTACGCAGCCGTTTCGATACGGGTACTTTTTATTTTATGAAGAATAACGGGACTGTTTTCTCATTTTGTAATATTTGTAATAGGTACTAAGCTTGGAATATGGAACAAGAGGTAACATAAAAAATGAAGCAGAATTTTTTTATAAAAGTACTTATAGCGTCTTCGAATATTGGGCGGCGGATAATTTAACGAAATTGAGTGAACCGTATTTAGAGCATCACGCAATTATCAACTACGATAGACAACAAGTGTACTCTGTGATATGGGTGTCCGATCATTTGACAAAAATCAAATGAAAAATTTTCATTTGACAAATAACATTTGACAAAATTATACTTGATAAATTTATTATTTTACAAACTATTGTTTAATAAAGTACACAATAGACAATATATTTACTATAAAAAAGTTATTATGCTAAAACATTAATTTACAAATTGATTATTTTTTTAAACATGATATTTGGCAAAACAACTTAAAGCAAAAATAACATTTGACAAAATGCCTTGCTTGGTAAATATTTTAATAACCAAAATCTACGATAATATAACAATCTTTGTGTAGGGTCAACTGAATCAATGGCTGGTTAGGTTAGGTTAGAACTGCGACCACAACGCAGAACCAAATTCTACTTATTTCGCTTTATTCAGGTAGTGTGTACTTATTTTTAAAAGACTTAAGTTTCTATGGAATTAGTATGAATACAAAATTATTACTTGCCTATAAATAATCTGTCCAAGATGAAAATTGCATCCAAACAATTAAATATTTTCAATATTTCGCGTAAGTATTGGTTAGAAATTAGTTATTTTTCAAAACTAATAATTTATCTTCTAACTTTTTGTACAATCACCAATTTGGCAAACGAATTATTTAGTCAAATGATTATTTTTTAAGTGATTATTTAACATTTAAATTATTTTCTAAGTAAAACATTTGCGAAACCTGTATTATGTCAAATGATTGTTTTTAAAGTAATATGTTTGCGAAATGAAAGTTTGTCAAATGATTAGTTTTTCAAACGTTGTTTGTAAAATGATATTTTGTCATACGTTTTTTGTCAAACAATAGTAAACCCTGTGATATGTCTTTGATAATATTTAGGCTGGTTATAATTACCAACTTGTATTAAGAGATAGTTTTTCTTGGAAGCTGGCTTTACAGAGCTTAGTCAATATTGTAACATATATTTATATAATATTAACTTTGCTTTGATGTTCTCTCACGATTGGCTTCACCCTTCTTTCGGTTGGTACTGAGAGTAGTCTGCATGTGTCTACTACTGGTTAAACAGATCAAGCTGGACTATCGAATAAAATTATATAAATTTTTGTTTCGCCATTTGTAAGGCCTGAGATTTGTATTAAGTTACGAATTGAACCCCTGGCCTGCACAGATTAACAGATCAACAGTCAGTTAAACCTAAAAATCAAGTTGCTGAACATAACATGAAACTATAACCAACAACAATTTGCGAAGCTCTACTCCAGGACCCTTTGCGCTGAGATGGCCTGACAAAAGACTAAGTACCATATTGACTTAGTAACAGGATCAATATCTAATTAGGCCTCTGTATATCTATAAATGTAACCGAACCGCGTGTGTAAACTGGAGTTCTGAAGTAAACATTGTTCAGTGTCCATTTTGTGATGATTTTGGGCAAGATTTACTGGTGTTTCAAAAAATAAAAACCTATTAAGGTATAAATCGCATAGTGAACTTTGGCGAATCTCTACTGAATTTCACTTAGTTGTGGCAAAAATCCTAACGTTTATAAATTAACATGGACCACTCGAGTCACGCATGTTTTTTTTCAAGAACTTCACTTGTTCCTTTTGAGATTAAATAGGTTTTTTTTGTTTAATGGAAGCAAAAAATAAATTGACTCAAAGTAAATTTCGGTTTCGTTTATTGTACCTACGAAGCAGAAAACACACACCTTTACTTTACTTTCACCTTACATACTTTGCGGTGTTTATATAGAGCTAAAGACAAAAGCTCATATGTGACACTGAACACGGTGGTTCATCTAATCTAATACTAATAAATAAAGCTGACCAATTTGTTTGTTGGTTTGCTTGAACGCGCTAATCTCAGGAACTACTGCTCCGATTTGAAAATTATTTTAGTGTTCGATAGCCCATTTATCGAGGTAGGCTATAGGCTATATGACATCACGCTGTGAGCCGCGGGAGTGGAGCAGTACCCTTAAATAACGCGGGTGTAACCGCGGACATATCTTGTGTTGAATATAGGGACGCTTACACATATTCATGTTGTACCTAAATACATGTAGTGTGTCACACTACACGATTCCCACTTTATAATAATTTATTTTTACCTTTCGAATACAGTTGATCTTTAGTTGCTGCATGAATTACTGCTAGGATTTTTGCGTTCATGTTCATATATATATTGCTTTTTTTCATATGATTTGCTCTGACTGATTGATCATCGTGTACAGCCTATATACCACTAGGGCTACAAATTTTTATGGCAGTTGAAGGCACGCTCTAAAATATTTAAAAAAATATCAAATTTTCGTTAAAGCCGGGTATAAACGATTAGGTATATGGCAGACCGTCATTTTTCAAGAAAGAGGTATGGAAATATAACTTACTTACAGTTACCTACGTGTACCTAGCAGCGTTTCAAAAATCTAACCCTTAAGTGGGTGAATGGGAAACTGAATACTTCCACGCTAGCAAAGCCGATGACGAGCAACAGCTAATAATGCCCAGTTAATATATGACTCAGCAGAGCCTTAAAAGCCAGGCTGTAGCTGTAGCTGCATTGCCTGAAATTTGCACAACGCAATAACATCGAGTGAAAAATTGCCTTCATTCTGCATGCAGGCGCTTAGTCAGTTAGCAGGCGGTTTTTATACAAAAAAGCTGATAACGGCACACAGCCCTATATTATGGGTAATATTTTTTGTTGCATGGTGTTGCTTTAGCCTCATATGTTATTATAATACAAGATGGGCTCATTTGGTATGATTTATGGATAAAGAAACAATCGGTTTCACGAGGAACTGAATTTTAAACGAGATAAAAATTCGTGTACCTATTTTTATTGTTAAATAATATCGCTTTCCCTACGCGTTAATGAATACATTAGGCCATCGGTCCCGGCTGTCATGAAGACCTTAATACTCTGGCAGATATAACATAGAGTCAGTACTGTAATTTTGAAAATAAGTGCTGACACTGGTCTAAGCCATATTCAGATATTGTTATCCGTTTGGATTAAAGAGGTCAGAAGAAAGGCAAGTCGTTATGTCGAAAGGCTAGCATTCAGCCATATCTAGTCAAACTATAAGGCCGATACCTACCGAACTCCTAGGTGATATTCTTGAAAGCAACCAGAATAACGCCACAACGATGATGATAATTAACACACAAATGAAGTAAACTATTGAAGTGACGTTGTGCGTATTTCTTCGTCAATTATCCTTGTATTCATCAACATGTTTGCATTCACATGTTTTAAAAAAACGTCATAATTATTAAGGAAATACATCAGTCGTCATTTCTTCTTTTTCGTACCCATGAATTGAAATCAATGTAATAGGTACATAATACCTATTGAAAAAATCAGTCTATCGCAAAATAAAATAACAAGAAAAATTCACACCTGGCTAAAGTTCAAACAAAACCATAGACAATAAATGGCGTTATTTTTACGTAAAATTCTTGATATGCAGTAACACCAGCTATCTACGTAAGTAATGGGTGTCATTTGTAACAGTGTGTTGCTCACATTATATTAGCCGGATAAACTGAATAAAATGGTTGCCGCGTAATATATGGAAGAAAATTTTGATAAAAGAAAAATGTTAAAGGCTTAGGTACTACGCGTTCTTTTTTGGGAATATTCGTAATTTTATTTAATACCTGGTAACTTTCACCCGCGACCGTGGAATTCAAGGTAGGTAATTTTTTATTTTCTTTCGTGATAAGTATTATTGTAACGTAACATCTAGAGCCTTCTGGCTATTCGTTATAATATCGTTCGCCTGGCTCGGCTAAGTACTGTCGTGAGCGCACTCGCGGTGGACCATTTAATCTCATCGTACTACGCTATCTATCACTTTTTGATTCTCCTTCGCTTTGCCTGGCACCCATGACGTACTATGAGCTGCCAATAAGTGTCCACCCCAGCTCGTCGCGCACACCGCGAAGCCAGCCGCGTATCAGTGTAGGTAACATCCCATCGAAACGTCGCGCGTCGGTGAAAGTTAAGTGATATCATTTCCTTAAGTTAGTAGATAAACGTAAACTCGTTTAATAACATTACAAGTGAGTCCCTTCTGTCATAAATGTGGATGTACCGTGTAATTTAATGTCATTAATTTATTGCAAACGGTCATATTCGTTCAATGACAGCAAAGGGCGAGCCCCCTCTAGTAGCGGACGCATTACTAATAAATTGCTTCTATTAATAGAAGCAGCACTAAAGCCTTCGCACGCGCGCTATTACTTAACGTTATTCGAAATTGGATATGGCTATGATTTTGACACGTTGACAATGTATTATTTTTCTACCACAGGTTAGAGCACTTTGTAATAAAAGGAATGCTAGATCAGATGTCTAAGTGATGCAATGTCATTTGAATTGCTGACGACACATTATACTGAAATTACGTTGCGTTACAGCGTACAGCGTAACTTCGGTCGGGCGTACTAAGTTCAGTGGCAACTTTTCAAGTAGAAGCGCACAAGCGTAGTTTGTAGCACTAGCGTAAGTTCGGCACTTATGGTGTCATATCAGTCGAATACGTCGGAACGTAACTTCCCAAGGAACTTCAGTCGTGTAACTTCGGCATAGTCTGTTTAGACACTTACTACGGAATTCAATATTCGAAATAAAGATAGATCTGTAGATTTTAGATTAGTTTTTGACAGTTTTTGACATAAGCTCCATACAAAATATGTCAAACAGGAATCTAAAATCTACAGATCTATCTATAGTTCGAATATTGAAAATGGCCGTTAGATGCATACTAATATTATTGACGGATTTTTGTTATCAGAATAAAAAATATACCTACTTATAATTTTATTGTAAAGGCATTTGCAATTAGATTACTTCTAAAGTAACAGTGTATTCTTACAACTGCCCCAAGAGAAAAGAGACGCGGGAGGAAACATACCAGCACTAGCATTACGATCATAATTTGTTTAATCACAAATAAAATGAAACGACGGTTTGGTATTTCCTTATTTTTAATTAAACTACCTATTTGATCGCTTATTGAGCGCTTTCCTTAGAGCGAATGAGTTGCTCTCCGCGTTAATTTTTGGGTTATGTCTACAAAAGCCAAAACTGGGTCACTATCTCGTCGATTTCATCCTTGTTTGTAAATATGTTCCCCAGAGCCTGCATATCTTTTAAACTTCTGATCATAATTGGAAAGAAAAAATAGTTTGTCGTATCATGATATATGGTAGCGCCATCTACCTTTCCATCGAAAACTAATCACATCAACGTCAATGGTTCGTCGCTGCTTGGCCAATGCGAGCGATGCCTTTTGTTCCCGTCCCTGTCTAACCCATTCCCTGTAAGGGGCACGCCTTTCGCGGATTGGTCGCCGCGATCATCGACGTGAGAGACAGTCCAGAACATTCGAGAAGCTCGAGAACGTGTCCGCCATACCGCACCGCCATAATTTTACCGCTCCCGCTTTATACTAAAACCGCCCGCGAGTGAAAGTGATTTGTGTAGTGGAATGATTCAAACAGCTTCAGGATTCTCGAAGACACCAGGAGGCTGCCATTTGCAAGGAAAGAGGACTGACGTACAAGGTAGGTGCCCCTCATCCTTCAGCATCCTTAGAATATCCTATACCCACTCACAATCCTCTTCCCTTATCCTTTCTAGGCGAGCAGAACTCGCCATCCTTTAGATACAGTCCATTAATCCTTCTCCAAATCGCCTAGAACCTACGATTTCGGTGTAACGCCGAACCATTCTTTTTGATCCGTACGAGTCGGATTCATTTACGTTTTTATACGTTATATCGCTATACCTAGGCAGTTATAGCACCTAGCTATACTCCTAGTCTATTCACATAACCGTCACATGGTTGTTTTCGCCCGCTTCAGTAGGTAATATACTTTTATGTAGCTACCTACTTACTCAATTATTATTTCTGGAACTATCAAAGTTGTCTTGTAAATCTCATATTTCGAGCAACTTTTAATTCCACAGCTCTAAAGTGTTGCCTACTTAGCCTACTTAGGTAAAATAATAGGTACATTAGATATTCTTATTTTGTTTCGGTCTCATTAGCATATACTTACGTAAGCATGTCACAACAAAAGAAGTCCCGCGTTTCGGAAGACAAAGAGATGACAATCTTAGAAGCAAAACGCAATATTTTATTTGAGCGCATTCAAAACATTTACGAACGGTCAAAGACCGCAGCCGCGTCTGACAGTAATAGGGAATCATACCTTAGCTATTGTATGACAGTGGATGGAACAGATTTTCATAAGTTGTTAGACGATTATAACGCAAGATTACTTTCTATCAATCCTGATGAACAACCGAATTATCAGGCGTACACCTCATTCGAAGATCTTTATTGTATTATTAAGCGTATACAATCGCAATTAGAGGGTAAATACTCGGCACAGCCCGTTTCCGCGGCTCACAAGCCGAAATTACCGCCAATCGAGATTATGTCGTTTGACGGAGATATACGAAATTGGCCGTTATTCTATGCGAGTTTTAAGTCTACAGTGCACGATAATGGTTCTCTGACAGATGCTGACAGGTTGTACTATTTAATAGGTAAACTGTCACCGAAGGCCCAGTCCGTATTTGCAGGTGTCACACCCAGTGCTGAGAATTATCAGGTCATATTTCAGTCACTACTTGATAGATATCAAGACACGCGCGTCCTAGCGTCTACCTACTTTGAGCAAGCTTTAAATCTTAAACTGTCCGGTGCCGCATCTGTCTCGAATTTCCAGCTGTTTATAGATAACTTCGTAACCGCGGTTAATTCTCTTAGGAACTTAAAATTAGAAGATCTTTCCGACTTTATGTTGCTTCAACTCGCTTTAAAAAAGTTTGACACTGATACAATTCGTGCCTTCGAGATGACGGAACGCAATAATAAAATACCTACACTAGATAGTTTTATTTCGTTCATAAAAGATCAGTGTCGAATATTTCATAATACGCAGTCTGGTTCACCTGGCCCGTCTAACACTAACAGCAGCAAACAAAGGTCGAATAAAGCGCGAAATAGTAATAATGACTCGGTCCCTAATTCACAATCTTACGTAACATGCTCGGAATCTAATGGTAATAATTCACAGAAGTGTCTGTGCAGTAATATAGTGCACGACCATTTCTATAAGTGTCCCGCCTTCAATGGTCTAAATCCAAATGTTCGTTACAAGTGCGTAAAAGAAAACAGGGCTTGCATTAATTGCTTAAGCATAAAAATAAAACAAGTGATTGTTCTAGTAAGACAAAGTGTCGCTCATGTAATCAAAAACATCATTCATTGCTACACTTCGATAAAGGTAACCGTTGTCAAGCCAAGCCGCTACCTTGACACACTTACGTCGCAGGTGCAGGCTACGATAACTGCGCCTGCCACGATTCAGAATGAAATATCGTTGTGTACGACATCCATTGCGCGGGCGGCACGCACGCGCGGACAGCCTTCGCGCGCTTATAGTGATCAGAGCAGTGCTAAGCCGCGATGTATGGCGTCTAAGACTGTTCTGTTAGCGACAGCGCAAGTTATCGTTTATGATGTTCATGGGTCGCCGCACATGGTACGTTGTCTACTAGATAGCGCGTCTCAGACCAATTTAAGGACGCGTTTACGCTTGTATCAAAAAACCGCATATTTCCGGTACATTTTACGACAATTTTAGATAATAACTAATAAAACTAATGATTACAATAAATTGATTACTTTTTTATCTATAAATCAATTTGAAAATAAATAAAAAATATTTAATTAATATTAATGTAAAATCAATTCAAAACGGCCTCTTAAATCAAAAATAGGCATATACTGCTATTTTTGGGTACAATTTTCTCTCTATTTTAACATTTATTTAGATTTTCAAAGATAGAATAGGGTAGTAAATATAGTCAACTCAAAAACAATTTGATTTTTTTTTTCAAAATATTGTAAATTGACTCAAAAAAAGCAAAAAATCATCTTACATTTTTCTTCTATTTTGCTCGCATACGTGTGTCTTAATGTGTGGCAATAAGGTTCGTTTTATTTAGCCACTTTCTTGATTTATATATCCAAATTCTGCAATGAGATCTCAGTCTGCGCTTGAGCGCCGTCGGGAGTGGACTCTATGTCGCTTGTCGCTGCAGCCCGAAGACGAAAAAAGCAATATACGAATACAAAATATTCGCTAAAATCAATTTGATACTTCTCGTATTCTGTGCGAATTACGTACAAGTAAATTTCTTTTGTATAAATGGACATTATTACTTTATTTTCTCCGTTATGTTGAGTCAGGATATATTTCGGTATTTAGATATTATTTTGTTTCTTGCGTTGAAATCTGGTAAGATTATCTGGACTGATGGTATACCATCCCGTTCAAGTGTTGCGACTGGAACTCATAAAAGAGTAGACCTAGTTATGCCAGGTTGGGGCTCATTTTATTTGTTTTGGTGAGACCCTACCACTGGTACTAGTGAAGTAACCTTCCAAGGTTATTCGATGAGTCTTGCTGGTACTCATATGTGAGTAAAGCTACGCATGCCGAGTTTGGGCTCATTTTGTTTGTACATAAGAGACCCTACCACTGGAACTTATGAACTTATGTAACCTTCCAGGGTTATTCGATGACTCTTACTGGTACTCATATGTGAGTAGAGCTAGGCATGCCGAGTTTGGGCTCATTTTGTTTGTACATAAGAGACCCTACCACTGGAACTTATGAAGTAACCTTCCAGGGTTATTCGATGACTCTTACTGGTACTCATATGTGAGTAGAGCTAGGCATGCCGAGTTTGGGCTCATTTTGTTTGTACATAAGAGACCCTACCACTGGAACTTATGAAGTAACCTTCCAAGGTTATTCAATGACTCTTGCTAGTACTCATGTGTGAGTAGAGCTAGGCATGCCGAGTTTGGGCTCATTTTGTTTGTACATAAGAGACCCTACCACTGCATTTTATAAAGTAACCTTCCAGGGTTATTCGATGACTCTTACTGGTACTCATATGTGAGTAGAGCTAGGCATTCCGAGTTTGGGCTCATTTTGTTTGTACATAAGAGACCCTACCACTGGAACTTATTAAGTAACCTTCCAGGGTTATTCGATGACTCTTACTGGTACTCATATGTGAGTAGAGCTAGGCATGCCGAGTTTGGGCTCATTTTGTTTGTACATAAGAGACCCTACCACTGGAACTTATGAAGTAACCTTCCAGGGTTATTCAATGACTCTTGCTAGTACTCATGTGTGAGTAGAGCTAGGCATGCCGAGTTTGGGCTCATTTTGTTTGTACATAAGAGACCCTACCACTGCATTTTATAAAGTAACCTTCCAGGGTTATTCAATGACTCTTACTGGTACTCATATGTCAGTACAGCTAGGCATGCCGAGTTTGGGTGCATTTTGTTTGTACATAAGTGACCCTACCACTGGAACTTATAAAGTAACCTTCCAGGGTTATTCGATGACTCTTGCTGGTACTCATATGTGAGTTGAGCTAGGCATGCCGAGTTTGGGCTCATTTTGTTTGTACATAAGAGACCCTACCACTGGAACTTATGAAGTAACCTTCCAGGGTTATTCGATGACTCTTGCTGGTACTCATATTTGAGTAGAGCTAGGCATGCCGAGTTTGGGCTCATTTTGTTTGTACATAAGAGACCCTACCACTGGAACTTATGAAGTAACCTTCCAGGGTTATTCGATGACTCTTACTGGTACTCATATGTGAGTAGAGCTAGGCATGCCGAGTTTGGGCACATTTTGTTTGTACATAAGAGACCCTACCACTGCATTTTATAAAGTAACCTTCCAGGGTTATTCAATGACTCTTACTGGTACTCATATGTCAGTACAGCTAGGCATGCCGAGTTTGGGTTCATTTTGTTTGTACATAAGTGACCCTTCCACTGGAACTTATAAAGTAACCTTCCAGGGTTATTCGATGACTCTTGCTAGTACTCATGTGTGAGTAGAGCTAGGCATGCCGAGTTTGGGCTCATTTTGTTTGTACATAAGAGACCCTACCACTGCATTTTATAAAGTAACCTTAACCATATGAGTACCAGTAAGAGTCATTGAATAACCCTGGAAGGTTACTTTATAAAATGCAGTGTTAGGGTCTCTTATGTACAAACAAAATGAGCCCAAACTCGGCATGGCTAGCTCTACTCACACATGAGTACCAGCAAGAGTCATTGAATAACCCTGGAAGGTTACTTCATAAGTTTCAGTGGTAGGGTCTCTCATGTACAAACAAAATGAGCCCAAACTCGGCATGCCTAGCTCTACTCACATATGAGTACCAGCAAGAGTCATCGAATAACCCTGGAAGGTTACTTCATAAGTTCCAGTGGTAGGGTTACTTATGTACAAACAAAATGAACCCAAACTCGGCATGCCTAGCTCTACTGACATATGAGTACCAGTAAGAGTCATTGAATAACCCTGGAAGGTTACTTCATAAGTTCCAGTGGTAGGGTCTCTTATGTACAAACAAAATGAGCCCAAACTCGGCATGCCTAGCTCTACTCACATATGAGTACCAGCAAGAGTCATCGAATAACCCTGGAAGGTTACTTTATAAGTTCCAGTGGAAGGGTCACTTATGTACAAACAAAATGAACCCAAACTCGGCATGCCTAGCTGTACTGACATATGAGTACCAGTAAGAGTCATTGAATAACCCTGGAAGGTTACTTTATAAAATGCAGTGGTAGGGTCTCTTATGTACAAACAAAATGAGCCCAAACTCGGCATGCCTAGCTCTACTCACACATGAGTACTAGCAAGAGTCATTGAATAACCCTGGAACGTTACTTCATAAGTTCCAGTGGTAGGGTCTCTTATGTACAAACAAAATGAGCCCAAACTCGGCATGCCTAGCTTTACTCACATATGAGTACCAGTAAGAGTCATCGAATAACCCTGGAAGGTTACTTAATAAGTTCCAGTGGTAGGGTCTCTTATGTACAAACAAAATGAGCCCAAACTCGGCATGCCTAGCTCTACTCACATATGAGTACCAGTAAGAGTCATCGAATAACCCTGGAAGGTTACATAAGTTCATAAGTTCCAGTGGTAGGGTCTCTTATGTACAAACAAAATGAGCCCATACTCAGCATGCCTAGCTCTACTCACATATGAGAACCAGCAAGAGTCATTGAATAACCCTGAAAGGTTACTTCATAAGTTGCAGTGGTTGGGTCTCGTATGTACAAACAAAATGAGCCCAAACTCGGCATGCCTAGCTCTACTCACATATGAGTACCAGCAAGAGTCATCTAATAACCCTGGAAGGTTACTTCATAAGTTTCAGTGGTAGGGTCTCTCATGTACAAACAAAATGAGCCCAAACTCGGCATGCCTATCTCTATTCACATGTGAGTACCAGCAAGTGTCATTGAATAACCCTGGAAGGTTACTTCATAAGTTCCAGTGGTAGGGTCTCTTATGTATAAACAAAATGAGCCCAAACTCGGCATGCCTAGCTCTACTCACACATGAGTACTAGCAAGAGTCATTGAATAACCCTGGAAGGTTACTCCATAAGTTCCAGTGGTAGGGTCTCTTATGTACAAACAAAATGAGCCCAAACTCGGCATGCCTAGCTCTACTCACATATGAGTACCAGTAAGAGTCATCGAATAACCCTGGAAGGTTACTTCATAAGTTCCAGTGGTAGGGTCTCTTATGTACAAACAAAATGAGCCAAAACTCGGCATGCCTAGCTCTACTCACACATGAGTACCAGCAAGAGTCATTGAATAACCTTGGAAGGTTACTTCATAAGTTCCAGTGGTAGGGTCTCTTATGTACAAACAAAATGAGCCCAAACTCGGCATGCCTAGCTCTACTCACATATGAGTACCAGCAAGTGTCATCTAATAACCCTGGAAGGTTACTTCATAAGTTCCAGTGGTAAGGTCTCTTATGTACAAACAAAGTGAGCCTAAACTCGGCATGCCTAGCTTTACTCACATATGAGTACCAGCAAGACTCATCGAATAACCTTGGAAGGTTACTTCACTAGTACCAGTGGTAGGGTCTCACCAAAACAAATAAAATGAGCCCCAAAAAGTTGGTCAGACCAGTTTGGCTTGTCTGTAAATCCCAGTAAATGCCAAGCCATAATCATTGGCAGCCAATGGTCAATAAAAAGAATAGATTTAGCAACTCTGCCAACGCTAGTCTATGATGGTACAACTATAGATTTCTGTCCAGTGGTCAAAAACCTTGGCCTGCATATGGACTGTACCTTGAGTTGGCGTAACCAAGTAACTCAAGTCAGCCAGAAAATTACCGGTACCCTACGTGCTCTAAATCGCTTAAGAAACTTCCTCCCACCCAAGACCAAGACTATGCTTGTGCAAACTTTGGTTTTCCCGTTGATCGACTATGGTAATGTATGCTACTATGACCTGAATGCAGAACTTCTCAACAAACTGGATCGTCTTCTTAATAACTGCATTCGATTTATCTTTAACCTTCGCAAGTATGATCATGTATCTACTTATCGTTCTCAATTGAAGTGGCTTCCTGTTCGTCAAAGTCGCGTATGCGTGCCCTCACTACTCTCTACTCTATCCTTATGTCTCCCAATACCCCAGAATACCTTAATTATTATTTCCAATATTTGAGTTCTAACCATGATCGAAATCTTCGTTCTTCCAATAATCTTCTCCTACTTTGTCCTTCACATAGTTCTGCTTTAATTCACTCGTCCTTTCCCATTCAAGCAATCCTGCTTTGGAATGCCCTCCCTCTAGAAATCAGGATGGCTACTACAAAGGATCGCTTTAAATCCAGAGTAAAACAGCTGTTGTTGGACAAGCTGGCAGAAGTATCCTAATTATATGTTTATGTATATTGGTATTTAGTGTATGTATATATTTAATATTATTAGAATTAGTTATGTATCCTTAGTTTATAATTGCTATGTATTTAAATTTTGTATACTTAACTATTTATATGTTCTTGTATTATCAAATGTATGTACTTTTAAACTATGTATATATGTATTACGTTTATGCTACAAAAGTTCTTCTTCACTCACTTCTACAATACACCTACTTTTAATCTCTGCACCACTCTAAGGTAGACTGGTAGAGAATGCCTTATATAGGCATTAAGTCCGCCTTTATACGCTTTAGTGTATATAAAGTTAAATAAATAAAATAAAAAATAAATATGGTTTATTCGCTGGCAGGGGCAGCACCACCTGAAGTGCGACGAGACGTGGCCTGCTCCCTGGAAAAACGGAAGCAAGAGCATGACTATCGACAGCCCCTGTATGGACATCAATTACCTCCCAATCGTCTAAAAAGCCGACGAAGTTTTCTCCGCTGCACTACAGCTATAGAAGACCACCCAGCAGCTGCAAGGCGAAGGCTCTGGAGTGAGGTGAACCCTCCTCCCTCGAATTTCTTAGCACCACGGGAGAGCCTACCACCAGGACACACCCTGCCGTGGCCGATCTGGAAATCGCTAAACAGACTGCGCACACAAGTTGGCCGCTGCAGGGTGAATATGTGCAAATGGGGGTTAAGAGACCCAAGCCGACCGGAATGTGACTGCGGTGATCCTGTGCAGTTTAAATTCAAATTCAAATTCTTTATTTTGCTCAAACATAGGTGCACAATGATGTCAGTGTTTTACAATTGATAGTATCTCTATATTTCACCTTGCGGCATGCAAAAATAATGTCAGAAAAAGTAGTATTATCAAGTCAATTATACTAAACAATAAAACATCTTATAAAATAAAAACAATAAAATTACAATTTTCATTCAATAAATTTCAAATACACATATTTATTATGTCCTGCAATACATATCAATTACATAAATTTAAGTTGAATCATAGTGAATGTCAATATTTTATTTTCAAAACCCATCCTCTAGGAATTCCCTAACAGAATAGTAGGTCTTATTAATAAGCAGTTCCTTCAATTTAGCTTTTAATACATTTATATCAGCAATTTCAAACAATGAATCAGGTAAATGATTATATACTCTTGGGATCATGCAAAACACACTGTTATTTAGAAGCCCGGTACGGTTTGATATGCAACTTATTTTGTGCGGATGCCTCTTGCTTTTTAGTTTAACAAACAAGTTATCATTACTTCTTACGAACATAACCAATTCAAATATATATATACATGGCATAGTCAACAATTTCATTTTCTGGAAAATCTGTCTACAGCTCTGTTTGTCTCATTCTAAATATAGCTCAGATGCATCTCTTTTGCGCTCTAAAAACCATTTCTCTACCTGAGGAGTTACCCCAAAACATAGCACCATACATCAACAAAGGAGTAACATAACCATGGTACGCTGTTATCACTGCAGGAGTGTTAACAGTTTTCGACAACATGTAAATGGCACAGTGGCGGCGCTAGACCATATGTGGACGTCGGCGACATCAAGTTCGCGAGGCCCCTTTTACTTACTACTTAATCGAGCCCCCCCCCCCCCCCTTCTTTACATCGTCGCCTTTTTTTTCGTCATTTAACGGCTTATTTTACTCCAACAATCAGCCTATTGCAGTCCACTGCTGCATATACCTACGCCTCTCCCAACATGCGCCACAATTACCCGTCCTCTGCTTTCCGCATCCAGCCCACTCTAGCCACCTTTTTATGTCGCCGGACCACCTAGACGGGGAGCGTCCCACTTCAGCCTGCTTATGAGGCGAGCTTTGTCGGTTACTCTAGTTCTCTTCCGAATGACCTCGTTGCGAATTATATCCTTTAGAGAGATTCGGATCATAGCTCGTTTCATGGCACGCTGAGCGACTTTGAACCTATGGAATAGCCCGACCGTCAGTGTCCAGGTTTCGTCACCGTATGAGATTACTGGTAGTACGCATTGGTCGAAAACTTTTGTCTTGAAGCTTCGCGGAAAAATCGACATGAAGACCCGGCGTAGCTTACCGAATGCTGCCCATTTTAAATGAATCCTTCTTTCGATTTCCTTCTCGAAGCTGTGTCTACCCAACTGTATTACTTGCCCCACGCAGACATACTGTTCACAACTTCGAGCAAGGAACCGTCAATGCAGATCGCTCTCGACACGACGTATTCATTGAACATGACCTTCGTTTTATACAGGTTCATGCCGAAACCAATGGGCCGGTATGCTTCATAAAGGTCGTACAGCATTTTGCTAAGCTCTTCCGACATATCTGCTATTAGGACAATGTCGTCAGCAAACCAAAGGTGTGAGATGTACTCGCCGTTGATATTCAGGGTCTTGGAGACATCCTCAAGTGAGTTGGTGAACTGCTTGGCCCCTTACCGGACTCTCCTACGCAAATCTATGGTGGTTGTCTTTCTGTCTTGGTAATGGTCGCGGTTTGCTGTCAAGAACTGCCCAGGTTTCGATAGAGTCGAAAGCTTTCTCGTAGTCCACGAATGCCATACACAGCGGCTGACAATCTGCCGAACACTATGGATATGGTTCATGGTGTTGTAGCTTTTTTGAAACCCGGGTTGCTCTGATGGCTAGAAGTCATCGAGTCTTCAAGCGACACGGATTGTAAAAACTCTTCGAGAATAACTCTAACTCTCTTGTAGATATGGCTCAGGAGTGAAACAGATCTGTAATTCTTCAATAAATTGTTGTCGCCTTTTTTAAGAAAAGAGCCACCACACGCCCGCTCCATGCTCTGTGTGTTGAAGTTTCGTGGATGACGGCATTGAGGAGACTTACTAGCTTTTTCTGGATTGTGTCTCCACGTACTCTGAGGAATTCTGCAGTGATACCGACATCAAAAGGCGCTTTTTTTCTTCCTAAGTTGCTCAAGGGCAGCCCGTACCTCGCTCTGGTCGATATCTGGGATGTCTTCGGTAAAGTGGCGCATCAATGGGACTCTGCGGTAGTCAATACTAGGTCCAGTTTGTCTGTCTACCCGCGAGGTATACATGTGTCGATAGAAACTTTCAACGTCCTCGAGAATCTCGAACTTTTGAGTTGACGGTGTGGCCATTCGCAGTTCTTAGTTTCGTCAGTTGGGCCTGCCTCAACTCCTTAGTGAAGACTTTTGACCCAGGTTTTCCTCGATCGCAGCCTCTATTGTGCGAGTATTAAAGCGTCGAATGTCACAACGCATTAGCTGCCGTATTTTATGGTTTACGGCTCTTCTATCAGGTGAAGACAGCTGACAGGATGGCATCTCGCGTCTTTTCATCTTTAGTTCGAGAGTCTCGCCTTAAAGTTTAGACTCCTTGTTTCTCCTCTGTGCTGGGAGATCTTTTCTGCTTTTAGCCTCACTGTTTTTTTTTTCAGGATTGTGACGTAGCTAAGATTAGCCGCTATTTAAGCTTAGATAGTCTGTCTTGGCTTAGCGTGCTCCTCGAATAGGCCAAATAGGCGAAATTACTACTCACTACCATCACGAATGTGTTCGAAAATTATAAAAGGCATTACCATCTGCTTAGTTTTTTTCCGAAATGTTCGGGGTCGGCTACCTAAACCAGGCTGAGTGGCGAAACCAAAAGTTTTAAGGTTGCGAGGCCCCCTCAGGCGCGAGGCCGTCGGCGGTCGCCGACGTCGCCGACGCCTAGCGCCGCCACTGAAATGGCATATGAATATTGATTCAGTTTATTACATAACGTCTCTATGTGCGACTTCCAATTTAGGTGAGAATCAATGTTAACGCCCAAGAACCTGGTTACATCTACATGTTCAATTTTAGTATTTGAATACTCTATATGCATATCTCTTAGCGCATCAAGTTTGCTTTTGATCGTCATTAATTTTGATTTAGTTAAATTTATTTTTAAGTTATTTAAAGTCAGCCAATCAATAACTTTCTCTAAGGTATTGTTTATATCTGATTCTATTTGTACTTTATCCTTTCCCGTAAATATTATCGTACTATTGTCAGCAAACAGTACAGTATTATTGTGTGTTATTCTTGGGAGATCATTTATATATATAATAAACAATAATGGCCCCAGTACACTGCCTTGTGGTACTCCAAAACTATTATTTTTATATTCTGACATGTAATTTGTCATTTGCTTTGACAAAGGACACAGTCTAGTAATATGTGTGGATTGCTTACGATTCTCAAGATAGCTTTTTATAAGATTATGGACGTTCCCTCTGACTCCATATGCGTACAACTTCCTCAACAATATACTGTGTTCTACATAGTCAAAGGCCTTTGTAAGGTCCATAAAGAGCGCACAAGCATGTTTCTTCTTGTCCATTTGTACCATCACGCTATTTAAAAATGAGTAAATTGCCATATTTATTCTCCTACCTTTTCTAAAGTCTACTTGTTCTTCCGCGAATAAATTGTTAGTTTCAAAGTAATTATATAAACCTTCATACATGACTTTTTCAATAACTTAAGATAGAATAGGTATTAATGCAATGGGTCTATATAACTCAAGTCACATCGGTCACCTTTTTTAAAAATTGGTTTAATTATAGTGAACTTTAGTTTATCAGGAAAAACCCCGTGGTAAATAAATAGATTAATTAAATGACTAAGTAAGTATGATAATTTAAGGACGCGTTTACGCTTGTATCAAAAAACCGCATATTTCCGGTACATTTTACGACAATTTTAGATAATAACTAATAAAACTAATGATTACAATAAATTGATTACTTTTTTATCTATAAATCAATTTGAAAATAAATAAAAAATATTTAATTAATATTAATGTAAAATCAATTCAAAACGGCCTCTTAAATCAAAAATAGGCATATACTGCTATTTTTGGGTACAATTTTCTCTCTATTTTAACATTTATTTAGATTTTCAAAGATAGAATAGGGTAGTAAATATAGTCAACTCAAAAACAATTTGATTTTTTTTTTCAAAATATTGTAAATTGACTCAAAAAAAGCAAAAAATCATCTTACATTTTTCTTCTATTTTGCTCGCATACGTGTGTCTTAATGTGTGGCAATAAGGTTCGTTTTATTTAGCCACTTTCTTGATTTATATATCCAAATTCTGCAATGAGATCTCAGTCTGCGCTTGAGCGCCGTCGGGAGTGGACTCTATGTCGCTTGTCGCTGCAGCCCGAAGACGAAAAAAGCAATATACGAATACAAAATATTCGCTAAAATCAATTTGATACTTCTCGTATTCTGTGCGAATTACGTACAAGTAAATTTCTTTTGTATAAATGGACATTATTACTTTATTTTCTCCGTTATGTTGAGTCAGGATATATTTCGGTATTTAGATATTATTTTGTTTCTTGCGTTGAAATCTGGTAAGATTATCTGGACTGATGGTATACCATCCCGTTCAAGTGTTGCGACTGGAACTCATAAAAGAGTAGACCTAGTTATGCCAGGTTGGGGCTCATTTTATTTGTTTTGGTGAGACCCTACCACTGGTACTAGTGAAGTAACCTTCCAAGGTTATTCGATGAGTCTTGCTGGTACTCATATGTGAGTAAAGCTACGCATGCCGAGTTTGGGCTCATTTTGTTTGTACATAAGAGACCCTACCACTGGAACTTATGAACTTATGTAACCTTCCAGGGTTATTCGATGACTCTTACTGGTACTCATATGTGAGTAGAGCTAGGCATGCCGAGTTTGGGCTCATTTTGTTTGTACATAAGAGACCCTACCACTGGAACTTATGAAGTAACCTTCCAGGGTTATTCGATGACTCTTACTGGTACTCATATGTGAGTAGAGCTAGGCATGCCGAGTTTGGGCTCATTTTGTTTGTACATAAGAGACCCTACCACTGGAACTTATGAAGTAACCTTCCAAGGTTATTCAATGACTCTTGCTAGTACTCATGTGTGAGTAGAGCTAGGCATGCCGAGTTTGGGCTCATTTTGTTTGTACATAAGAGACCCTACCACTGCATTTTATAAAGTAACCTTCCAGGGTTATTCGATGACTCTTACTGGTACTCATATGTGAGTAGAGCTAGGCATTCCGAGTTTGGGCTCATTTTGTTTGTACATAAGAGACCCTACCACTGGAACTTATTAAGTAACCTTCCAGGGTTATTCGATGACTCTTACTGGTACTCATATGTGAGTAGAGCTAGGCATGCCGAGTTTGGGCTCATTTTGTTTGTACATAAGAGACCCTACCACTGGAACTTATGAAGTAACCTTCCAGGGTTATTCAATGACTCTTGCTAGTACTCATGTGTGAGTAGAGCTAGGCATGCCGAGTTTGGGCTCATTTTGTTTGTACATAAGAGACCCTACCACTGCATTTTATAAAGTAACCTTCCAGGGTTATTCAATGACTCTTACTGGTACTCATATGTCAGTACAGCTAGGCATGCCGAGTTTGGGTGCATTTTGTTTGTACATAAGTGACCCTACCACTGGAACTTATAAAGTAACCTTCCAGGGTTATTCGATGACTCTTGCTGGTACTCATATGTGAGTTGAGCTAGGCATGCCGAGTTTGGGCTCATTTTGTTTGTACATAAGAGACCCTACCACTGGAACTTATGAAGTAACCTTCCAGGGTTATTCGATGACTCTTGCTGGTACTCATATTTGAGTAGAGCTAGGCATGCCGAGTTTGGGCTCATTTTGTTTGTACATAAGAGACCCTACCACTGGAACTTATGAAGTAACCTTCCAGGGTTATTCGATGACTCTTACTGGTACTCATATGTGAGTAGAGCTAGGCATGCCGAGTTTGGGCACATTTTGTTTGTACATAAGAGACCCTACCACTGCATTTTATAAAGTAACCTTCCAGGGTTATTCAATGACTCTTACTGGTACTCATATGTCAGTACATCTAGGCATGCCGAGTTTGGGTTCATTTTGTTTGTACATAAGTGACCCTTCCACTGGAACTTATAAAGTAACCTTCCAGGGTTATTCGATGACTCTTGCTGGTACTCATATGTGAGTAGAGCTAGGCATGCCGAGTTTGGGCTCATTTTGTTTGTACATAAGAGACCCTACCACTGGAACTTATGAAGTAACCTTCCAGGGTTATTTAATGACTCTTACTGGTACTCATATGTCAGTACAGCTAGGCATGCCGAGTTTGGGTTCATTTTGTTTGTACATAAGTGACCCTTCCACTGGAACTTATAAAGTAACCTTCCAGGGTTATTCGATGACTCTTGCTGGTACTCATATGTGAGTAGAGCTAGGCATGCCGAGTTTGGGCTCATTTTGTTTGTACATAAGAGACCCTACCACTGGAACTTATGAAGTAACCTTCCAGGGTTATTTAATGACTCTTACTGGTACTCATATGTCAGTAGAGCTAGGCATGCCGAGTTTGGGTTCATTTTGTTTGTACATAAGTAACCCTACCACTGGAACTTATGAAGTAACCTTCCAGGGTTATTCGATGACTCTTGCTGGTACTCATATGTGAGTAGAGCTAGGCATGCCGAGTTTGGGCTGATTTTGTTTGTACATAAGAGACCCTACCACTGGAACTTATAAAGTAACCTTTCAGGTTTATTCGAAGACTCTTAGTGGTTCTCATATGTGAGTAGAGCTAGGTATGTTCCAGTGGTAGGGTCTCTAATGTTCATACAAAATGAGTCCAAACTCGGTATGCTTAGCTCTACTCACATATGAGTACCAGCAAGAGTGATCGAATAACCCTGGAAAGTTACTTCATAAGTTCCAGTGGTAGGGTCTCTTATGTACAAATAAAATGAGCCCAAACTCGGCATGCCTAGCTTTACTTCCATATGTGTACCAGCAAGAGTCATCGAATAACCCTGGAAGGTTACTTCATAAGTTCCATTGGTAAGGTCACTTATGTACAAACAAAATGAGCCCATACTCAGCATGCCTAGCTCTACTCACATATGAGAACCAGCAAGAGTCATTGAATAACCCTGAAAGGTTACTTCATAAGTTGCAGTGGTTGGGTCTCTTATGTACAAACAAAATGAGCCCAAACTCGGCATGCCTAGCTCTACTCACATATAAGAACCAGCAATAGTCATCGAATAACCCTGGAAGGTTACTTCATAAGTTGCAGTGGTTGGGTCTCTTATGTACAAACAAAATGAGCCCAAACTCGGCATGCCTAGCTCTACTCACATATAAGAACCAGCAATAGTCATCGAATAACCCTGGAAGGTTACTTCATAAGTTGCAGTGGTTGCGTCTCGTATGTACAAACAAAATGAGCCCAAACTCGGCCTGCCTAGCTCTACTCACATATGAGTACCAGCAAGAGTCATCGAATAACCCTGGAAGGTTACTTCATAAGTTTCAGTGGTAGGGTTACTTATGTACAAACAAAATGAACCCAAACTCGGCATGCCTAGCTCTACTGACATATGAGTACTAGTAAGAGTCATCGAATAACCCTGGAAGGTTACTTCATAAGTTGCAGTGGTTGCGTCTCGTATGTACAAACAAAATGAGCCCAAACTCGGCCTGCCTAGCTCTACTCACATATGAGTACCAGCAAGAGTCATCGAATAACCCTGGAAGGTTACTTCATAAATTCCAGTGGTAGGGTTACTTATGAACAAACAAAAGGAACCCAAACTCGGCATGCCTAGCTCTACTGACATATGAGTACCAGTAAGAGTCATTGAATAACCCTGGAAGGTTACTTTATAAAATGCAGTGGTAGGGTCTCTTATGTACAAACAAAATGAGCCCAAACTCGGCATGCCTAGCTCTACTCACACATGAGTACCAGCAAGAGTCATTGAATAACCCTGGAAGGTTACTTCATAAGTTTCAGTGGTAGGGTCTCTCATGTACAAACAAAATGAGCCCAAACTCGGCATGCCTAGCTCTACTCACATATGAGTACCAGCAAGAGTCATCGAATATCCCTGGAAGGTTACTTCATAAGTTCCAGTGGTAGGGTTACTTATGTACAAACAAAATGAACCCAAACTCGGCATGCCTAGCTCTACTGACATATGAGTACCAGTAAGAGTCATTGAATAACCCTGGAAGGTTACTTCATAAGTTCCAGTGGTAGGGTCTCTTATGTACAAACAAAATGAGCCCAAACTCGGCATGCCTAGCTCTACTCACATATGAGTACCAGCAAGAGTCATCGAATAACCCTGGAAGGTTACTTTATAAGTTCCAGTGGTAAGGTCTCTTATGTACAAACAAAGTGAGCCTAAACTCGGCATGCCTAGCTTTACTCACATATGAGTACCAGCAAGACTCATCGAATAACCTTGGAAGGTTACTTCACTAGTACCAGTGGTAGGGTCTCACCAAAACAAATAAAATGAGCCCCAACCTGGCATAACTAGGTCTACTCTTTTATGAGTTCCAGTCGCAACACTTGAATGGGATGGTATACCATCAGTCCTCATAATCTTACCAGATTTCAACGCAAGAAACAAAATAATATCTAAATACCGAAATATATCCTGAATCAACATAATGGAAAAAATAAAGTAATAATGTCCATTTAGGTATAGTATATAAAAATAAGAAACTTATTTGTACGTAATTCGCACAGCCAGGCCTATAACACATAGATACATATCACAAAAAATTCTAAGTCTCAAAGTTATTTAGTTGAACTACATTTCCGCAAGTTACCGTACGTAGTACGTACTGTTGCCGCCGTGTCGCTGTAGTGACGCGATTTTGTACCTACTAATTTTGTAAACGCGTCCTTAATAACGTTTGAGTTGTTCAAACGCCTCGGATTGTGGAATAACTTTAAGGACGCGTTTACGCTTGTATCAAAAAACCACATATTTCCGGTACATTTCACGACAATTTTAGATAATAACTAATAAAACTAATGATTACGATAAATTGATTACTTTTTTTCTATAAATCAATTTGAAAATAAATAAAAAATATTTAATTAATATTAATGTAAAATCGATT